>OY744529.1:28746993-28772772 GCA_963556195.1 Sepiola atlantica
AATGTATATACAATGTTCTCATGGACGACTGCGTGGTTAAGATTTCCTTGAACCAATACATTTGACCGTTTTAATCCGTTATCCAATGGAATTAATAAATAGATGATACTTTTACATGTAATCTTTTCTTGCCATATCAGCCTATTGACTGAAATAACCTAGTTATTGCATTTATTCATGTATTAACTAGTGTTGGGACGATTAATCGGAATCTGGAATCGGAAATAAAAATTGGAACGTTTTGGAGTATCGGGATAAAAAAAAAATTGATCCTAATGTCGAGTACCCTAGATGCTGGAAGGTTTTCCACTCTGATAGATTCTTTTCTCAGACGCTTGTCTTTTGTATTCCGTCTCTGCTCTCCGGTTCACTGACCGTAGGAACATGCAGAAATTTAAATGTAATGTGCACAAACATCTTGCTGCTAACTCCTATCAGAGTATTGATTTATTCCTCTCCAGGAGTTAGGCACAAGGCCAGTTTTTATCTTACTCCCACAAGTAAGATATGACCCAAGGTCGGGTCGGGAAAGTGGGGTTTAAAAATTGACTGGGCAGCACAGTCGGCATTCCCCGGTAGGGGCGCCTCAGGCAGTAAGCAATAAACTTACTCCTCCCTAAAGAGGGGAGGCGAAGCCTGGGAGGGTGGACCTGCTAGAACTGCATAGGACCGACCCATAGACCGGCATAAATCAAGCCCCGAAGGCCAAGACAATACCAGTCTATGGGGTGCAGTATCCATCGGAACAGATACTACACTTTGATCTTAGCCAAAAGGCCAAGAACAGGCTTCAGTGAAAATATGCTTTGTTTGGGCTGAATAAAAGTAAAAAAAAAAATTAAAAAAAGGTACTTGCATAGACGACTAACGCCACATGTGTTTCGGATTTTTTTTTTTTATTAAGATGAGGATTATCTGGATTATTCGGACTACTATTCTCATCTAGGTTGTTATTTTTAGATGAGGGTTTATAATTCGTAGAATTTGGTATATTCGGACTACTGTTCTCATCTTAGGTGTTTTTATCACGTTTCGGCCGATGTAACCTCCGACCTTCAGGTGTACTTTGCCGAATTCGGGAATCTTTCTGTTGAACTCGGGAATCTGGACGGAATTTCGAATGGAACCCTTTATTTAATCCACGAGGGTAGCATGCTCTCGTTCCATCTGCCATGACTGGGAAGAAGTCTTTAGTAATTCACAATTCTTCGTATCGCCCGCACTGAGGATTGAACTTTCACCCTTCAGATGACTGTTACTTAGAACTGAATTATACTTAGTACTATATCCATAACGCCACTGGTCCTTGGTTGTTATTTTCACAACGTTTCAGCCGATCTAACCTCCGACCTTCTTCAGGTGCATCTTTTCGAACTTGGGAATCTTCATGTTGAACTCGACAACCGACTTAATCTTTAATTTAATCCACAGAAGTAGATAGTTAATTATTTTTATGTTATTCTTAGTTATTATTGTCTTTAGTAAGGATTGAACCGTCACCCTTCAGAAGACTGTGCCCCGTTGGGTCACAACCACTGCCACTATTTATTCTAATTTAATTCGAAAGTTCAGAAACTGTGACATATCGTATTCTTCTTGCATAACTAAAAATAAATAAGTCTACTTTTATATAATCCATATTTTTCTTTTATAGATATTACTTATTATCAATTTTTTATTATTTTTATATAGAAGTGAATGAGACTTATTAAAATTCCTCCTTGGCCTTTTGGCTAAGATCAAACTGTAGTATCTGTTCCGATGGATGCTACACTCTGTAGACCGGTACCGTCTTGGCCTTTGGGCCTTGATTCTGCTGGTCTGGGGTATTGACCTTTGCAGTTCTTGAAGGTGCACCTTCCCAGGCTTAGCCTTCTCACCCTTTGAGAAGGGGTTAGTTTATTGCTAATCGCCTGAGGCGCCCCTACCGGGGAATGCCGACGGAACTGCCTAGGCATTTTTGTAGGCCAGAGTGCTTTTCCACTAGGGTGCTGGCTTTTCAATCCCACTTTCCAGACCTTTTGTCACATCTTACCACTGTGGGACGTAGATAAATAATTAAAAAAAAAAAAAAAAAAAAATGAGTGATTATTTTGCCATTTAATTTACATACGTGTTTATGGTGTGTACAGACATGCGTGTGTAAACTAGATGATGGCGCTGCACAAAAAGAGTCCTTATTTCTTACAAAGAAATGAAATACTAGAGTGGTTGAATCAACATAGAGTGAGAGGTCTTGAGAGAAATACATAGATTGCTATGAAAGATTTATGACTTGTTTAGTTAATTATAAATTACGGTTAATTACGACAATTAAAACGGAACATTTTTCAAATAACCAAATCTCAGAACTGAGGTATATTTTAGCATGTATTTTCTGTTATAGGAAAGAAGCTTTTGGGAAACAAACGTTGATGCACTCTCATCGCTATGTAAAGTTAAGAATGTGGGTAATGGTCGAGTTCGGAGTTTTCCAACATGATGAGATAAAAAAATATGTATACGTGATGAAAATGGTTTTATGTTGTTTGTTTTTTTATAAATAATATTAAATGAGGAACCATTTCGAGTAAAAATGTATTTATTATTACCCATAAAATCGGAAGAAAAACATGTTTGAAATGTGTAAATATGCTACAAGAATGAAGTCTGAACAGCTAGAAAAATGAACGCGTAGAGACCGGAAGTAGGGCCTAACGAAAAACGGAATGGAAGTACGAAACGAAACGAACACTTATTTTTATAATTAACTTTACGATGGAAAAAAAAGTGAAAGACATTTCAATTTTTTGTGTTTTTATAACACAAGAAACTTGTGAGATAATCAAGAAACTTTTGAGATAATCAAGAAACTTTTGAGATAATCAAGAAACATGTTAAATTATTTTTTTATAATTCACTACAAGAGTTGGTTTCAGTACTCCATGCTTCACAATCTACATTTTCCTATGCTTGATGCCGACATTGCCTGTTTTAGACGAATAATTAAAACGCCCTTTTCACAACTATAAAACGTTCTTCATTTAATATCATTTTAAAAAAAACAACATAAAACCATTTTCATCGCCTATACATTGTTTTTTTTTTTTTATCTCATTATGCTAAAAAACTCCAAACTCGACCATTACCGAAATGTGTATATGTTTACATATTTCTATGTATAGCATTCACTCCTAAACTGACCGATCATTATGAATTTCGGAACACAGTTGCTATGCGTAATGGTGGGTAATGTGGGCTATATTTAGTTTAATTTAGTTTTATGCAAATGGAGCAAATAAGGAGCGGCAGCACTTTGGGAAAATTCAAGTGCTCCAATTTCTGTTGAATTTCAAAAATAAGTATTAGACATCAATTAATAAATATTCTCCAAATTTAAGGTTCTTTGAAATATTTTACAGGGTTTTTAGGGGACATTATATGGGCACAACCTCTATTTGAAAATTAAAATATTTCAGATTTCTTCTTAAGACCCCTTAAGCTTTAAGCCTTAAGTTTTAGAATTTTCTAGACTCAAAGTCATGTATTGGAGTTTGATCAAAATTGGAATAAGGATTCTACACGTAAGGTTTACTAACATGATATCAATTTTAATCTTCGTAAGGGGACATAAAAGTGGTGCAAAACTTGTTTCTGGAATTAATTTTAGCTGGGATGGGTATTCTTTTAGTTTAGTATAATAGATATATATATATATCTATTATACTATGTATCGATTTCTCTCTCTCTCATATATATTATATATATATATATATATATATATATATATATATATCTTCAAAAAAAAGAAGTTCAACGATGTCTTGATAAATTCATCATCTGCTGTTTTTTTTTTTTTCAATTAATTATATTGTCAGTTTGAATGATTTGAACATTTTGTTAAATTTGAAAAATGAAGGATTTTAAAATTGTTTTTTTTTTAATGCTATTAAATTCGATTTTCAATATTGGAATCTTTTTAATGTACTTTGAATCTCCTAAATTGAGTAATGAGAGATAGGGAGAAGGAACGAGAGAGAGAGAGAAAGAGAGAGACAGACACACACACAGACAGACACAGAGGGAAAAAGAGAAAAAGAGACAGAGGAAAGAGAGAGAGGAGAGAGAAAAAGAGAGAGAAAAAAAAAGAGAGAGAAAAAGAGAGAGAGAAAAAGAGAGAGAGAAAGAGAGAGAGAAAAAGAGAGAAAAAAGAGAGAGAGAAGAGAGAGAGAGAAAGAAGAGAGAGAAAAAGAGAGAGAGAAAAAGAGAGAGCAAAAGAGAGAGAGAAAAAAGAGAGAGAAAAAAAGAGAGAGAGAAAAAAAGAGAGAGAGAAAAGAGAGAGAGAAAAAGAGAGAGAGAAAAAGAGAGAGAAAAAAAGAGAGAGAAAAAAAGAGAGAGAGAAAAAGAGAGAGAAAAAAAGAGAGAGAGAAAAGAAGAGAGAAGAAAGAAAAGAGAGAGAGAAAAAGAGAGAGAGAAAAAGAGAGAGAGAAAAAGAGAGAGAGAAAAAAGAGAAAAAAAGAGAGAGAAAAAAAGAGAGAGAGGAAAAGAGAGAGATGAAAAGAGAGAGATGAAAAGAGAGAGAGGAAAAGAGAGAGAGGAAAGAGAGAGAGGAAAGAGAGAGAGGAAAGAGAGAGAGAGAGGAAAGAGAGAGAGAGAGGAAAGAGAGAGAGAGAGAGGAAGAGAGAGAGAGAAAAGAGGAGAGAAGAGGAAAAAGAGAGAGAGAGAAAAGAGAGAGAGAGAAAAGAGAGAGAGAGAAAAGAGAGAGAGAGGAAGAGAGAGAGAGAGAAAGAGAGAGAGAGGAAGAGAGAGAGGAAGAGAGGAAACGACAAGGAAGAGAAGTAAAGAAGGAAGAGAAGTAAAGAAAGAAGAAGTAAGAAGGAAGGAAAGTAAAGAAAGGAAGAGAAGTAAAGAAAGGAAGAGAAGGAAAGAAAGGAAGAGAAGGAAAGAAAGGAAGAGAGAGAGAGGGGGGTTATACAACGTTATTAAGACTGTACACTCGCCTCGAAATTACAATAATCTGTTAGGAAGATAAATTCTTGACTGAGGAATTGTATCTTCATCAACGCTATTATCAAAAAAGTTCAACAAAACTAAATAATAGAGAAAGCGTACACGACACATTTCCACATTTCTCAAATTGTTACTGTTTTTTATCTTCGTATTACATAAGTACCAATTTACTTTTATTATAAAGTGTTTGTTTTGCTTTCTTTTTCATAAAAGGAATTGTTCAATTTTTTGGTTGGGGTTAAGTTTGCTATGAAAGTTTAATGATCCTCTGCGAGTTTGTTTCGGAATTTTAAAGATGATGATTGATAATATGTATTATTTGGAATTATTAGGACTACTATCTCCATCTTTGGTTTTTTATATTCATAACGTTTCGGCCGATGTAACCTCCGACTTTCTGCATCTTTTAAACTTGGGAACTGATAGGAAATTTCAAACCAGACCCTTTAAAATGACCATTATATCAGCCATGACCGCGTAGAAGTGTTTTTATGTTATTATTGCTTATTATCGTCTGCGGTGAGGATAGAACCTTAATCTCTAGAGAACTGTCAATTAGAACTGATTGTTAATCAACGCCTTTAAACCATTGCACCACATGGACCCATAGCCCAATGGTAATAGTGTAGGTCAGCAATCAGTTTTAGATGGCAGTCTTCTAAAAGCTGAAGATTCAATCCTTACTATAGTTTATAATAACAAGCCGCGCATGCGTGGTCCCTCTCTGTATGTGACTCGATGTGGCGAGTGTAAAATGCAATAAATTTGGGCAATTTGGGGCATTTTTGCCACCCATTGTACCCCCTGGGGGCGCGAACCAGAATTTTTCTGAGGTTAAGGATGCTCATTTTATATCCAGAACAATTGTCTCTACATTTTGGCCAAGTTTCAGAAAAATTGAATGGATGGATCAAACGTTATGCGATAAAAGGGTAATTTTTTGCTATTTTGGGGGCTTTTGACCCCCTGGAGGTGCGATTTTTTCCAAGGTCAGCGATACTTATTTTCTATTAGGAACAATTGCCTCCACATTTTGGCCAAGTTTCAGAGAAATTGAATGGATGGATGAAAAGTTATGGGGCAAAAAATGTCATTTTTTTGCCATTTTGGGGCCTTTTGACCCCCTGGAGGGCTAACCAGATTTTTTTTAAAAATCGGAGGTTGTCACTTTCTAACCTGACAAAAGTTACAACTTTATGCAAAATTTCAGAGAAATTAAATGGATGGTTGCGGAGAAAAATTCGGACGGACAGACAGACGGACAGAAATGCCTCAAAACATTATTAAGAATAATATAAAAATTAACACTTCCACCCGGTAATGGATGACAGAACGAGCACAATCTCACCCCATGGATTAAATAAATGGTTAATTCGAAACTCTGCACAGGTTCCCGAGTTCAAAGATTCACAAGTTCAAAAAGATGCACCTGAAGAAAGTCGGAGGTTATATCGGCCGAAATCTATGCCACCCCCCATCTTGTAAAACATTCACAATCAGAACCCGCCTAACTACTACCACTGTCAATGATTTCCCTTTCTCCCCCTGCGTACGCAAGACGAAACGAAACTTCCATGCACAGCGTTTCTTTCCTAGAACTGCCAGTCTGTTGAACAAAGTATCGCGAGCCTACTTCCCTGCCGACTACAATATGGTCGTTTTCAAGTCTAATGTAAACAAGTTCTTGTTGAACTTGTCCTTGCAAATAATCAATTTCTGCCCTGCTACAACCATCGTGCCGCTGAACTCGATGTTGTTTCACCATCCACCAGTCAAACTCTTCAACCCCTATCCTCGAGTCAAACTCTTTAACCCTTATCCTCGAGTGGCCTTTGGGCCTTGATAAGCGGTGACCTTTAATGTAAAAAAAAAAAAAAAAAAAACGTTGTGAGATGAGAATATTAGTTCAAATAATGCTCTTGGATTTCTTTACCATCTTATCAAATATTTGTTATTTATTTTGTCTTTTAACTTCGAATTGCTATATCGATTTAACACCGAATTCTCACATTATAAAAAAAAATATATATATTTTTGAAAAATATCACTTTTCACTTTATAGAGAACCCCCCTCTAAAAAGTGAACAGTTTGATATCTATTTAGCGTCAAATGTTAAAATGACCCCTCTGCTGAAAATTCTGAAAACGTGTATGTAAATAATAATTGTGGCTTAAAGACAGGTTGAACTATCAAAACGGTTTGACTATTTTACGTTAAACTTACATAGAACATGTCCTTGACCCCTGCTAAAAACCGAACTACTAATTCTTCAGAAGTCTTTTTTTTTCTTCTATTTTTTCTTAAAAATATCGAAATTAGGTGCTTAATAATCAGAATTTTTTTTTTAATTGTATAATAAAGAGTTTAGGGAAGGGGGCACGTGTCGTCTATGGACACAAAAAAAGCTGTATATTAGAATTTGACATGTGTACTTGTTGTTGTTCTAAAGCCATCTTTCCTTTGCCTTTTAATTTGAAGAATGGCTGTCTATATTTACTGCGTAAAAAATGATTCAGTTCTGGTAATCTCCATTCTACCCACTGTTCACGCCGACGGTCTTCCGACCCTGTACTGTCATTGAATAAATCTATCACTCCCAGTACTCTTGTTACTACCTGAACGACAGTAATCTTCCTGCGTGTTTGAATGCTCTTTCTGTTGGTTGTTGTGGTCGGGATGCAGTGGTTCTGTCATTTGTTTTATCTTTCAAGTAGTCATGAAATGAAAGAAAACGCGTGCGGTGTGTCGATGGTAGTCGGTCAGTGAGTAGAAACGAAAGATGAGGGTAGCTGCTAGAAACGGGGGAGGAGGTCAAAATAAAGCGAAGTTACAGAAGATGAAAACGTAGAAATTAAAAAAACTACAACCATGTAATATACACGACGAGGAAGATGAAGATGATGAAGTAAGGACGGAGAAGGAGATTCAGAAGAAAAAAGGGTTTCTGGGCTACTTGATTTTCTGCACATTTCCTGAAACCTCAAAGTTTTGAGTTCGATGTTTTACCATTTTGCCACTTCTTTAATTGTGCGCATTTTCACAACATTGACCCTCATAATTAGAATGAATCAGTTGTTCTATGTTCAATTACTAGAATTTAGATGAAAAAAGCCACCGAAAAAAAGGGAGGCTACCAAGAGAAAAGATGGGGAAACGAAGGCAATCCAGAAAATGGATATGGATAAGTAGGCTATCAGAGAAATGATATGGATAAGAAGGCTATCCAGAGAAGGAGTGGGGAAAAAAGGCTATCCAGAGAAGGGGTGGGAAAAAAAGGCTATCCAGAGAAGGGGGTGGGGGAAAAAAAGGCTATCCAGAGAAGGGTAGGGGAAAAAAGAAGGCTATCAAGAGAAGGGTAGGGGAAAAAAGAAGGCTATCAAGAGAAGGGGTGGGAAAAAAAGAAGGCTATCCAGAGAAGGGGTGGGAAAAAAAAGCCTACCCAGAAAATGGATATAGATAAGAAGGCAATCCAGAGAAGGGATATGGATAAGAAAGCTATCCAGAGAAGGGATATGGATAAGAAAGCTATCCAGAGAAGGGATATGGATAAGAAGGCTATCCAGAGAAGGGATATGGATAAGAAGGCTATCCAGAGAAGGGATAGGGATAAGAAGGCTATCCAGAGAAGGGATATATAGATAAGAAGGCTATCAAGAGAAGAGATATATAGATAAGGCAGCTATCCAGAGAAGGGATATATAGATAAGGCAGCTATCCAGAGAAGGGATATATAGATAAGGCAGCTACCCAGAGAAGGGATATATAGATAAGGCAGCTATCCAGAGAAGGGATATCGATAAGGCAGCTATCCAGAGAAGGGATATGGATAAGGCAGCTATCCAGAGAAGGGATATGGATAAGGCAGCTATCCAGAGAAGGGATATGGATAAGGCAGCTATCCAGAGAAGGGATATCGATAAGGCAGCTATCCAGAGAAGGGATATCGATAAGGCAGCTATCCAGAGAAGGGATATCGATAAGGCAGCTATCCAGAGAAGGGATATGGATAAGGCAGCTATCCAGAGAAGGGATATGGATAAGGCAGCTATCCAGAGAAGGGATATGGATAAGGCAGCTATCCAGAGAAGGGATATGGATAAGGCAGCTATCCAGAGAAGGGATATGGATAAGGCAGCTATCCAGAGAAGGGATATGGATAAGGCAGCTATCCAGAGAAGGGATATATAGATAAGGCAGCTATCCAGAGAAGGGATATGGATAAGGCAGCTATCCAGAGAAGGGATATGGATAAGGCAGCTATCCAGAGAAGGGATATGGATAAGGCAGCTATCCAGAGAAGGGATATCGATAAGGCAGCTATCCAGAGAAGGGATATCGATAAGGCAGCTATCCAGAGAAGGGATATCGATAAGGCAGCTATCCAGAGAAGGGATATCGATAAGGCAGCTATCCAGAGAAGGGATATCGATAAGGCAGCTATCCAGAGAAGGGATATGGATAAGGCAGCTATCCAGAGAAGGGATATGGATAAGGCAGCTATCCAGAGAAGGGATATCGATAAGGCAGCTATCTAGAGAAGGGATATCGATAAGGCAGCTATCCAGAGAAGGGATATGAATAAAGCAGCTATCCAGAGAAGGGATATGGATAAGGCAGCTATCCAGAGAAGGGATATGGATTGAAAGGCTATCCAGAGAAGGGATATGGATTGAAAGGCTATCTAGAGAAGGGATATGGATTGAAAGGCTATCCAGAGAAGGGATATGGATTGAAAGGCTATCCAGAGAAGGGATATGGATAAGAAGGCTATCCAGAGAAGGGATATGGATGAGAAGGGATATGGATAAGAAGGCTATCCAGAGAAGGGATATGGATAAGAAGGCTATCCAGAGAAGGGATATGGATAAGAAGGCTATCCAGAGAAGGGATATGGATTGAAAGGCTATCCAGAGAAGGGATATGGATTGAAAGGCTATCCAGAGAAGGGATATGGATAAGAAGGCTATCCAGAGAAGGGATATGGATAAGAAGGCTATCCAGAGAAGGGATATGAGAAAGAAGGCTATCCAGAGAAGGGATATGAGAAAGAAGGCTATCCAGAGAAGGGATATGGATAAGAAGGCTATCCAGAGAAGGGATATGGATAAGAAGGCTATCCAGAGAAGGGATATGGATAAGAAGGCTATCCAGAGAAGGGATGGGGAAAAAAGGCTCTACAGAGATGGGATGGGGAAAAAAAGGCTATCCAGAGAAGGGATGGGAAAAAAAGAAGTCTATCCAGAGAAAAGGTTGGGCAAAAAAGGAGGCTATCCAGAGAAGGGATGGGAAAAAAGGCTATCCTGAGAAGGGATGGGGAAAAGAAGGCTATCCAGAGAAGGGATGGGGAAAAGAAGGCTATCCAGAGAAGGGATGGGGAAAAGAAGGCTATCCAGAGAAGGGATGGGGAAAAGAAGGCTATCCAGAGAAGGGATGGGGAAAAGAAGGCTATCCAGAAAAGGGATGGGGAAAAGAAGGCTATCCAGAAAAGGGATGGGGAAAAGAAGGCTATCCAGAGAAGGGATGGGGAAAAGAAGGCTATCCAGAGAAGGGATGGGGAAAAGAAGGCTATCCAGAGAAGGGATGGGGAAAAGAAGGCTATCCAGAGAAGGGATGGGCAAAAGAAGGCTATCCAGAGAAGGGATGGGGAAAAGAAGGCTAACGAGAGAAAGAAGAGACGGATTAGGAAGGAAGTCGAAAGGTGGGAAAAAGGCGAAGAGTCAGGAAAGAAAGATGTTCATGAAGAAGTTATTGGAAACCGCATGTCGAGAATGAGAGTTTGTAAAAAGCAATGAAAAACGAGTTAGAAAATCGAGGCAGTGTTGGAAAAAAACACTAATTGCAGAGAAATAGAAAGCAATCAGCAGTAGAGAACTTTGTGGAAACTTTCTCGGAAACGGAACATCCTTGGAAAATGAGGCCTGAGTTTGGAATCGAAGAACGAGAGAATCATATTGTATGCTGCATGGAGAGAATGGTAACTTCAGACAGACGAGCAGACAAAATGTGCAGGCATGTCAATGGTTGAAGCCATGGCGAAGCTATGTGTATGGGAGAAGATTATTTATATATATATATATATATATATATCTTTATAAAGGTCGGTATGTTTATATGTTTATATATTTGTGTGCAAAGCTTTCACTCCTAAATTAATTATTCCATCAATATGAATTTTAAAGTACAGCTGTTAGGCGTAAGGCGTCATAATTTGGGGTGTATTTAGTTTAATACAAAGGGCTAAAGGAGGTGAAAGCCCTTGGTGAAAATTCAGATACCTTCGATTTTCGTGAAATTGGAACAATAGTTATTGGACATCAATTAATAAATATTCCCCAAATTTCGGTTCTTTTGGAGTATTTTACAGCTTTTTTAAGGGTGCGTGATATGGGCACAACCTGCCATTTGAAAATTAAAACATTTCAGATTTACATGATTTTTGGTATACGATATAGTCATTTCGTGACAGATACGTACATCAATTTTTCAGTTTGTTTTATTTTCTATTTTTTTTCGAATGTCTACGTACATCTGGATAAGCACCAACATTTTTAATTTAAAAAAATATATATATATATCATCTATAAATGTTATTTATTTAGTGATGATTGATCATGTTGTTGTTATTCCAATAAAACATTGTTTTTACTTATTTCAATTTAATTAAAGTAAAAACATATTTTTTTCCAGTTGAGTTTAGGCGCAAAATAATTCGAAAAACAACGTAAACAGTTACTTCAGCTAGTCTCTATATCAATAAAGGGCAAACTTGATTGGTTTGGTAGTTTTGTTTTACGGCATATCAACCCTTTTTGGGTTATTTAATGCCGAATCTGGTCATTATAGTAAAAGTTTTTATGCTTCAAGTTCTTTATATCTTCAAATGTTTAATCATCGTTTTTGGTTTGGTAGTTTTGTTTTACGGCATATCAACCCTTTTTGGGTTATTTAATGCCGAATCTGGTCATTATAGTAAAAGATTTATGCTTCAAGTTCTAAAAATAAAATAAAAAAGGGGAGGGAGAAAGGGAGAGGGGCTGTTGTTTTTGTTTTTGGTTTTGTAGAACATAATTAAGTTTTACAAAAAAAAAAAAAAAAAAAAAAAAAACGTCAATGTAGGTGAATTTCGTCTCAGGGAGCCACAGGGCAGCCTGATCTGGTATCACCAGGGCAAACTTGAAGAGTACCCGACTCAAAGACAGCAGCAACGATGTTCGATCAGATTTAGTTCCTGATATTAAAGACTTCCTATTTTGGGTCGCTTACTCTTCAAAGTGTTTGTACTAATTCTTATTTACTCATTTATTTATTAAATTGTTAGGTGAAAGTACAGAATAGTTAACATGTTAACAACCCCTCCTCCCCATGTTAAGAATGGCTTTTTAAATAATCTTCTGCTGTTTACGGACCGTGCTGAAATAATCTTATTATTTAGAAAGCCATTCTTAATTTGGGGAGGGAGGGGCTTCGTCAACATGTTAACTATTCTGTACTTTCACCTAACAATTTAATTAATAAATTTGGGAAACTGAAACTCTCGCTGGAAGTTATATTATTGATGAAGTTATATATCAGGAACTAAATCTAACGGAACACCGTTTGCTGCTGACTGCGTCGGGTAGTCTTCTGGTTTGCCTAATAAAGTTATGTTCCCACTTCTTGTCTATATCTTTCTCGCCTCTACGTTACTTGCACATTATCATTTTCTTATATTTTACTGTTAATCGTTCATTTCTTGAAATCATCGATGCCATAGCATAAAATACTAGAACAATGTTATTAAAACTCTTATCTAAAAAATAATTTAATTACAAAATTAAATCCATCAGAATGCACTTTTGTTTTTTCGTAAACAAGTCATACATTTTAATGTTTTGTCAATTATTGAAAAAAAAAAAAAAGAATGAATTACTTCGTGACCCTTCGAAATAGAAAGTAAATTTGGAAGCATTTAAACTGTCGAATAGAAAGTTGTTTCTGGCTTTAAAATTCTTAGCAGATCCTTATGGAAGTTTTGGAAGCTATGTACATCAAATATTTTTATGAATAGAAATTAAAAACAACATTACCGTAACAATTTTAGTTCAATTACAATTTACTGACCAAACGATACTGTAATAATTAAATTTCACTTTCAAAATCCTATTTAAATATAATCATTTTGTAAGTAAAAAAAGACTCCCGGGCAACGCCTGATAGGGTCAGCTAGTATGTAATAAAGGAGATAGAGGGATTTATAAGTGGGTAAAGAATTTAGAGTTGAGGCCGAGAAAGTGGAAGAAAAGTTTAAAAAAAAATAAAATTTAAGAACTACATGAGGAAAGGAGTTTGAGGGGAACAGGGAGAGTTACAACAAGTAGGTAACAGACTCAGAAAAAATAATCAACTTTTCAGGATGAGGGAGCAAGATGAAGGCTAAAATGAGGACAGAGAAGAGACGCGAGCTGAGAGGTGAGAAGAGACGCGAGCTGAGGGGTGAGAAGAGACGCGAGCTGAGGGCTGAGAAGAGACGCGAGCTGAGGGCTGAGAAGAGACGCGAGCTGAGGGCTGAGAAGAGACGCGAGCTGAGGGCTGAGAAGAGACGCGAGCTGAGGGCTAGGCAGAGACGCGAGCTGAGGGCTAGGCAGAGACGCGAGATGAGGGCTAGGCAGAGACGCGAGATGAGGGCTAGGCAGAGACGCGAGATGAGGGCTAGGCAGAGACGCGAGATGAGGGCTAGGAAGAGACGCGAGATGAGGGCTAGGAAGAGACGCGAGATGAGGGCTAGGAAGAGACGCGAGATGAGGGCTAGGCAGAGACGCGAGATGAGGGCTAGGCAGAGACGCGAGATGAGGGCTAGGAAGAGACGCGAGATGAGGGCTAGGCAGAGACGCGAGATGAGGGCTAGGCAGAGACGCGAGATGAGGGCTAGGCAGAGACGCGAGATGAGGGCTAGGCAGAGACGCGAGATGAGGGCTAGGCAGAGACGCGAGATGAGGGCTAGGCAGAGACGCGAGATGAGGGCTAGGCAGAGACGCGAGATGAGGGCTAGGCAGAGACGCGAGATGAGGGCTAGGCAGAGACGCGAGATGACGGCTAGGCCGAGACGCGAGATGAGGGCTAGGCAGAGACGCGAGATGAAGGGTAAGCAGAGACACGCGATGAAGGGTAAGCAGAGACACGCGATGAAGGGTAAGCAGAGACACGCGATGAAGGGTAAGCAGAGACACGCGATGAAGGGTAAGCAGAGACACGCGATGAAGGGTAAGCAGAGACACGCGATGAAGGGTAAGCAGAGACACGCGATGAAGGCTAAACAGAGACACGCGATGAAGGCTAAGCAGAGACACGCGATGAAGGCTAAGCAGAGACACGCGATGAAGGCTAAGCAGAGACACGCGATGAAGGCTAAGCAGAGACACGCGATGAAGGCTAAGCAGAGACACGCGATGAAGGGTAAGCAGAGACACGCGATGAAGGGTAAGCAGAGACACGCGATGAAGGGTAAGCAGAGACACGCGATGAAGGGTAAGCAGAGACACGCGATGAAGGGTAAGCAGAGCGCAACTAAAAAGAATTACCAATTTTGTAGGATGTATGAGCAAGATGAAGGCCATGGAGGGAGACAGCACGTTAAGGCTATGGAGAACATACCTAAAAATTCCAACTTTGCAAGATTTAGTTACAAAAAGGCGAAGAGTTGTACAATAACAGTTTTCCCTCCATTTTAAGTTGAATGCTGAAGATGATAAAATTATCTAAAAAAGTTTAATGAGTCTTGTGCATAATGAGAGAAGTAAATGATAAAAATGTGAACAAAAATTAACCCTTGGGTGGTAGTTAGGGGGCGGGGTCAGGTATTCACAAACAATTATTACCCTCTTCCTCTCCCCCACTCCAAAAAAACCCCTTTAAAACTAAAAAAAAAAAAAAAAAAAAAAAAAAAAGCTGATGAAATAAGCAGTGATGCTGGCAATTTTGAGGATGTCAATGTAGAGCATAAGAGAGGAGGACAGTGTGGGCGAATAGCAAAAAGTTGAGGTGATGAAGAGATGCGGGGGGGGGGAAATGAGAACATCACGGATGCTAATCTAAACAGGGAAAGGGTGGGGTGAGAATGCAAATTGGAAAGCGTAGAAAAACAAGAAAAAACAGGAATTTTATTAAACTGAACAAAATCTAAAAAATAATTCAGATTTTTTTTTTTTTAAATTTGAAAATATTTCAAATATAGTGCAATTTTGAAAAAATTAACTCAACGAAAATTGAACAATTTATCAATATACATATATAGACACAATTTATGTATGCATACACACTATATATGTAGATACTATATATTGAATGGTTAGTATATGCAATTAGTGGATAAGAATAAAAATAGACTAGTTGAGATAACAAGAGACATATTTCTAAAGCTAACCGATATTTTGGTCATTAAACTGACCTTAATCTGTTGTATAAAAGGTTAGTTTTAAAGATGTGACTGTGTTATTATTATTAAACTAGTCTTATCCACTAATTCCATATACTAACTATTTCATTTTGTCTGGAATTTTATTTCATATTTTAAACTTACTCATACGCGATATACACACACACACACACATATATATATATGTATATCTCGTGCGTGTATGTATATGTATATCTCGTGTGTGTGTATATCTCGTGTGTGTGTATATATATGTATATCTCGTGTGTGTGTGTGTGTATATATATGTATATCTATGTATATCTCGTGCGTGTGTGTGTATATATATATATGTATGTATATCTCGTGTGTGTATGTATATATATATATATATATATGTATGTATATCTCGTGTGTGTATGTATATATATATATACATACACACACGAAATATACATACACACGAGATATACATATATATACATACACACACACGAGATATACATATATATACATACACACACACGAGATATACATATATATACATACACACGAGATATACATATATATACATACACGAGATATACATATATATACATACACACACACGAGATATATATATATATACATACACGAGATATACATATATATACATACACACACACGAGATATATATATATATACATATATATATATACACAAGATATAAATATATATATATACACACGAGATATACATATATATACACAAGATATACATATATATATATATATACACACACACACGAGATATACATATATATATACATGTATATATATATATATATTATATATATAAGATATACATATATATATATACACACACACACGATATATATATATATATATATAAGATATACATATATATATACACACACACACACGATATATACATATATATATAAGATATACATATATATATACACACACACACACGATATATACATATATATATAAGATATACATATATATATACACACACACACACACACACGATATATACATATATATATATACATGTATATATATATATATAAGATATACATATATATATATACACACACACGATATATATATATATATATACGAGATATATATATACACACGATACATGCTTACGCACACACTACACATGTCTAAATACACACCGTTACTCTAGTGTAAACAGCGTGTACATGATGCAAACAAACTCTACTTAGGTTTTATATGCTCTTAATATCAATAACACTTTCTCTAGCGATAGTAACACTTTATATCTCAATTAAAATATGCTTATGGCAAGTAAGCTAGAAAGAAACGTTAGTGTTTCATTCCAGGGAGAAATCATCGGGCTAATTTCTAATCATTTCCTTCTGGAATGAAACACAAACGTTTCTGTGTAGCTTACTTGTCATGAGTATATTTGTATACTACAACTAAGCTCAACTCATTATTGAGCACTGTTGAAACAAATACCGAAAAGAATATATACATAATATATTTTGTAAGTGTATGTATGTATGTACATGTATGTATGTATGTATGTATTTATGTATGTATGTATGTATGTACATGTATATTAAATAGTAATACATTATACACATACACACCTATGGCAAGCAATTTGAAACTACATAATTATTTGATAATCTCTATTTATATAAAGTTAGGTATCAGTATAAGTTTAAAATGTACAGGATTCATTCCTAAACTAATCAACCGATCATTATTAATTTTGGAACACAGCTGCCAGGGGTAAATGTGGGTAATGTGAGCTATATTTAGTTTCAGTTAATTTTACGCATAGAGTACAGAAAGGAGGTGGAAGCCCTTCGTGAAAATTCAAATACCACAGATTTTTGTGAAATTTTAACACTAAGTATTATACATAAATTATATCAGTGCTTAATATATATATATATATATATATATATATATATATAACTGATGAAGCAATCTGATAATCATCTATAATTTTATTCAAAATATTCATGGTTAGGAAACAATCTAGACATATATATATATAGTGAAAATATATCTATGGCAAGTCAGCTACACAGAGGCGTCCATGTTTTATTCTTGCAGGAAGTTATCGGACTAAATGTCTTAAAAGTATTTATATATACATATATATAAGAGAGAGAGAGGGAGAGAGAGACAGACAGACAAAGATACCAGTTGGAGACACTTCTGAAGATCGGTAATACCATGAAACTGCAGTAAAGTGTTAAAGCTAAGTACATTTTTATCATAAACATATCGACAGAAATGCATGCACACATAAAACTTAGTATAGATAAAATATAAATATATATAGAGAAGACGTGTACATATTTGTAAGTGATCCTGGTATATTTATAGATATATATGTATAATTACTTATCTATATCTACATGTCTTTGTTGAATGGCACTGATCATCACTAACCTATTTATACAAATATTTTTAATTGTAGAGTTTCTGACATAACTACGTATTTATATATATACACACACATAAATACATTTTAAAGGAGAAAAAACTGGACACACATTCGGTTTGTACACATTATAACTTATTTCGACCTAGATCGATTTCATCAGATGTATAACCAACCGCATTCAGAACATCAAATAAGTTATGTGTACAACTCGAATGTATGTCTAGTTTTTCCCTCTTTAAAATTTATTCATGCTCTGTTTAAATGTACATTGAGCTCTCTTACTCGGATTACCATCTAAATCATTCGAGCCTGCACACACACACACACACACACATATATATATATATATATATATATATATATATATATATATATATATATATATATATATATACATAGCATTAAAATCAATTCTCAAAATTGTTTTTTTCAGATATGATTCTAAAAATCTAATCAAGACGGTAGACTTCATACATATAAATGGTTCAATATTCTATCAAATAACAATAATAAATAATATATTTTTAAAGATTGGATGCACAATTAAAATGCAGTAAAATGTAAATAAAATGGATTGTATATATGTTTAAGTAAATACTGAAAATATATACACGTAATATATTATGTTACAACATTATATGTTTACATACATGAAATATATATATATATTAGAATTAATTCCCAAACAAAACAGTTTTGTACCACTTTTATGTCCCTTTATGAAGATTAAAAATCAAGATATAATGATACTAAACCTTTTTTTTATCTTAATTTTTATCTAATGAATATAGATCAAATTTAATGTAAATCTGAAATATTTTAATTTTCAAATGGGTGGTTGTGCCCTTATGCCCCCTAAAAAAAACCTGTAAAATAATCCAAACAAACTGAAATTTGGGGAATATTTATTAATTAATGTCTAATACCTATCGTAAAAATTTCACAAACATAAGAGGTATTTGAATTTTCACGAAGGTCTTCAACCCCCTTTTGCCTGAAACTAAATTAAACTAAATACAGCTCACATTACGACCCCTTATGTCTAGCAGATGTGTTCCAAAATTCGTAGTGATCGGTTAATTAGTTTAGGAGTGAATCCTGTACATACAAATATATAAACATATACCCACCACACCTAACATTATATAAATATATATGTATGCATGTTCAATTACCGATATTGAGATATCTCCGTTTACAAATATAAAAAATAATGAAACTATATTTATTGATATTTTATATATATATATATATATATATATATATATAAGGGTAAATTTGATATTTGTGAAGAACTTTTAATTAAGGAAGATTTTCTTGAAAAAAAAAAAGGATGATGCATACACATTTAATAAGACGCAAACGGAGTTCGTGAAGGATGAAGATGAAGATGGGGAGGAAGGCCGCAAATAAATGTGCAGAGGGGAGTGGGTTGACAGAGGTTAAAGGTGGGAGAGTTTTATGGTAGGGTGTCGGTGGGTGTGGACGTCGAGGAACTGGCTAGGTGAGATGAAGAAGATGGCGGCGGCGGCGGCCTCGTCATTTCTTTCCTACTTGATCTACATCCGGACATACAGACACAATGCCGTACAAATGAATTAGCAGCAGGAGTAGAGATACAAGAACTACAGCCAGAACAACACATTGGCTCGGCTTGCAGATGCGATGTGCGTAGTACACAAGTTGAGACAGGCTGACCATAGTAGCAGTCAGTGGTAGAGAGCCTCCAAGACCGGATTCTGTATCTCATTCGTTGGTTCTTTCTTTCGTTCTTGGATTCTGTAAAATGGTTGGTATAGTAGTTGCTGGAGAATGACTATTGACTGGCAATCCAAAATTAAAAGTATTTTAGAGACAAATGATCAGTAACAAGGGGGGGGGGAGAACACAGAGAAACAGAGAACGAGAGAGAACGAGAGAGAGAGAGAACGAGAGAGAGAGAGAGAGAGAGAGAGGGAGAGAGAGAGGGAGAGAGAGAGAAAGAGCACAAGTGAAAGAGAGCGAGAGAGAGAGAGGGGGAGAGCGAGAGAGGGAGAGCGAGAGAGGGAGAGACAACGAAAGGAGAGAGGGGACCAAAGAGAGAGAGAGAGAGAGGGCCAAAGAGAGAGAGAGGGGACCAAAGAGAGAGAGAGAGAGGGCCAAAGAGAGAGAGGGGGCCAAAGAGAGAGAGGGAGCCAAAGAGAGAGAGGGAGCCAAAGAGAGAGAGGGAGCCAAAGAGAGAGAGGAAGCCAAAGAGAGAGAGAGAGAGAGGACCAAAGAGAGAGAGAGAGAGATGGGGCCAAAGTGAGAGAGAGAGAGATGGGGCCAAAGAGAGAGAAATAGAGAGAGAGATGGGGCCAAAAAGAGAGAATAGAGAGAGAGAGAGAGATGGGGCCAAAGATAGAGAGTCAAATCGAGAGAGAGTCAAATCGAGAGATAGAAAGAGACACACATAGAAAGAGAGAGAGAGAGAGAGAGGGAGGGGGGACGAACGAGCTTTGTGGAGATAGAAAACAATTGAGGAAGAAATTAAGTGGAATTAGGAGAATGGAGAAGCAGGTGGTATTCTATGAAAGGAACAGAAATTAAAGGAAAAGGAAAAGCGAAAGCTGGTTGAGAGGAAATTAGGAACGCACAACAGTTGGGAAGGAAAAATTCGGTCGAAAGCAGAATTGAAAAGAAAGCGGGGGGGGGGGGAACAAGGAAGTATTTAAAATAATATTAAGTTAAACAAGAGGGGGAAATAAATAAATAAATAAATAAATAAATGCTCTTAGAAAGAAAAGAAGAAGACATCAATAAAGCAACACCATTGTTTGCTTGTTGTACTAATAACTGAGATCTTGGTTCCAGCGAATGGTGGCATTCTTCCAGACTCGCAGCAGCAGCAGCAGCAACCTAAGTAATCATTGCTCTGTGAGGAGAGACAGACGAGAAGCCCTTGTAGTGTAAGGAGACAAACACTAACTGTGACGTCGGGGTGGGAGGTGGTGCAACAAAATGAAGGGCTATAGGAATAAGAATGATGATAATTAAATAAGAGAATATGTTATAGAATTGGTTTTGTCATCTGAAATGGATGAAACCTTCGCGAAACAAAAGACGGCACACGGTTTAATTTATCGACACATCCAAGAAAAAGGGGGCAGGTCTGTGTGAAAACAGCTGAACGCAGAAAATGACTTGATGCAGAAGTTTGAACAGAAAAGGAAATATATGCGACATGTGGTTAAAACATTTTCACCTACATAGATTTACTCGCGTTTAGATATAGTAATAAAGCAATGAACAGACATCCTCACACACACACACATATATATATATATAGTATAAAATATACTTATGACGATATTTTTACACTAAGCTTTACGCATGTATTGATATACACACACACACACATATATATATATATATATATATATATATATATATATATATAGAGAGAGAGAGAGAGAGAGAGAGAGAGATGTTAGTATTGAAAGCCCAACTATGTTTTTTTTTGTAATTTATAAAATGAATATAGAAAATGTTTATTTATAACATTAAAAATCAATATTTCGAAATCGGAACAGAGCCGATTCAAGACAGTAGACCTCGCATACACAAAAAAGAGTGATATCCTTTCAGAGCTTTATAACAATAAAACACTGAATTTAGCTTATTTGAACACTAAACAGCAATGTATATATATATATATAACACTAAACAGCAATGTATATATAACACTAAAAAGTAATGCATATATATATATATATATATATATATATATATATATATAAATGGAAAAGTGGATGACAGACCTCAAAATAGTAGGGACAAAATTACAACAACAAACCTTCAGTGTACTAATATTTCGTTACTTTTATTGAGAGAATTTTTTTCAGAGTGAAACAGAGATGATATATTTGATACCTTTTATACAAGAAAAGAAACGAAATATTTGTCTACAGATGTTTTGGGGGTGTCATTCTGTCTTTTATATTTTGTTCACTTTTCCAGTTTATTTTTCTATACATTCTGTCTGAGTTATATATATATATATATATATATATATATATGTGTGTGTATATATATAGTAGTACCATGAAAATACGGAAAGTAAGCAACAGATAAACGTTCATGTTTCATTCCCTGAAGGAAATCATACATGCTGATGATTTCCTTCGGTAATGACACATGAACGTTTCTGCGTAGCTTACTTGCTATAAATATATTTTTATACTTTTAGTAAACTCTATCTCACGTATCGAGCACTGTTGAAGTAAATACTAAAAATATATTAGCAATATATTACATTACCTTATAATATTATAAGTGTATATACATGAAATATATATATATATATATATATATATATATGTATATATGTATGTAGAGAGAGAGAGAGAGAACACAATTATTACTATTTAGTAATAAGACGTTCGATCACGATCTGTGGGTCTTCATATACCAAAACACATCAAAGGCTTCAAATTCACAAGGAAATTTAAAAAAATACAATAGACATGAACAATTGAAAATAAATACTGCGAAAATGTAAAATTACTGTAGTCATTAATATATATATATATATACATATACACACAGATTAATAACAGTAATCTTATATTTCGCAGCAATTACTGTTGTAATTAATGTGTGTGTATACACACACACACACACACACACATTAATAACAATGTTATTTTTTAGCTTTTTCGCAGTATTTATTTTCAATTTTTCATGTATATTTTAATTTTACTTGTTGATAAATATTGTACTAGCAATTAGAATTCAAATCTTAGCTTTAAACACCATATCTTGCCACAGTGAATAGCCGTGATACCATGAAACAGCTGTCTGTGACTGACACGCGTTTTTCACTGTTTTATTAATTAGCTTTAACACTGACGAAAAACAAGATTGTGGTCGAAAAGTTTGTTTTATAATTATAAGCATCAACAAATGAAATATATGTATATAGTTCAGAGATACAAATTTATATATATATATATATATATATATATATATATGTGTGTGTGTATGCGTGTGTGGCATCCATAGACAGACTGTTTCGCTGTATCACAACTCTTGATTGTGGCTAGGTATATGCATCAATATGAACAGAAAAGGAAATATGCTCGACATGTGGTTGACATTTTCACTTACATATTAAAACAATGAACACATAAAATAGGTTTGATATTTTTTTTTGTTAAAAAACAAACAAATGTTACAATTTGGTGTGCACATTGGTACCTTTAAAAGTTCGAAGTTAAATGTGAGGGTAGAAAAGATTTTCCACAAGGAGGTGGGGTGCATGTGTGTGTGGGGGGTAGGTAGTTTGATCGCTGGGAATTAGGGTCTCATGATGCATAGAGAGATGGGTGTGTGTGACTTACCTCACTGGGCTAATTGGTAGTAGATATAACATGATGGAAAGTGATTATTTGATATATCTACTTTCACTTTTACTTTCACTTTCACTTTAAGAATTCCTAGTTTCACTTCCTCTCTATTTTTCTTCTTCCGAATTGTGATGTCTTGATTTCTTCTCTCCAGATCTTTTAGATTATTTAAATTTTTCCAATTTTTTTTTTTAATCCTTCCGCTGAGATTACTTGCTTGCAGATATTTTTTTTTTTTTTAATTAAATTTATTTATGTTTAAAGAGTTCCCTGATTTCTTTTTAAAGTAGGTTTCGTCTATCTGCAGGCTGTCTGTCTGTCGAAATGTTTTACTCTCTCTCCCCCGTTTTACGACAGCGCCTCTGTGAATATGTGCGTATCCGAATCATAAGAATGTCCATAGGTATTCCTTCTGCCAAAAGATAACGACGCTGTAAACAGGAAGAACAGCTATTTTTTTGGTGTTTTTGTTTTGTTTTTGGTTACTGTTTTTTTTTTCCGGTGGGATGTCTTACTCTCCCTCTATCCCTTTCTGCTTATTCCAGAGCCTATGGCTTCAAAATAAGCTCTTGAAATCTTTAACTTGCTTGAGAGTGACCAATAAAGAGAGCGGCAGCAGCTGTGGTGGCGGTGTGATAGGGGTAGCGGTGAGCGGGGGGGGGGGGGGGAGAAGTAGTGTAGAGGGAGGAAGGTGGGGGCGGGAAACTATAGCAGTGCTGGTGTGATGGTAGTGGCGGTGGCAGTGTAATGGTAGTGGCAGCTGACGGAGGGAGGTGACTAGTTGCATAGTTTGTTAAAAAAAGAGAGTGAGAAAAGAAGATACAGGAGAAGAGAGAGATGCACAAAGAGAGACGGGGGGGGGGGAAATAGAGGAGAGCTAAAAGAGAGAAGGGTGGGGGAAGAGAGGGAGAAAAAGAGAGAAGGAGTAAGAAAAAAGACAGAGAAAAGGGGGTAAGAGAGAGAGGTGGGAGAGTAAGAGGGAGGGAAAAAAGGGGGGAAAGAGTAAGAGGGGGAAAGAGAGAGAGGGGGGAAAGAGAAGGAGTGGGAAAGAGAGAGAGGGGGAAAGAGAGAGAGGGGGGAAGAGAGAGAGGGGGGAAGAGAGAGAGAGGGGGAAAGAGAGAGAGAGAGGAGAAGAAGAGACGGGAAGAGCGAGAGAGAGGGAGAGAAAGAGCGAGAGAGAGAGAGGAGAGGGGAAGAGCGGGAGAGAGAGAGAGAGAGAGAGAGAGGGGGAAGAGCGAGAGCGAGAGAGAGAGAGAAAAAAGGGTGAGAGAAGAGAGAGGGGAAAGACCGAGAGAGAGAGAGGGGGAAAGAGCGAGAGAGAGAGAGGGAAAGAGCGAGAGAGAGAGAGGGGAGAGAGAGAGAGAGAGGGGAAGAGAGAGGGAGAGAGAGGGGAAAGAGCGAGAGAGGGGAAGAGCGAGGGAGAAGGGGGAAAAGAGCGAGAAAGAGGGGGGGAAAAGAGCGAGGAGGAGGGGGAAAAGAGAGGGAGAGGGGGGGGAAAGAGCGAGGGAAAGAGCGAGGGAGAGGGGGAAAAGAGCGAGGGAGAGGGGGAAAAGAGCGAGGGAGAGGGGGAAAAGAGCGAGGGAGAGGGGGGAAAAGAGCGAGGAGAGGGGAAAAGAGCGAGGGAGAGGGGGGGAAAAAGAGCGAAGGAAGGGGGGGGGGAAAGAGAAGAGTGGGGAAAAGAGCGAGGGAGAGGGGGTAAAAGAGGGGGAAAGAGGAGAAGGGGGGAAAGAGCGAGGGAGAAGGGGGGAAAGAGCGAGGGAGAAGGGGGGGAAAGAGCGAGGGAGAAGGGGGGAAAGAGCGAGGGAGAAGGGGGAAAGAGCGAGGGAGAAGGGGGGAAAGAGCGAGGGAGAAGGGGGGGAAAGAGCGAGGGAGAAGGGGGGGAAAGAGCGAGGGAGAAGGGGGGGAAAGAGCGAGGGAGAAGGGGGGGAAAGAGCGAGGGAGAAGGGGGGGAAAGAGCGAGGGAGAAGGGGGGGAAAGAGCGGGGAGAAGGGGGGGAAGAGCGAGGGCGAAGGGGGGGGAAGAGCGAGGGCGAAGGGGGGGGGAGAGAGAGAGGAGAAGGGGGGGAGAGAGAGGAGGAGAAGGGGGGAGAGCGAGGGAGAAGGGGGGGGAAGAGCGAGGGAGAAGGGGGGAAGAGCGAGGGAGAAGGGGGGAAGAGCGAGGGAGAAGGGGGAAGAGCGAGGGAGAGGGGGGAAGAGCGAGGAGAAGGGGGGAAAGAGAGAGAGGCAAGGGAGGAAAGAGAGAGAGGGCAAGGGAGGGAAAGAGAGAGGGCAAGGGAGGGAAGAAGAGGAGAGAGAGAGGCAAGGGAGGGAAAAGAGAGAGAGCAAGGAAGGGAAAGAGAGAGAGCAAGGGAGGGAAAGAGAGAGAGAGCAAGGGAGGGAAAGAGAGAGAGAGCAAGGGGGAAAGAGAGAGCAATGGGGAAAGAGAGAGCAAGGGGAAAGAGAGAGCAAGGAGGAAAGAGAAGGCAAGGAGGAAAGGAGAGAGCAAGGGGGAAAGAGAGAGCAAGGGGGAAAGAGAGAGCAAGGGGAAAGAGAGAGCAAGGGGAAAGAGAGAGCAAGGGGGGAAAGTAAGAGGGAAAGAAAGGGGGGAAAGAGAGA
>OY744529.1:28772972-28862972 GCA_963556195.1 Sepiola atlantica
TAGGGGTAGCGGTGAGCGGGGGGGGGGGGGGGAGAAGTAGTGTAGAGGGAGGAAGGTGGGGGCGGGAAACTATAGCAGTGCTGGTGTGATGGTAGTGGCGGTGGCAGTGTAATGGTAGTGGCAGCTGACGGAGGGGAGGTGACTAGTTGCATAGTTTGTTAAAAAAAGAGAGTGAGAAAAGAAGATACAGGAGAAGAGAGAGATGCACAAAGAGAGACGGGGGGGGGGGAAATAGAGGAGAGCTAAAAGAGAGAAGGGTGGGGGGAAGAGAGGGAGAAAAAGAGAGAAGGAGTAAGAAAAAAGACAGAGAAAAGGGGGTAAGAGAGAGAGGTGGGAGAGTAAGAGGGAGGGAAAAAAGGGGGGAAAGAGTAAGAGGGGGGAAAGAGAGAGAGGGGGGAAAGAGAAGGAGTGGGAAAGAGAGAGAGGGGGAAAGAGAGAGAGGGGGGAAGAGAGAGAGGGGGGAAGAGAGAGAGAGGGGGAAAGAGAGAGAGAGGGAGAGAAGGAGAAGAAGAGACGGGGGAAAGAGCGAGAGAGAGAGAGAGAGGGAAAGAGCGAGAGAGAGAGAGAGAGGGGGGGAAAGAGCGAGAGAGAGAGAGAGAGAGAGAGAGAGGGGGGAAGAGCGAGAGCGAGAGAGAGAGAGGAAAAAAGAGCGAGAGAGAGAGAGGGGGAAAGACCGAGAGAGAGAGGGGGGAAAGAGCGAGAGAGAGAGAGGGGAAAGAGCGAGAGAGAGAGAGGGGGAAGAGAGAGAGAGAGAGAGGGGGAAGAGAGAGAGAGAGAGAGGGGGAAAGAGCGAGGAGGAGGGGGAAGAGCGAGGGAGAGGGGGAAAAGAGCGAGAAAGAGGGGGGAAAAGAGCGAGGAGGAGGGGGGAAAAGAGCGAGGGAGAGGGGGGGAAAGAGCGAGGGAAAGAGCGAGGGAGAGGGGGGAAAAGAGCGAGGGAGAGGGGGGAAAAGAGCGAGGGAGAGGGGGGAAAAGAGCGAGGGAGAGGGGGGAAAAGAGCGAGGGAGAGGGGGAAAAGAGCGAGGGAGAGGGGGGAAAAAGAGCGAAGGAAGGGGGGGGGGAAAGAGGAAGAGTGGGGAAAAGAGCGAGGGAGAGGGGGTAAAAGAGGGGGAAAGAGGGAGAAGGGGGGAAAGAGCGAGGGAGAAGGGGGGAAAGAGCGAGGGAGAAGGGGGGGAAAGAGCGAGGGAGAAGGGGGGGAAAGAGCGAGGGAGAAGGGGGGGAAAGAGCGAGGGAGAAGGGGGGGAAAGAGCGAGGGAGAAGGGGGGGAAAGAGCGAGGGAGAAGGGGGGGAAAGAGCGAGGGAGAAGGGGGGGAAAGAGCGAGGGAGAAGGGGGGGAAAGAGCGAGGGAGAAGGGGGGGAAAGAGCGAGGGAGAAGGGGGGGAAAGAGCGAGGGAGAAGGGGGGGAAGAGCGAGGGCGAAGGGGGGGGAAGAGCGAGGGCGAAGGGGGGGGGAGAGCGAGGGAGAAGGGGGGGGAGAGCGAGGGAGAAGGGGGGGGGGGAGAGCGAGGGAGAAGGGGGGAGAGCGAGGGAGAAGGGGGGGGAAGAGCGAGGGAGAAGGGGGGAAGAGCGAGGGAGAAGGGGGGAAGAGCGAGGGAGAAGGGGGGAAGAGCGAGGGAGAAGGGGGGAAGAGCGAGGGAGAAGGGAGGGAAAGAGAGAGAGGGCAAGGGAGGGAAAGAGAGAGAGGGCAAGGGAGGGAAAGAGAGAGGGCAAGGGAGGGAAAGAGAGAGAGAGAGAGCAAGGGAGGGAAAGAGAGAGAGAGCAAGGAAGGGAAAGAGAGAGAGAGCAAGGGAGGGAAAGAGAGAGAGAGCAAGGGAGGGAAAGAGAGAGAGAGCAAGGGGGAAAGAGAGAGCAATGGGGAAAGAGAGAGCAAGGGGGAAAGAGAGAGCAAGGAGGAAAGAGAAGGCAAGGAGGAAAGAGAGAGCAAGGGGGAAAGAGAGAGCAAGGGGGAAAGAGAGAGCAAGGGGGAAAGAGAGAGCAAGGGGGAAAGAGAGAGCAAGGGGGAAAGTAAGAGGGAAAGAAAGGGGGAAAGAGAGAGGTAGAGAAAGGTAGAATGAGAGAAAGAGAGAAAGGTAGAATGAGAGAAAGAGAGAAAGGTAGAATGAGAGAAAGAGAGAAAGGTAGAATGAGAGAAAGAGAGAAAGGTAGAATGAGAGAAAGAGAGAAAGGTAGAATGACAGAGGGAGAAAAAGGTAGAATGACAGAGGGAGAAAAAGGTAGAATGACAGAGGGAGAAAAAGGTAGAATGAGAGAGGGAGAAAAAGGTAGAATGAGAGAGGGAGAGAAAGGTAGAATGAGAGAGGAAGAGAGAGGGGAAAGAGAGAGGGAGAGAAAGGTGGAAATAGATAGGGAAAGAGAGAAGGTGAAAGAGAGAGAGCAGGTGACAGAGAGAGAGCAGGTGACAGAGAGAGAGAGAGAGCAGGTGACAGAGAGAGAGAGAGCAGGTGACAGAGAGAGAGAGAGCAGGTGACAGAGAGAGAGAGAGAGCAGGTGACAGAGAGAGAGAGAGCAGGTGACAGAGAGAGAGAGCAGGTGACAGAGAGAGAGAGCAGGTGACAGAGAGAAGGAGAAGAGGAAAGAGAAGGAGAAGAGGAAAGGGGAGAGAAGGAGAAAAGGGAGAGAGAAGGGGGGAAAGGGAGAGAGAAGGGGGGAAAGGGAGAGAGAAGGGGGGAAAGGGAGAGAGAAGGGGGGAAAGGGAGAGAGAAGGGGGGAAAGGGAGAGAGAAGGGGGGAAAGGGAGAGAAAGGGGGAAAGGGAGAGAAAGGGGGAAAGGGAGATAAGGGACTGAGAGGGAAAGGCAGATAAGGGAGAGAGGGAAAGGAAGATAAGAGAGGGAGGGGAAGGCAGATAAGGGAGAGAAGGACAAGAAGATAAGGGAGAGAAGGACAGGAAGATAAGGGAGAGAGGGACAAGAAGATAAGGGAGAGAAGGACAGTAAAATAAGGGAGAGAGGGAAAGGAAGATAAGGGAAGGAGGGACAGGAAGATAAGGGAGAGAGGGACGGGAGATAAGGGAGAGAGGGACGGGGAGATAAGGGAGAGAGGGACGGGGAGATAAGGGAGAGAAAGAACAGAAAGATAAAGGAGAGAGGGAAAGGAAGATAAGAGAGAGAGGGACGGGAAGATAAGAGAGAGAGGGACGGGAAGATAAGAGAGAGAGGGACGGGAAGATAAGAGAGAGAGGGACGGGAAGATAAGGGAGAGAAGGAACGGGAAGATAAGGGAGAGAGGGACGGGAAGATAAGGGAGAGAGGGACGGGAAGATAAGGAAGAGAGGGACAGGGAGATAAGGGAGAGAGGGACAGGGAGATAAGGGAGAGAGGGACAGGGAGATAAGGGAGAGAGGGACAGGGAGATAAGGGAGAGAGGGACAGGCAGATAAGGGAGAGAGGGACAGGCAGATAAGGGAGAGAGGGACGGGGAGATAAGGGAGAGAGGGACGGGGAGATAAGGGAGAGAGGGACAGGGAGATAAGGGAGAGAGGGGCAGGAAGATAAGGGAGAGAGGGACGGGGAGATAAGGGAGAGAGGGACAGGAAGATAAGGGAGAGAGGGACAGGAAGATAAGGGAGAGAGGGACAGGAAGATAAGGAAGAGAGGGACAGGAAGATAAGGAAGAGAGGGACGGGAAGATAAGGAAGAGAGGGACAGTAAGATAAGGTAAAGAGGGACAGTATAATATGGGAGAGAGGGACAGGAAGATAAGGGAGAGAGGTACAGGAAGATAAGGGAGAGAGGGACAGGAAGATAAGGGAGAGAGGGACAGGAAGATAAGGGAGAAAGGGACAGGAAGATAAGGGAGAGAGGGACAGGAAGATAAGGGAGAGAGGGAAAGGAAGATAAGGGAGAGAGGGACAGGAAGATAAGGAAGAGAGGGACAGGAAGATAATGGAAGAGAGGGACGGGGAGATAAGGGAGAGAGGGACAGGAAGATAAGGAAGAGAGGGACGGGAAGATAAGGAAGAGAGGGACAGTAAGATAAGGAAAAGAGGGACAGTAAGATAAGGGAGAGATGGAAAGGAAGATAAGGGAGAGAGGGACGGGGAGATAAGGGAGAGAGGGACGGGAAGATAAGGGAGAGAGGGACGGGAAGATAAGGGAGAGAGGGACGGGAAGATAAGGGAGAGAGGGACAGGAAGATAAGGGAGAGATGGAAAGGAAGATAAGGAAGAGAGGGACGGGAAGATAAGGGAGAGAGGGACAGGAAGATAAGGAAGAGAGGGACAGGTCGATAAGGAAGAGAGGGACATGAAGATAAGGAAGAGAGGGACATGAAGATAAGGAAGAGAGGGACAGGAAGATAAGGAAGAGAGGGACGGGAAGATAAGGGAGAGAGGGACAGGAAGATAAGGAAGAGAGGGACGGGTCGATAAGGAAGAGAGGGACGGGTCGATAAGGAAGAGAGGGACAGGAAGATAAGGAAGAGAGGGACAGGAAGATAATGAAGAGAGGGACGGGAAGATAAGGAAGAGAGGGACGGGAAGATAAGGAAGAGAGGGACAGGGAGATAAGGGAGAGAGGGACTGGGAGATAAGGGAGAGAGGGACAGGGAGATAAGGGAGAGAGGGACAGGGAGATAAGGGAGAGAGGGACAGGCAGATAAGGGAGAGAGGGAAAGGAAGATAAGGGAGAGAGGGACGAGAAGATAGGGGAGAGAGGGACGAGAAGATAAGGGAGAGAGGGACGGGAAGATAAGGAAGAGAGGGACGGGAAGATAAGGGAGAGCGGGACAGGAAGATAAGGGAGAGAAGGACAGTAAGATAAGGGAGAGAGGGAAAGGAAGATAAGGGAGAGAGGGAAAGGAAGATAAGGGAGAGAGGGACAGGAAGATAAGGAAGAGAGGGACGGGGGGATAAGGGAGAGAGGGACAGGAAGATAAGGAAGAGAGGGACGGGAAGATAAGGGAGACAGGGACAGGAAGATAAGGAAGAGAGGGACGGTGAGATAAGGGAGAGAGGGACAGGAAGATAAGGAAGAGAGGGACGGGAAGATAAGGAAGAGAGGGACGGGAAGATAAGGAAGAGAGGGACGGGAAGATAAGGAAGAGAGGGACAAGAAGATAAGGGAGAGAGGGACAAGAAGATAAGGGAGAGAGGGACAAGAAGATAAGGGAGAGAGGGACAAGAAGATAAGGAAGAGAGGGACAGGAAGATAAGGAAGAGAGGGACGGGGGGATAAGGAAGAGAGGGGCAGGAAGATAAGGAAGAGAGGGACAGTAAGATAAGGAAGAGAGGGACAGTAAGATAAGGGAGAGAGGGACAGTAAGATAAGGAAGAGAGGGACAGGAAGATAAGGAAGAGAGGGACAGGAAGATAAGGAAGAGAGGGACGGGAAGATAAGGAAGAGAGGGACGGGAAGATAAGGAAGAGAGGGACGGGAAGATAAGGAAGAGAGGGACAGGAAAATAAGTGAGAGAGGGACAAGAAAATAAGTGAGAGAGGGACAGGAAGATAAGGGAGAGCGGGACAGGAAGATAAGGGAGAGCGGGACAGGAAGATAAGGGAGAGCGGGACAGGAAGATAAGGGAGAGCGGGACAGGAAGATAAGGTTTGGTTTGGTAGTTTTGTTTTACGGCATATCAACCCTTTTAGGGTTATTTAATGCCGAATCTGGTCATTATAGTAAAAGTTTTTATGCTTCAAGTTCTTTATATCTTCAAATGTTTAATCATCGTTTTTGGTTTGGTAGTTTTGTTTTACGGCATATCAACCCTTTTTGGGTTATTTAATGCCGAATCTGGTCATTATAGTAAAAGATTTATGCTTCAAGATCTAAAAATAAAATAAAAAAGGGTAGGGAGAAAGGGAGAGGGGCTGTTGTTTTTGTTTTTGGTTTTGTAGAACATAATTAAGTTTTACAAAAAAGAAAAAAAAAAAAAACGTCAATGTAGGTGAATTTCGTCTCAGGGAGCCACAGGGCAGCCTGATCTGGTATCACCAGAGGAAGATAAGGAAGAGAAGGACAGTAAGATAAGAGAGAGAGGGAAAGGAAGATAAGGGAGAGAGGGACAGGAAGATAAGGAAGAGAGGGACGGGGAGATAAGGGAGAGAGGGACAGGAAGATAAGGAAGAGAGGGACGGGAAGATAAGGAAGAGGGGGACAGGGAGATAAGGGAGAGAGGGACAGGAAAATAAAGAAGAGAGGGACGTGAAGATAAGGAAGAGAGGGACGGGAAGATAAGGAAGAGAGGGACGGGAAGATAAGGAAGAGAGGGACGGGAAGATAAGGAAGAGAGGGACGGGAAGATAAGGAAGAGAGGGACGGGAAGATAATGAAGAGAGGGACGGGAAGATAATGAAGAGAGGGACGGGAAGATAATGAAGAGAGGGACGGGAAGATAAGGAAGAGAGGGGCAGGGAGATAAGGGAGAGAGGGACGGGAAGATAAGGGAGAGAGGGACAGGAAGATGAGGGAGAGAGGGACAGGAAAATAAGAAAGTGAGGGACGGGAAGATAAGGGAGAGAGGGACAGGGAGATAAGGAAGAGAGGAACGGGGAGATAAGGGAGAGAGGGACAGGCAGATAAGTGAGAGAGGGAAAGGAAGATAAGGGAGAGAGGGACAGGAAGATAAAGAAGAGAGGGACGGGGAGATAAGGGAGAGAGGGACAGGAAGATAAGGAAGAGAGGGACGGGAAGATAAGGAAGAGAGGGACAGTAAGATAAGGTAAAGAGGGACAGTATAATATGGGAGAGAGGGACAGGAAGATAAGGGAGAGAGGTACAGGAAGATAAGGGAGAGAGGGACAGGAAGATAAGGGAGAGAGGGACAGGAAGATAAGGGAGAAAGGGACAGGAAGATAAGGAAGAGAGGAACGGGGAGATAAGGGAGAGAGGGACAGGAAGATAAAGAAAAAGAGGGACGGGGAGATAAGGGAGAGAGGGACAGGAAGATAAGGAAGAGAGGGACAGTAAGATAAGGAAGAGAGGGACAGTAAGATAAGGGAGAGAGGGACAGGAAGATAAGGGAGAGAGGGACAGGAAGATAAGGGAGAGAGGGACAGGAAGATAAGGGAGAGAGGGACAGGAAGATAAGGAAGAGAGGGACAGGAAGATAAGGAAGAGAGGGACGGGAAGATAAGGAAGAGAGGGACGGGAAGATAAGGAAAAGAGGGACGGGAAGATAAGGAAGAGAGGGACGGGAAGATAAGGAAGAGAGGGACAAGAAGATAAGGGAGAGAGGGACAGGAAGATAAGGGAGAGAGGGACAGGAAGATAAGGACGGGGGGGATAAGGGAGAGAGGGACGGGGAGATAAGGGAGAGAGTGACAAGAAGATAAGGGAGAGAGGGAGAGGAAGATAAGGGAGAGAGGGAGAGGAAGATAAGGGAGAGAGGGAGAGGAAGATAAGGGAGAGAGGGAGAGGAAGATAAGGGAGAGAGGGAGAGGAAGATAAGGGAGAGAGGGAGAGGAAGATAAGGGAGAGAGGGAGAGGAAGATAAGGGAGAGAGGGAGAGGAAGATAAGGGAGAGAGGGAGAGGAAGATAAGGGAGAGAGGGAGAGGAGGATGAGGGAGAGAGGGAGAGGAAGATGATGGAGAGAGGGAGAGGAAGATGATGGAGAGAGGGAGAGGAAGATGATGGAGAGAGGGAGAGGAAGATGAGGGAGAGAGGAAAAGGAAAATGAGGGAGAGAGGAAAAGGAAGATGAGGGAGAGAGGAAAAGGAAGATGAGGGATAGAGGAAAAGGAAGATGAGGGAGAGAGGAAAAGGAAGATGAGGGAGAGAGGAAAAGGAAGATGAGGGAGAGAGGAAAAGGAAGATGAGGGAGAGAGGAAAAGGAAGATGAGGGAGAGAGGAAAAGGAAGATGAGGGAGAGAGGAAAAGGAAGATGAGGGAGAGAGGGAAAGGAAGATGAGGGAGAGAGGGAAAGGAAGATGAGGGAGAGAGGGAAAGGAAGATGACGGAGAGAGGGAAAGGAAGATGACGGAGAGAGGGAAAGGAAGATGACGGAGAGAGGGAAAGGAAGATGACGGAGAGAGGGAAAGGAAGATGACGGAGAGAGGGAAAGGAAGATGAGGGAGAGAGGGAAAGGAAGATGAGGGAGAGAGGGAAAGGAAGACAAGAAAGAGAGGGAAAGGAAGACAAGAAAGAGAGGGAAAGGAAGACAAGAAAGAGAGGGAAAGGAAGACAAGAAAGAGAGGGAAAGGAAGACAAGAAAGAGAGGGAAAGGAAGACAAGAAAGAGAGGGAAAGGAAGACAAGAAAGAGAGGGAAAGGAAGACAAGAGAGAGAGGGACAGGAAGATAAGAAAGAGAGGGAGATGAAGATAAGAAAGAGAGGGACAGGCAGAGTAGGAAGGTTTGGTAATTGGAGAGCAAATATATATAATATACGCTTAAATAGTTGTAAGAAGATTTGTTTAATTAAAAAAAATGTCTAAATAGGTTTTTGTCTTGAAAAATGTTTACTATCGGTTAATATCGAAACCCATATCTTATTCACTTTTTTATCCATGGGGAGAGTGAGAGTATAGATGACTAAGAATGTAAAAACTGTCACCCTCATCTAAATAGGACTTGGAAATATAAAATATTGATCAGGATTAAATATAAAATCGAATGAAAACAAAATTTGTGTTTTCAAGAACACGGATTAATATTTGTCATGTATTACTGACGAAACAGATTTTTTTCATCTTATCTAGCCTTTTGGTATTAAAGCTATTATCGTTTACGAAATAGGGTAAAATCGTCTTTACTTTGTGTATAAAAAAAAAGATGCCCAAAGAGGCATAATAAATAAAATTAAGTTTGCAGGATAAATGACAGAGATAATAATAATAATAATAATAATAATAATATTATTATAATAAGAATATTATAATAAGAAAAATATTATAATAATATTATAATAATAAGAATATTATCATAATAAGAATAATATTATAATAATATTATAAGAATATTATCATAATAAGAATATTATATTCTTATTCTTATTATTATTATTATAACAATAATAATAATATTATAATAATATTATCATAATTATAATAATATTATCATAATTATAATAATATTATCATAATTATAATAAGAATATTATAATTATAATAAGAATATTATAATAATAAGAATATTATAATAATAATATTATAATAATAATAATATTATAATAATAATATTATAATAATAATATTATAATAATAAGAATATAATAATATTATAATAATAAGAATAATAATAATAATAATAATAATATAATAAGAACAATATTATAATAATAAGAACAATATTATAATAATAAGAACAATATTATAATAATAAGAACAATATTATAATAAGAACAATATTATAATAAGAAGAACAATATTATAGTAATATTATAATATAATAATATTATGAAATAAAATAATAATAATAATAATAATAATAATAATAATACTAAAATAATAATAACAACAACAACGCTATTTACCTACTGTAGGGTTAGGGTTTGTACTATGTTAATACAATCCCCAGGGGCCAATTTAAATGTGCAAATGTTAGTTTAAAAACTTATGTTACCTGCTGTTACACACATGATCTCTTTTTGAAATTTCAGAATTAGTGCAGTGGTGCACTTCAAATATATGTAAACAACAAATTCTACTATACATATCCAATGCACGTGCATGCGTGCATTTAGGCAGCATTTTATCATTTATGCGAACATTGTTAAAAATAACAGAATTCGTCTCTTAATTTTATTTTTTCAATTTTTCTGATGGTCTTTTCTGTATTAAAATCAAAAATATTAATAAATGTTCCATAGGTTTCACAAACGTTTTCGATTCTTTTAAAATGCTTAACGCAATGCGATTTTGTTCTGTGATCCTATGCAGCGTTACTGAATTTTAATCGTCAACGACTTCCTGGAACGATGAGAAAAACGTTCAATTCGCGTTTCTCCAGTCTTTTTAAAATTCTCTTCAGCTTTTTTGTTTATTTGCTTTTGACACCTGAGGATGATTTGACGAAGAATCGAAAACGTTCGAGAAACCTGTGGAACATTTGTTCCTTTTTTTTTATTGTAATACAAAAAAGATCAGAAAAAATTTTTAAATTAAAAAAAAATGTATAATTAAACAGACGAATTCTGTTACTTTTAACAATGTTTTTATATATATATATATATATATATATATATATATATATATACACACACACACACACACACATTTTAAGCTGCTATTATATAGTGTGTACAGATTTTCTGTATTTACTTCAACAATGCTCAATACGTGAATAGAGATTAGTCGTAGTATGAAAATATATCTCTGGCAATTAAGCTACACAGAGGCATCCATGTTTCATCCCCGCAGGGAATCATCTGGCTAAATGCTGTTTCTATATCAGTACATTTCTTCAGCAGGACCGAACTTGAAATTAACCTTTTTAAAATTTAAACAGACTTAAATTTTAAAAGCTTATTTCAGGTTTGGTCCAACTGAGAAAATGTACTAAGATAGAAATGGTTTGCATTTAGCCTGATGATTCCCGGCAGGGATGAAATATAGACGCCTCTGTGTAGCTTAATTGCCAAATATATATTTTCATATTACTAATATATATACAGATATATATATATATATAATGTAAGTAAAGTTCATTTACATTCCAAAAGCCACAATATTTTTCTTTTTCTTACAAAACGTTTTTCAAAACAGATACATTCGAGTGCAAAGTATTTTACCACTGTTTTCGCTTAAAGTAAACCAAACAACATGTTTATGTTAATATTACATGTTTTGGATCAGTTTCCCTCAATCATTTCATGTCAAAAATATGTTGTAATATTTTTTTTTCAAATGGAGAACTTTTTATGTACTTTTTCTGACGAGTAAGACCAAACTTGAAATTAACCTATTTTTTAATTTTAAAAGGTCATTTCAAGTTTGGTCTTGAGGAAATGGATCAAGATAGAAATGGTTTGCAAGGTGGGCCTAAATTATAATACAGAATGACTCCACATCCGCCAACTGCCAACCATGGAATTCTTACTAATATTTATAATCCTTTCTGCAATTTGACCAAGTTTCATAAAACTAAACACTAGTATATGCCTGACTGACTGACTGACTGATATTTGGAGACATTTTGGTGATCATCTCATCAGTAGGTGTCATCCTGAATGGGCTTCACATTCACCTGACCATAACCTTCCTGATGTTTATCCATTGGATTATCTCAAAGATAATGTCTATAAAAACAAATCATAGACAATTTCTGAACCGAAGAGAGCCATCAAACCAGGGCAGTGTCAGGAGAGGAGTGGGTGAGAGTCATTGACAATTTTGCACATTGTATCCAGGTGTGCTTATCATTGAACGCCGATAAAACAAAAACTGTTGGAAATTCATGACAATCTTGGCGGACAAGTCAGGAATAGACTGAAGTTTATTTGTAGAAGATATATTTGGATTGCAGGAAGGATTCTGAATTTTATTAATGATCTCATGGGTGAAGTTTTTTTTTCCTATACATACAGCTTAAACGTTTAAGGACAAGAGAAAAATATAAAATATAAAAATTATATATGTTTGTGTATATGTGTATGTGTGTGTATGTATGCATGTGTGTATGTGGTTATTTCATTCACACCATGAGCCAGACATAAAAAAAAACAAACTTGCTCAACCATAAATCTATGATACTTTGCACTGTTGGGGGTCTACATCAGCTCAGTTCACCCTTCTAACTCTTTATACACACATACAGCTCTGTTGACATATTTGGCCTTCCACCTGTGGCATCAAAGACTTACATTCCGACACGACATGCCTGGAACATTTTTGTTTTTTTACCAATGATCACTATGCAGAAGCAATTCCAACATTTTGTTATTCTAAGCAGGCCGAAATCCAACACACCGCCACACGCAGATACATAGATGTTAACACACTAATATGAAAAAGTACAACATAACTGCAGTGATCTGTCTGGCTCGTTCGTATCTTCAGGGGTCATATTGTGCCAAAAATAAATATACTTCTTTAAAAAAAATTTTTTTTAAAACTAGCAGAAATACCCGGCGTTGCCCGGGGGAGGAGGGAGGTATGGATAACAAAATACAGACTAACCCTACCAAAAATGGCACCCATGGAATCGTTAATAAAATTCACAATACCTTTTTGCAATCCAATCATATCATTAACATCCGTTTTACATGCTGACATGTGTTTGACGGCTTTAAGAAATTGACTTCCAAACTAACCTATCTCTGGCCAGGTATTTATTCCTCTTTATCTCATGTCAATTTTTATCACTTTCTCCCATGTTTTCTTTGGCCATACCCTGAGAACTCAACTTGCTACCTCAACTGTTCAAACATCTACTAAGCCAAGAACTCTTATCCATTCTTTCAACGTGGCCATACCATTTAAGTCTCGTGTTCTGCACACATCTCCCTATGCTATCCAGATTTAATCTTCCTCCGAGGTTTAAGTATTTATTCATGGTGTTTGGTTGAGTGAAAGGAAGGATGGGAGGGGGGAGAAACGGGGAAGGAGGTAAATTGTTTTTTGTTTTGCAAAGGAAAAGAAAATAAAACAACAATGTTTGGTGCATTTTGAGTCAGGAAGTCAATAACTTCAGACAGTCTGATTTGGACCTGTGGAAATTTCACAGTTGTATCTTTCATCTGATGTATATTGCTGCCGTGATTAAAAATTTTTCCATTCTATGGACGCTCGGTGCGAACGCAGACCCCACGATATTATTGTAACACCTTTGTTTAAACTGAACCATACTTATTTAAGAACTCTGGTTAATGTAGTTTCAGAATATATCTGGTTATCGGAGTCTATCTGCAAAACTCTTGTCAGAGTTTGTGACATTTTAAATCCTATGGACGCCCGGTGCGAACGCAGACCACACGATATCATTGTATCATCTTTAGACAGAACAGAAATTACATTTCGGTGAAAGCCAAGAAAGTGAATGTTACTTAGAGTTCCACATTCAACGAAGCAGCGTTATCAGATGAAACTTTGATTTTTTTTTTTTTAATTTTTTTTTTTACCTTTGGTGATCGGGCAGTCCCATTAAAAAAAGGTGACGGGTGATAACGTACGTACGAACATGGCATTGCCTTAGTGTATTATTTGGATAGACTGTCATTCTTTGGTATCCTCAACAGAGAACCGAACTCAAATGCAAACGGTCACAGCTTTTCCATACATGAACACAGAGCAAACCATTTTGCAGAGATGACGTACTCTTATTTAGCAACAAGCTTAAAAGCCGCCCCCATGCGGACTTAAAAGGCATAACGTTGCCCCCCCCCCCCCCGCCCAAAGTTTTCAGATTTAACCTCATAACGATTTTCGAAAGAGTCAAACTTCGACAGAATTTTAAGTACAGGCCAAATTAAAACGAGTGCACAGTAACGTTTTTGTTGCATTAAAAAAAACATGTTACTATTAAAAGCGGCTCTACATATTTTTGCAGCAACATAAACAGCTCCTTCCCCTCATTGGGGTATTTGGGAGTAGACAATTCTGTCTCGGGCTACGGGCTTATTTGTCTGCCATTGTACATAAGAGGATATAAGTATACTTACGTTTAGAATTGAAATAGATTTTTGAGGTTTTTGGTTCGAAAATATCTTACCTGCAAAAAAAGGGAGAAAAAGAAATTATAATCAGAAACGAAATGAGAATTTTTGGAGGAATTTTTCTTTTTTCAATTGAGACCAAGAATTCCTATTTGATTCTAAGAATTCTGAAAGAAAGAGAAAAAGGAGAAAAAGAAAATAGAAAAAAGAGAAAAGAGAAAGAGAAAAAGACAAAATGAAAATGTAAAAGAGAAAAAAATAAAGACAAAAGAAAAGCAAAGAGAACAAAAAGAAAAAGGAGAAAAAGAAAATGAAAATGTAAAAGAAAAGAGAAAAAAGAAAATTGAAAGGAAAAAGGATAAAAAAGGAAAAGAAAAATAAAAAAAAAAAAAGAAAAATGAAAATGTAAAAGAGAAAAAAGAGAAAAGAAAAAAGAGAAAAGAAAAAAAAGAGAAAAGAAAAAGATAGAAAAGAGAAAAGATAGAAAAGAGAAAAGAAAGAAAAGAGAAAAGAAAGAAAAGATAAAAAGAAAAGATAGAAAGATAAAAAGAAAAGATAGAAAGATAAAAAGAAAAGATAGAAAGATAAAAAGAAAAGATAGAAAGATAAAAAGAAAAGATAGAAAGATAGAAAGAAAAGATAGAAAGATAGAAAGAAAAGATAGAAAGATAGAAAGAAAAGATAGAAAGATAGAAAGAAAAGATAGAAAGAAAAGATAGAAAGAAAAGATAGAAAGAAAAGATAGAAAGAAAAGATAGAAAGAAAAAAGGAAAGAAAAAAAAAGGAAAGAAAAAAGGAAAGAAAGAAAAAAGGAAAGAAAAAAGGAAAGAAAGAAAAAGAAAAAAAAGGAAAGAAAAAAGGAAAGAAAAAAGGAAAGAAAGAAAAAAAGAAAGAAAAAAAAGAAAATAAAGAAATAAAGTAAAGAAAATAAAAGAAATTAAAGAAAGAAAAAACACAGGAAGATAAGAACGTTGTGAAATAAACAGATGAGATGAAATTAAATAGAACAAACTCTAAATTTCTAAATTCTATTTTTCCATTATTAAAATTGGGTTCCACCATTGATGTCCTAAATTTCTTCGCATTCTTTAAAACTTGACATGCCTTTGTGAAGATGGTTTAGAATTTGAAAAGTTATGCATGACTTCCAGGTGAAGATATTTTTTCTTCTTTCTGATTAAAATGTTTGCCATCTGCAAACTTGCTCTTAAAATATCCAATATGTCTTCCAAGAACGAACCGAAATGATCAATACAACCTGCTCTTTCTTACAACAACAACAACAGATTGAAAATATAAAGTGTCAAAAGAAATCCTTCTGCACTTCATCAGTTTCTAAGTTGATGATGTCATAGGTTGGACTCCGACATACATTAAATACATATTGGTATAAATAAAAACGAATCTGTGTGTTTGTTCGTAAAAAAATGCATATCCATCCTTTTCATGAAGAACGTATCTGCATATAAAATTAAAAGAAAAACGATACGTTTTTTTTCAAATTACGATTGTTCTTGACCTCAAATAAGTGAAGAGTTTCAGCACCTCACATCCATCGTTAAGACGTTAACTGATCAATGGAGCACGTTTTTATTTCTCAAGTATACACACATGTATACAATATATATATATATATAAGGAGAATATTTTGAAAAAAAAATATTTAGAAAAACCTGGACAACGCATTTTTTCATGTTATTTTAAATAAATTATTTACTTTAAAAACTTGAACACTTTCGGTGATATACACCTTTGTCAAAAGTATAAGCATTTTTTCCCTCTTTCGTTTAATCCTTCTTGATTGAGAATTTATTTTAAAAAACAAAGAAATGCGTTGTCCAGGTTTTTCTAAATATTTTTTTTTTCAAAATATTCTATATATATATATATATATATATATATATATATATATATATATTCAAAGTGAAGCTTTTAGCAGTTATTTAATTTTTAAAAACAAATCAAATATATATATATATTGTTGGCTCCATCGATCTCGGGAGATCATGGGGGATGCGCGTTGTGGTCTTGGTCAGAATCGTACCCAGGGCTGCAACAGGCTGTGTAGTCTTTTTTTTTTCTTTTTGTTCTCATCTTTCTGTTTTTTTTTAACAGTGAGCATGTGATGGGGCGACTCTTGTCTTTTGTGCCCTGCGTGATCGCTTCTCCCTCCATCGGGTGTTTCTCCTCTCCTCAGCTGTACTGATGATGTTCCGGATGACGGTTCGCCAACCTTGGCGGTTTAAGGCAGTGGTCTCGAGCTGAGAGGGGTTGAGTCCGCCAGCTTTAAGATCCCGCTTGCAGACGTCCTTGTAGCGGAGTGCGGGGCATCCAGTACGCCTTGTGCCAGTGGCAAGCTCCCCAAATAGCATGTCTTTGGGGATGCGGCCGTCGTTCATGCGAAGCACGTGGCCCAACCAGCGGAGGCGTCTAGCTCACAGCATAGCATACATGCTGGGCAATCCTGCCTTGGCCAGGACGTCGATGTTGGTGACTCGATCCTGCCAGGTGATGCCGAGGAGTCTGCGGAGGCAACGAAAGTGAAAGGCATTCAGTCTGCGTTCCTGATGAGAGTAGAGTGTCCATGCCTCACTACCATAGAGGAGGGTGCTCAGCACAACTGCTCGGTATACTTGCATCTTTGTGTTGGTAGTCAGCATACCATTTTCCCAAACTCGTTTGGTCAGGCGGGCCATTGCTGTTGCTGCCTTGCCGATCCTTGTGTTAAGCTCAGAGTCAAGGGAAAGGCTGCCTACGATTTTCGAGCCGAGGTAAGTAAACTCGTCCACAACCATGAGGGTGTGTTCACCAATGGATATGCTTGGAGCATCACTAACGTTCTGGCACATGACCTCTGTTTTCTTTAGACTGATGGACAGTCCAAACTCGTTGCATGCAGCTGCAAAGCAGTCAACAAGACACTGCATGGCCTCCTCTGAGTGTGCAGCAAGGGCAGCATCAACTGCAAAAAGGATGAGAACCTTCTGAACCCTTGTTTTGGCTCGCAGACGTGCGATGTTGAATAATCCACCGTTGCTCCTGGTGTGAATGAACACGCCGTCAACAGACTCATCAAATGCATATGAGAGGAGCAAGGAAAAGAAAATTCCGAAGAGCGTAGGGGCAAGAACGCATTCCTGTTTGACACCGTTTTTGATCGGGAACGGTTCAGAGCTCGATCTATCAAATTGGATGGTCCCTTTCATGTCTTCATGAAAGGACACGATTAGGCTCAGAAGCTTGGGCGGGCATCCAATCCGCTGAGGGGGGGCAAACAGTCCATCTCGGCTGACCAAGTCAAAAGCTTTGGTCAGGTCGATGAAGGCCAGATAGAGAGGCTGCCTCTGCTCGCGACATTTCTCCTGGAGTTGTCTTATGGAAAAAACCATGTCTATGGTCGATCTGGCGGGTCTAAAGCCACACTGTGCCTCTGGGTAGACGCGATCAGCTAGAATTTGCAGTCTGTTGAGGAGGACGCGTGCGTAGGCCTTGCCGACAATGCTTAGCAGTGATATGCCACGGTAATTGTTGCAGTCGCTTCTTTCTCCTTATATATATATATACATATATATATATATATATTCATTAATTCCAAGCCAAAAAAAAACAATTTATATAGGCCATCAACAAGAAACACCATCTGCAGAAACAGACCCCACTGCTAAAACTACAGAAGCATTCCATCTTCCATATTCCCAGTGGTACTATCCTAGCACAACTATACGGCCTCGAAGGGGTTTAAATCCTAGTGATACTAACAAAGTCCATATATTGCAAACTTGTACAGGGTGGGCCAAAATAAGGGTCCTATCTTTAAATTTGGATAACTTCCACAAAATAAAAGTTAAACTCACCAAACTTTATGTGTGTGTAGACTGACCCTTCCGAGATTTTTTGAAATAAACAAAACAAATTTTAGCCGAAAAACACTTCTTAAAACTTAACAAAACTAAAGTATTGTTTTTTACACTGTTTTGAGTTTGTTAAGCAAAAATAATGTTTTCTAAATGAGGGTACGTTCCTTAGGGCTAATACGGCTCATGCTTGCTTCGGAAGGGGTCCTTTACTTATTCTAACAAAAAAAATATTTTTTAAAATCGATAAATAAAAAAGTTATGCATTTTTAAAAATAGGACCCTTATTTTTGCCCACCCTGTATAAGCCGACTAATATACATATTAGGTTTATTCCTGGTTATTCGTTTCTGTACGAAACAATTGTCAAGAGTTACATTGAACTTTTTTTTTAAATTCGACAAGTAAAAATATGAAGAAAAACTTAATCATTGAAATTTAAAATACCATCGTTTATTTATTTATTTATTTTTGTTTCATTTTACTTCAGTCGAAGTTCTCAGAAATCAAGGGGCCCCTTCGTGGGGCTAACACTTGATCTCTATATGAAACACATAGATATTAAAATATTCTATTAAAGTTCTCCATTATGCATGTGCGTCAAAATTAGAACAGAGCCGAATCAAGACGCCAGCACTTGCACAAACTAAGGGCTCATATCTCTCCAGGTAAAACTTCTTAATAATAGATAATGAATGTGGCTTATCTTATAAGTTTTACTGAAGTTTCATGGTTTATCCAATTATCAAAAGTGTATTATTAATAAAGTCCTTCATGTATTTGTACATTTGAATACAAATTCAAACTGACAGAGAAAATGAAAAGGGCGTAACGTATTGTTTTGTTTTTTTATTTGTTTATGCTTATTATTGTTTTGAGCTGTGTTTTATAATGAACACCGAGTGCCCTGAAGGTAAATATAAATAGTTATGTAAATAGATAAGAAGGAGAGTGTTTGAATGTCTAGACATCACCTCCGAGTATCTTCAGTCTTTTTGGATAGGGGTTAGTCAGTCCATAATCATAAGCTTTTATTTATTTTTTTTGATTTTTTGTCTTACGAACATTTCACAATCAGTAAAGAAAAATATAGTCTTTAGTTTTTTCCGGGCTGCTCATCAGAGACCTTTATTTAATAAAAATTGAAATTCTGTATAGATTAACACAACATACACACATTATATATATATATATATATATATATATATATATATATAATGTGTGTATGTTGTGTTAATCTATACAGAATATATATATATATATATATATATATATATATATATATATATATGAGAGAGAGTTGGGGAGTTTGAAATTACCTACTAGACACTTTCCTCGAGTGTCTTCGGTCTCTCTGTACAAAGGTTTATCAAGATAACCTGACATGAGGATGCTTCACCCTACAAGTAAACCCGGATCAAAAATTCAAAATTACATAGTATTCGCAACACAAATATGATCCCCTCAGCACGGCTATACACTTGCTCCTATGAGGAATAATGCACCTTCTCCTAGTGATGTAACCTCAAGTAACAACACTTAGCTGGATACTCCACCAGACTAGATGAATTCTTGTCCTGAAATCCAGTAAGACTAAGAGACCACAAGAAAGATATACTACAACATAGTTAACTGGTCAATTGGGGAGAGGAAAATTAATGTTTTTAACATCTTTACTAACTCAACGTTTGATAAATAAAGGACAACTTTAATAGGATATTCGAATATCTACATACCTTATATAGAGATCAAGTGTTAGCCTCAGGGAGTGGCCCCTTGATTTCTGAGAACTTTAACTGAAGTAAAATGAAACAAGATAGAGTTTGAATTACCTACTATACACCATCCTCGAGTGTCTTCCTTCGGTCTCTCTGTATAAGGGTTTGTCAGGACAACCTGACATGATGATACTTAGCCCTACAATTAAACCCGGACCAAATAATCCAAATAACATAGTATTCGAGGCCCAAATAAGACCTCCTTGGCATGGGTAGACACTAGGCTATACGAGGAATGGTGCACCTTCTCCTTGTGATGCTACCTCAAGTAACAGCACTAAACCGGATACTCCACCAGACCAGAAGAATTCTTGTCCTGGCATCCGGCAAAATCAAGGAAAGGCCACAAGAAAGATAAACATAGTTAAGTGATCACTGAGAGCTAACTGAACTAAAATTTAAAAAAAAAAAGATAAGTATTAGGTTGTTACAAAAATAATGACCGCCTGAAGCGCTAACTTTCAAAAAGTCATTTTAACACAGAATTTGTGGTTTATTTCTGGTCAATTTTAACATATATAATAATTAATGTATTTTCTATAATAATTTGTAACGTTTTTCAGATAGAAAGCATTTTTGAAACATAGAAGACTCTCAATGATGAAGTGAATGCAGAAGTTAATACATCATACAATTCGGAAGTATGCGGAGAAAACGTCTGATGGCGATTACGGTAAGAATACCTGAGGAATTAAAAATTTTCCAGAGTCCATGTTATAAGATACATTAAGTTGTTACAAAAATAAAGGCCGCCTGAAGTGCTGGGGTTTTAAAAGTCATTTTAACACAGAATTTGTAGTTTAATTCTGGTAAAGTTTAACATATATAATAATGTATTTTCTATAATAATTTGTAACTTTTTTCAGATAGAAAGTATTTGTGAAGCATAGAAGACCGTCAATGATGAACATGCCAAAACATGACCTTCACCTTTTTATGTTGCATGAGTTCAAACTTTGACACAATTCCGCCGGAACCTCTGCCAATATCAATAGAGCATGAGGAGATGGATCCACAAACGATCAGACAGTACGAAGGTGGTTCCAGAAATTCCATAGTGGAAATGAGAGTCTTGAAGATGAAGGTAAAGGACGGCCGTGTAGTCTTGACAATGAACAATTGCAAGCACTTTTTGAGCAAAATCTATGTCAAAGAAATGTCTCAGACACTTGCTGTCAGCACTGCAATAGTTTCACGCCGTTCACAGAGTATTGGAAAGGTGAAAAAGTTTTCATGAATAAATGTATGTTTCTGAAATCGGCCATTATTTTTGTAACGACTTAATAGAATCAATTTATTTTTAAAATTCTTATGTACAGAATTACAAGATCTCTGACCGTCAGTATAAAAGAAAACATGCATATAAAAAATCATGAAATAAAAAAAAATTAGAGTACGAATGATAACAAAACGATGTTACCCAGGATACAAGACTTTTACTTTTTGTTTATCTGGAGGGGGGGGGGGTTGCATCAAAATTCTATTAAACAAACGACAAGACAGACTTTTGGCAATCAAGCTTGATTTTAGTCAACTACTTTTCAAGAAATGTAATACTCGCTTCCATGGTCCTGAGAGTATCAACTAACGTCCATGACCGAGAGGTTTAGGGTTCGATCCCAGTCTACTCTCACAATTTTTATTTTCTTTTTTTAAAAGTGATCTAAACGTACATCGAAGAGGGAGCGAGTGGGCGACCGGTGAAAGACAGCTTTTGCCACGAGTAACTTTATCATGAAGATAAAGTTTTATTATCTAGCAATATTGCGTTGATGGTGTGCTAGTTAAGTAGAAGGGGGAAATTTCTACAGAAATTAAGTTAATGTATTCAAAAGGAGATTACATCGCAGGAAGTCTCGAGTGAGACGTGGAAAATGATCTAGTCTGATACTTCTCTTGGCTCATGCCTGTACTGGTCGACATTTTTTGGAAGCTCCCCTTCCACTGCCGAGACTGGAGGGCATATGTAAAATTATGAAAGATGTTTTACTTTAAAGAAAAATAAATTAAACAATATATAAAAACACAGATTGTGTGCTATTATCAATATATATACAACTTCCAAAGAACAAGAAATCAACCCTACTGCGACTACTACGACTACATGTCCCTATTTAATTGCATGCCCACGAGGGCAGAATTAGACACAAGATCAGTTTTTAATGTGGGAAAAATCCAATTCTCCCAAAAGGTACACTCTGGATTGGAACAAAAATTAAAATTGTCTCCTTTACTGACCGGGAACAGAAAATATGACGTGTAGTATGAGAAAAGATACTACACTTTGCTCCTAGCTGAAATGTCAAGGAAGTTATGATTATGTGTCGTCAACAACACAGCTGTCTGCTATGAGATGCCAACGAGATACTTATTACGGTCAGTCAGAAAACAAAGAATTGTCGACTGTAGTGCTGCAATTAGACAGGAACCATCTTAAGAATTCTATATACAGTTGGGTGTCTAATTTTCTCTGTAGGATGTCTGATTGGTTGCTGTCACGGTAGAGTTTATCACAAGCAATGAAAATTCACTCACTCAGTAGAATGAATACATCTAATATTTATTGTGCTATATTTATCATCCAGTCTATAATAAAGACCAATATATATATATATATATATATATATATATATATATATATGGGAAAAGAAGGATGAAGGTAATCCAACGTAATGGGAAAATGAATGTTCTCTCCAGTAGTGGCTACTACTTTCCTCCCCTCTTCCCATAATGTCAACCCTATATGTGCACGTACTTGCATGACATTTTTCTTTATATTATCATCCTGATGAAGTCTTATAAATAAAGACGAAACGTTGATGTACACATAAAAAACATCCCTTTTTGGTTTTCCTTTTTTCATTTTCCCATATATATATATATATATATGGTGTATTCCGGCAGCATTTTCTCATTTATGCAAACATTGTTAAAAATAACAGAATTCGTCTGTTGAATTATACCTTTTTTTATTTTTTCAATTTTTCTGATGGTCTTGTATTAAAATCAAAGAAATTAATAAATGTTCCATAGGTTTCACGAACGTTTTCGATTCTTCGTCGAATCATCCTCAGGTGTCAAAAGCAAATGAACAAAAAAGCTGGAGAAAGAGAATTTTTTATAAAGACGGTGGAGAAACACGCAGATAACGTTTTTCGAATTGTTCCAAGAAGTTGTTGACGATTTAAATTCAGCAACTCTGGATGGCTCACAGAACAAAATCGCATTACGTTAAGAATTTAAAAATGTTAACCACTGGTTTCATATGTGGTGTTATTAATTTTAGGTTGTTGTGGACCATTTATAAATTTCTTTGGTTTTAACACAAGACCATCAGAAAATTTTTTTAAATAAATGACAGCAAGGAATTATACAAAAAAGAAGGAGGAGGAGGAGAAAGGACTAAAAGTTGTAAAAGATATCCGTTATCATATTGATTTAGGTTCATTTCGATTAGAATCGATCTGGCAGAAGATGTAGCAATATTATAAAATCTCGGTCTTTGAATAATTGTATCATTATGACATAGGATTAAACAAGATTCTTCTCCTCCTCCTTTTTTTGTGTAATTCCTTGTTGTCATTTATTTTTAAATTACTACTAATCTTTCTTCCCAACTATATTAACTTACAGCGTTTCCAATCGGCGTTTATAAGCTAACTGTCGATTTCTTTCTTTCTTTTTCTTCTTCTATTTCTTTTTTCTTTTTCTTTTTTAACATTTCTTCCTTTCTTTCTCCCTTCCTACTGTTTATTACACGTGACTTTTTTTTTTTAATCCAAATTGCGTTCTTTGTATAAATTTGAAAACTTTTCTGTTTTTAATTAAAGTTCTGCTACCGATTGATGATGATTGTATTTTAACGATCGAAATATTTTGGTAGAACTTTTCAATATGTGTTTTTGAGTTTATTTTTGCTAGTTGTTGATTTGCTTATCCTTTATTCCATTTTTACATATATATACATATATATATATATAAGTAATAAACTATAATTACCCCTTTATTCTCAAACTCAAGCACTCTCCAACGAAATATATATAAATATAACTCATAAATCCTTTAATAACATTAATACACCTCTTTTTTAAATTAATAACAGTCAGCCACACCAGAAATGAGGTAATACGATTTTAAACCACACGCCGGTCTATAAAGAAATAACACTTCATACTATTACACCTAAATACGAATACACAATAGAAACAGATAAACATGCAACCTGACGTGATCAAGAATATCAAGTTGTAATTAAATAATACTAAGTGGTTATTAAGGCCCAAATAACCATATAGACAGCCCTGTAAACACTGTACTTCCCCAAAAAAAGAACAGCTTGAGACAAAACACTGGACGATAAAAGCGGTGATCATCGCCGCCCGTTCCTTTTTTGATTGTCCTGTTTCCGTGAGACGCTGAGGATTTGAGACAGGTTCTAAGTGCCCTTTCTAAACAGTAAAGTCCTATCTATGTCAATGAAACCATGGCACATGTCTGTAAATTAATGCATAGTTTATATATATATATATATAGTAAGTAGTAAGTTATGAAAATATATTTATGACAATTAAGCTACACAGAGGCTCTCGAGTTTCATCCCTGGGGGAATCTTCAAGATAAAAGGCATGGAGTTAGTTTTGCTGGGTGTTTTTATATACACGACTAGCTAGTTAACCAATCAGATTCTTTGTTGTTCTCTTAGCCAATCGTCGGGCTTCTCACGAACAAAGGTTCGGTTAGTTTTACTTCCTATTTCCTATTCTATTGTTCTATTTTCTATATGATGATTCATCCCGGTTTCTTTGTCTTAGCCAATCGTTGTGCTTCTCATAAGTAAAGGTTCTGTTGATTTTACTCCCTATTTCCTATTCTATTGTTCTGTTTTCTATAGAGTAGCCTATCCCTGTTTCTTTGTTGTGTCAATATAATGGGTGACCTTATTTTAACACGTGGTTCCTTGTATTTCTATTTTAGGTTAGTTTTTTTTTTACTTATTTGTTTGCTTGTTTATTTATGTATGTATTGCTAGCCTAAGGTAAATTTTATTCTGTGCAGGCAGCTGTTTGCTATCTCACTTCTATAGTTTAATAGATTTTTGGGGTCTTTAAAGTTTAGGATTTCAAATTTCTCATTCAGACATAATCTACACGGGTCGTCTAAATTTCTACATGTACGGGCTTGTCGTATTATTTTCCATTCAATTATTGGTGGGCGTCCATTTTCTTTGACCCCCCAATAATGGTTAGCTAGTGCTTTTTTAATTCAACGTTCTTTGTTTTTAAATGTGATTGTGTGGTCCTAACTAAAACATTATATCTCCTTATAGAATTGTATGTAGGTACATGAAATAGTAATATATATATATATATATATATATATATTAATAATCCAGGTAATGTTTGCATCCACATGGTAAAAATCCAGAAATTCTTTACTGTGTTCATTAATCGTGCTCAATAGTAAAAAGCTATAGATAAAAATAAATATAAATTGTATTATTTGCATTCTTCGGACTACTGTTCTCACCTTGGATATTATTGTCACAACGTTTCGGTCGATGTAACCTCCGATGTTCAGGTCCATCTTGTCAAACTTGGAAATCTTTCTGTCTAACTCAGAAATTTGTACGGAATTTCAAACGAAACCCTTTACTTAATCCACGGAGATAGGTTTCTCTAATTTCGTCAGCCATGAACGGGTAAAGTCTTAAGTAATTCGTAATTGTATTCTTAGTATCGCCTGCACTGAGGATTGAAACTTCAATCTCCAGAAGACTGTCACTTACATTACTTAAGATTTCTACCTGGTCATGACTGACAGAATGAGAGCAATTTATCTCTGTAGATTAAATAAACGGTTCCGTTCGAAATTTTGTACAGATTCCCGAGTTCGATAAGATGCACCTGAAGAAGCCCGGAAGTTACATCGGCCTAAACGTTGTGAGAATAATATCCAAGGTGAGAACAGTAGTCCAAATAATATAAATTATCAATCCTTATCTAAAAAATTCCGAAACACAAATAAATATAAAAACAAACACAAATTACTGAGTAATCAACTCCCCGACGAAACCATTTCAAGTGTCTAGGGGGAGGGAGAAAGCAAATAGCAAGTCAGACAACCCACCTTGAAATGAATTTAGAAAGAAATCATTCTTTATTTCCAGAATGAGACATCTTTTTCCCCTATTTTCTTTCTATACAGTCTTATTCCTATATTTTTTAACTTCACTGACTGGGATGTTATTTTATATGAAAATTAGTGCGACCACTAGCAAAGCATAATTTCCCCCCCCCCCGTATTTTTTTTAACAGGGTTTACACTCATATTATATCAATGGGTATTTTATTTTTTCTGTCAGTCAGACTCCAAAGTTTATGTGCATATCTCTGAGAAAGCGCAACAGTAAAAATAACATTTATTAAACTAAATAAACATATATAATCATAATTTGAAAGGCATATGGAACATTAAGATAGTTGGTTTCGTTTGTTTTACGGCATATCAACCTTTTGCGAGTTATTTAATGCCGAATCCGGTCATTTTGGTAAAGGTTTTTTTGCTTCAAGTTCTTTATATCTTCACATATTTATTCATGGTGTTTGGTTTGGTTGTTTAGTCGAGGAAAATTGTTTCTGTTTTTGATTTTGCAGAACATGATTGAGTTTTGCAAAGGGAAAGGATAAAAACAATAACATCAATGTTTGGTGCATTTTAGGCCAAGAAGCCGGTATCTTCGGACAGCCTGATCTGGTATTGTAACAATTATTGTAGAAACACTACGAACAGTTCTGAACAAAAAAAAAAAAAAAAAAACTAGAAAAAAGACTAGCAGAAATTGGAATTACTGATGAAAACAGCTGAAATATTACGAAAAATTCTCGAGTGCAGAAACCAACTCACATAACCAAATGATATCGACCAACCCCAGGTAAGTCGAAAGAGAAACAGAAAAATAAACATAGAAAGAACATTAGACAAATCCATGAGAATGAAACTGACAGAAATACCATAATTAGACATTCCCATACCCCCCAAAAAGCTTTGGCTGGTACCACACAAAATAGTCATCAACGGTCAAAGAGGGTGGAGCGACTGAGAAGAGAGAGCACTTTACAGACCTCCACTCGGAGGGCATGGAATATACTGAAATCTTAGGGAGGCTTATTACCAATCAAAGAGAAAACCATGACTCATGTTAAAATACCTAATATGCGATGCATGACACTGATGAAAACTGCTGAAATATTAAGAAAATCCTTTAGTGCAGAAACGAACCCACATAACCAGGCGATGCTGACTAACCATAGATAAGTTGAAATACAAAACTAGAACAAAAATATGGAAGGGTCAAGGAGGATGAAAAGATAGAGGAAGGAAAGCACCAATTAGACCCCCACCAAAGGGGAGCGGAGAATACTGCAGAAGGCCAGCTGTGGTTGTCAGTGAGAAATCAATGGTAAATGGCTGGTGCGATAATGCAAAACAATTTGCAATGGTTATTGAAAGATGTGAAGAGTGCTGGAAATCTGGGGAGATTTGTTGTCATTCAGACTCCAGGGAACACCATTTGTTATTGTCAGTGTGCAATCGGTGATAATGACTTTTGTGAGAACTCCTACTGAGTAAATAAAAATATATTTATTAAAATATCGGAAGACAAAAGGGAAAATAGTTTAACCTCAACGTCGTAGATTTAACAACTCAAAAATCAGCAATTACACAAAAATACAGCTAATAGCTGTCACCAAATTTAATTTTCAACCCACCTGTATAGTTTTATTAGCTGTATTTTTTTATTTAATTTTCACTTTTTAATCTATTCTATGGCATCGAGGTTTCACTTCGGGTAAAATCCGCCGCCATCTTGAATATGTTTGGTTTACAAGACTCAGAAGGCAACGAGAAAAAATGTAAAAAACAGCGCTTAAAAATACTTTAAAACACACAGAAAAATAAGGCAGGTAAGTAGATAAGTAACTTGCCTTGCCTTTGGTAACAGCTATTTCTTGACTATTTGTTTTTTTGTTTTTTTTCACCGTTGAAAATTGTCAATTTCCATCTATGAAGCATTCATATGCCTCACTCGTAGCAATAATTGTCTGTCTGCAACCACATACGCATAAAGGAGGGTCTGTTGCCAAAAATATACCTTACATATGATTACTAAACATACCCGTGACCCGTCGGGTCACAAGCACTACCACTATTTATTCTACTTTGATTTCATTCGAAACATAATTAAAATCCAATAGCCAGCGTTAAACTTTTGTCGGACAAACGATTTAACCGAGTTAATAGAAAGCTCTAATCTCTTTACGAATATTTTCCGCGCACAATTGCAAGAAGAATTAACATACAGTTTGCTGGGGGTTAATTCTGGGTAATTCGTACGATCTACTTTTCTGTTACCACTTTAACCCTTCGAGTGCACCCATTGCTAAATTCTAACCACATACACACCTCCCATTCCGACGATCGTAATTCGAATTCAGTGGACATAAATCAGTGGCCAATCAAGCCACCGCATGCTACGAGTGTTAAACTCTTGATTCGTGTGTTCTTATATAGCGTAATTTGCAATTACAAGTTTAGCAAGTAATCTTTGACTAAAACTATTGCCATTTTACAAATTGTTGATAACCATCAGCATCGTGGAAACACTAACGAAAGGAAGTTGAAATGAGAAACCGAATTATGTATTCAAGATGGCCACCATCAATTATGCAAATTAGACTAAACTGATTTGCATATTTTGAAAGTATATCGAATATGTAACAATATTCATATTTATCATAGTGTCCATCAATAGTTTGAGTATAAGGTAAAATGATATTTTCTCTATTTCATTGGCCGGAATACCCTTATAAACAAAGGTGCTCTTATCGATCCTGAACCAGTTTTCGTGATGTTCGACTCGGAAGCGTTCGGCTGTTCTACGCAAACGCCCGAGAGTTGACGAGCCGATTTGTACCAGACGACAATTTTGATACGGTGCTGCGTCCTATGATGATAATGTTTTGCTTGTTTGTTTTTTTTTGTTACGGTTAGGGTTTAGGGTTAGGGGTTAGGGTAAGGAATTTTTTTAAAGAAACAACAAAGAAAATTAAACATATTTACATGAATTTTTTTGAAAGAAACAGGAAAAAAACATAGCGAGATTACCGTTATGAAATGAATACTGTATTTTTATTTACAAGGAATTTTTTTGAAGAAACAAAAAAACAAAAACAAAAGAACGTACCAAAATTACTTTTATCACGACATATTTTTTAATTTTTTAAATTTATTTTTACTTGCTTGCAAAGCTGTTCGTAATTCATTTTGGGTTTATTTTCTTCAAAAAAACTTCCTAACAAAAAATCCGTCTTCGAAAGCACTTATTTTCACTTTGTAACAAAGTTATCGGCTGCTCGCTGCTTCGGCTCGTCAACACTCGGGCGTTTGCATAGGACAGTCAAACGATTCCGAGTCGAATGTCACGAAAGCTGGTTCAGGATCGATATCAATACCTAAACAAAAGCTATACACACACAAAAAAACATTTGTCATTCATTTTCGCCCTAAATTGATCCGTATCATGAAAAAAATTTTTTTTTTTCTTCAATCACATTACTCGATTTCACTATTTAGTCCGGATCAATATTTTAATTTTTGTTCTCTTATGAGAAAGTCAGCAGTTTTTACTCTCTCCTGAACATGTAATCTGACTGCCACTCATTATACTGGGCTAGTGTATTTAATAAGATACTTAATTTTCGTTTCACCTGTTAACGTCACGGGTGCATTTCTAACGTTAATAAATTGTTTTAAAAAGTTCACAGCTAATTATTTAACTATACAGCAAACACCGAATATTTATTAGTAATATGTTTTAATTTATTTTTTGTAAATTAAAGGAACACCACAAATACATTTTAGATAAGATCAACAGATAGAACGTTATGGCTATTTTTATGCATACGTGTATCCTTACATTTCATTAAACATTATTGTATAGAATGAGTTCAGAATTTGGCACGCTGACATTAACTCTTAAGTTTTAAGTTTATTACAGCCTTCCTTTTTTAAGGGAAGGGGTATTTCTTCATTTGCATTAGATAAATAATGATGTCGTTAAAGTTTAAAAACCTTTTTTTGTTCTACTGTCAATGGGCAACAAACAGTCACACAGTTGATACCATTCGAACCGGCCAGCCTTCGGACGTATGATATCTCAGAATTAGAAAAAAATTACCCTTTTGGGGTCAACAAAACCTTTTTCTCCAATGGGGGTAGCTTTTATCCTCCATTTTCCAATTTGAGAAAAAATGCCAGTCATCATTAAACCGGAAATGACATCAGAGGAAGGGAGTGGCAGGAAGAAATTCACTCCCACTACACCCCTTTTTTCCTTCCTTCTTTCCCTCTCACTACCACCCTTTCTACGTGGTGAATACTGCATTTGACCAGTTATCTTCTACAGTCTTCTCGACAGTCGTTTTTTTTAGTCACAAACTGCTCTTTGTGTGTGTCAACGTCTTGATAATAGCAATATAGTTGCCACAAGAAATTTAATAAAATAACATGAAAAGTAAATAATTTTCTTTCAGGACTTAAAAATATAGTTTCAAACCCTTGCTTTATTTTATTCAAAATCTCGACGAATACAAAACGAAATGAGTGAAACAATTTCAACAGTTACTTTAAACTTTTTAAAATCATCTATAATATAAATAGCAGTTGTCTGTGTGTGTATGTATGTGTGTCCGGCTAAAACGACAAAAACTCTCACAAAGTTGGTATTTTCTTCATCGGCGTTGCCTCGGGTGAATAATATCTAAGATTTATAAAAAAATATTCTTTGACTCTAAACTGGCGCAGATTTAATCAGGGTTGGGGTTCTGTTTTCATGGCATTAACTAAAGGGAAGTAACTGATTTTTTCAAGGAGTTAATTCTCTTATGCCAACTCAGTCCTCGAGTTGTCTGTGTGTGTATAATAGCTAAGGCTAGTTGTCGTAGCCTCACTATAAGTATAAGCACGGTAGACGGTAGTCATACAAGGAAAAACTCAACGCTTCTTTTAACATTAAACTAATCTTTATTGAGTATCCTATACCGTTGAGTAAAAGGTAGGACTGGTGTCCGGTGGAAGGAAACGAAATTCTTTTACTGTCCGGGGAGTGGTGTTCTGAAATCCAGTGGATGAGGGGGCAGGAGAGAGGTGAAGAAGAGTTCCTTCTAGGTTGACGGCCAGGGTCTCTCTAACGATCCATTCCACCGTTCAACAGGGGTGCAAATAGTCCGCAAGGGACTAGCTGAAATCAATACACCCTGTGAGCCGATTGGTTAGTTTAAGACCAACTTGCCCACAGTGGACACATAAGAAATAGGTCCTATTTCAGACTGCTACATGTGTGCATGTCCAGAGAGAGGAATGAACTGGGCGGAGAAGAAAAAAAAAACGAGAGGATAAGGAGGAGAGGGGGGAGAGAAAAAGAATAAGAGAGAGAAGTTTTAATAGAAATATGTGACACTTTTGCCCCGGGCAACGCCGTATAACCCTGACAGTCTTAACAATAAAATAAACGCTTACTTAAAACAATGAATCCACCAAATAACTCCTTCCAGATAAACATTCATTGGATACATTTACTCTTCCATAAAAAGATGTCCCCGAACATGCGTGTTGCTAAAAACGTAAAAGTTAGAATTTAAAAAAAACAAGCCGCACGTGCGTGGTTCCCCTCTGTACGTGAGTCGATTTTGACCACCCCTTTAACCCCCTGGCGGCGCGAACCAGAATTTTTCTGAGGTCAAGGATGCTCATTTTATATCCGGAACAATTGCCTCTATATTTTGGCCAAGTTTCAGAAAAATTGAATGGATGGATCAAACGTTATGGGAGAAAAGGGTCATTTTTTGCCATTTTGGGGGCTTTTGACCCCCTGGGGGCGCGAACCAGATTGTTTCCAAGGTCAGCGATACTTATTTTCTATTAGGAACAGTTGCTTCCACATTTTGGTCAAGTTTCAGAGAAATTGAATAGATGGAATAAAAGTTATGGGGCAAAAAAATATCATTTTTTGCCATTTCGGGGCCTTTTGACCCCCTGGGGGGCTAACCAGATTGTTTTTCAAAAATCGGAGAATGTCACTTTCTAACCTGACGAAAGTTACAACTTCATGCAAAATTTCAGAGAAATTCAATGGATGGTTGCGGAGAAAAATCCGGACGGACGGACATGCCTCAAAACATTAGTCCCCCGATTTTATAAATCGGGGGACCAAAAAAAAATAGTTGTAGCTTTTTACTTTTCTGGACACCTTCCAAAAGAGAATGAGCTCTTCTGTTGCTCATGCCACCTTTCATTTAAAATTTTGTTATCGGTAGATTTTGTGTAAATCTTGTTAAACAAATATACAAACAAGAGTGAAAAACAATATAACTACTCTGCTTGGCAGAAGTAATTAACAGGTCAAATAGCAACCGCAGGATGCTGAGCAGTTAATAGGATCTCAGCTGGAGAAGAAAAAAAAATAGGATGTCATGCCAAATCTACACGCATGCGGCTTATATATATATATATATTTATTAATACAGAAAGTTAATACAACATATGGACCAATGGTTTCGAGCACAGAAGGCAAAACCTCTGGCTCTCATCAGCATAGACAGTAATTGGTGAAGAAATGATACAATTAATATAATATAAATACTCTTTTTTCTTATCTTTCCGTTTATGCTGGAGATGGGGCATCCTACCGGATGCCAGACATTCACAGAGACACCTTGAATCTAAGCGTGCACCTAGTCTCATTAGGTCACGAGAGATTGTCACATGATAACGGAGAAATTAAACGATATGTACAATAAAAGCGGCGAACATAAATATCTAAACATTCTATAGTACTCAACGACAAAGTCGGAGCATTGCACTGAAGCTTTTAGGTGAATGTTTATTTTTAATCTTTCCGACTGTTCTTGACTTTCAATTTTACTTGGAATGGGGCTTCTAACAATATTAAATTATTTATCGTAATGAACAAATGCGAAAAACTTTTTCATTCATCACTACGATCTAATAAACAAAACGGGTTACTGTTATTCTAATCAATATTACAAATTAAACGGTTGATATTGTGCATATATACTGAAGATAAAAGATTAAGTGAGAACCTTTTGACTGCCTAATTAGCATAACTATTTTTTAAACCGTTCATAATTAATTTACATTTAGTATTATGGATTTGTAATTGCATTTGCTTATGTTCGTTATTCATATGCAATAGTTTCGTTCATGTTAACAGTAATTACTTAAAGTTATTTAATAAATAAATCGGAAAAATAGCTAAAACACTTTCAGTTGTAACAACCAGCGCTCATCCACGACCTTGAAGGTCGAGCGAGACATAAGTGAGAATCGAAAGGCGAGGAGAGAGAGAATGTGGCTGTCTCACTAGCTTTCTCTTTGATCCCTTTCTTCGCCCTCTTTTTTCAGTTATTTATTTATTTTTAGTGAAAATGTAACAACTTTTTTTTTTATTAGGTAAGTTAATGCCTTTATTGTAAAGTTTAACAACAAACTTATTGCTTAACGTTTAGGAAGACGTTATCACTATTCTGATTGACAAACTAAAACAATAGTTTAGTAGCACTGGCCGAATTACGAAAAATTCGGATTCGTATTTTGGTATGATTGAAGATTAACATTCTCCGCGAAATTACCCCCCCCCCCCCATCTACCCCAAAAGTATTCTACCTGTTTTAGACGATCGCGTGTGAACATCTTGAAAAACTTCACGGAGATATCAAAAGAACAAAAAAGTATTCATTTGGAATTTAAAGCGAGGGGGGGGGGGATTTTTTGTATATAAATTTAATGTAAAATGATCCAATGTTTAGGCTGGCTAGATCTAACATTAGCTTTTATTTACCGCAAATTGAAATTGCATTTTTAAGGATTTTTCACTTGTCTGAAGTCTGCAATTTTAGTTATACACTGAAACATGGCTTCTGAACCAAATAACACAAGACGCTATTTTTTTTTTTTTTTAAATTTTCAACGAACTTTGAACGGTCATAACTCGGTACCATTGTTTATATTTTGCAAAGATCTATGTACTCACATTAAAAGTTTTAGATATAATCAAAAATAAATTTTGATTTGAGATACCTGCTATAAAAGCATCGGTTTGAAGAAAGAAAGAAACAAATTTGCCGGCTCGTCTGACGATATAGAAACGGGAATGCACAAAACGGTTGTGTCTTGGCTCGGCATAACAGTCTAATTTTTTGATGGTCAGAGTGCTCATCTCTCGAGCGCTGGCTTTTCAACCCCCACTTTCCGACCCGATCTTACTTGTGGGAGTAGGATAAAACTGGCCTTGTGCCTAACTCCTGGAGATGAGTAAATAATACAGTCTAATGCATGAGGGTGATGGTGGCTAAGTAGTTAACGACACGGACTGAAAACCTGAGTGTGCCAAGTTCGAGTCCAGTTCGTTCCACAAAAAGACTTTCATCAAACCTACACTTGACCTTGTGTCTAACCTCCTAGAAAAGAGGTGAATAAAATAGCTCAGTATGATGAACCTTTTGAACTAAATAAAAACGAAATGTTGAATACATTTAATTTTCGTTTCGATTTTTGAATACGGACACAAAAGCGCACACACACGTTATCGGTCTCTCTGTACAAGGGTGTGTCAGGACAACCTGACACGAGGATACTTCTCCCTACAAGTAAACCCTGACCAAATATTTAAAATAACATAGTATTCAAAGCTCAAATAAGATCCCCTCGACATGGCTATACACTGGCTCATACGAGGAATGGTGCATTTTCTCCAAGTCATGTTACCTTAAGTAACATCACTTAGCTTGATACTCCACCAGACTAGATAGATTCTTGTCCTGGAATCCGGTAGGACCAATAGAACACAAGAAAGATATACTATCACATAATAAACTGGTCAATTGGGGAAAGGAAAATGAATGTTCTTAACTTCTTTACTAACTCAACGTTTGACAGGTAAAGGAGAAATTTAATTGAATATCTATGTATCTCATATAGATATCAAGTGTAAGCCCCAGGAAGGGGCCCCTTGATTTCTGAGAACTTTGAAGTAAAATGAAAATTTTATATATATATATATATATATATATATATATATATATATATTGTGTGTGTTTGTGTATTTAGGCAGCATGTTTTTATTTAGACATAGCTTATTGTATAGGACGGAATGTTTTTGGTGAATTAGTCTTTTTGATAATTCTTCGCGTATTTCTGTCGAATTATCGGATGTAGACCCCGTAGGTTTTTTTTGGTTCCACGTTTTGCGAGTACTTTCGACTAACTCTCAATCGTCTTCAGGTGGAGAAATGAATTTACTTATTCATGTTTGCTGAGTTCGAGCTATGCGAAAAATTTATAACTTTTTAAAAGTACGTATGAGTGATGAGATTCTGTATTTGGAACGTGATTATGTTATATATATATATATATATATATATATATATATATATATATATTCCATGATAAATGCCAGTATACTGAAATCATATGCCCTTAATAGGGTTAAGATGAAAATTCATATACACTAAATGTACAAAAGCAAGGAAATTCCCAAATTTTTACACTTTTATTGTCATTAAGGGTATGCGAGCACAACAGGGCTATGTATTTTACTAGTAGGAATTTTTCTTCAGCGCACCTCACACACTTCACCAACTCATGCAGAGAGATTTATACTGTAGTGATGTGATAATGAAATGGCTTGGGTGATATGTAGTCATACCCTTAATGACAATAAAAGTGTAAAAATTTGGGAATTTCCTTGCTTTTGTACATTTAGTGTATATGAATTTTCATCTTAACCCTATTAAGGGCATATGATTTCAGTATACTGGCATTTATCATGGAATGTCACTACTTTTGTAAAGGCTATGCCTCAAGACAATGGTAATTTTTAAGTTTTTTTTTTAATTTTCTGGAAAACTAAGGTATATGGTAAACTGAAATTAAAATGCCATCAACTAGACCCTAGAACCTCTATCTCTGCCAAAAATCAGCTGAATCCATCAAATAGTTGATGAGATACAGGGTTGCACACACGTACGTACACACGGATAACACAAAATCACTCCTGACCTTTCTGGATCTCTGGGTTGCCTTGACTAATGATGCTGAAATTCGACACACTTATAGAACCTATCAAATGAAAATTTTGTGCAAAGTTTTAAATAATTTGGTTTATTGGTTTTTGAGTTATGATTGATCAAGGAAATGAGATTTCTAGCATAGGTCGTTTTTGAAGTCTATTAAGGGATAGAGCGCTATCGCGCCTCTCTTGATTATATTAATTATTAAAATAATAAGCAATTAGAACGCCGTATAATGCATTTTAGTTTTATTAACTTTATTTTTCAATTTAATTTTCGAAGATATACGTCATTATCAGAATTTCTGAATTTCAAAAAAAAAAAAAAAGATATATAAAATACCTTTCTTTTTTTTTTTGTCCTCATCTTGTTTTATATATATTAAATTATATTTTTAATATTTTACCTACGTACGACGTCATTTCGAGCTTACGGCTCTCATCAGCGCAGGGAAATAATCTCAGATTGTCACCGGGCACGAACCCGGATCACAGAGATGTGCGTGCATGTTTTGCATACTCCTATGATCATCTTTAGTCACTTAATTATGAATACCGACATGTCTCTAGGCTGCTATATTTTCTTTATTAACTGTAAGCTGGCTTAGGATGAACTGATGACCACAAACGATGCAGAATATGTATGATACAGGCTGACCCTACCTCAAACGCCACCCACGGAATCGTTAATTCAGAATTCAACCACATTTGATACAAATAAACTACAGACTATATCTGACGTGTCAATCAAGTTTCAGTCAGACAGTCTGTTTTATCGCTGTTCAATGATATGCGGGGACACTTTGGTCATCATCTCATCAGTAGTTTTTATCTGTTGTGTTATTTAAAAAATATTGTGTATCCAAACAACTTTTTAACTGAAGAGGAGCATCAACATCTAAATCAGTCGTATCCAGGTGTGCTTGCAACACAGATGTACATTTCGCACATATCATTGAATGGTGATAAAACAAAGACTGTTGGACATTCATGACTGAAACTTGGTGGACAAGACTGAAGTTTGTACCAAATATAGTTAGTTCTAGAAAAGATTGAATTTTATAAACGATTCCATGGGTGGGGGTTGAGCACCCTGTATTCATCTATTAACTCCATTTCGCAATAATCACAGACCAGTTAGTTGCATCATAAGTTATTAGGATTTTCTACTTTTCATTCCCTTTTTCAGGTGGCCATGAGGAGAGTGTCCTCACGGCCACCTGCTCCTAGCTTTGCATCTCACAAACTGAGCCAACTATTTTTAAATCCTGCTAATTTAAAACATGATCTTATTCAACTAATCACCCACTACTCTTTACTATGTAACACGGTTGTTCTCAAACGTCTAAAATTTAAGGCCTAAGCTTAAGGGGTCTTAAGGAGTAGCTGAAATTGAGAGAATCTTGCTTATTTGGCGTCTAATGACTACGGATCATATTTAATGCAAATCTGAAATATTTTAATTTTTGGATCAAATGGACTTGAGGCACTCCAGAATGAGCAACGATGAAGAGGACACATTTTGCGTTAACACCGATTTTGAAAACTTCTATTTCCGGTTCTACATCAAATTTGTAGTTTTATTATGTAATAAAATGTTAACAGAACCAGTGCACATACACGAGTGTCAATAATATGCATGGGTAAACTCACAAACTTATGGGCTTATCATTATGATTTATGGGACACGTATTCTAGGCAACACGATGAGTAACGTATGAAATAGAATACCAAACATTCTTATTTTTCACTGTTATTCACTTCACCATCGCCCTTCTTTAAAAGTGTATCCTACATGCAGATGGTTAAAAATGTTATTAGAAAAACACATGATGAACAATCAGACTTTGTCTGAGCCCAAGTTTAGAGGCCACTTTATCTGATGTTTCATGTATAAATAAAAACATCGGATTCTTTAACATTATTGAATAGGAAAAAAAATATGGATGCCTGGTAAAAAAGAATTCTTATTTTAACATTCTTCTATATTGCCATTAGCAGCAAAATATTGCAAAAAAACCCCAAAAAACAAACCTAAAAAACAAAAGTAAAAAAAATAAAGGATAGGTGAGGGCAAAAGAAACGATTTCCACGTGTGTTGCACCGCATGAACTTTCTAAAAGACTTCGGCAAATATTTCACTTCTCAATATGCCAGAGATAGATTTTTTTTAAACTCTACAATTTTGAAAGATAACATTTAAAAAAAAATACATATAAATATTACATTTTTCAAAAATAAAGATAAAAATAAAAAACATACATTTGATCGTGAAAGACGTTTTTAAAAAATAGAAACAATTGCTTCCACAAAATCTCACAAATGGCAAGTGTTAGTATTGTTTAACTGACATATCTACTAATATGAGTAGTAGTAGTAGTAGTAGTAGCAGTAGTAGTAGTAACATTTTTATCCGTCTTGAAACACCTGGCATCTCAAGAATGCCTTATTCCAATTTTGGTGCAATTCTTACAGGTACTTTGAAAGCCTATGAGTGGCTAACAGAGACAAAAATACTTAATCATAGAGATAAATGTAATATCTTATATATAAAGTAGAGACGTTTTTTCCCCTGTACCTTCTCGGAGAATAGGAAAATAACCACATGCATCACAGGCTACTAAACGCACCAATATATTACACTTATTCACTCGAGCGTGTTTTAGTAAAATTGTTATTATTTTTTTCCAGCTAACACTAAATATTACATTTGGCCCACCATCTACGGTTCTCCGACAAATCAACTCCATATAGGTGGTAGCAAAAACTTTTCTCCCTAACAATTCTGTACTGTCACTCTACTCATCGACACCGGGAACTAATAAACACAGTTTAATTTTCACAAAACACCCAGTTCTTATTTATTATTTGCCTGCTATTAATTTACTACATAATATAAAGCAATACGCAAAGACTTAATGACCGCTCTCGTTCACTCTGATGATTTTCCGCGAATATCAGATTACGTTATTTCAAATTCTACCTCTGACTTCTACATTTATATTCATTCCGGAATTAAGCGAATGAAATTAATGAACACAGTTCCTGCAACATTTATTCATTCAACATGGCGGCTACAATTTCTTGATCAAATCGACTTCCTATTTAATTCAATAAGTTCCAAGATACTGGTAGACCCCGATACATTTACATTTTCAAAATCATAAACCTTTAACACGCATATTATAGAAAACTTGCCCAAATCCAGTCATTTTCATCATCTACAAATGACATAAACCGTGTCATTGCTGAATCTTAACATAACACGCATGCCCATAATTAAGCTTAGCTTAATTGACCTATTTTCACATGTATTTTTAACTCGAAATGGTGGTGCAGTGGTTAGGAAGGCAGATTTCATGATCGCCAGTTTCAGATTTTGGCGAATATTGTTGATTGTGACTTAACAGGTTATAGCCAAATTTTCGAGTTTTCAACAACACGTTCTTTAAATAAAAAAATGTTATTTCTTGAACAAATAAGACTCAATACGAATTTTTTTTTTTAAAGATTATGAAATAAAGACTTTTACAAAATATATCAAACTAATTATCAATTTTTTTTTTTTTTTTTTCTAAATTTTTTATGGCAAAAAAAAAAAAAAAAAAAAAAAAAAAAATTAGTTCAATAAAATTTATTTTTCCATTTTTATAGTATACTCACAATCTTATAATCCAAACGTAATTCAAGATATAATACAGAATTTCAGCTGAAATAAATTTGAGAGATTAGAGTCCCCTTTCAGAATGAAATTTTCTCGAAGCAACGGAGAGAAGGTGTCAGAGAAGTGTTAAGCTTATTTTCAAAAAGTTATCTGCTGATTGACTGGGAATATTGCCTCCAGTAAAACATCCTAAATGTTAGATCTCTCGGCCTGTTATAAGGATGGCCTTTGACTAGGGCCATCCAATATACAAAACATGGATTCAACATTTAAAAATAGCTAATAAAAGATGGTCCATATTAGTAAATTGTCTATGAAGATCTTTCGACTAAAACGAGATGGAAACAGAGGAATGAATACAAAAGGAATTGGCACAGGCTAGGAAGTAAGTGTAGTATCTGTTTCGATGGATACTGCACGCCTGTCCTGTGCAGTTCTAGGAGGTCCACCCTCCCAGGCTTTGCCTCCCCTCTTTGGGGAGGAGTAAGTTTATTGCTTACTGCTTGAGGCGCCCCTACCGGGGAATGCCGACGGGGCTGCCCAGGCAATTTTTAAATGGCCAGAGTGCTCACCTCTCGAGCGCTGGCTTTTAACCCCACTTACTCGACCCAAGCTGTGGTCACATCTTACTGGTGGGAGTAAGATAAAACTGGCCTTGTGCCTAACTCCTGCAGAGGAGTAAATAAATACAAAAGGAATTATCTGAATCTTTTATGAACAGCGTAATGATTTTATAGAATATATGATGTTGTTGCCATGTTAAATTTAATTTAAATTCTAACATTTGTAGAGGAACTAGAAAAAAATTGACTCATTGGATCACCAACTGAGCTTGGATTAAATTATTTGAACCAAAAAAAAGTGGTTCTGTTAAGCCAGATCAATTTTTTTTTTTTTTTAAATATAAAATTAACCCTTTTCTGTTCGTCATCTTTCTCTCTTTTCCTCTCCAACCATAGAGTAAATAGTATTAATGCCTATGGCGATATTTCCTTTTGTTTATCTGTTCTGAAACTATACTTCATCTTTTCTGCCCTCGGTTAGTGAAGGATAAATCCTTCAAAACTGAGGCAGGGCAGTTTTTATTTTTGTTTCAATCCAGAGTGCCACTTTTTAAGGGAGCTGGATTTTCCCCCACATTAAAAACAAACCTTGTGTCTAACTTTGTCCTTGCAGGAAGTCAAGTAAATTAAAAACTATTGCAATCTTTTTGTTCTTTCCTTTCTTTTAATGCATCACTAAATAAGTCCCGAGCCTAAGTAATAAACTTTAAGTAAAATTCGACTTTATTCATCAACATAGTCTCCTAGGTTAATACACTTATTCTAACGCTTCTCTAAGAATTCGATGCATTTTTGGTAGAACGATTTGTCTTGCCTCAAAATATGCCTGTTTCCAATATCGCTTCTTCGTTGAAACCAAATCTCTTTCCCTGGTGCTTTCTTTAAAGGTCTGCAAACAGCGAGTAATAGCTGGGGAGGGGGCAAGTCATATCGGGAAGATAAGGGTGGATGCAGGGGCAATTCGAAGTGCAATTTATGTAGAATTGTTGTGAACGATTGTGACATGGTTCATTGTCTTGGTGAAAGTGACATGGTTCATTGTCTTGGTGAAAGTCATTTCTTAATTTGTGCCCGTTTTCTTCCTTTAAATGCATCAATATAATATCTGCTATTGATGGTTTTACCTTTCCCAAGTTAATCGATAAACAAAATACTTTGCATATCCCAAACTACGAAGGCTAAAACCTTGCCTGCTGATGTTCGCGCCTTTTATTTCTTTGGACGGTTTTCACCTGCTGCTGCTCACTCACCTGACTGCCGATTTGACTCCGGAGTGAAGTGGTAGCTCCATGCTTCATCTCTTGTCACACATTGAACAGTTGCAAAAAAAAGCTCTGAATCATCGACACATTGTTGTTTTGGTGAGCATACGTGGCACTCACTTTGAACACAACTTTCTCATTGACATATGTTCATTGTCTTCTGCTTTCCCGTACAACTTCAATTTAGGGTCGGTCAAAATGAGTTTGTTGACTGTTTAGATGTTTTCTGCGACAACCCTAACCCAACTGCCGAATGTGGGTGACCTGAGCATTCAGTATCATTTGTGTCTGTACGACCACGTTTAATTTCACCGTTTCTGCTGGAGCAAAATCCGGATACCACTTATCAAGCCATTGCTTTGCTTGAAGAGCATTTTCCCATAAAAAAAAACAACGCTTTATCGGCACAAGAAATTCATATTTTTCCATTGTTTTGAAAATTTGCAACAGTAGGTTCACTTGAATAACTGTAATTTGTAAACTAATAATCCGAGGTGCCATTTGAAGGTTAGTACTTTATAAACTTACATGGATTTTTTTATTAGCAGCACCATTTTTATGTCTTTATGTCTGGGATTTATTGAGATACGTTATCTTCGACTGTTAATGAGAGAAAGATAGACAGACAGAGCGAGACAAACAGGGACAGAGAGATAGAGAGAGAGAGAGATAGAGAGAGAGATAGAGAGAGATATAGAGAGAGATATAGAGAGAGAGAGACAGACAGACAGTGACAGAGAGACAGGGACAGAGAGATAGAGATAGAGACACAGATAGAGAGAGAGAGAGACAGATAGAGAGACAGATAGAGACAGATAGAGAGAGAGAGACAGATAGAGAGACAGAGACAAAGCGAGGGAGAGGAGGTAGTGTATCTATTGTCATGATACCATCAACCCAGGCATTACCTTCTCTTTTTAGGAGGGGGTAGGGTACTATTTGTTTGTTGTCATGATACCGTCCTCCCAAGCATTGATTCCTCCTTTTTTTTGAGGAGGGATGTAATGTAGTATCTGTTTTTGATGTCAGAAGACCATCCTCTCAGATATTACGTCTTTCAAACTTAACTTACATAATAAATACTAGCAAAACTATGCGACCAATCTGCCAGTTTAGTCTACTAGATTTATTTTGTAGCATATTTTTCTTTCTTTGTTCAATATATTCCACCGATTGTTTTCCTGTTTCTCTTTCAGTTCTTTGATTTGTCCACTGCTTTGTCGTCTTTTTTTTCCCCTTAACGCCCCCCCCCCCCCCACCTTCTGCCCACTCGGGACCTATTTTTAAAAATAATCCTCCTCCTCCATGTAGTTTATCCACTTAGCCTCAAACAAAAGTCTCCCATCCTCAATAGCCGCCCCCCACCCCTCTTCGAACTGAATAGGATTGCCTCTTCACAAAATAAACAATCATCTTTTGATTCCTTGTTCAGATCTAATACGATTTGGTAAATGAAAATAAAATGGAGACAAATCCAAGACACCCAAAAAAGCGTTTTTTTTTTAAAATATTCTTCGCTTAAAAACTCAATTTTTATCATTTTGACTTATCGTCTGGAGGCTTTTAAAGTGGAAGCAAATAATTGACACGAATTTGACTCAAATACTTTACCTTCTGAGTCTTTCCATTTTATTTTAACTAGTGGAGCCCGTGTCCTGGCGTTACCCGGAAAAATTAAAGAAAACCCAAAAATCTGCAACCCCTCAAAAATAAATTGCCCGGAAAGACTCTTTGGCCTTTTGGCTAATAACAAAGTCTTTTATTCACCTCATCTGCAGGAAGTTAGACACAAGGTCAGGTGTGGGTTTTGATGAAAGTGTTTCTGTGGAATGAACTGGATTCGAACCGCGGCCCACCAGGTCCTCAGTCCGCATCGTTAACCACTTAGCCACCTATTCTAATACTGCACTTCATTTTTTCTGTCTTCGGTTAGACTGAGGCAATTTCTATCTTTGTCTACATCCAGAGTGCCTTATTTTGGAGAACTAGATTTATCCCACATTAGCAACAAACTTTTTGTCTAACTCTTCCCTCGTGGGGAGGCAAATAAATAGGGACTCTTCTAAACTCAATGCTAAGCATTCATCCACGATATGAAAATTATTTGTAAAAACTTATTTCGAGAGGCGAAGTACTGACTTGTTTCTTAGGCCACGGTCTGTGTGTTTGAGGGGAGAGGGGGCGTTTTTAAGTGACAATTTAATAAAAGAATAAAATAGCTGACTTGTTTACGAATTAACCGAAATGATATTTTTGTGCATCTGTCATGCTCAAGTTTGAAATGCCATTTTTGTGCATCTGTCACGCTCAAATTTGAAATGATATTTTTGTGCATCTGTCAGGCTCAAGTTCAAAATGGCATTTTTGTTAAGTATGGCTCAAGTATGAAATACCTTTGTCATTCATCTGTCACGCTCAAGTTTATAAATTACATTTTTATTGTTAAACTCCAAGATTGAATAAACACATCGTAATGTGTTATTGTTTTACCATTTATTTTTTTAACTATTGATGATTCTTTGTTTTCTTTTAAGCTTTTCACCCACTTTCTTTAACATATTGGTATAAGTTCTAGTAAATTCAGTTTTTTTTAAATATCTCATCTGAAAGCCCCTAATAGTGTCCATGCAATCCATTCTTCATACCAAACTCATAAAATCGGTTTATAGTATATATATTTTTAATGTTTACAAGTTACATTTTTAATATGCTGAGTCAACTTGTTTCAGTAATCAATTACTCTCTTGGTTAAGAAACGTCAAAGTTTATTGGGGTAGGGGGTCAAGTTGTTTGTTTTCTTGGAAATTTTTTCATAAAAATTGTTCATCATCATTATTGCTGTATTGTCTCTGTGGTTAGCCATCTTTCTTTTGTCTTCTCAAACATGGTTGGACGTGTCTCGAATGTCATAACCATAAAACAAATTCTATGATTTCAATCTTTTCATTATTTTTCTGAGCTCAGAGAAAAATTGTGCTTGAACCATGGTATTCATTGTCCATATTTATATATACCCTGACACCGCCCTGGCTGAGTGTGGGAAATGGCGGCTTATCTTAGGCGCCTGCTCTGCATGTTTTATTGGCCTGAAATCAAGGTCAAAAGACAGAAGGCAATATTGCTTCCGTTCTTGTATGTGACGGCACAGCAACACGTGATCCTATTGTTGGTTCAGAATTAGATATTTCTTGGACTAGATCCAACTTATATTCCTTGAATCATTACTAGTCAATGAGAGAATGCAATCTTCTACTTCCGGAAACAAAAAAGATACCTAAATTTCACCGTTGTGCAAATTTAGAATGGGATGTTCTTAGTCTTTCCTAGCTGGTCTCTAAGCCTGGCAAATGTGATCCATTTGATCTGCCGTTTTTGCATGGCCTTCACAACTGACACCATGCCCATCAGATCCTGCATCTGATGGTCACAGTACCAGGTTCCCAGAACATCAATAACAAGAACATAAGGCAGTCATGAGACTGCATACCTCTACCTGACAACGTAACGATGGGTCAAAGTCTTATCTGGGCTTTACTTCTCCATATTGTATGAAGTATTCCTCAAGTTATGTCATGGAAACGTTGATAACTCAAAAACTATTTATCTGATCAGGCTCAAATTTTGCATGGTGGTTACTGTTATAAAAGAGCATCAGATACAGACATCAGATTTGGAAAAAATCAGAAGTTGAAATTCTGTAAAAATTTTGACCTGGACCGAACTTGTGAAGGTCATATAAGATGCGGGACTTCATTGGCTAGAATATAGGCCAAGTAGTGAGTCACTTCGATAAACAGAACTAAAAGTTTGACTTTCACCTTTTATATAACCTTGATCTTAAATCTAGATATCCCCAAATCAAATTAGTTCTAAGTTAGATCATGCCCAACATTTTGACCAAGTGTAGTAACGATTGGTCCAGCGATGTGGATGCTAGAGGGAATACAAATTTACAAACTCGACCGGAAACATAACTTTGAGGTGGACATAATTTAATTTGTTGAAAATACAAAAATAACAAGATTTTTAATCTTTTACTTCCATGTAACATGATACCATGGGAATGCTTCCCTACAGACTATAACAGTCGTTTTCAAGTTCAATATCAACTGTCTAGTTTTCCTGTGAATTAATTATAGTTCTCAATCCTTTCATAGTACTTTTACATAATCCAACTCAAAATCTCACTAACCCTTATCCTCGAGTTGTATTTGGCCTTGGTAAGTGGTGAGCGATTAGGATAAAAAACAGTCAATCATATTTACATGTACGATATTCATTGCATATCTATTTGTTAACCTGGCAATATGTGTCTTTCAATTGTGTTGCGACATTTTATGTATTCCTTCTTCGCTACTAATGTCTGTTCTCCATTTGGATATTATGTCACATTTATTATATAAAGGGAACTTGTCTGTATGTGTGTTCAGCTAAAACTTAAAAACTGCAGAATAAACACCATCAAAGTTGACATTTTCTTGATCAGCGTTGCCCTGAATGAATAATAATATCTAAAATTTAGGAAAAATATCCACTCTTTGACCCTAAACTGCTGCCAATTTCGTCAGGGGGTGTCAGTTTTCCAGTCATTTTGATGTACTAACTAAAAGGAAGTAACCGATTTTTTTCAAGGAGTCAGTTCACTTATGCCGACTCTAGTAATCTATAAAAAGTGTATGTCCAGAGAGAGAAATGGGCTGGGCGGAGAAGAAAGAGGGGGTGATGAGGGAGGCAGAAACAGGGGGAAGAGAGATAAAAGTTTTGATAGAAATATATTACACTTTTGACCCGCATGGCAATGCCGGGTAGCCCTGCTAGTTGTTATTTAAAGGGTTCCGTTCGAAAATATGTATAGATTCAGAGTTTGAGAAAATGCACCTGAAGAAGGTCGGAGGTTACATCGGGCGAAACGTTGTGAGAATAACATCCAAGATGAGAATAGTTATCTAAATAATACAAATTATCAATCCTTATCTAACAAATTCAAAACATATCTAATTATTACCCTCGTTTTTATCTTTTTTACGAACACCATGTGTTTTCCAGAATCGCACAGCATAAGAGAATACCAAATATTCTAACTCGTCACCAAGTCTCAGAGCCTCCACCACCACCCCCTCAATATATAACATTATTACAATGGATTTTCAGTTTTTTTTAATTCGTTTTTTTAAGAGCCTCTAAAAGTTCGGTTGTATTTTTATCTTTGTGGACATAATTTCATTTGTTAAAAATAAACAAAAATTAAAGAAAAAAAAAAAGATTTTTTTTTTCCATTCTTTTAACGCAGAAATTAGTTTCATTGCTTTGTTGTTCAACTGTACACATTCTCCCATGGGTCATTCAATGTCAAATCTCATTTATGTCTTCACAGACACATGGCTTGCGAACAGTTCGTAGACATTTATTTTTGGTTAAAAAAAAAAAAAAAAAAAATGCCAGAGCAGTAGTAGAACTTCAGGTTTGGTTTATCTGTTTTGTGGCACATCAATCCTTGCGGGTCATTTAATGCCAAATTCTTTGTTTAATTTTATCATTTTTATTTGATTCATTCGTGGGGGTATGCGCTCCATCGAGCGCCATTCTGTTTTATTACAGGAAAGATTAGACAGCAAGTGTCAACTGAAGACAATCCAGCCAATAGATAACAAAATAAGTGGTGTCAATCATCAGTAGGGTTAAGTAAGATTAGCGTTAAGTTCGATAGAAGTAGCAGCAGCAGTAAATGTTTTTACATATTGTCTCTCAATTGGATAAAATGTCCAATCAGCAGCTTCTTTCAGCCAACCAGTGAAGCGAGGGTATTCACTGCTTAAATCTAACGCGTACTGTAAAAACCTAAACACACAGCTTGCTTGCTCTTTCCTGGTATTTTTCTTTCACAGTCTATGAACGTAGGTACGTCTTTAAAAACTAATCTCGGCAAAAGGCCCCAAACAAATGTAACAAGAGGTTACAAACTACTTTAGGACCAGCGAAGCACACGTACACGTCACTCACCGAATGCACAAGTCGATACATACACTATCACCAGTCACATTACATGATTTACATGTTTCTTACTTCCGTTTCTCTCTTCCCACATACGTAAAATTTTACTCTTTGAACAATCTAGCAACTTACTTCCTGTTGCCATATTTATTTTAATGGACCTAAGAGTACTCAGACCTTTGTTATTATTAATGCTATTATTTTATTACATATTTCCGGTTCTCTGTTCCCACATATGTAAAATTTTACTCTTTGAACCATCTACATGTGCTTAAAATTAACTTTACAACAACAGCGTTAGTTACTTATATTTCTCATACCGTTCTCCTTCGACTCAGGACTGTACCCTTCTCGACTTTGCCTCTGATTTTATACATGCGGCACTCTCATTAGCTCTGAGCACCAAAATACATGTATTTGGGGATTTTAATGCCCACCATTGTAATTGGCTTGGATTCTCGAGCAAAAAGGTTGCAGCTGGTATCAGCACGCATAGTTTCTGTATTGCACACCCCTTTTCACAGACTGTCCCTTTTCCGATCTGCCTCCCTGATCGTGAGGCCCAGCAAGTTTCACTTCTTGACCTATTCTTGACTACTCAGCCCGGTGTTTGTGTGACAGATGTCCATAGACCACTCGGGAATGCTGATCACCTCGTGATAATAGTTGATATCCCACTAAACTCTCGACCCCAACCAGAACAGCCGTTACTCAATATGACAAGATACTACAAACGGGCTGATTGAAAATCTATCAGAGATCACATCAGAAACGTCTCATAGAGTAAAGTGATTTCCCTCTCTGCTGACCAGTGCACGAATGACCCAACTGAATGGGTCAAAATAGCCATAGAAGCACAAAAATTCTATAGAAAGCCCCACTCTCCCCACTTGGACCTGTGCAGCTGCTTTTGCTCATATGCAGCAAGCATTCACAAGATTCATCTGCCATAAATCAACTACAAATATGCAAAAATTTATAGCATCTAGAAATCATTTTAACAGTGCAATAGCTGCAGCTATGTTTTGGTATACCGAGATAACTAGAAAACGCATTAAGTCGCAGAAATTAGGAACTCGCAATTTCTGGAAAATCTATAATAGTGTAGTGAATAATGGGCAATCGACATTCCCTCGCTATCCAACCACCATGATATTGTTTACACGGCAACTGATAAGGCCGAACTACTTGCCCAGCGGTTCACATTGAACTTCACCTTAGACTCCACAAACCACTCCCTCCCAAATTTCGCATTGTAGACAGAAGACATATTTGACTTGATCATCACCCTTTCCCATGACCGGCATATCATTAAAAAAAACTGTGCACTTCCAAAGCATGTTGGTCTGATCTTATCCCTGTTATAGTACTAAATAAATGCTCTGTGAGCTGGTCCCTGTCCTCTCAAAACTTTAAAACAAAGACCGTGCCAAATCTTGCTTCCCTGATAGCTGGAAAATTGTCTCTTTGGTACCAGTGTTCAAAACTTCTGGTGAAAGAACCGACCCGCAAAATTATCGCCTCATCAGTCTCCTTCCGCTCTTCACTAACATCTTTGAGTCATTAGTGCACCATTTGGTTTATGCTAAACTTTTTTTCTGATACTGCAGATATCTTAATGGTCATCTCTGAACACATATACCATACACTGGACAAGACAGGTGAAGCTCGGGCGGTTGTGCTCGATATATTAAAAGTCTGGCATGAAGGTCTTCTCATAAAAATTTATTCGTACAGTATTACTGGACGAATATTTAATATAATCAGATCCTTCTTAACCAAAAGATCCAGGTTGTCTCCGATGGCAGTACATCCAAACAACATGACATTAATCCGAGAGTACTCCAGGGGTCGATCCTTGGACCTTTATTATTCCTGATCTACATAAACGACCTCACTGATGCAATTTTGTCCGAGATGGGTATATTTGCTGATGACACTATGCTCTACTTTCAATGTGAGAGTAAAACGAATGTGCACATATCTAAAGCAATGGGCAATTCCTTAAAAAATTACCTCTAGTCTGTATTGAATGGGGAGATAAATGGATGGTAACATTTAATGCTACTAAGACAAAACTCCTTTCCTTCAGCAATTATAAGAAACCTCTTCAACCACCAATTGCCATGGCTGATAGCACCCTACACAAGAGTCCCACATTCAAGCTCCTCGGCCTAACATTCACAGATAACATGAATTGGAACAAATACATAAAAGATACTGCAAAGCCTGCTGCAAAGAAAGTGGGCTCCCTCTACCCTACTAGAAAATTTCTCACATCTGCCAGTATCCTATATCTCTATACAAATCCACAATTCGTCTATGCATGCAGTATTGTTGTCACATCTGGACTAGTGTACAGGGTTGAAAAAAGAATCTTGAATCTAATAGGTCCAACACGGTCTCTCAAACTCCAGCCCTGTCCCATCGCTGCAATGTTGCATCCCTGTGCTTTTTTTACAAATACTTCGATGGAATGTGCTCTGAGTAATTGCTGTTCTGGTGCCCCTACAACATAAATACCCCCGACCAACCTGACAATCACCAAAATCCCACCCAGTCACTGTTGAGGTCCCCAGATGCCGGAGGGTTTTCTACTATAATAGCTTCTTTCCTCGAACTGCTAGCCTTTGAAATTCCCTCCCTGCTCCCTTGACTGTACCAACATGCAGAAGTTTAAATGTAATGTGAACAAACATCTTGCTGCACAACTCCCCACTTAGGATGCCCTATGGATATGGCTCCAAATTTACAGGAGCCCCTTACGTCTACAGTGACAATGTGCCCCCTTGTTTGGGGTGAATTAAAGTGAAGAAAACAAAAAAAAAATTGACAACTTACTTTCTACAGCTTTTTTTTTTTAACAGACCTAAGATCACTCACACCTTTATTACTGCTATTATTGTTATTGTTGTGGTTATTAAGTTTTGTAATGGTACATTAATATTTCTTTTTAGACTTCCCCACAACATACAAATTAAAATAATTGAAACAAAGCGAGAAGTGTGTGTGGGGGGGGAGGGAAGTATAAGAAAAAGAACCTAAATAAAACAATTCCTGCGGGAATCATAGAATCATGTGAAGAAAATTAGCTGGCCATCATAAAGGACAAACTCGTGTATGGCTAAGCACGGAGACAGCTTTCGCATTACTTCAGATCTGCCAACACCATTAATTCCCGATATCAATCGGGAAGACACAGAATCTGAGCTGGAAGTAGACCCTGAACATAAATGTTTCCTCACATGTCATACCTAGCACAACTATGAAGGTGTTTGTATCAGTCGGGGGATAATCCTTGACAATCAGTCCGATAGAGGGTGCTCCGTTCTCGTTTCTTCTGACTCTGCTCTGTCGGACTGAGGTATGGTTCTGTTCACCCTCCCAGGCTTTACCATCTCTTTGAGAAGAGGTTAGTTTATTACTACTCGCCTGAGGCGCCCCTACCGAAGAATACCAACGGGGCTGCTAAGGCATTTTTTCAAGCCAGAGTGACCTTATCCTAGTGTGCTAGCTTTTCAAAAACCACACCTAACCTTGCATCTAACCTCCTGGAGAAAAGGTAAATAAAACACCCTACTAAAAGATACAAATGAGCCTAAACTCCTATCTACCTGTCCGCACAACTGGACGTGACTCAAGATCCAGCTTAATGATGTGTGTTCATTACTGAATATCATCAGGGCGCTCCTCATGGCCTTCTGGCGTTCAGCAATTGCCACTGATCAGACTGATGAGCTCTCAATGAGAAGTCACCAGCCCTTCACACTCTCATCACTATGACTTTTTTGGGGCTAAGATTAAAGTGTAGTATCTGTTCTGATACCATACTTCATCGACCCTGTAAAAAAGAAATCCTTATAGACTGAGGCAATTTAAATTTTTTCTCTCAATCCAGAGCTGCACTTTTTATGGGGGGGCTGGATTTTCCCCCATATTAAAAAACGATCTTGTGTCTAAATCTGCCCTCATGGGGAGGCAAGTAAATTAGGACAATGTTACATTAAGTCTCATCAAAATCAGCAGTGACGCAATTCCAATCTGCAGTTTCATGCTTCGTCAGAGACTTCGTTATGCAAACGAAATATTTTACCTTATCTATAAAATCTGTATAGGTAGAGATGTCTAGCCATCAAAATTGCTGATAGACATTTATAATTTTGTCCCTCATGTGGCTGGCATCAGTTTAGGGTAAATTAAATGCAAAGAACAATCTATGGTTTAGATCTTTTCATTATCTTTCTGAGGCCATAAATATATTGCACATGGGCCGTGGTATTTATTGTCCATGCATTATCTACCCAAACTACTGATGGTGCGTGGCGACCACATAGCGCGTCTTATACGATTGAAGTCAAAACCGGAAGAAAGGGCGAAATTGATTCTGTTGTCACATGTGAGGTAACATCAACACACCTACCTCCTATTCATCGGCCTCTCCACGAGTACTGGACTTGACACAATGTCGGTTTTAATGTTAGATATGCACACTACTGAACACCACGAAGGCGCTCCTCATGACACTGGCATTCAGTAATGGCCACTGATCGGACTGACAAGCTTTAAATCGGAAGAGAAAAGTCCGAGCAGATCACACAATTTAGCATGAAGGGATCAAGCTAGTCGCTAACATTTCTAGAGTTGATAAAATCTTATTTCAGAGAGGTAATAAAAGATAAAAGTGAAGGATAAGAGATACAAAATAAGTTGGGTCATAAACGCGAGTCTGGCCAAATAATAATAAAAAATAAAAGGATAGAAACGAATTGAAAATGCCAATGAGTAAAAAACATAATTCGATACTAAGCTTGACTATTGAATTATCAACAAATCCCATCCTAGAAAAAATATACTTAAGAAAGATTTACAATCTCATTTCAATTCTTCATTTCTGTCTGAAGAGGTTGACTCTATGAAGAGTACAACCAAAACATGTATGCACATATGTAACAAATAATTTTTGTATAAATAAAATTTGATACTATATATATATATATGTATATATATATATATATATACTTTTTTGTTTCATTATACTTCAGTCGAATTTCTCAAAAATCAAGGGCCTTCTTCCTGTGGCCAACTCTTTATCGTTATGAGAAATCTGATTCATGTATTTTTTTCGAGTGTGAAAATCTTATTGGGGGGAATTTTTTTCTGAAGTTATCACCTTTTTTCATGTGAATGTTTTGCCTTCATATACTTCAGTTTGCCGAATTTTTATCAGAAATAAACTTGGATTTGCACCGTATTTCCCTTTTGGTGTTTTTGTTATGACATGTTTTTTGCTACTCAACAACATGTACTGTGATCCTCTGAGGATTGACGAAATTGGACTAATTGATAAAAATACACTTATCTGAATTTTGCCATGAAACGCACGTAAGGGACAAGAATGAATATTAAATTTGAATAAATTACTTTTCTGCGTAAAATAAAATAATCAAACTACAGAAATAGAGAAGTTTTTAAAACCAATTAAAATTATGGTTTTCGATTTAATTAACCATGGTCTATGGAATGCAAATTATATATATATATATATATATATATATAAAGAGAGAAGTAAAAGAGAGAGAGAGAGTAAGAAAAGAAGAGTAAAAGAGAGAGAAAGTGAGAGTAAAAGAGAATGAAAGAGAGGAGAGTAAAGGAGACAGAGGAGAGTAAAAAAGTTAAAGAGAGAGAAAAGTAAAAGAGATAGAGAGAGAGAGAGGAGTAAAAGAGAAAGAGAGAGAGGAGTAAAAGAGAAAGAGAGAGAGAGGGAGGAGTAAAAGAGAGAGAGAGAGAGAGGGAGGAGTAAAAGAGAGAGAGAGAGAGGGAGGAGTAAAAGAGAGAGAGAGAGGAGTAAAAGAGAGAGAGAGAGAGGAGTAAAAGAGAGAGAGAGGAGTAAAAGAGAGAGAGAGGGAGGAGTAAAAGAGAAAGAGAGAGGGGGGAGTAAAAGAGAGAGAGAGAGAGAGGGAGGAGTAAAAGAGAGAGAGAGAGAGAGGGAGGAGTAAAAGAGAGAGAGAGGGAGGAGTAAAAGAGAGAGAGAGAGGAGTAAAAGAGAGAGAGAGGGAGGAGTAAAAGAGAGAGAGAGGGAGGAGTAAAAGAGAGAGAGAGGGAGAGGGAGGAGTAAAAGAGAGAGAGAGAGAGAGAGGGAGGAGTAAAAGAGAGAGAGAGAGAGGGAGGAGTAAAAGAGAGAGAGAGAGAGGGAGGAGTAAAAGAGAGAGAGAGAGAGGGAGGAGTAAAAGAGAGAGAGAGAGGGAGGAGTAAAAGAGAGAGAGAGAGGGAGGAGTAAAAGAGAGAGAGAGAGAGAGGAGTAAAAGAGAGAGAGAGAGAGAGGAGTAAAAGAGAGAGAGAGAGAGAGAGGGAGGAGTAAAAGAGAGTGAGAGGAGTAAAAGAGAGAGAGCGAGCGGAGTAAAAGAGAGAGAGCGAGCGGAGTAAAAGAGAGAAAGAGAGCGAGCAGAGTAAAAGAGAGAGAGAGAGCGAGCAGAGTAAAAGAGAGAGAGAGAGCGAGCAGAGTAAAAGAGAGAGAGAGAGCGAGCAGAGTAAAAGAGAGAGAGAGCGAGCAGAGTAAAAGAGAGAGAGAGAGCGAGCAGAGTAAAAGAGAGAGAGAGAGCGAGCAGAGTAAAAGAGAGAGAGAGAGAGCGAGCAGAGTAAAAGAGAGAGAGAGAGCGAGCAGAGTAAAAGAGAGAGAGAGAGCGAGCAGAGTAAAAGAGAGAGAGAGAGCGAGCAGAGTAAAAGAGAGAGAGAGAGCGAGCAGAGTAAAAGAGAGAGAGAGAGAGCGAGCAGAGTAAAAGAGAGAGAGAGAGAGCGAGCAGAGTAAAAGAGAGAGAGAGAGAGAGAGCGAGCAGAGTAAAAGAGAGAGAGAGAGAGAGAGAGCAAGCAGAGTAAAAGAGAGAGAGAGAGCGAGCAGAGCAAAAGAGAGAGAGAGAGAGCGAGCAGAGCAAAAGAGAGAGAGAGAGCGAGCAGAGCAAAAGAGAGAGAGAGAGCGAGCAGAGCAAAAGAGAGAGAGAGAGCGAGCAGAGCAAAAGAGAGAGAGAGAGCGAGCAGAGCAAAAGAGAGAGAGAGAGCGAGCAGAGCAAAAGAGAGAGAGAGAGCGAGCAGAGTAAAAGAGAGAGAGAGAGCGAGAAGAGTAAAAGAGAGAGAGAGAGCGAGAAGAGTAAAAGAGAGAGAGAGAGCGAGAAGAGTAAAAGAGAGAGAGAGAGCGAGAAGAGTAAAAGAGAGAGAGAGAGCGAGAAGAGTAAAAGAGAGAGAGAGAGCGAGCAGAGTAAAAGAGAGAGAGAGAGCGAGCAGAGTAAAAGAGAGAGAGAGCGAGCAGAGTAAAAGAGAGAGAGAGCGAGCAGAGTAAAAGAGAGAGAGAGCGAGCAGAGTAAAAGAGAGAGAGAGCGAGCAGAGTAAAAGAGAGAGAGAGCGAGCAGAGTAAAAGAGAGAGAGAGCGAGCAGAGTAAAAGAGAGAGAGAGCGAGCAGAGTAAAAGAGAGAGAGAGCGAGCAGAGTAAAAGAGAGAGAGCGAGCAGAGTAAAAGAGAGAGAGAGCGAGCAGAGTAAAAGAGAGAGCGAGCGGAGTAAAAGAGAGAGAGAGCGGAGTAAAAGAGAGAGAGAGCAAAGTAAAAGAGAGAGAGAGCAAAGTAAAAGAGAGAGAGAGCAAAGTAAAAGAGAGAGAGAGCAAAGTAAAAGAGAGAGAGAGCAAAGTAAAAGAGAGAGAGCAGAGTAAAAGAGAGGGAGAGCGGAGTAAAAGAGAGGGAGAGCGGAGTGAAAGAGAGGGAGAGCGGAGTGAAAGAGAGGGAGAGCAGAGTAAAAGAGAGGGAGAGCAGAGTAAAAGAGAGGGAGAGCAGAGTAAAAGAGAGGGAGAGCACAGTAAAAGAGAGGGAGAGCACAGTAAAAGAGAGGGAGAGCAGAGTAAAAGAGAGAGAGAGCAAAGTAAAAGAGAGAGAGCAAAGTAAAAGAGAGAGAGAGCAAAGTAAAAGAGAGAGAGAGCAAAGTAAAAGAGAGAGAGAGCAAAGTAAAAGAGAGAGAGCAGAGTAAAAGAGAGAGAGAGCAAAGTAAAAGAGAGAGAGAGAGCAAAGTAAAAGAGAGAGAGAGCAAAGTAAAAGAGAGAGAGCAAAGTAAAAGAGAGAGAGAGAGCAATGTAAAAGAGAGAGAGAGAGCAAAGTAAAAGAGAGAGAGAGCAAAGTAAAAGAGAGAGAGAGCAAAGTAAAAGAGAGAGAGAGAGCAAAGTAAAAGAGAGAGAGAGAGCAAAGTAAAAGAGAGAGAGAGAGCAAAGTAAAAGAGAGAGAGCAGAGTAAAAGAGAGGGAGAGCGGAGTAAAAGAGAGGGAGAGCGGAGTAAAAGAGAGGGAGAGCGGAGTAAAAGAGAGGGAGAGCAGAGTAAAAGAGAGAGAGAGCAGAGTAAAAGAGTGAGTGAGAGAGGAGTAAAAGAGTGAGTGAGAGAGGAGTGAGAGAGTGAGAGGAGTAAAAGAGAGAGAGATGAGTAAAAGAGAGCAAGAGGAGTAAAAGAGAGAGAGAGTGAGAGGAGTAAAAGAGAGAGAGAGTGAGAGGAGTAAAAGAGAGAGAGAGTGAGAGGAGTAAAAGAGAGAGAGAGAGTGAGAGGAGTAAAAGAGAGAGAGAGTGAGAGGAGTAAAAGAGAGAGAGAGTGAGAGGAGTAAAAGAGAGAGAGAGTGAGAGGAGTAAAAGAGAGAGAGAGAGAGAGGAGTAAAAGAGAGAGAGAGAGTGAGAGGAGTAAAAGAGAGAGAGAGTGAGAGCAAAGTAAAAGAGAGAGAGTGAGAGCAAAGTAAAAGAGAGAGAGCAAAGTAAAAGAGAGAGAGAGAGCAAAATAAAAGAGAGAGAGAGAGCAAAGTAAAAGAGAGGGAGAGCGGAGTAAAAGAGTGGGAGAGCAGAGTAAAAGAGAGGGAGAGCAGAGTAAAAGAGAGGGAGAGCAGAGTAAAAGAGAGGGAGAGCAGAGTAAAAGAGAGGGAGAGCAGAGTAAAAGAGAGGGAGAGCAGAGTAAAAGAGAGGGAGAGCAGAGTAAAAGAGAGGGAGAGCAGAGTAAAAGAGAGGGAGAGCAGAGTAAAAGAGATGGAGAGCAGAGTAAAAGAGAGGGAGAGAGAGAGGAGTAAAAGAGAGAGAGAGAGAGTGAGAGGAGTAAAAGAGAGAGAGAGTGAGAGCAAAGTAAAAGAGAGAGAGTGAGAGCAAAGTAAAAGAGAGAGAGCAAAGTAAAAGAGAGAGAGCAAAGTAAAAGAGAGAGAGAGAGCAAAATAAAAGAGAGAGAGAGAGCAAAGTAAAAGAGAGGGAGAGCGGAGTAAAAGAGTGGGAGAGCAGAGTAAAAGAGTGGGAGAGCAGAGTAAAAGAGAGGGAGTGAGAGGAGTAAAAGAGAGAGAGTGAGAGGAGTAAAAGAGAGAGTGAGAGAGGAGTAAAGAGAGAGTGAGAGAGGAGTAAAGAGAGAGTGAGAGAGGAGTAAAGAGAGAGTGAGAGAGGAGTAAAGAGAGAGTGAGAGAGGAGTCAAGAGAGAGTGAGAGAGGAGTAAAGAGAGAGTGAGAGAGGAGTAAAGAGAGAGTGAGAGAGAGTGAGGAGTAAAAGAGAGAGAGTGAGGAGTAAAAGAGAGAGAGTGAGGAATAAAAGAGAGAGAGTGAGGAATAAAAGAGAGAGAGTGAGGAATAAAAGAGAGAGAGTGAGGAATAAAAGAGAGAGAGTGAGGAATAAAAGAGAGAGAGTGAGGAGTAAAAAAAAGAGTGAGAGAGAGATATGAGTAAAAAGGGAGAGTGAGAGGAGTAAAAAGGGAGAGTGAGAGGAGTAAAAAGGGAGAGTGAGAGGAGTAAAAAGGGAGAGTGAGAGGAGTAAAAAGGGAGAGTGAGAGGAGTAAAAAGGGAGAGTTAGAGAGAGAGGAGTAAAAGGGTATGTGAGAGAGAGAGAGGGGAGTAAAAGGGAGAGTGAGAGAGAGAGGGGAGTAAAAGTGAGAGTGAGAGAGAGAGGGGAGTAAAAGTGAGAGTGAGAGAGAGAGGGGAGTAAAAGTGAGAGTGAGAGAGAGAGAGGGGAGTAAAAGGGAGAGTGAGAGAGAGAGGGGAGTAAAAGGGAGAGTGAGAGAGAGAGGGGAGTAAAAGGGAGAGTGAGAGGAGTAAAAGGGAGAGTGAGAGGAGTAAAAGGGAGAGTGAGAGGAGTAAAAGGGAGAGTGAGAGGAGTAAAAGGGAGAGTGAGAGGAGTAAAAGGGAGAGTGAGAGAGAGGAGTGAGAGTGAGAGAGAGGAGTAAAAGAGAGAGTGAGAGAGAGGAGTAAAAGAGAGAGAGTGATAGGAGTAAAAGAGAGAGTGAGAGAGAGGAGTAAAAGAGAGAGAGTGATAGGAGTAAAAGAGAGAGAGAGAGTGAGGAGTAAAAGAGAGAGAGAGAGTGAGGAGTAAAAGAGAGAGAGAGAGAGTGAGGAGTAAAAGAGAGAGAGTGCGGAATAAAAGAGAGAGAGTGAGGAATAAAAGAGAGAGAGTGAGGAATAAAAGAGAGAGAGTGAGGAATAAAAGAGAGAGAGTGAGCGGAGTAAAAGAGAGAGAGTGAGCGGAGTAAAAGAGAGAGAGCGAGCGGAGTAAAAGAGAGAGAGAGAGCGGAGTAAAAGAGAGAGAGAGCGAGCAGAGTAAAAGAGAGAGAGAGAGCGAGCAGAGTAAAAGAGAGAGAGAGAGCGAGCAGAGTAAAAGAGAGAGAGAGAGCGAGCAGAGTAAAAGAGAGAGAGAGAGCGAGCAGAGTAAAAGAGAGAGAGAGAGCGAGCAGAGTAAAAGAGAGAGAGAGAGCGAGCAGAGTAAAAGAGAGAGAGAGAGCGAGCAGAGTAAAAGAGAGAGAGAGAGAGCGAGCAGAGTAAAAGAGAGAGAGAGAGAGCGAGCAGAGTAAAAGAGAGAGAGAGAGAGCGAGCAGAGTAAAAGAGAGAGAGAGAGAGCGAGCAGAGTAAAAGAGAGAGAGAGAGCGAGCAGAGTAAAAGAGAGAGAGAGAGCGAGCAGAGTAAAAGAGAGAGAGAGAGCGAGCAGAGTGAGAGAGAGAGAGAGCGAGCAGAGTAAAAGAGAGAGAGAGAGAGCGAGCAGAGTAAAAGAGAGAGAGAGAGAGAGAGAGCGAGCAGAGTAAAAGAGAGAGAGAGAGAGAGAGAGCGAGCAGAGTAAAAGAGAGAGAGAGAGAGAGAGAGCGAGCAGAGTAAAAGAGAGAGAGAGAGAGAGCGAGCAGAGTAAAAGAGAGAGAGAGAGCGAGCAGAGCAAAAGAGAGAGAGAGCGAGCAGAGCAAAAGAGAGAGAGAGAGCGAGCAGAGCAAAAGAGAGAGAGAGAGCGAGCAGAGCAAAAGAGAGAGAGAGAGCGAGCAGAGCAAAAGAGAGAGAGAGAGCGAGCAGAGTAAAAGAGAGAGAGAGAGCGAGCAGAGTAAAAGAGAGAGAGAGAGCGAGCAGAGTAAAAGAGAGAGAGAGAGAGCGAGCAGAGTAAAAGAGAGAGAGAGAGAGCGAGCAGAGTAAAAGAGAGAGAGAGAGAGAGAGCGAGCAGAGTAAAAGAGAGAGAGAGAGAGAGAGAGAGCGAGCAGAGTAAAAGAGAGAGAGAGAGAGAGAGAGAGCGAGCAGAGTAAAAGAGAGAGAGAGAGAGAGCGAGCAGAGTAAAAGAGAGAGAGAGAGCGAGCAGAGCAAAAGAGAGAGAGAGAGCGAGCAGAGCAAAAGAGAGAGAGAGAGCGAGCAGAGCAAAAGAGAGAGAGAGAGCGAGCAGAGCAAAAGAGAGAGAGAGAGCGAGCAGAGCAAAAGAGAGAGAGAGAGCGAGCAGAGCAAAAGAGAGAGAGAGAGCGAGCAGAGTAAAAGAGAGAGAGAGAGCGAGCAGAGTAAAAGAGAGAGAGAGAGCGAGCAGAGCAAAAGAGAGAGAGAGAGCGAGCAGAGCAAAAGAGAGAGAGAGAGAGCGAGCAGAGTAAAAGAGAGAGAGAGAGCGAGCAGAGTAAAAGAGAGAGAGAGAGAGCGAGCAGAGTAAAAGAGAGAGAGAGAGAGAGAGAGCGAGCAGAGTAAAAGAGAGAGAGAGAGAGAGAGAGCGAGCAGAGTAAAAGAGAGAGAGAGAGAGAGAGAGCGAGCAGAGTAAAAGAGAGAGAGAGAGAGAGAGAGCGAGCAGAGTAAAAGAGAGAGAGAGAGAGAGCGAGCAGAGTAAAAGAGAGAGAGAGAGCGAGCAGAGCAAAAGAGAGAGAGAGAGCGAGCAGAGTAAAAGAGAGAGAGAGAGCGAGCAGAGCAAAAGAGAGAGAGAGAGCGAGCAGAGCAAAAGAGAGAGAGAGAGCGAGCAGAGCAAAAGAGAGAGAGAGAGCGAGCAGAGCAAAAGAGAGAGAGAGAGCGAGCAGAGTAAAAGAGAGAGAGAGAGCGAGCAGAGTAAAAGAGAGAGAGAGAGCGAGCAGAGTAAAAGAGAGAGAGAGAGCGAGCAGAGTAAAAGAGAGAGAGAGAGCGAGAAGAGTAAAAGAGAGAGAGAGAGCGAGAAGAGTAAAAGAGAGAGAGAGAGCGAGCAGAGTAAAAGAGAGAGAGAGAGCGAGCAGAGTAAAAGAGAGAGAGAGAGCGAGCAGAGTAAAAGAGAGAGAGAGAGCGAGCAGAGTAAAAGAGAGAGAGAGAGCGAGCAGAGTAAAAGAGAGAGAGAGAGCGAGCAGAGTAAAAGAGAGAGAGAGCGAGCAGAGTAAAAGAGAGAGAGAGCGAGCAGAGTAAAAGAGAGAGAGAGCGAGCAGAGTAAAAGAGAGAGAGAGCGAGCAGAGTAAAAGAGAGAGAGAGCGAGCGGAGTAAAAGAGAGAGAGAGCGGAGTAAAAGAGAGAGAGAGCAAAGTAAAAGAGAGAGAGAGCAAAGTAAAAGAGAGAGAGAGAGAGGAGTAAAAGAGAGAGAGAGAGAGGAGTAAAAGAGAGAGAGAGCAAAGTAAAAGAGAGAGAGAGCAAAGTAAAAGAGAGAGAGCAGAGTAAAAGAGAGGGAGAGCGGAGTGAAAGAGAGGGAGAGCGGAGTGAAAGAGAGGGAGAGCGGAGTGAAAGAGAGGGAGAGCGGAGTGAAAGAGAGGGAGAGCGGAGTGAAAGAGAGGGAGAGCAGAGTGAAAGAGAGGGAGAGCAGAGTAAAAGAGAGGGAGAGCAGAGTAAAAGAGAGGGAGAGCACAGTAAAAGAGAGGGAGAGCAGAGTAAAAGAGAGGGAGAGCAGAGTAAAAGAGAGGGAGAGCACAGTAAAAGAGAGAGAGAGCAAAGTAAAAGAGAGAGAGCAAAGTAAAAGAGAGAGAGAGCAAAGTAAAAGAGAGAGAGAGCAAAGTAAAAGAGAGAGAGCAGAGTAAAAAAGAGAGAGAGCAAAGTAAAAGAGAGAGAGAGAGCAAAGTAAAAGAGAGAGAGAGCAAAGTAAAAGAGAGAGAGAGCAAAGTAAAAGAGAGAGAGCAAAGTAAAAGAGAGAGAGAGCAAAGTAAAAGAGAGAGAGAGAGCAAAGTAAAAGAGAGAGAGAGCAAAGTAAAAGAGAGAGAGAGCAAAGTAAAAGAGAGAGAGAGCAAAGTAAAAGAGAGAGAGAGAGCAAAGTAAAAGAGAGAGAGAGAGCAAAGTAAAAGAGAGAGAGCAGAGTAAAAGAGAGGGAGAGCGGAGTAAAAGAGAGGGAGAGCGGAGTGAAAGAGAGGGAGAGCGGAGTGAAAGAGAGGGAGAGCAGAGTAAAAGAGAGGGAGAGCAGAGTAAAAGAGAGGGAGAGCACAGTAAAAGAGAGGGAGAGCAGAGTAAAAGAGAGAGAGAGCAAAGTAAAAGAGAGAGAGAGCAAAGTAAAAGAGAGAGAGAGCAAAGTAAAAGAGAGAGAGCAGAGTAAAAGAGAGAGAGAGCAAAGTAAAAGAGAGAGAGAGAGCAAAGTAAAAGAGAGAGAGAGCAAAGTAAAAGAGAGAGAGAGCAAAGTAAAAGAGAGAGAGCAAAGTAAAAGAGAGAGAGAGCAAAGTAAAAGAGAGAGAGAGAGCAAAGTAAAAGAGAGAGAGAGCAAAGTAAAAGAGAGAGAGAGCAAAGTAAAAGAGAGAGAGAGCAAAGTAAAAGAGAGAGAGAGAGCAAAGTAAAAGAGAGAGAGAGAGCAAAGTAAAAGAGAGAGAGCAGAGTAAAAGAGAGGGAGAGCGGAGTAAAAGAGAGGGAGAGCGGAGTAAAAGAGAGGGAGAGCGGAGTAAAAGAGAGGGAGAGCAGAGTAAAAGAGAGAGAGAGCAGAGTAAAAGAGTGAGTGAGAGAGGAGTAAAAGAGTGAGTGAGAGAGGAGTGAGAGAGTGAGAGGAGTAAAAGAGAGAGAGATGAGTAAAAGAGAGCGAGAGTGAGAGGAGTAAAAGAGAGAGAGAGTGAGAGGAGTAAAAGAGAGAGAGAGTGAGAGGAGTAAAAGAGAGAGAGAGTGAGAGGAGTAAAAGAGAGAGAGAGTGAGAGGAGTAAAAGAGAGAGAGAGTGAGAGGAGTAAAAGAGAGAGAGAGTGAGAGGAGTAAAAGAGAGAGAGAGTGAGAGGAGTAAAAGAGAGAGAGAGAGAGAGGAGTAAAAGAGAGAGAGAGAGTGAGAGGAGTAAAAGAGAGAGAGAGTGAGAGCAAAGTAAAAGAGAGAGAGTGAGAGCAAAGTAAAAGAGAGAGAGCAAAGTAAAAGAGAGAGAGAGAGCAAAATAAAAGAGAGAGAGAGTGCAAAGTAAAAGAGAGGGAGAGCGGAGTAAAAGAGTGGGAGAGCAGAGTAAAAGAGAGGGAGAGCAGAGTAAAAGAGAGGGAGAGCAGAGTAAAAGAGAGGGAGAGCAGAGTAAAAGAGAGGGAGAGCAGAGTAAAAGAGAGGGAGAGCAGAGTAAAAGAGAGGGAGAGCAGAGTAAAAGAGAGGGAGAGCAGAGTAAAAGAGAGGGAGAGCAGAGTAAAAGAGAGGGAGAGCAGAGTAAAAGAGAGGGAGAGAGAGAGGAGTAAAAGAGAGAGAGAGAGAGAGTGAGAGGAGTAAAAGAGAGAGAGAGTGAGAGCAAAGTAAAAGAGAGAGAGTGAGAGCAAAGTAAAAGAGAGAGAGCAAAGTAAAAGAGAGAGAGAGAGCAAAATAAAAGAGAGAGAGAGAGCAAAATAAAAGAGAGGGAGAGCGGAGTAAAAGAGTGGGAGAGCAGAGTAAAAGAGTGGGAGAGCAGAGTAAAAGAGAGGGAGAGCAGAGTAAAAGAGAGGGAGAGCAGAGTAAAAGAGAGAGAGAGCAGAGTAAAAGAGAGGGAGAGCAGAGTAAAAGAGAGGGAGAGCAGAGTAAAAGAGAGCGAGAGCAGAGTAAAAGGGAGGGAGAGCAGAGTAAAAGAGAGGGAGAGCAGAGTAAAAGAGAGGGAGAGCAGAGTAAAAGAGAGGGAGAGCAGAGTAAAAGAGAGGGAGAGCAGAGTAAAAGAGAGGGAGAGAGAGAGGAGTAAAAGAGAGAGAGAGAGAGTGAGAGGAGTAAAAGAGAGAGAGAGTGAGAGCAAAGTAAAAGAGAGAGAGTGAGAGCAAAGTAAAAGAGAGAGAGCAAAGTAAAAGAGAGAGAGAGAGCAAAATAAAAGAGAGAGAGAGAGCAAAGTAAAAGAGAGGGAGAGCGGAGTAAAAGAGTGGGAGAGCAGAGTAAAAGAGAGGGAGAGCAGAGTAAAAGAGAGGGAGAGCAGAGTAAAAGAGAGGGAGAGCAGAGTAAAAGAGAGGGAGAGCAGAGTAAAAGAGAGGGAGAGCAGAGTAAAAGAGAGGGAGAGCAGAGTAAAAGAGAGGGAGAGCAGAGTAAAAGAGAGGGAGAGCAGAGTAAAAGAGTGGGAGAGCAGAGTAAAAGAGTGGGAGAGCAGAGTAAAAGAGAGGGAGAGCAGAGTAAAAGAGAGGGAGAGCAGAGTAAAAGAGAGGGAGAGCAGAGTAAAAGAGAGAGAGAGCAGAGTAAAAGAGTGAGTGAGAGAGGAGTAAAAGAGAGAGTGAGAGGAGTAAAAGAGAGAGAGAGTGAGAGGAGTAAAAGAGAGAGAGAGTGAGAGGAGTAAAAGAGAGAGAGTGAGAGGAGTAAAAGAGAGAGAGAGTGAGAGGAGTAAAAGAGAGAGAGTGAGAGGAGTAAAAGAGAGAGAGTGAGAGGAGTAAAAGAGAGAGTGAGAGAGGAGTAAAGAGAGAGTGAGAGAGGAGTAAAGAGAGAGTGAGAGAGGAGTAAAGAGAGAGTGAGAGAGGAGTAAAGAGAGAGTGAGAGAGGAGTAAAGAGAGAGTGAGAGAGGAGTAAAGAGAGAGTGAGAGAGGAGTAAAGAGAGAGTGAGAGAGGAGTAAAGAGAGAGTGAGAGAGAGTGAGGAGTAAAAGAGAGAGAGTGAGGAATAAAAGAGAGAGAGTGAGGAATAAAAGAGAGAGAGTGAGGAATAAAAGAGAGAGAGTGAGGAATAAAAGAGAGAGAGTGAGGAATAAAAGAGAGAGAGTGAGGAATAAAAGAGAGAGAGTGAGGAATAAAAGAGAGAGAGTGAGGAGTAAAAAAAAGAGTGAGAGAGAGATATGAGTAAAAAGGGAGAGTGAGAGGAGTAAAAAGGGAGAGTGAGAGGAGTAAAAAGGGAGAGTGAGAGGAGTAAAAAGGGAGAGTGAGAGGAGTAAAAAGGGAGAGTGAGAGGAGTAAAAAGGGAGAGTTAGAGAGAGAGGAGTAAAAGGGAGAGTGAGAGAGAGAGGGGAGTAAAAGTGAGAGTGAGAGAGAGAGGGGAGTAAAAGTGAGAGTGAGAGAGAGAGAGGGGAGTAAAAGGGAGAGTGAGAGAGAGAGGGGAGTAAAAGGGAGAGTGAGAGGAGTAAAAGGGAGAGTGAGAGGAGTAAAAGGGAGAGTGAGAGGAGTAAAAGGGAGAGTGAGAGGAGTAAAAGGGAGAGTGAGAGGAGTAAAAGGGAGAGTGAGAGGAGTAAAAGGGAGAGTGAGAGGAGTAAAAGGGAGAGTGAGAGGAGTAAAAGGGAGAGTGAGAGGAGTAAAAGGGAGAGTGAGAGAGAGGAGTGAGAGTGAGAGATAGGAGTAAAAGAGAGAGTGAGAGAGAGGAGTAAAAGAGAGAGAGTGATAGGAGTAAAAGAGAGAGAGAGAGTGAGGAGTAAAAGAGAGAGAGAGAGTGAGGAGTAAAAGAGAGAGAGAGAGAGTGAGGAGTAAAAGAGAGAGAGAGAGAGTGAGGAGTAAAAGAGAGAGAGTGAGGAATAAAAGAGAGAGAGTGAGGAATAAAAGAGAGAGAGTGAGGAATAAAAGAGAGAGAGTGAGGAATAAAAGAGAGAGAGTGAGGAATAAAAGAGAGAGAGTGAGGAGTAAAAAAAAGAGTGAGAGAGAGAGAGGAGTAAAAAGGGAGAGTGAGAGAGAGGAGTAAAAAGGGAGAGTGAGAGAGAGATATGAGTAAAAAGGGAGTGAGAGAGAGAGAGATAAAAAGGGAGTGAGAGAGAGAGAGATAAAAAGGGAGTGAGAGAGAGAGAGATAAAAAGGGAGTGAGAGAGAGAGAGATAAAAAGGGAGTGAGAGAGAGAGAGAGAGATAAAAAGGGAGTGAGAGAGAGAGAGAGAGATAAAAAGGGAGTGAGAGAGAGAGAGATAAAAAGGGAGTGAGAGAGAGAGAGAGATAAAAAGGGAGTGAGAGAGAGAGAGATAAAAAGGGAGTGAGAGAGAGAGAGATAAAAAGGGAGTGAGAGAGAGAGAGATAAATAGGGAGTGAGAGAGAGAGATAAATAGGGAGTGAGAGAGAGAGATAAATAGGGAGTGAGAGAGAGAGATAAATAGGGAGTGAGAGAGAGAGATAAATAGGGAGTGAGAGAGAGAGATAAAAAGGGAGTGAGAGAGAGAGAGATAAAAATGGAGTGAGAGAGAGAGAGATAAAAAGGGAGTGAGAGAGAGAGAGATAAAAAGGGAGTGAGAGAGAGAGAGATAAAAAGGGAGTGAGAGAGAGAGAGATAAAAAGGGAGTGCGAGAGAGAGATAAAAAGGGAGTGCGAGAGAGAGATAAAAAGGGAGTGCGAGAGAGAGATAAAAAGGGAGTGCGAGAGAGAGATAAAAAGGGAGTGCGAGAGAGAGATAAAAAGGGAGTGCGAGAGAGAGATAAAAAGGGAGTGCGAGAGAGAGATAAAAAGGGAGTGCGAGAGAGAGATAAAAAGGGAGTGCGAGAGAGAGATAAAAAGGGAGTGCGAGAGAGAGATAAAAAGGGAGTGCGAGAGAGAGATAAAAAGGGAGTGCGAGAGAGAGATAAAAAGGGAGTGCGAGAGAGAGATAAAAAGGGAGTGCGAGAGAGAGATAAAAAGGGAGTGCGAGAGAGAGATAAAAAGGGAGTGCGAGAGAGAGATAAAAAGGGAGTGCGAGAGAGAGATAAAAAGGGAGTGCGAGAGAGAGATAAAAAGGGAGTGAGAGAGAGAGATAAAAAGGGAGTGAGAGAGAGAGAGATAAAAAGGGAGTGAGAGAGAGAGATAAAAAGGGAGTGAGAGAGAGAGATAAAAAGGGAGTGAGAGAGAGATAAATAGGGAGTGAGAGAGAGATAAATAGGGAGTGAGAGAGAGAGATAAATAGGGAGTGAGAGAGATAAAAAGGAGTGAGAGAGAGATAAAAAGGGAGTGAGAGAGAGATAAAAAGGGAGTGAGAGAGAGATAAAAAGGGAGTGAGAGAGAGATAAAAAGGGAGTGAGAGAGAGATAAAAAGGGAGTGAGAGAGAGATAAAAAGGGAGTGAGAGAGATTAAAGAGAATATAGTTTTTTTTTCTTTTTTTAAAGCAAAATTCCAGTATGAATAATATTTTTCTTGAATCTTAAAACTCTATGCAAAGAGAAAAAAAAAGAAAATCTTATAAAAATTATCAAAAACCCTTCAATATTTTACTAATTATTTTTCACTTTCGGTTCCTAAAAATTAAAATTTCACTTCATGCATGATTGATTTCATCATAAACCATTAGTTTTGTCCATTAAAAAAAGAAAGAAATTTTGCTTTTTATTTTTAATAAATTTTTGTTTGTGATTTTCAAGCATATTACAAAACATTAAGATGTGTCCATTCAATCTGCATGACAGACAATGAAAATGCCATTTCAAACTTGAGCATGACAGACAAATGAAAATGCCATTTCAAACTTGAGCATGACAGACAAATGAAAATGCCATTTCAAACTTGAGCATGACAGACAAATGAAAATGCCATTTCAAACTTGAGCATGACAGACAATGAAGATGCCATTTCAAACTTGAGCATGACAGACAAATGAAAATGCCATTTCAAACTTGAGCATGACAGACAAATGAAAATGCCATTTCAAACTTGAGCATGACAGACCAACTGCTTGCCAGAACCTCTCACAGATGCATCCACTCAATCTGCACGTTTAAAGGATGCGTTTAAATCTAGCTATTCTGATACAAAAGCTGAGATAGTCAACGTTTGTTTCTCTAAGGCTTCTTCCTATATATTTTAATCAAGCAAAATAAAATGTAGCTTTGCAAAGATATTTTCCTGATTCAAACAATCAAACCTGAGCTAATGTGTGACCCAACGGGTCAGATTTTTTTTCTAATTGTTATATCGTAGTAATAACAATAAATAAGAACACAAGACAGGAATAAAAGGAATAAGAAATGCATTAAGAATACTTAATTACATACAATAAGTCAGCAGCAAATACAGGCTCTAGGCAGACGTGCTATTAGCGGTGCGCTAAGCGATTCCCCTTTGGTTAGGCAAAGGTGTCGACTTCATAGTGACCCGATGAATCCATCCTGTCACTATGGGTACATCTGGATCAGTCTACAACATTAATGTTCTTATAAAACAGCAGAAAAAGGAGAAAAAAATTAAATTGCTTTAAATAACAATCTATTAAAGACTGCATAATTGTCTACATGGCCTTTTGGCTAAGATCAGAGTGTAGTATCTGTTCCATTGGATGCTACACTCTATAGACCGGTACCGTCTTGGCCTTCGGGACTTGATTCTGCAGGTCTGAGATATTGTCCTGTACAGTTCTAGGAGGTCCACCCTCCCAGACTTTACTTTGTCTTTGAGAAGGGGTTGGTTTATTGCTAATCGCCTGAGGCTTCTCTACTGGAGAATGCCGACGGGGCTGCTCAGGCCTTTTTGTAGGCCAGAACGCACTAGTCCTCGTGCGCTGGCTAACCACACCTGACCTTGTGTCTAGCTTCCTGGAGAGGAAGTAAATAAAAATACTTTCACCTTGTGTCTAACCTCCTGGGGGTAACTTGATCTCATGGATAAATATGCAGACTATAGAATCGGCTGCACATAATTAAAATCCTTGCACATCTATTGTGGTCATTTTTGTACCAACACCATTGAGAGAAGTATGAATCTGCAGTACAGTTGCCTAATCGGCATCCAAGAAAATATCAGTACTTACGTCATCAATGACGAGTTTTACCGAACACTTCCGAGACTGGCTAACGTTAACAGAACTTGGCGGAACAAACTAAATGCCAAATTATTGGTTTTCATGGTTTTTTTTTTAGAATTTTAATAAAATGTTATCTTTACCTTGTATGTGTAATTATTTTCAGGAATTGTTTTTTGTATGTGTAATTGTTTTCAGGAATTGTTTTTTGTATGTGTAATTGTTTTCAGGAATTGTTTTTTGTATGTGTTATTGTTTTCAGGAATTGTTTTTTGTATGTGTTATTGTTTTCAGGAATTGTTTTTTGTATGTGTTATTGTTTTCAGGAATTGTGTTTTTTGTGTGTGTAATTCTTTTCAGGAATTGTGTTTTTTGTGTGTGTAATTGTTTTCAGGAATTGTGTTTTTTGTGTGTGTAATTGTTTTCAGGAATTGTGTTTTTTGTGTGTGTAATTGTTTTCAGGAATTGTGTTTTTTGTATGTGTTATTGTTTTCAGGAATTGTGTTTTTTGTGTGTGTAATTCTTTTCAGGAATTGTGTTTTTTGTGTGTGTAATTGTTTTCAGGAATTGTGTTTTTTGTGTGTGTAATTGTTTTCAGGAATTGTGTTTTTTGTATGTGTTATTGTTTTCAGGAATTGTGTTTTTTGTATGTGTTATTGTTTTCAGGAATTGTGTTTTTTGTATGTGTTATTGTTTTCAGGAATTGTGTTTTTTGTATGTGTAATTGTTTTCAGGAATTGTATTTTTTGTATGTGTTATTGTTTTCAGGAATTGTGTTTTTGTGTGTGTAATTGTTTTCAGGAATTGTGTTTTTTGTGTGTGTAATTGTTTTCAGGAATTGTGTTTTTTGTGTGTGTAATTGTTTTCAGGAATTGTGTTTTTTGTATGTGTAATTGTTTTCAGGAATTGTGTTTTTTGTGTGTGTAATTGTTTTCAGGAATTGTGTTTTTTGTGTGTGTAATTGTTTTCAGGAATTGTGTTTTTTGTGTGTGTAATTGTTTTCAGGAATTGTGTTTTTTGTGTGTAATTGTTTTCAGGAATTGTGTTTTTTGTGTGTGTAATTGTTTTCAGGAATTGTGTTTTTTGTGTGTGTAATTGTTATCAGGAATTGTTTTTTGTATGTGTAATTGTTTTCAGGAATTGTTTTTTTTGTATGTGTAATTGTTTTCAGGAATTGTTTTTTTTGTATGTGTAATTGTTTTCAGGAATTGTTTTTTTTGTATGTGTAATTGTTTTCAGGAATTGTTTTTTTTGTATGTGTAATTGTTTTCAGGAATTGTTTTTTTGTATGTGTAATTGTTTTCAGGAATTGTGTTTTTTGTGTGTGTAATTGTTTTCAGGAATTGTGTTTTTTGTGTGTGTAATTTTTTTCAGGAATTGTGTTTTTTGTGTGTGTAATTGTTTTCAGGAATTGTGTTTTTTGTGTGTAATTGTTTTCAGGAATTGTGTTTTTTGTGTGTGTAATTGTTTTCAGGAATTGTGTTTTTTGTGTGTGTAATTGTTATCAGGAATTGTTTTTTGTATGTGTAATTGTTTTCAGGAATTGTTTTTTTTGTATGTGTAATTGTTTTCAGGAATTGTTTTTTTTGTATGTGTAATTGTTTTCAGGAATTGTTTTTTTTGTATGTGTAATTGTTTTCAGGAATTGTTTTTTTTGTATGTGTAATTGTTTTCAGGAATTGTTTTTTTGTATGTGTAATTGTTTTCAGGAATTGTTTTTTTTGTATGTGTAATTGTTTTCAGGAATTGTTTTTTTTTGTATGTGTAATTGTTTTTTTTGTGTGTCGTTGCTTTTTTGGGTGTTCGTAAGTAAAAAAAGTGAGTTAGTATATTTTTCTAATATATGTAATGCAAACAGGTTTACGTTTATTTTTTGCACGTGTTTTCTGTTTATTTTACACAAAGTGTCATTTCAATCGTGTTTTCATCTTGGCTATGAACGTATTTTAGTCAGTAGTTGTTTCATAAGTGCACAGCTGAGGCTACATTTGTACTTTTCCTAACCCTACCAACAGGTTACAAAAAAAAAATAAAGCAGCCGGGCCGAAAGAAAAACACACTAAACAAACTGTTGTAAGTTTGCTATAAAGAAATTGGATTAAAAAAAAAAAAATGCTAAATGTGGGGACTGAATAAAAATGTCGTCTGCTATCCACAATTTCAAAATCAAAAGTGTTAGAAGAATTACAGTTAGAAATGGATCATTTAAAAAAAGAAAAAGTCGTCTGGTTGTATATTAGGATTCGGCTTTCTCCGTTCGTAGTCAGAACTGCTTACATCACGACTATGTCACGCATGCACATCTCTAGATGTCTAATAATTATCAGTACCGAATCTGCAATTCCCCCCACCTCCTCACAGCTAGATGTAAAATATCAACTTGTGTTCAATTAATTGTGCAGAATGACTCTTTAAGATCGCCTGTAACTAAATTGCAACCACATATACACCGCCCATTCTGGCAATTGTAATTTGAATTTAGCATGCGTATATTAGCAGTCAATCATGTCATTGCTAGCTCTCGGTTCATATCATGAAGTATGTTGCAATACAAGTTTAGTGAGAAATCTTCGATCAAAACCACCGAAATTTATTAACCGCCTGTGGCCGCCATCAATTATGCAAATTACACTGAACTGATGTGCAACAATATTCTCATGGAGCAAAAGTGTCCATCAATTGATTTAACATATCTGTCGAACTACAATACGAAAAAGAAATACAGTGCATCACAGCTTGTAATTGCAGACTTATCCGATTGATCTCCCTTGGATTATATTAGTTATCTTCCCTGAATTATTGCCAACGTTAAAGAGAATGCACACTCCTGTCTAGAAGTAAAAAAAATCTCATTCCACCCATGTGGGAAATTTAGAACAAGATAGTCTTTCTGGCTGGGCCTTCAAAGCCATCAGATGTGCTCTCATCAGTGGGTCATCTCTGTATGGTTTTCACAAACCCTAATGCCGCGTCAGTCAGATTCTGGTAGCAGTCGTTCAGACTCCCATAACCAACACAAATGTAAGTATTTGTTATTTATACATTGTTCATGCATATTCTTTATCTTCGGCCTCACCAACGTCTTTTTTTAATATATTGAGACTTTAATATATTCGTTCTGTATTAATTGTGTGTTCTTACCTAGTCAAGTATCAAGGTTTCATGTGCCAAGAGAAGACAAATTTTCCCACACGCCCCAGTTGTATCAAGCAATTAGTATTACAATCTGTTACCGCAGCTAGGTAATATAAATCTTCAAGTTTTAACTTTATTTTATATTTTGTTTGTCGGCATTCTTCCAGTAGCAAGGTCGCTTCCAACAATGATAAATAGTTTTTTTTTTTAAGTAAAAGTAAATTAAAATGAAAAAAAAGAAGTAACAATTAGAAATAAAAACTGAAATTTATCTAGAAACAAAAATATGCGCGTAGGTGGGGTATAAATTATAAAAAAAATAAATACTATTAATCATAAAAATTAGTTGAATTACTACAGAGAGAGTGAGAGTGAGAGAGAGAGAGTGAGAGTGAGAGAGAGAGAGTGAGAGTGAGAGTGAGAGAGAGAGAGAGAGAGAGAGTGAGAGAGAGAGAGTGAGAGTGAGTGAGAGTGAGAGAGAGTGAGAGTGAGAGTGAGAGAGAGTGAGAGTGAGAGTGAGAGAGAGTGAGAGTGAGAGTGAGAGAGAGTGAGAGAGAGAGTGAGAGAGAGTGAGAGTGAGAGAGAGTGAGAGAGAGAGAGAGCGTGAGAGAGAGAGAGAGAGTGAGAGAGAGAGAGTGAGAGTGAGAGAGAGTGAGAGAGAGTGAGAGAGAGACAGTGAGAGAGAGTGAGAGAGAGTGAGAGAGAGAGACAGTGAGAAAATGAGAGACAGTGAGAAAGTGAGAGACAGTGTGAGAGAGAGAGAGAGTGTGAGAGAGAGAGAGAGTGTGAGAGAGAGAGATAGTGTGAGAGAGAGATATAGTGTGAGAGTGAGAGAGAGATAGTGTGAGAGTGAGAGAGATAGTGTGAGAGTGAGAGAGAGATAGTGTGAGAGTGAGAGAGAGATAGTGTGAGAGTGAGAGAGAGATAGTGTGAGAGAGTGAGAGAGTGAGAGAGAGTTAGTGTGAGAGAGTGAGAGAGTGAGAGAGGCACAAAGAGAGAGAGAGGCACAAAGAGAGAGAGAGGCACAAAGAGAGAGAGATAGGCACAAAGAGAGAGAGAGAGGCACAAAGAGAGAGAGAGGGACAAAGAGAGAGAGAGGGACAGAGAGAGAGGGACAAAGAGAGAGAGAGAGGGACAAAGAGAGAGAGAGAGGGACAGAGAGAGAGAGGGACAAAGAGAGAGAGAGGGAGAGAGGGAGGGAGAGAGGGAGGGAGAGGGAGAGAGGGTGAGAGAGAGGGAGAGAGGGGAGAGAGAGGGAGAGAGGGGAGAGAGAGGGGGAGAGAGGGAACGGATGGAAAACAAGAGACAGAGATGAAACTGGAATTGGAACGGAAACAAGAAAGAGGCTTAGAGTGTTGGAGGGGGAGTTATTTTAATTAATTAATGACTTCTATCTTACCCTTAAATATCAAATACTAGCTGAACCAGGAACCCCTCCTTCTCTGCAGGGTCGTATCCCCCGAAGACCCAAAGCGGCTGGAGAACCCGGCCAACATGTTTTTTTCGGCGGTTGAACAGAGACTCGTGTATTTCGATCGTATGCCCTGGGCCTCCGAGTCGACGAGGATTGCGAAACAGATGTTCTTCGCAGACCTCCCGCAGAAAATTCTTCCAATCAACCTGTGTGTTTGAAGACAGTACGCCGCATTCCTGTCGCAGGTTTTCCCCTGTTGCTATATCCTGGGACCACAAGTCTCAATATCTTCGAAATTTCCATTTTGGATCGGGGGAAAAAGTTCCCGTTCTTACCGTTCTGTGTTGGAGTATCTCCATGAATACTGGTCTGCAAGGATTCTCCGGGACATTAAGAGACACAATCGCTGACATTTAGGGCATCTCATTTTGGTCGCTATGAGAGATTTCTGCTGGCAGAATTGAATAGTCCTTCCGGAGATTCGACGACCTGACACAGCTGATAAAAATGTATTGTTGTTGCAATAGAACGCGATTATTGTTTTCTTCCTAATCTTGTCGGTTGCTTGCTATAGCCTGCTTGACGAATGAATGCTGCAACCTGATTGGTTAATACTTCGTCCGCTCTCGGGCGCTTCCGATACCTGCCCAATCGTTGCCGGCGCAAAGTCACGAAAATCTGGCGCGTCAGCTATAAGAGCACCATTTTTTTTTATTAAGATTATGGGGTTTGTTTTACAATTTCCAACAGAAAAAAGGAGTGAAAGAAACAAATAGTCAACAAATGAATCAAAAGTCGAAATTTAAACAATTATAAAGCTTATAAAATATACAGATCGATTGAAAATTACATTTCTGACCGAATAGTTACAATTAGCTGTATTTTCAAAAATGGCGTCGGAAGTTAATCGAAGTGAAACCTCGAGATCGTAGAAAAACTAAAAAATCGAAATTTAAGCAAAAATACAGCTTACTGTAATCATTCGGTCAGAAATGTAATTTTCAATAGATGTACTAATTAAAAAAGTGTTTAAAAGTGTTCGGGTATCTTTAAGAATGATCAGTACAGTCGCGGACGGGGCCCAAAAAACTAACGAGAACGGGGTTATAAAAATAAATATGCAACAAGTGAGTTTAACCTACGTCGAGAAGAGATATTTGTCTACTTACCTATGATATTTGTTTGTATTTTTACGTACTATAAATGGGTTTTTATTAGATGTAAAAAATATTTCTCGTTCATTTTTTACTCGTACTTTTTTCTAGACAAGATGGCGTCTTGTGCTTACTTCCTTACGAGCAAGCGCCATTTTGTTTTTGCAATGTTCGTGTGATAAAACTATTGATTTCTAATAAATAGCAGTTGGAACGGTTTAAAAATACAAACAAATATCACAGGTCAGTTTTAAATTAACTTTTATCGACTACAGTTACTTTTATTTGTTGTATATTTGGTTTTTTGAGCATTTTCAGCGTACTGATTATTCTATAAAATACCCAAGTGTTCTTTTTTCCTCTATTAATATGTAATACTAACTTTATTTTAACCCCAAAACGTTTAGCATGTCAATCTAAAAAAAAAATAAAAAAATTATCGCCTATATTGTATCTCCGAAAAATCTTAATCCGCCTCTTATCTTAACGTTAACCGACATTACTATACTAAATTCAACCCAGATATTAAAAAAAAATCTAATAACTAATTAAAAAGAACAATTTTATTTTAAATGCAAAACTTCAGTCAACCGAATATTATTAACCAAGAATTAAAAGCAAGCAAGTCGAGAGTATCATGAGAAGATAGCAACAACAACAACACAAAAATGGCGCGTATATTTCACACATTTCTTTTCTTTTCATTTTAATCTTTTTTTGTTATTTATTTTTAATCTGCTTTTATCGATTCTTTATTAAAGTCAATCCAAGATAATAAAAAGAAAACACAAAACAAAAACTAACAAACCTGTTTTTAAGTGCAAAGCCTTAATCAAACGAACCGGGTAATCGACAGATGAAAATCAAGAACGAAGTAGAAAAATGGCGAAAATCAACATGGCGTTTATATTTCATCCTTTTTTTGGGGGGGGGGGGGGGGGAACAAATTTGCATACGGCACTAAGAAATTTGCATATGTACGGAGAGACGTTTGCTAAGAATTATTTAAAAAAAAGAAAAGGAGAAAAGAAAAGGAAAAAAGAAAAGAAAAAAGAAAGAAAAGAAAAAAGAAAGAAAAAAAAGGAAGAAGAAAAGAAAAAAGAAAGAAAAAAAGGAAGAAAAAAAGTAAAAAAAGAATGGAAACAAAAGAAAGAAAAAAAAAAAAAAACAACCTTTTTTTCTATTAATTATGCAAACCTTTTTTTTACGAGTTAATTTTATACACGTTAATTTTATAATTATTATGTAATACAGCGAGTCTTCTCTCGGTCATCTTGTGAGATTTAAAAAGTTGGACCTAAATAGCATTTAAGCTGGCATATCAAACTTTGATTCTGATGAACGAATAGTCATGTTTTATTGTTGCACCATGTTATTGGCACAATAACATACTTCGCTACGGTTTGGACAACCGGGATAGTAGAAATATTTTTCAATTATGTCAAGGGGAATAACTCGTATTTTTAGTGATGAATATAAAAATAATTGTCTTCCTTACAAGTAAAATGTTATGTATTTTTCTGTATAAGTTTAAAAATGTGTAAACAAGTAGAAATTAAAAACTAAAATGATGTCACTGCACCCGGACAGCTACAGGACATCCACATAAAATGTTATAAGGAGATATAATATTTTATGTATCGATTATCAGTATTTACTTCAACAGTACTCAATATGTGAGTAGAGCTAGGTAGTAAGTTAGTCACCCCTATAGAAAGCAGAACAAAAGAATAGGTAGTAAAAGTCAGCCGAATCTTTGTTTGTGAGAAGCCCTGCCACTGGCGAATGGAAACATTAACCCGTGAGAGAGAATAACAAAGAATCTGATTGGCAAACTAGCTAGACTAAACACCACCTGTATATATATATAAAAATCCGGTTACACGAATTCCATGCATTTTAGCCTGACGATTCCCTACAGGGATGAAACGCGGAATCCTCTGTGTAGCTTAATTGCCATAAATATATTTTCATAACTTACTATATATATATATATATATATATATAAATATTACACTCTTATTTTAAAATTTTCCTTAATAATCGAGCGTTCTGCTGAGGTTCTCTCCCACTAACCTTACATTATATATATATATATATATATATATATATATATATATATATATATAATCATAATAATACTAATAGGAAGTAAAAGTCAGCCGTAACTTTGTTTGTCAGAAGCCCTGCCATTGGCTAATAGAAACATTAACTCATGAGAGGGAATAACCTCAGTCACCCAATGTGTGCTGTCCTCATTTCGGGGCAGCATGCAAAAACACATTATTTCTTATTCAAACTTGTCGGTTAGTTTATAAAAAGGTTTATTAAAAAAAAAACTGAACAGAAACTTTGCATATGTGTGTGTGTGAGAGAGAGAGAGAGAGAGAGAGAGAGAGAGAGATTACTACATCAGGCCACCCTTCGCCTGCTCTCATAATTTTTAGGGACATCATGCAAACACGTCTTTTCTTGTTCAAGTCTCGCTGGCTAAGAGAGTGAGAAGGGTCCCACCGGAAGTCACGTGATTTGCATCACTCCCGCCTGGTGTCACTCTCTGACCCCTAAACATTTACATTAACACGACCACTACTATGTAACAATAAGATCTCAAATTCAGTTTGGACAAAAGTGTAGTAACTGTTCGGACTATGGCGCTATCTCATTCGAGAGAGTGCACTAACAGTACGGGTATTTTTGTTCCCAATCTAGAGTGTCTATTTTTGAGGAACTTGATTTTTCTCACATTAAAAATCGACCCTGTCTTAATTTGCTCTCGTGGAAAACAAATAAGTAGGTTTAAGTTTTTCAATTTAACATAATTGCGAATTCCGTTGAAGTTTGCGTCAGATTATCGGTATTCGCTTATTTCGCTTGATAAAATCATTTACTTCAGTTGTTCTCACTTTGAAGATAGAAAGTTGAATGGAGTACTGCCACAATATGCCGACAGATCTTGGCAGCCATTAAATGGCGAGTGTCAAGAATACAGATTTTATAGAAGAAAAAGTGTGAAATCAAAAAGTGTTATAAACGTTAAAACTTAGCTAGCTAGGTAGAGCATTTAATTCTGCTGCGTTTGATATAAATTATGTGTTGTTATGTTGGGGTTTGTGAGTTATCGAGTGCTAACTATTCTGGACTTTTACTGGATTCTCAATTGTTATGGTAGGATTTCGTACGTTTTTCAACTTGTCAGGTCAGCTGATGTGGTGAAGAAAACGCGATCCAACGAACGCCAAAAAGCAAATGGTGTGAATTGCTATTCTCTTTCTTTCTTTCTTTGCTTCGTTCGGGATACGATACGCTTTCCTTTTCACAGGCTAAAACAAACAACGGATTTCTCGCAGAATCGAGAGACGGACCTTGAAGGAACACACAAGAAGATGTTCAACTCTAGCCCGGCCTAAAAGAAAACGAACACTTCAGAACTCAACAAGCACTCCTTGCCTCGCGTGCACCTACTTACACACAGCATAGCAGAACAAGGTAACACACCTATACATACACACACACACACACACACACACACACACACACACACACACACATATATATCACATTGCCACTTATGCATTACATGCTATATGACTCACACACTAATAAATATAGACATACACATCTTTAGCCCTTTGTATCACACTTATTCAATGTGGGTCCTGGGTATGACCTTAAAAGACATCCAGTGGTGAGGCCTCCATTTGGGAGCTGTGGGGAATGTGGAGTTGCCCCTTAGTTGCCATTGCTCCCTGGTCCACTCTGGCCCGGAGTGGTAGTACCAATAAGGGCCCCATCTATGGGTAAAATAGAACCTACTGGCGCTACCAGATCAGGCTGTCTGAAGTTATTGACTTCCTGACTCAAAATGCACCAAACATTGATGTTTTATTGTTTTTTCTTTTTCTTTGCAAAACTCAATCATGTTCTGCAAAATCCAAAGCAAAAAACAACAATTTCCTTCCTTCCTTTCTCCTTCCCCTTCTCCCCCTTCCGCTTCTCCTCTCCCCACCCTTTCACTCAACCAAACACCATGAACAAATATTTGAACATATAAAGAACTTGAAGTATAAAGACTTTCACCAAAAAGACCAAATTCAGCATTAAATAACCGTAAAAGGGTTGATATGTCGTAAAACAAAGCAACCAAACCAAACACCATGAATGAATATTTGAAGATATAAAGAACTTGAAGCATAAAAACTTTTACCAAAATGACTGGATTCGGCATTAAATAACCCGAAAAGGGTTGATATGCCGTAAAACAAAACAACCAAACCAAACAACCAAACTTATTCAATGAAGGTGACGGTAGTTAAGTGGATAATGATACTGATTGACAACCTGGGTGTGCCAAGTTCGAATCCAGTCGGTTTCATAATACCACTTTCACTTAGGGATATTGGCAACCATTACATGGTACCTCCTGCAATAATGCCGACAACAGAATCAAGACGGACAACAAAGTTGTACCATTCTGCTTCATACGAATTTACTTTAATGAACATTTTTACCGAAGAACACGAGTTGAATAAACTTTACAAAGAACATTTCTTCATTAAAACTAACTTTTATATTGCTGTAAAATTGTAGTTTTATAAATGTTTTGTTGATTGATAATGTTTTATGTGATTTTTCATTCACCAATTTCCTTCCTTCAGTTTTCATATCCCCAAAACCCTATTCATGTTTAGCTAGCACTTGCTAGTTGGTGACCCTCTCAAATCTCCTCTAATATATCCATATATTTCGCTCTTTCATTCCATTTCCATTTATATTTACTATGCATGTCAAACAAGTCATAGGGGCCACACGCTTTTGTGCTACCTCATTTCGGTCCGTTTTTCACTACCTTTGTTGGTTACACTTGATTTACCTCCCTTTTTCGCTTTCGTCCTTCTTTCTTCGCTTCTTCTTTAGCTGGCCGGTGGCCATCATAAATGGTGCCCTCTCTTCCTCAAAGAAAAACCCATCCACTAGGCGGAATGCCACCAGCAGACTTAAAACTAAGAAACAAAAACCAAAAAAAAAAAGACGTGCCTCGAATTTATAGATAGAAAATTTACAAATAACTCCCGCCCATTTCAAACAGCCAAGATCTTGGCCCGGACCCATTGTTTCCTTCTTCTTTTTTTTTTTTTTTTTTCATATCCCATGATGACTCGTTTTTATTTATTTTTTAAAAAAAATTTAATTTTTTGGTTTCAATTTCTGTTTTTTTTTTTACCTTTTGCTATAAAAGCGTAAAAAAAGTTAAGATCTTTTGTGTTGACTGTTATGACCAGAATAGATTAAGGCTGGTTTTGAAAGTAGAAATAGGATGGTGGCGGTTGCTGGTGGTGGTGGTGGTGGTGCTGGTGGTGATGCTGCTGCTACTGCTGCTGCTGGTCGCTATCTATATTAAAATTGAACATCTTTTTTTGTTACAGAATTTTTGAGATTAGGATTGATAGTTTGGCTTCTTTGGATTATTCATACTTGGCGATGTACAGCATGCCACATCTTGCATCAACGTAATACACCTAGATATTGCAGGCACTAGGGGGCATGGTAGACCAAGGAAGACCTGGCTTGAGTGCGTAAGAATTGATTTGACTGCTTGCAGCATGACTGATATCAACCCTTTGGATCGGACTGCATAGAGAGTAGGCGTGAGACGTTGCCTGGTGTTGCACACTCCAGAGTCTGGGACACTTGCAACACCGTAAATACCAAAACCAGATGATGATGATGATGATGTTGTTGACGTAACATTACAATAAGGTTTTTTGGTGGTCTCTGGTGGTTTTGGCCATATACAGTGTGCCACCTTCTGCATCAACTCAATAGATACTCCAGGCACTAGGGAGCGTGGTAGACCAAGGAAGGCCTGGCAGACCAAGAAAGAATCACTTCAACCCTGCTTCATCAGAAGCTTGATATTGGTGGGATTTTGGATGCCATACGGGCTTAGCGTCTCTGGTTGTTTGGGCCATGTACAGCGTGCCACCTCCTGCATCAACTCAATAACACGCATGGATACCCCAAGCACGAGGGTGCTTGGAAGACAAAAGAAAACTTTGCTTGAGTGCATATGCAGTGACTTGACTGCTTGCAGCATGACTGATATCAACCCTTTGGATCAAACTGCATGGAGGTCAGACATGGGATGTTGCCCGGTGTTGCCAAACCCGAATCTTGGGACTCTTGCAGCACCTTAAATACCAACACCGGATGATGATGATGATGATGATGACTCTCCTCATCTTGGATGTTATTTCAACAACGTTTCAACAGATGTAACCTCCAATCCTCTTTAGATGCATCTTTTTGAACTCGGGAACCTAAACAAAATTTCGAACTGAGCCCTTTATTCAATCCATGAGGGTAGATTGTTCTCGTTCCATCAACCATGACCGGGTAGAAGTGTTAAGTAATTTTTTTATTTTATTCTTAGTTATTATCGCCTGCAGTGAGGATTGAACCTTCAACCTTCAGAAGATGGTCACTTAGAGCTGATTGACATTCAATACCTTTATCCGTTGCGTCACGGATCCATGTGGTGTGTTCTGTGAAGTCGATATAGGGTGTTTGTGGTGATCGTTATCTATATTAAAATTTAGTATCTTTTTTGTTTTGGAATTTTTTAGATAAGAATTGATGATTTGTATTATTCGGACAACTGTAAACGCGACATCCCTTATTTTTTAATAATTGGAAAATATTTTTTGATAATTGGAAAATATTTTTTAATAATTGGAAAATATTTTTTGATAATTGGAAAATATTTTTTAATAATTGGAAAATATTTTTTGATAATTGGAAAATATTTTTTAATAATTGGAAAATAAGTCAAAAACAATTTAGTTTACTTTACCTACTCAATTTACTAATCTATTTGTGTTAAAACAAAAGTCGAATATTCAATAGAAGTTATAAGCCTTTTGAATTACCATAAATATCGGTTCTGAGCAAAGTAGAAATCTTGTTTAGCCACTTGTTTACGTTATGCACCTTACGTCTTCCGACTAAACAAGATGGCTACTTTTCTCAGAACCGATATTTACGGTAACATAAGAGGCTTTAAACTTCTATTGAACATAAAATATTTATGTTTGAACACAAATAGGTCACAAATGGGTAGGTAAACTGTCTTGACCTTGAAGGGCCGACAATAAATAAGACAACACGGTGGTATTTTTACAAGAGTGTGTATTTACAGAAGTACAGAATAGTATGTTACAGAATGACTGCTACGAGACTGCTCCATACTTCGCCATAGGCTCCTGTATACATAGTGTCTAGAAGAGTCCATATAGTCACGAAATAGGGTAGATCACCATTACACAATAACACAGAAAGAGTATCGTTGTTTGGTTTGTTTTACGGCATATCAACCATCTGTGCGTTATTTAACGCCGAATAAAGTTGTCAAATATAAATCTATAGGTAGGATAATGTTTATATTCCTTGAATACATTGCTTTTAGAATACATTTCTCTCAGAAGACATTGCTCTAAGAAGACATTACTCTTAGAAGACATTACTCTTTGAAGACATTGCTCTTTGGGAACAAGCACATCCAAGTTCGAAAAGACCCCGACAATCCCTGAAGGCACATACCGACACCACCAGTTTTGTGTTGTTTGAAATAAAGTTGTCGAATATAATTCCATAGGTAGGACAAGTATTTGTGTTCTGATAATAAATAAGACCACAATGTGGTATATTTACAAGAGTGTATTTACAGAGTTACATAATAGTATGTTACAGAAAAGATTGCCTCTATCTGTCTTCGTAGTCTTCTTTATACACAGTGTCTAGAAGAGTCCATATAGTCACGAAATAGGGTAGATCACGATCACACGAAATAGGGTAGATCACCATAACCCACCCCCTTTTTAACCTTGCTCTGTATGGAGTCAATACATTTTTCTTTTTAGGGTTGATTACAATCGAGTCCGTGATCTTACGCTTTGTTTTTGATCTTCCTTGTTCAGAACCTGTTTGCGAAATTCGTATCTCAAATGTGTCGAACACGACATCCATTAGTTTGTCCTCTGGAGTATTATTCTCGACAGCATTTGAATATCGTTTCTTAAACTCGTTCATGTGTCGTTTGTGGGTCAACTTGGGTCCCTTTACCATGTAAATCATGTTCTCAATCCGTTTATCTACTATCCCTGTTTCCCAGTAAGATTTATTGTTTTTAAACATGCAAAAGAAAACTTTTTCTCCAACTTTGAAGCGTCTCTTCGTGACAATTTTTTCATGTCCTGGTTTCGTATGAATTGGCAAATACCAATCAAATACTGTTTTAATCTTCTTTGCAAACATTGCTTCTGCTGGCGTCATGGAATATGGAATATTGTTATTTGGGGTCATCCTATATACCTGCAAACATTTTTGAATGGCTTTTTCAGTAGGTGCATCTCTCACTTTCTTAAATGCTCTTTTGAACGTATCCACAAACCATTATGCCTGACCATTGCTTTTGGCATGGTATGGCATGATCGTGATATGTACCATTACAAAAGTTTAACAGAATCGTTTAAATTCGCTAGATGTGAATTACGTTCTGTTGGCTGATATAATACAGTCAACAACCTGGAACCGGGTGAACAATTCATCTAAAAAAAAATCTAATCGTTACTTCCGTGGTTGGTTTCTTATATTTTAATATTTCCAGACATTTTGAGAAAGTGTCCACCACTATTAGGTTATAGCCACCATCCAGTGGGCCAGTAAAATCTATGTAGATCCTAGACCACGGTCGATCAGTTTTCGGCCAGGTCTTTATAGAAGGTGTCTTTGCTGCCAAAGCACAAACTTTGCATGTCTTTGTCCATACTTGTCCAATACGCATAGCTTCTCCAGAGACTTTTCTTTTCTCGCAATGCCTTGGTGACCGATTTGAAATTTTTTCATTATTCTTTTCTGTAATGCTGCAGGAATAACCACTTGAGTGCTGTACATAACTACTACTTCATCACAAATTAATACACTTCCGAGATTTGTCGGTGTTTTTCTTTTATGTTCTTTAAAAAATCGTCGTCCAACGCCTTTTATTTTATTTTCTCGAGTGTTATCGGATCCTCCATAATAGCGTTACACAATGTTTCTTGTACTACTACCTCAGTTTGTATGAGACGGGGGGCAATTACTGTGTTTTCAAGGAGTTCAACATATTTTGGGATAAGTCTAAATAATCCGTCAGAATGACTAATTTTTGACGATGTGAGAAACTCCTTCCTATAATTGTAATTGAGGAGAACGGTCTCACATCCTTAATAACAGGATAAATTACGAATCCATATAACTTCCAAAATATTAATAATTTTATTAAAAAAAATTAGAAGAACACACGTCTACGGAGGGTTGAAATTAATTCCTCGAACAGAATAGTTTTACACCATTTTTATATGCTCTTTCAAAGATTGAAATAAAGATATAATTATGCTAAACCTTGAATCCTTATTCTAATTTTGATTATAAAAATATCTAAAATTTAAGGCTTGAAGCTTAAGGGGTCTTATGAAGAAATTCAAATTTGGGGAAACTTTTTTTAATTGATGTCTAATGACTATGGATACAAATTAAGTGAATATCTGATATATTTGAATTTTCAAATTGAAGATTGTACCTGTATAATGCCCCCTTAAAACCCTTTAAAATACCTCAAAGAAACCGAAATTTGGAGATTATTTATTGATGTCTAGTACTTAATGTTAAAATTTCACACAAATCGAAGGTATCTGAATTTTCTTTTTAACCCTTTTCATAAAACTAAATTAAACTAAACACAGGCCACATTACCACCCCTTATCTAAAAGTTGTTTAAAAAAATCATTCTTTGAGGGTCAACTGGGCTAATTTTCGTCAGGGGAAAGGTCGGTTTTTCAGCAATTTTATTCAGCCATTTTATGTACTAAAGGGAAATAACTCTGATTTTTTTATCAAGGAGTTAATTACCTTATGCTGATTCATTCCTCTAGGAATCTTTATAAAGGAGAGTTGTCTGTGTGTATGTGTATATCCAGAGAGAGGAATGGGCTAGGCGGAGGAGAAGGGGGGGGGGAAGAGAAAAAGATAGAGAGACACATATAGAGGGAGAGAGAGATAGAAGTTTTAATAGAAATATGTTACACTTTTGCCCCAGGCAACGCCAGGTAGCCCTGCTAGTCAAATATAAAAGGAGTAATTGCGCAATTAAAAAAGATATGCCTTGTTTTGGACGGGCAATTGAAAAAAAAGAGTGAAAGAGAAGAGGTTAAAGAGACAATCTGAGATGCCAAAACAAAACATTACAAAAAAAACGATACAAGTCAAAGAAATAGGAATCAACAACTTTTTGAAATCAACAACGGAGAAAATATTGAAATGAAACTGATGTGTTTATTTCACCTTTTAAATGCACCAGAATTCTAAGTACCTGTCAGTCTTCACAGATTCAAGTGTTGAACAGAGTGTAGTGAAGGACCGGCAACCTCCGTCTCGATCCGGTCCAACTTGGCCCGTTAAGAGATTTTAACCTGCCCACAAGTAAATGTCAGCATTTGACACGGAGAACAATTATCATAATCCCCCAAAAGAGGTCTTCAATATATACACAAGGTGTATGAAAGATCGTGATTATGTTCTTGTGATGAAAACAACTCTTTACTTCTTCTCTGCTCCGGAAGTGAATTACTTCCCTTAGTTACTTCCCTTTCCTTTTCTCTGTAAATACGCCATTACTTCTTCGTGGAGGCCTCGCTCCCTGCGTTATATTTTTGCTGAATAAAGCTTTATCAAAAGTAAACTCAGTCTCCTCGAACTCATTCATTCATTCATTCATTACAGTTCTATATGTCCGAAAAATAAAAAACGAGGCTAGATTTACAAGTGGGGAGAAAAAAAACATTGATCAACATTTGAAGCAAAACATTAAAGAAAAAAAAATCAAATAATACATTTAGTCAAATTTTTTGAAAGAAATATATATTTTTTTTAACGGAGAAATAAAAATAAACAGGTGATATATTATATTTTTAAGTGTTTTTTTTTTTTACTGAAAATTATTTTAGGTTTGTAATCAAATAAAAATGGTGTCGTTAGGGTTAGGGTTAGGAATTTTTATTTTTTATTTACTGAAAATTATTTTTGGTCTCGTTAGGGTTAGGTTTCTGTAAGGGGTTAGGTTTAGGGTAAGGGGTTAGAGTTAGGTTTAGGGTTTGCGTTAGAGTTAGGGTTTAGCAGTAAAGGGTTTTTGTTGTTTTTTTTTGCCTGAACATTTTTTTCTTTGGCGATCAGTTTTTCTTCCTGACAAAAGTTAATCACTCATTTGGGAGACGCAACAGCCAGTGAAAGCTGCTGGAAATTCTTTACAGTACTTTTGCGTTTCAATCAGTTGAAATGTTGACAGGTCGGCTGTTTATTTTCTTGCAATTTGATTGGCTTCGGTACTTTCCGGCAGTTTACGTAAACATCCAGAAAGTACCGACGCCAAGCCGATTTTAGCGTTGATCCTAATCTAAGAAAGTACCAGGAAATTAAGCTAATAATAATAATAATCAAATAATGCTGTTAGAAAAACAACCGCCACACAAAGAGGCTCTTTACACATAGAGAACATAATCCTGATGGTATGCCATCGATTTTTTAAACACTGTATATATTTCTTTAATTAATAATATATATCTTATATACTACTAAAACTCTGTATCTGGCTTATTTGTCCACGTGCATGCTTGATAACATCACAAAGGATGACGTAATCCATTAAAATAAAGATGTGGGATAATCGTGTACAGCGAATGACGTCACAAAATTCTTACGTCACCCATCAGTGAGAGGGAAGAAGACATCCTTTAACTCAGGGGCGGGCCACACCCGGCCCGCGGGCCACATCCGGCCCGCGAAGGCTTAGCGTCCGGCCCGCCACCCTGCTAGGCTTTATTATTGCAATCCGGCCCGCGGACCTCCCAGTAAAACTCATATCATTTTGAAAATGAAGTACACGAAGTCTCACCTTCGCTCCCAACTCTCGGACCGCCACCTCAATTACATTCTTCTGTTGTCTACCTCAACCATCGAGCCAGACATGGAAATACTTTTTCATGGCAAACAGCACCAGCAGTCTCATTGATTTGTAGAGTGTTCAATGTAAACAAAATATAGTCATTCTGAGATTTCGTTTTTCACTCCGGCCCACGATCTTCCAAAAGTCTCATCTGGCCCTCACTCTGAAAAGGTTGCCCACCCCTGCTTTAACTGGACAAAGGGTCACAGGTCGTTTACTAGACGAAACGTCAAGACCACTGGAGTCTAGTATAAATCTATAATTAGTTTTTTATATATACTTATATTATAAAATAATATATGACATCTATATTTTTGTTTCACTAATTACTTTAACAGTGCTCAATACGTAAGTAGAACTTAATATTAGCGGTATGAAAATGTACTTATCGCGAGTGAGCTACAAAAAACGTTTGTGTTTCATTTCTGAAGGAAAGCATCAAGCTAAATGATTTCCTTGGGGAAATGAAACGCAAACGTTTATGTATAGCTCACTTGCGATAAGCATATTTTCATATATATATATATATATATATATATATATATATCTTGTTTGTTTGATTGTTTTGTTTTGCGGCATATCAACCCTTTTCGCGTTATTTAATGCCAAATCAGGTTACTTTGGTAAAAGATTTTATGCTTTAATTCTTTATGTCTTCAAGTATTTATTAATGTTGTTTGGTTTAGTTGTTTTCTAGAAGAAAATTATTGTTTGGTTTGGTTTGGTTGTTTTCTAGAAGAAAATTATTGTTTGGTTTGGTTGATTTGTAGAGGAAAATTGTTGTTTTGTTTGGTTGATTTGTAGAGGAAAATTGTTGTTTCGTTTGGTTGATTTGTAGAAGAAAATTATTGTTTGGTTTGGTTGATTTGTAGAGGAAAATTGTTTGGTTTGGTTGATTTGTAGAGGAAAATTGTTGTTTGGTTTGGTTGATTTGTAGAGGAATATTGTTTGGTTTGGTTGATTTGTAGAGGAATATTGTTGTTTGGTTTAGTTGTTTTGTAGAGGAATATTGTTGTTTGGTTTGGTTGATTTGTAGAGGAAAATTGTTGTTTGGTTTGGTTGATTTGTAGAGGAATATTGTTGTTTGGTTTGGTTGTTTTGTATATGAAAATTATTGTTTGGTTTGGTTTGGTTGATTTGTAGAGGGAAATTGTTGTTTGGTTTGGTTGATTTGTAGAGGAAAATTGTTGCTTCGTTTGGTTGATTTGTATAGGAATATTGTTTCGTTTGGTTGTTTTGTAGAAGAAAATTGTTGTTTGGTTTGGTTGATTTGTTGAGAAATATTGTTGTTTGGTTTGGTTGTTTTGTATCTGAAAATTGTTGTTTCGTTTGGTGGATTTGTAGAGGAAAATTGTTGTTAGGTTTGGTTGTTTTGTAGATGAAAATTATTGTTTGGTTTGGTTGATTTGTAGAGGAAAATTGTTGCTTCGTTTGGTTGATTTGTATAGGAATATTGTTTGGTTTGGTTGTTTTGTAGAGGAAAATTGTTGTTTGGTTTGGTTGATTTGTAAAGAAATATTGTTGTTTGGTTTGGTTGTTTTGTAGAGGAAAATTGTTGTTTCGTTTTGTTGATTTGTAGAAGAAAATTGTTGTTTGGTTTGGTTGATTTGTATATGAAAATTGTTGTTGCGTTTGGTTGATTTGTAGATGAAAATTGTTGTTTTGTTTGGTTGATTTGTATATGAAAATTGTTGTTTGGTTTGGTTGATTTGTATATGAAAATTATTGTTTCAGTTGGTTTATTTGTATAGGAATATTGTTTGGTTTGGTTGTTTTGTAAAAGAAAAATTATTGTTTCGTTTGGTTGTTTTGTATATGAAAATTGTTGATTGGTTTGGTTGATTTGTAAAGGAAAATTGTTGTTTGGTTTGGTTGATTTGTAGAGGAAAATTGTTGTTTGGTTTGGTTAATTTGTAGAGGAAAATTGTTGTTTCGTTTGGTTGATTTGTAGAAGAACATTATTGTTTGGTTTGGTTGATTTGTAGAGGAAAATTGTTGTTTCGTTTGGTTTATTTGTAGAGGAATATTGTTTTGTTTGGTTGTTTTGTAGAGGAAAATTGTTGTTTGGTTTGGTTGTTTTGTAGAGGAAAATTGTTGTTTGGTTTGGTTGATTTGTAGAGGAAAATTGTTGTTTCGTTTGGTTGATTTGTATAGGAAAATTGTTGTTTGGTTTGGTTGATTTGTAGAGGAAAATTGTTGCTTCGTTTGGTTGATTTGTATAGGAATATTGTTCTGTTTGGTTGTTTTGTAGAAGAAAATTGTTGTTTGGTTTGGTTGATTTGTTGAGAAATATTGTTGTTTGGTTTGGTTGTTTTGTATCTGAAAATTGTTGTTTCGTTTGGTGGATTTGTAGAGGAAAATTGTTGTTTGGTTTGGTTGTTTTGTAGAGGAAAATTATTGTTTGGTTTGGTTTGGTTGATTTGTAGAGGAAAATTGTTGCTTCGTTTGGTTGATTTGTAGAGGAAAATTGTTGCTTCGTTTGGTTGATTTGTAGAGGAAAATTGTTTGGTTTGGTTGTTTTGTAGAGGAAAATTGTTGTTTGGTTGATTTGTAAAGCAATATTGTTGTTTGGTTTGGTTGTTTTGTATATGAAAATTGTTGTTTCAGTTGGTTTATTTGTAGAGGAATATTGTTTGGTTTGGTTGTTTTGTAAAAGAAAAATTGTTGTTTCGTTTGGTTGTTTTGTATATGAAAATTGTTGATTGGTTTGGTTGATTTGTAAAGGAAAATTGGTGTTTGGTTTGGTTGATTTGTAGAGGAAAATTGTTGTTTGGTTTGGTTGTTTTGTAGAGGAAAATTGTTGTTTGGTTTGGTTGATTTGTAGAGGAAAATTGTTGCTTCGTTTGGTTGATTTGTAGAAGAAAATTATTGTTTGGTTTGGTTGATTTGTAGAGGAAAATTGTTGTTTCGTTTGGTTGATTTGTAGAGGAAAATTGTTGTTTCGTTTGATTGATTTGTAGAGGAAAATTGTTTTGTTTGGTTGTTTTGTAGAGGAAAATTGTTGTTTGGTTTGGTTGTTTTGTAGAGGAAAATTGTTGTTTGGTTTGGTTGTTTTGTAACGGGAAATTGTTGTTTTGTTTGGTTGTTTTGTAGAGGAAAATTGTTGTTTGGTTTGGTTGATTTGTAAAGGAAAATTGGTGTTTCGTTTGGTTGATTTGTTGAGGAAAATTGTTGTTTGGTTTGGTTGATTTGTAGAGGAAAATTGTTGTTTGGTTTGGTTGTTTTGTAGAGGAAAATTGTTGTTTGGTTTGGTTGATTTGTATATGAAAATTGTTGTTTGGTTTGGTTGTTTTGTAACGGGAAATTGTTGTTTTGTTTGGTTGTTTTGTAGAGGAAAATTGTTGTTTGGTTTGGTTGTTTTATAACAGAAAATTGTTGTTTCGTTTGGTTGATTTGTTGAGGAAAATTGTTGTTTGGTTTGGTTGATTTGTAGAGGAAAATTGTTGTTTGGTTTGGTTGTTTTGTAGAGGAAAATTGTTGTTTCGTTTTGTTGATTTGTAGAAGAAAATTGTTGTTTGGTTTGGTTGATTTGTATATGAAAATTGTTGTTGCGTTTGGTTGATTTGTAGATGAAAATTGTTGTTTCGTTTGGTTGATTTGTATATGAAAATTGTTGTTTGGTTTGGTTGATTTGTATATGAAAATTATTGTTTCAGTTGGTTTATTTGTAGAGGAATATTGTTTGGTTTGCTTGTTTTGTAAAAGAAAAATTATTGTTTCGTTTGGTTGTTTTGTATATGAAAATTGTTGATTGGTTTGGTTGATTTGTAAAGGAAAATTGTTGTTTGGTTTGGTTGATTTGTAGAGGAAAATTGTTGTTTGGTATGGTTAATTTGTAGAGGAAAATTGTTGTTTCGTTTGGTTGATTTGTAGAGGAAAATTGTTGCTTCGTTTGGTTGATTTGTAGAAGAAAATTATTGTTTGGTTTGGTTGATTTGTAGAAGAAAATTATTGTTTGGTTTGGTTGATTTGTAGAGGAAAATTGTTGTTTCGTTTGGTTTATTTGTAGAGGAATATTGTTTTGTTTGGTTGTTTTGTAGAGGAAAATTGTTGTTTGGTTTGGTTGTTTTGTAGAGGAAAATTGTTGTTTGGTTTGGTTGTTTTGTAACGGGAAATTGTTGTTTTCGTTTTTGGCTTTGCAGATTATGATTGAGTTTTGCAAAGGGTTAGGGAAAAACAATAATATCAATGTTTGGTGCATTTTAAGTCAGGAAGTATATATCTTGTAAGGGAGATAAGTCTTCCACCTAGTGTAAATACACAGCTCTTTTTTTAAAAAATAGAGCACTTTAGGTAACCGATAAATTTAAATATATAAATATGATAGATTTTCTTTACTTCGTGGTTGTTGATAGCCCGGGTGAGGGGGGGGGGGAGATTCTCAACTGAGTGTCTCACCAATTAACTTACTATTTCAAAGTCCACATGTCTAATCTATCAAATTGACCAATCATGGCTTAGTATCTTTTATTCTCTACTTTACTCTTTAACACAATTATTCTGTGTTACCCAAAAGTGGTTGATATGCCGTAAGACAAACCAAACCGATATTTTTAATCGGAAGGGTTCATTCAGTGCGAAACGCATGCGCATATACCGAGAGATAAAATAGGTTTTCTTACCTTAATAAATGTGAATCTTTCCGTATGTGCCATGGATAACTTTCGTGTCGATAGTTCTTTTTCAGAAGAGGTCCACAGAACTTGTTTCCCATGATTCTATTGTAATCAGCATATCATCGAGATTTCACTACCCTGGAAGAAGAAAAAAAGGAAAGAGGATTTTAAGTATGTTAATCATATATATATATATATATATATATATATATATATATATATATATATATATATATATATATATATATATATATATATATATATTTAAGCAAACATTATTAAATAACACGGAGTGTGTTTGCTTGATAAGACATTTTTTTATTTTTTCAATTTTCCAAATAGTCCCTTTAGTATTTCGCTCAAATTGGTGTATGTAAGTTCCGTGGGTTTCTTGTTCTATTTTTTTCTTTTTTTCACGCGTACTTTCGATTTGATTCGTCAAATCATCTTCAGGCGGTGTTAGTCTTGGTGTCTTTACAAATATGTCTTTACTGTTGGTTTTTTTTTTATTATAACGGCTAGAAATTTACAACTTAAAAAAAAAGTGTCTATAATATTGAGATGTTACACGCGAGTGTGATTACGTTCTAAGAGCGTGCAAGATTCAAAAGTTTGATTGCTTAACGGCTAAGAATTTGATTATGTTCTAAGCGCGTTCAAGATTCAAACGTATAATTGCTTAAC
>OY744529.1:28867972-28875472 GCA_963556195.1 Sepiola atlantica
AAAGTAGGGTGGCCCCCAGAATGATAAGTTTAGTGAAAGATAGCGAATTTAAATGGGAAGAAGACGGGCTTGGGTTTTGTTCGCCGGTTTATGAGAAACCGCAAGAAGCAATGAACCCCCCCGTAGAGAGAGAGATCGAATTAAACGCGACTGCTAGGTCGGCTGACCAGTCCAGCGAGTGGGAGGAGAGCGGCAAAATACCCCCCTGCCCAGCTCCAGAAGAGACTGAGAGAAAATCGGTTAGCCAAAAAGGTAGAGGAATTACCTATGAAGTTACGGTAGAGGGGAGCAGAACGCCCCACCACAGAATAGCAGGAAAGCCAAGCCAAAGATAGTCAAGGACCTGGGGGAGAGGCCGAGGTTGTGCTGTGTCGCATTCGTTGGCTCCACCGCGCGCAGGGAGGGCCCCCATGCGTGTGCGGCGCTGGTGGTTGTGGCGCGGACAGTTGTCTTGGATGCCCCCCCCCTCCCGAGATAAACGGACATATAAGGATAGAAAGAGATGCATAACTGGGACCGATGGAGGGTCGTCGTGGTTAGATCCAAATGATCGATCACAAGTAGTAATATACCTGCAGCTGGATGGGCTGTTGCCGAACGACCAGGCAGATATATAGTGAGTTGTAAAAGCAAAAGAAAGTTGAAGTAATCGACAGATGTTCGAACCACCGTGAATATGACAGATTGTGGTGCGCCTTACGAAAGGGCACAGAAGTAATGATAAGCGAAGAGAAGGATATGAGATCCTATCTAAGATAGATAGTGTTGATACAGACGAAGCAGAAGAAATCAGTGGCCCCCCGTTGCTGGGAGAGGCACTCGATGAGTAATTAGGGACAGTGTCGGGAAGCGATGAGAGAATGATTATGAAGAAATTGGAAGTTATAGGGAAGAACCAAAAGGGTTACTGTCGCATGCAGCCAGAGAAGGCGCATCGATATCGAATGTCACCGGGCCGAAGTGAGCCAAGAAGGTGTTAGTCTGAGAGAATTGTTTTTCCCAGAGAAGGGAACGAAGAGAATCCGGCCGAGGTGGCCGACGCAATGATAGTGACGGTATGCGAACCAGACAGGTCCGTACCAAGAGAATTTCAGTTGTTGATACTGACGAGTGAGTGCACAGGTGCACAGTTGGATATGCAATCGCTAAGACACTTGTCGCCGAATATAATCATCTCGGCAGATTAAAGCCGAATTACCAAATCGTTTGCGATTACCGGTCGACCCCATCGAACAGTTATGAAAGTATTATAATGTGTTAAAATGCGTTGCATAACCAGAAGGTAACAAGCTATTAGCTTTAGAGAGATTGAGGGTTCGATTAACCCCGTCAGGAAGGGAAAATTCACGTTAAAAGGTAGAACTAGACACGGGCACGATAGGGCTTGGTCGATGTTAGTGAGAATTGTGCACATAAATAATAGGGTTAGCTTTTGCAGAAAAGACAAAGGGCGCGAGAAAGACATAGGGAGAAATTGGACGGCGCGAGCACACCGACGGCCGAGTGCATGAGCGAGGGAGGGTTACCCTTGAGTACACTTCACCCAGATCGCGAGCGGGAGCAGGAATCGCTGCCCGTGTCGGAAATCCGGGTGGATGACCAGTGAAGAAGTAGAGATTGATTCCGAGGAGAGGGTGATGGTGACGTAATTTGTAAGGGGCGTTGCGAGCTCCAATCTGTATTAACAAACTTTTAATTGCATGCATAATAATTCATTTTGTCACCTACCCACCTCCCAACACAGAAACCACAAAATGCATACGCACATACACACATACATACGTAGTCCTGATGTTTAATAGACTGGAAAGAGAAAAAGAAGGACAGACCAAAAGAAAACAGAACAGAAAAAGAAAACTTTTTGTTCCATTGTTTAGCTACAGTTTTTTCTTAATTTTTGATTATTATTGTTTTGATTGTATTGTCCGTTGTTCTCTCTGTGTGTGGGGAAAGGTAACGGTCTGGGAGATGTCAATTGCAACCAAGTGACACGAAATAAGGGTGGACGGATGTGAAACAGTGATTTCATCCGACGTATCTGCCCCCTTTATGGCGCACCGATATGCATCGGAGAGATCAGCCCCCCCCCCACGTAGAGAAAGGTGACGGTCTGGGAGGTGTCAATTTCGACCAATTGACACGAAATAAGGATTGGGCGGATGTGAAACAGTGGTTTCAGCGACGGAGTCTGCACCCCGGGGTGCACTGGAATGCATCGGGGAGATCAGGCCCCACGTAGAGACAAGTGGAAGTCTGGGAGCTAGTACATATTTTCGACCGTCCGGGCCCTGATCGCTGGGGGCGCCGCGAAGTCTGAGATTGGCTCTTAGGGTGTCGTTGGCAATTAGGGAACAACAATGGGATACATTGAGCACACGCTGCCAAAAGTTTTGGCAAAATCTTATCAGAGGTGTCAACACTTCAGGACAGAGGGAGAGGGAATAATTGGTCTCTAGGGAGATAAAGACTAAGAGATAAATTCCAAATTGTCCGTTGAGAAGCGTACCACCCCACTCCGGGAGAGGGGGTGGGACACAGAAGAAGGGATGGGGTAAAGAAAGAGGGTAAGTCAGCATCGCGCGTACCACACGACGAGGAGAGAGAGAGAGAGTATGAGTTATACGTTTTTCGTCTTTGTTATTTGAGATGAGAAGGCGATCGCAAAAGAGTGAGATCTAAGAATTGGTCGAGAACGGACGTCTCCGTCGGGCTAGGGGATCACCAGACGAGATGCTGCGCGAACAGCTTCTTGTCTGGGAGGTGTTAACAATAGTGTCCCCCCCACCGTTTTCAATAGACAAGTCACAACTTAATTAAGGATTAACACTCGTAAAGGGAGTTTCACACACACACGGTTCTCCAAACATAGATTAAGTTACAACTTATTTAACAACTGGGAAATCGTAAATAGAGATTCATACACGCAGAGAGATACAATAGTTAGTAAGGAAGCCATTATCGAAGAATAGACTTTGGGTTAAAAACCCACCGTTCATTTTTATTAAATAATTATTGTTGTGAAAAGACCTAGCCGTTTGTCGAGTTATTCTGTTATCGAGTTGTCCTGCTAAGTAATCTTGCCTTCACAGAATCACGAGGTCGTCATTCATCTGACCCGGGGGGGATTCGAGCCATCTTTCTTTTTACAGCCACTACCGACGAAATCACGAGCCAAAGAAAAGGTGTTCACAGTCAGGAAGGATTCCTGCACCGAGACGGTTCTCATTACATTTTACATTACGTTTGATGATGCCGTCACGTCACACGGGAAGAAGAGTAAGAGTGTGGGGTCCGGGTTATATATATAATATATATATAATATATACATATATAATATATATATATATATATATAATATATATATATAATATATATATATAATATATATATATATAATATATATATATATAATATATATATATAATATATATATATATAATATATATATATATAATATATATATATATAATATATATATATAATATATATATATATATAATATATACATATATATAATATATATAATATATATATATAATATATATATATATATATATAATATATATATATAATATATATATATATATAATATATACATATATATAATATATATAATATATATATATAATATATATATATATATATAATATATAATATATATATATAATATATATATATATAATATATATATATATAATATATATATATATAATCTATTATATAAACGTCACCTGTCTGTATGGATGTATGTATGTATGTATGTATGTATGTAAAGCTTCTCCTCCGAAAGTACCCAACACACGGTCACACGGGTGACATCATTCCGACCGGCCAGCCCAGACGCGTGTAATATCTCGGAACCGGAAAAAAAAAATTGACTCTTTCGGGGTCGACTGAGCACTTTTTTCCAATGGGGGGTGGCTTTTAACTCCATTTTTCAACGTTATTTATACTAATTTGAGAAGAAAAATAATGCAAAGTCACGATAAACTAGATATGACGTCAGAGTAAGGGAGTGGCGGGTAGAAATTCACTCACACTACAACCATTTTTTTTCTTTCTTTCTTCTTCCCCTCTCACTCCCACACTTTCTTTCTTAATTATTAATAGACGCTAATGTTCCTTCCCCCTCCCTTCCTCACTATGGCCGTTCTGTTATCCTGATATAATACTTCCAGGCATTACCTCCTCCTTTCAGGCCAAATAGGGGGGAGGGGAATGTCGGCATTCACCGATGTAAGCGCCACGGCCAAATCTGGGGAGAGGGAGTGTCGGCATTCGGCGGTGGGGCGCCTCAGGCCAAATCTGAGGAGGGGGAATGTCGGCATTCGCTGGTATGAGCGCCTCAGGCCAAATCTGGGGATGGGGGAGTGTCGGCATTCGGTGATAGGGCGCCTCAGGCCAAATTTGGGGAGGGGGAGTGTCGACATTCGCCGGTGTGAGCGCCTCAGGCGAAATTTGGGGGAGTGTCGGCATTCGGTGGTGGGGCGCCTCAGGCCAAATCTGGGGAGGGGGAGTGTCAGCATTCTCCGGTATGAGCGCCTCAGGCCAAATCTGGGGAGGGGGAGTGTCAGCATTCTCCGGTATGAGCGCCTCAGGCCAAATCTGGGGAGGGGGAGTGTCAGCATTCTCCGGTATGAGCGCCTCAGGCCAAATCTGGGGAGGGGGAGTGTCGGCATTCGTTGTCCGGGAGAAAAGTGCTCAATATCCTAGATAGAGCTACTGTAGTGATAGGTTTGGAAAATATTTTAACGCCATCTTCGTTCCCCTTTAAACTATTTCGCAGATCCGAAGGAGAGAGGATACCTAAGGGATTTCAGGAGTGCTCATGAAGCCTCCTCGATTTTCAAAGTACTCGGCGTTGTCCGGGAGAAAAGTGCTCAATATCCTAGATAGAGCTACTGTAGTGATAGGTTTGGAAAATATTTTAACGCCATCTTCGTTCCCCTTTGGACTATTTCGCAGATAAGAAGTAGAGAGGATACCAAAGTGATTTCAGTAGTCCCCAGGAGGCCTCCTTGATTATCAAAGTACTCGGCGTTGTCCGGGAGAAAAGTGCTCAATGTCATAGATAGAGCTACTGTAGTGATAGGTTTGGATAATATTTTAACAGCATGTACGCTGAAAAGGATGTGGGAATGGATAAGAATTATTTCAGTAGTCCCCAGGAGGCCTCTTTGATTTTGAAATACTCGGCGTTGTCCGGGAGAAAAGTGCTCAATATCCTAGATAGAGCTACTGTAGTGATAGGTTTGGAAAATATTTTAACGCCATCTTCGTTCCCCTTTGGACTATTTCGCAGATCAGAAGGAGAGAGGATACCTAAGTGATTTCAGTAGTCCCCAGGAGGCCTCCTTTATTATCAAAGTACTCGGCGTTGTCCGGGAGAAAAGTGCTCAATGTCCTAGATAGAGCTACTGTAGTGATAGGTTTGGAAAATATTTTAACGCCATCTTCGTTCCCCTTTGGACTATTTCGCAGATCAGAAGGAGAGAGGATACCTAAGGGATTTCAGGAGTGCTCATGAAGCCTCCTCGATTTTCAAAGTACTTGGCGTTGTCCGGGAGAAAAGTGCTCAATATCCTAGATAGAGCTACTGTAGTGATAAGTTTAGAAAATATTTTAACGCCATCTTCGTTCCCCTTTGGACAATTTTGCAGATGAAAAGGAGGGAGGATACCTAACTGATTGCAGTTGTCCCCAGGAGGCCTCTTTGATTTTCAAAGTACTCGGCGTTGTCCGGGAAAAAAGTGCTCAATGTCCTAGATAGAGCTACTGTAGTGATAGGTTTGGATAATATTTTAACAGCATCTACGCTGAAAAGGATGGGGGAATGGAAAAGAATTATTTCAGTAGTCCCCAGGAGGCCTCTTTTATTTTGAAATACTCGGCGTTGTCCGGGAGAAAAGTGCTCAATATCCTAGATAGAGCTACTGTAGTGATAGGTTTGGAAAATATTTTAACGCCATCTTCGTTCCCCTTTGGACTATTTCGCAGATCCGAAGGAGAGAGAATACCTAAGGGATTTCAGGAGTGCTCATGAAGCCTCCTCGATTTTAAAAGTACTTGGCGTTGTCCGGGAGAAAAGTGCTCAATGTCCTAGATAGAGCTACTGTAGTGATAGGTTTAGAAAATATTTTAACGCCATCTTCTTTCCCCTTTGGACAATTTTGCAGATGAAAAGGAGGGAGGATACCTAACTGATTTCAGTTGTCCCCAGGAGGCCTCTTTGATTTTCAAAGTACTCGGCGTTGTCCGGGAAAAAAGTGCTCAATGTCCTAGATAGAGCTACTGTAGTGATAGGTTTGGATAATATTTTAACAGCATCTACGCTGAAAAGGATGGGGGAATGGATAAGAATTATTTCAGTAGTCCCCATGAGGCCTCTTTGATTTTGAAATACTCGGCGTTGTCCGGGAGAAAAGTGCTCAATATCCTAGATAGAGCAACTGTAGTGATAGGTTTGGAAAATATTTTAACGCCATCTTCGTTCCCCTTTGGACTATTTCGCAGATCCGAAGGAGAGAGGATACCTAAGGGATTTCAGGAGTGCTCATGAAGCCTCCTCGATTTTCAAAGTACTCGGCGTTGTCCGGGAGAAAAGTGCTCAATATCCTAGATAGAGCTACTGTAGTGATAGGTTTGGAAAATATTTTAACGCCATCTTCGTTCCCCTTTGGACTATTTCGCAGATAAGAAGTAGAGAGGATACCAAAGTGATTTCAGTAGTCCCCAGGAGGCCTCCTTGATTATCAAAGTACTCGGCGTTGTCCGGGAGAAAAGTGCTCAATGTCCTAGATAGAGCTACTGTAGTGATAGGTTTGGATAATATTTTAACAGCATCTACGCTGAAAAGGATGGGGGAATGGATAAGAATTATTTCAGTAGTCCCCAGGAGGCCTCTTTGATTTTGAAATACTCGGCGTTGTCCGGGAGAAAAGTGCTCAATATCCTAGATAGAGCTACTGTAGTGATAGGTTTGGAAAATATTTTAACGCCATCTTCGTTCCCCTTTGGACTATTTCGAAGATCCGAAGGAGAGAGGATACCTAAGTTATTTCAGGAGTGCTCATGAAGCCATCTCGATTTTCAAAGTACTCGGCGTTGTCCGGGAGAAAAGTGCTCAATATCCTAGATAGAGCTACTGTAGTGATAGGTTTAGAAAATATTTTAACGCCATCTTCGTTCCCCTTTGGACAATTTTGCAGATGAAAAGGAGGGAGGATACCTAACTGATTTCAGTTGTCCCCAGGAGGCCTCTTTGATTTTCAAAGTACTCGGCGTTGTCCGGGAAAAAAGTGCTCAATGTCCTAGATAGAGCTACTGTAGTGATAGGTTTGGATAATATTTTAACAGCATCTACGCTGAAAAGGATGGGGGAATGGATAAGAATTATTTCAGTAGTCCCCAGGAGGCCTCTTTGATTTTGAAATACTCGGCGTTGTCCGGGAGAAAAGTGCTCAATATCCTAGATAGAGCTACTGTAGTGATAGGTTTGGA
>OY744529.1:28880472-28937972 GCA_963556195.1 Sepiola atlantica
GATGTTGTTATTTGCGTTGGTTTAGATGCGTTCATGCATCTTTGTAAAAATCCCTGACCATTTGTCTGTCACGTTTCAGTATTTTCATCTGTCTGTAATGCTTAAGTTTGAAATGTTATTTTCATCTGTCTGTAATGCTTAAGTTTGAAATATTATTTTCATCTGTCTGTAATGCTTAAGTTTGAAATGTTATTTTCATCTGTCTGTAATGCTTAAGTTTGAAATGTTATTTTCATCTGTCTGTAATGCTTAAGTTTTAAATGTTATTTTCATCTGTCTGTAATGCTTAAGTTTGAAATGTTATTTTCATCTGTCTGTAATGCTTAAGTTTGAAATGTTATTGTCATCTGTCTGTAATGCTTAAGTTTGAAATGTTATTTTTATCTGTCAGTAATGCTTAAGTTTGAAACATTATTTTTATCTGTCTGTAATGCTTAAGTTTGAAATGTTATTTTCATCTGTCTGTAATGCTTAAGTTTTAAATGTTATTTTTATCTGTCTGTAATGCTTAAGTTTTAAATGTTATTTTCATCTGTCTGTAATGCTTCAGTTTTAAATGTTATTTTTATCTGTCTGTAATGCTTAAGTTTGAAATGTTATTTTTATCTGTCTGTAATGCTTAAGTTTGAAACATTATTTTCATCTGTCTGTAATGCTTAAGTTTGAAATGTTATTTTCATCTGTCTGTAATGCTTAAGTTTTAAATGTTATTTTTATCTGTCTGTAATGCTTAAGTTTGAAATGTTATTTTCATCTGTCTGTAATGCTTAAGTTTTAAATATTATTTTTATCTGTCTGTAATGCTTAAATTTGAAATGATATTTTTATCTGTCTGTAATGCTTAAGTTTTAAATGTTATTTTTATCTGTCTGTAATGCTTAAGTTTGAAATGTTATTTTTATCTGTCTGTAATGCTTCAGTTTGAAATGTTATTTTTATCTGTCTGTAATGCTTAAGTTTGAAATGTTATTTTCATCTGTCTGTAATGCTTAAGTTTGAAATATTATTTTCATCTGTCTGTAATGCTTAAGTTTTAAATGTTATTTTTATCTGTCAGTAATGCTTAAGTTTGAAACATTATTTTTATCTGTCTGTAATGCTTAAGTTTGAAATGTTATTGTCATCTGTCTAATGCTCAAAGTACCAAGAGATATTGTGTGGTGGGCTTTGTGTAAATTAGTGTTGTGGGGTACAAATCACCCCTATTGAAGAACTAATGGAAGCAACCATCTATAATAAATACCATGGTTGCAAAGACTCAAACAGAGGACATTCCTATTATGTGAGAGTCCACGTGTGGTATCTGTTCCGATGGATACTACACCCTATAGACCGGTGTTGTCTTGGCCTTCGGGGCATGATTCCGCCGGTCTATGGGTCTGTCCTGTGCAGTTCTAGGAGGTCCACCCTCCCAGGCTTTGCCTCTCCTCTTTGGAGAGGAGTAAGTTGATAGCTTACTGCCTGAGGCGCCCCTACCGGGGAATGCCGACGGGGCTGTCCAGGCAATTTTTAATGGCTAAAGCGCTCACGTTCTCGGGCGCTGGCTTTTCAAATCCCACTTTCCGACCTTGTGTCACATACTCCTATAGTGGGTAGGTGTTAAATATCGAGGACATTCCTATTCATGTTTTACCACATGGTAGGAATCCGGTCATCTCCTACCACATTTAGTGGCGTTACTGTATTGCTATGAATAAATACATTGTATATTTTAACCTGTCACAATTTGTGGTTGTTATATTTGCGACCCCTAGCACGGGTCTACAACACTGGCGACGAGAAATTTAGTAAAGAACATACGTGAGGATTTTGATTTTATACCAGTCACGACAAACTGGCTACCAAGATTACTCAAGAAAGTTACCGGATCATGCGACAAAAAACTGAATAACGAAGATTCGGGCAAGGATTTACTTGAAAAAAAACAAAAAAAAACGTCAAACAACAAAAGACGTCGTCAAAAAAGTCTTATCTTGCTGTTGAAAAAAAAAAAGCCACAAGAAGCCTAAACTACGAGTTAAAACGGAACTCATAAATGGCGTGGATTTACGACAACTGAAAAAGAAAACGACTCAAAGTTTCAGTAAGTACAAAAAAAAAATTGTTCGTTCTAAAAAGATTGTCTTAAAAAGACATTAGCATTGATAAACAAAATTAAAAAGTTACGTCGGATTTTTCCGATTAAAATAAATTTTCTCTGACTGACTGGCACGTTGAAAAAAAACAAAAAACACTTTCGACAAGCAGGTACGGCATAACACTTTGTGTTAATGAGAAAATATGATATTCTGTTACGCACTTAAAGCGGAAATTATGGCCAATATTTACATAAATGCTATGAACTCGTTTTTTTTTCACAAAAAAAAAAACTAATTCTTTGTAAAAGAAAAAAAGTGTACGTTCAACAAGGATTTGAACTAAATACTTACACGTTACGAAAAGAAAATTGAAGAAAAAAAAAAGGTCAAACTTTTTTCTGTATAAACACAAACGCTGAATTATTTTCTAGTGGAAAATTGCCACACAAGGAAAAAATAAATTAAGGAAATACTTGTCAATATAACCAGATACAAAAATTGGAAAAGTTTTTTTTGTAGAGTTGGTACTATAGAAAAAGAATTGGTTTGTTTCTGAAAACGTTTTTTTGTCATAAAAAAAAAAGAAAGAAATGTGGAGGACCTCATGGGTACAATGCATGTTGGTACCATGAGAAAATAACGTGTGACCTATGCAAACGAGCAGGGCACAAGGCCTCATATTGCAGAGCAAAAGTAGGAAAAAAGAACTACATAAAAACTGCAAAAAGGGACCCATCACCAACAGAGAACATAAGGAAATATGTTACGGTGAGAATCAGAAAGTAAATCTGCAACTCGATTCAGGGTCGGATATATCGATTATAAATGTTCACACGTGGAAGAAATTAGGTAAGCCCACGATGATGAAGACGAATAAAATCGCAAGATCGGTAACTGGTGAAAAGATACATTTTGAAGGTGAATTAATTATTAATGTTTCACTAAAAAGAAAGACAAAAAAGTTAAAAGTATTCGTTCTTAGGAACACATCAAATTTATTTGGATCTGACTGGATCCAAGAATTTGAATTATGGGACTCGCCAATGAGTGATTTTTGTCAAAAAGTCGAAAATTTAACGGCCGAAGCCGACAAACTAAAAAAAGATCTAAAAAAATCTTTTCCAAGTGTTTTTTCTGAAAAGCTTGGATGCTGCACGAAAATAAAAGCGAGATTCGAATTGCTGGATGAAGCAAAACCAATATTCAAAAAACCACGTAGCGTACCGTTCGCTTCAAGAGAAAAAATTGAAGAAGAATTGGAAAGACTAGTTAACACAGGGATTTTGACCCATATTAACTATAGTGAGTGGGCAGCCCTCACCGTATACATAAAAAAAAATCAAAAGAAATCAGAGTATGCGCAGATTTCTCTACCGGATTGAATGCATCGCTCAAGGACCACCACTATCCGTTACCAAACCCAGAGGAAGTATTCACTAAGTTAAATGGCGGAAAAATCTTTTCCAAAATAGACTTAAGCGAGGCGTATCTACAGATACCAGTAGAAGACGATAGTTCGAAACTTTTGTGTATATCAACACGCATAGGTCTTTTTAAATTCAATAGATTAGCATTTGGGATAAAAGTAGCACCTGCTATTTTCCAACAGATAATTGACACTTTGCTAGCGGTTTGGATTTTTCAATAGGCTATCTGGACGATATTCTCATACGTAGTCAAAATGTTGAACAACATAGAGATCATGTATTTCAAGTGTTTGACAGAATAAAAGAATACGGCTTCACTTTGAAGGAGGCAAAATGTGAATTTTTTTTGGAACAAATAAAATACCTGGGTCATATATTAAATAAGGACGGGAGAAAACCCGACCCGGATAGGTCCACAGCAATAAAAGACATGCCAAAGCCTCAAAATGTAACTACATTGCAAAGTTTTTTAGGGCTCGTTAACTATTATCAAACTTTTATTAAGAATATGCATAAATTGCGCGCGCCTTTGAATGAACTATTAAAAAAGGACAAAAAATGGAACTGGACGCCGGAGTGCCAGTCGGCATTTAAGCAGTTAAAAGATGTACTAACATCAGATTTATTTCTGATTCATTTCAATCCAGAACAAGAGATTATTGTCGCAACCGACGCAAGTGCTTATGGAATAGGGGCATGCATTCTACATAAAATGCCAGATGGGTCCACTAAACCGATCGCCCATGCGTCGAGAACCTTACTGCCAGCCGAGAAGAATTATTCCCAAATTGAGAAGGAAGCACTGGGGATCATATTCGGGGTTACAAAATTCCACCGTTTTTTACATGGTCGAAAATTCAAATTATAAACTGATCACAAGCCGCTTATAACCATTTTCGGTTCAAAAAAAGGGATACCAACTTACTCAGCCAACAGACTGCAAAGATGGGCGACCATCCTGCTAAATTACGATTTCAGTATGGAATTTCTTGCATCTGCGAAGTTAGGTCACGCTGACGGATTGTCGCGATTAATCCCGAAATCAAGGGAACCGCTGGAGGACACAGTAATAGCGTCACTACAAAGTGAAAAGGACTATACACAAATACTGTGCAATACGATCAGGGAATTACCAGTGACTTTGAAAGATATAATAAGGGAGGCTGAAGAAGATAGTTTCATCAAAGAAACGAAACCAAAAATGCAATCAGATGAATCGGCGGCGAAAGTTTATTCTATGTGCAATGAGGTACTGTTGTACCGAGAAAGGGTGGTAATCCCAGCCACGCTGAGGAAAAATTTTTTAAAGGATTTTCATACGGGGCACCCTGGGGCTACTAGAATGAAGAGCCTCATGAGGTCCTACGTTTACTGGAAGAGCATGGACACTGATATTGAAGACATGGTAAAGTCGTGTAAGGGATGCGCATTGGCTGCAAAAGCGCCCCCAATACAATTTAGCCCGTGGCCTAAAGCTGACCATCCATGGTCAAGGATACACGTGGACTTTGCAGGTCCATTGGAGGGAAACTATTACTTAATAGTTGTTGATAGCTTTTCAAAATGGCCTGAGGTATTTAGATGCAAGAGTCCAACGACGGATTTTACAATCAGTGCTCTTCACGAATTGTATGCTAGGTTTGGTGTGGTCGATTGTTTGGTGTCGGACAATGGCACGCAATTCACGTTAGCAGATTTTAAAAGTTTCTGCGAGGATTTCCAGGTCAACCACATAACAACGCCAACCTATCATCCTCGATCGAACGGTCAGGCAGAGAGGTTCGTGGACACGCTAAAAAGAGCCCTGAAAAAAGCTAAAGGAACGCCCTCAGGAAAGGCGTTACAACAGTTTTTACAGGTGTACCGAATTACGCCAAATGAAAGCGCTCCATCAAAGATGTCGCCGGCAGAGTTAATGTTTGCGAGGAAAATTAGGCCGGTCTTCGAGAAACTTTTGCCTAAACAGGTAAAACCGCCGAATACTACAGTTCCTAAAAAGATGTATTTACCTGGGGAAAAGGTATTTTTCCAGGTACATAAAAATAATAGTATGATGTGGGAACTAGGAAAGGTCAAGCAGAGGATCGGGCGGATGGTTTACATAATCGAAGGTCTAAAATTCACTCACAAGAAGCATTTGAACCAAATTCGGAAACGTGTCACTGATGACGACAGACAACCTCCTGTTGAACAAGAAGTAATGGACCATATATATGACATGTTCGACCTGGTAACACCACAAGCAGCCGAACAACGCCGGTCTTCCAGAAAAAGAAAAAGGATCGATCCCATAGAGATCAATCCCAGGAAAAAGAGCTATACGATCATTCCAGGGGAATGAAAAGCTCGGGAGGGGGTGTTGTGGGGTACAAATCACCCCTATTGAAGAACTAATGGAAGCAACCATCTATAATAAATACCATGGTTGCAAAGACTCAAACAGAGGACATTCCTATTCATGTTTTACCGCATGGTAGGAATCCGGTCATCTCCTACCACATTTAGTGGCGTTACTGTATTGCTATGAATAAATACATTGTATATTTTAACCTGTCACAATTTGTGGTTGTTATATTTGTGACCCCTAGCACGGGTCTACAACAATTAGGACCAAATCCATGGAAGTTCTACTCAAGCAAGCAATCATGGCTCTTCTTACATCTACTGCTATCATCTCTCCATGCCAACATGGTTTGATTCCAAAACGTTCATGTCTCACAAATTTGTGATGGAAGAATAGGTTACGAGTATAATTGACGATGGAGACATTGTCTTTTTTGGGCGTTGCCAAGACCTTTGATTCTGTCAATCACTGCTTACTTTTATATAAACTCAACATCTATGGTCTCCATGAATAAGTTATAAAGTGGATAAGATCATTTCTTGGTGATTGTACATACACGGTTCAGATAAATGTCAGTCTGTCATCTGAGATGGGTGCTTGCAGTGATGTTACTCAAGGGTTTCTTCTGGGCCCTATTCTCTTTGTACTTTATATCAACGACATGCCAGAAGTGATTGGTGGAAACGTGCTCCTATTTGCAGACGACGTCAAATTTGTAACTCATAGAAGCGAAATGGACAATATCAAGTCTAGCCCCAACGTGCCTGGAAATGGTTCATTGAATTTGATTTATATCTTAATGTCAATAAATGCTGCCATATTGCAATGGGATCTCCTTCTGACTTGGCTCTTACTCTCGGCAGTAACATGGCTCGACTCAAGGAGGTGAATGAGACAAAAATCTTGGCCTTCTGGTCGACTCGTCCTTCAAGTTATCTAAACATTGCATTCAGGCTGAAAACAAGCAAGGAACACTCTATTTCTTATTTAACACTCTTTCAGCAAACTCACTCCTGAAATATTTCTCCCACTTTATGTCTCCCTCGTCAAACCACTGTTAGAGTATGGTGTCCAGGCCTCTGCTCCGTATCTAATACGTGATATCCAGCATCTGGAGAGAGTTCAAAGACTGGCTACTTGAATTGTGAAGGGTCTATGGGATCTGCCCTATGAATGCTGACTCAAGAAACTAAACCATTTCTCTCTTCAGCACCGACGATTACACGGTGATCTCATTTTAGCCTACACTTTCCTCAGTGGTCATTACGATATACCTCAGGACCCATTATTCACTCCTGCACCAGAAAGAGGTCTATGCGGACACCACAAGAAAATATTTCACTGCCGATTTCGATTGAACCAGAGGAGGGCCGCTTTTTCAATTAGGATCCCTGGACCTCGGAATGGACTTCTAAGAGAGGTAATAAATGCACCAACAACGCATCAATTCAAGGTAAATTTGGACAGGTGCTTGGCCACTGTATTCTCTTCTATGTAAATTTCTACCACCCTTTCCCTACATGGCAATTGAAGCATCCTTGTTTTATTTTTTTTGCCAAATTAATTTGAATGTACAGAAAGTTTCAGAATCAGCTTAGAATAAATAGCACATTCAGTGATAGCTTTAATGTTAAAGTAGGAGTACATCAGAGTTCTGTACTGAGTTTGTTGTTGGGCATTTGTGTCTTAGAAGTGCTGTCCAGAGAGTTTTGTAGGGGTTGTCCATAAGAGAGGCAGTATGCTGATGATTTAGTACTTGTCTGTGAAATGGTCGATGGTATGCTTGTTAAAAGTAAAGGTCTGAGAATGCATATTACCAATACCAACGTGGTTGTAGTGTTGGAAAGCTCCCAGAAAAACGAAAGTTCCCTGCTCAAGTTGTGGAAAGGGAGTCGTGTGCAATTCAAATTACAGGTAGGTTGAGGAATGATAACTAGTTTCTGTGCAAAAGGTGTAAGACAACGGAGACAGGTGAGAATTCAGATGTAGAGAAAGTATATTTGAATGGCAAGGCTATTGAGGTTGTTCAGAAGTTTTGTTACCTTGGTGATTCCATTACACCACAGGGTGGAGCAGATGCTAATGTGATTGTAAGAGTTAGGAGTGGGTTAGGGTTAGAGTAAGCATTACAACTGTCAAACAAATGCAGAGTCTATCAAGCACGTGTATGCACTGTGATGATGTATGGAAGTGAGATCTGGCCAGTGAGAGATGAGGACATGCGTTGCATGGAGAGAAATTATATGAGAATATGATAAATGTGTAATTAAATGTGTAATTAAAGAAAGGCTGAGATCTGATTGGCTCAGAGGAAAGTTTAAATCTGGACATCTGAACAGTATAGGGAGATATATGGTCATGTCGAAAGAATGTTCTTGGGTTAGTAGGTGTAGAACAGTTGGGGTAGCAGTGGTATTTGGCAGGAGAAGGCCAAGGAAAACATGGGACAAAGTGATAAGGATGTACTTGAGAGAAAGAAGGATAAATCAAGACTTGGCCAGATGTAGGTTAGTTTGGAAGTCAATTTCTAAAAGCCGTCCATCACATTCCAACATGTAGAACAGATGTTTAATCAAAGATGATAATGATGATGATGCTGATGACGATTATGATGCTGATGATGATGATGACGATTATGGCGATGACGATGATGATGATGATGATGATGATGATGATGATGACGATGATGATGACGATGATCATCATCGTCATCATCATCGTCTCATGATGATGATGATGAAGTAAAGCTTAGGAATCTTGAGGATGAATATTGTCACTTAAATTCCAGAGAAAGCCACCTACCAACTAGAACACAATGTTGAACAGTCAGTGTGTAAACACCAAGTGAGTTGCAATGGTGAAGGAAAGAAGCGAAGTGTACTGGAAACGTTGAGAAACTTGTTGTCACTCATACTCCAGGGAACCCCACCTGTTGTTGCCAGTGAGAGATCACTGGTAATGACTAGTATTTGAACTTTAAGTGAGTTAAAAATATATTATTATAATAATAATAATAATAATGATACTACTACTACTACTACTACTACTACTATTACTAATAATAATAATAATAATAATACTACAAAAGACACAAATACACAATGTGATGGCACCAGCCACGGCTGATATCGCACAAAATAATCGTAAATGGTCAAAAGGGATGGAAAGACTGAGGTGCGAGAGCACTAACCAGACCTTCACTGAAAAGGTGCAGATAGTACTGGGATCTTGGGGAGGCTTAATGCCATCCAAATCCCAGAGACGACCAATGATCGTTGCCAGCAAGAAATCCATGGTAAGCGGCTGTTGTGATAACATAAAATCATTTAAAATGGTTATCGAAAGAGGTGAAGTGTACTGGAAATCTGGGGAGATTTGTTGTCACTCAGACTCCAGTGAACACCACCCATTATTATCAGTGAGCAATCACTGATGACGACCTGTGTGAGAACTCCTAGTGAGTAATCATCATCAACATCATCATCATCATCATAAGAAGAAGAAGAAGAAGAAGAAGAAGAAGAAGAAGAAGAAGAAGAAGAAGAAGAAGCGTCATTAAAATTCTAAAGGTTGGTCAGACTATTCAACGACATTGATTGTCAGAAGAAAACTTGGAACTTTCTAGGGAATAGTTAATGACAAGATCTTGAAAATAGCCCGAAGGATGTCTTTCTTTTACGCTAGTTAATATTCAAGATGTAGATGATTCCAAACCAATCCAAAGGTTGTCATCTCAGCAGGAATGTTTACATCAACCCCCCCCCCCCCCGGTGTCATTTATTTCCCCGTTTCTTTCTTTTTTTCCCCTTATATTATACGCTCGGCTTGGATCTTGGCTCTTTCCGCAGAGTTTACTCGGAAAGAATGAAGAAAGGATCAGATACAGCAAATTTGTTCAGACTCATTTTCCTTAGAAAATATATTTTCGAAAACCTAGTCCAAAGATTTATGAAATGACTTTATAATATGTTGATCATTTCACTATTTTTATTTTATGTATTTTAGCCTCTTTGGGGATTATCTCTTAATTTAATCAATAATACTCTTTTAATGTAAAATAAACACAATAAAAACAGGACAGAAAATCTCATATATATATATGGGGAATGAAAAAAAGTAAAGCCAAAAACTATATCATTTATGTATTCATCTTTATTGTTTTCTTGGCCTTTTGGCTAAGATCAAAGTGTAGTATCTGTTCCGATGGATACTGCACCCCATAGACTGGTATTGTCTTGGCCTTCGGGGCTTGATTTACGCCGGTCTATGGGTCTGTCCTGTGCAGTTCTAGGAGGTCCACCCTCCCAGCCTTCGCCTCCCCTCTTTGGGGAGGAGTAAGTTTATTGCTTACTGCCTGAGGCGCCCTTACCGGGGAATGCCGACAAGGCTGCCCAGGCAATTTTTAAACCCCACTTTCCTGACCCGACCTTGGGTCACATCTTACTTGTGGGAGTAAGATAAAAACTGGCCTTGTGCCTAACTCCTGGAGAGGAGTAAATCAATATTCACAAACCACTTTCAGGCAAATCAAGTTGATGCTTGTATGATTTTTCTTCATTTTTTTTTCATCCTGATGATGCTTTACAATAAAGACGAAGCATTGATGAATACATAAATAATATAGTTTTTGGCTTTCCTTTTTTCATTTTCCATTACATCGGATCATTTTATCCCTATCTTTATTCATATATGTATATACAAATACAAATAATACATTATATATATATATATATATATATATATATATATATACTAGATGAATACCCGTCCCAGAATGGGTAAAATTAATTCCCCTAACAAAACACTTCTGTACAGATTTATGTCCCCTTAGAAAGATTAAAATCAAGGTACAATGCTACTAGACCTTATGTCTAGATTCCTTATTCCAATTTTGATTAAAATCCATTACATGATTTTGATTCTAGAAAATATCTAAAATTTAAGGCTTAAGCTTAAGGAACCCTCAGAAGAAATTGAAATTCAGGGAATTTTGCTAAATTGGTGTCCAATGACTATGAATCAAATTAAATGCTATTTTTAAATATTGAATTTTCAAATGAGATATTATGTCCATATTATGACCCCTAAATTGAATATTTATTAATTAATTCCTGATACCTATTGTTAAACTTTCACAAAAATTGGAGGTATCTGAATTTTCATTAACGGCTTCAACCTGCTCTTTCCCCCTTTTCATGAAACTAAATCAAACGAAATATAACCCATGTTACCCACCCTTACGCCTAGAAGCGGTGTTCAAAAATTCATTATGATTGGTTAATTAGTTTAAGAGTGAATCCTATACATACAAATATATAAACATATGCATATACCTAAGTTTATATACATGCAACCCCTACATGTTGAAATTTACTAAAAAAAAATAATAATGTGACCATGTTACTCATCAGTTGCCGAGAATATATATTCCAAAATTTATAATGATCCATTCATTAATTTAAGATATTATCCTGTACATGTATAAGTATATGCACATATCTAACGTTATATATATATATATATATATATATATATATATATATATATATGTTTATATATGTATATATATATATATATATTATAATTATTAATAAATAAATATTTTTTAATATCCATAAACATATACATACAGTTCATGTTTTCTACATGGAATTATGTAACCGTACTACTGGTTGGACGATTCAAACCCTGGGTCAAAGTATTATGAACCCTGGTTTCTTAACTATTTGTCCGAGAGAAATACACCTTGTATCTTGAATGTAAACACAAGTACTAAGATTTTAAAGAGAGTTCGGATCTGCTTAGGCAGAGAATCTTACAAGGTGGCTAATTTTTTAATCTTCAATTTAATATCACTTAATAGATCACATTGCTTTCATGTTGACACCTGTGTTTATGTAGGAAATACCATTAAATAAATGGTTAATTTAGTCCACAGGGCTGGGAATAAACAATGAAACCCACAAAGTGAAAAATGAGACTCATACAGTGTGTAGCTTGTTTGAAATAAATACATTTTCATACTACTGGTTAGAGTAATTGTAATTAACGGGTGACTCTAGACTCCTTAAAGATCCCAAATAGCAACCTCACCACCGCATGCAGTTTTGTATCAAACCCAGGACAGTTGGTGGTAAAAAGAGATTGAGTAGTTGATAGGGTTGGGAAATAGGGTGGAAAAATAGACAGAAAAAAAAGGTGAGAAAGGCCTCTGAAAGGATGGATTTTATTTGGGGTAGAAGCGAACACCTTGTTCAAGGGTATCTGAGTCAGTTTAGTGTCGTATCAAGGACAAATTCTATTTAGCCCATAGATAGGACCTGGGCAGATACTAGAACTATGGGTCCGAGTGGACCTAGGGGGGGGGGGAAATAATGGTAACTAAGGAATGATTCCACACTCCTCAAAGCCCCCAAATTGGGGCCTCACCAGCAGATGTACTTTATGGTCATACCCTGGACAATGGGAATTGGAATCCTCCATTCTATAATAATAACCAATATATATATATATATATATATATATATATATATAACATAAAGATAGAGGCAAAATGCCTTCAAAGAAACCATGTGTTAGATGCAGATATTTTTATTAAATCAAAATAAAAATAAAAAATTTTTCCTCATCTTGATTTTTTATTTAAAATTTTTTTTTTTTTATATATATATATACATGGAAATTGATAAAAGGAAAACCCAAAAATATTATTTATGTATTCATCAACGTTTTGTCTTAATTTCAAGACTTCCTCAGGATGACTGCCTCAAGAAAATAACACACAAGTACAAAAATGTTTGAAACAGAGATGGTGGCAGGTGTAGGGCCGCTTATGAAAAAATAAATTAAGAGATAATTAATTAACCCTTATCCTTGAGTGGCTCTTGGCCTTAATAAGTGGTGACAAGATTACAATTGAAACAAAAAAAGAATAATTAGTTAGAATTCTTAGGTTTTACTACTTTACTAAGGAAAACTGATGGCGGATTTAATTGAGACTCTACTGAGAGCTGCTATGTATTTTATTTTCTATTTCCGACAAGCGCAATTTTCTCCTCGGGCAAACGATATATATATATATATATATATATATATATATATATATATATATATTTGTTTGTTTTTACAGCTATTTTTTAAAACTTTTTATTGACAAAAAAAAGCAGATGTTCTTTTTTTTTCAACTTGTAAACCACAGAATTCAATTAGCGACGTGCATAAGTAGACAAGAAGAAAGAAAGATCAAAACAAATAAAAATGCAAATAGCAATCAATGCACCTGTGACAGGTGCACTGATTGCTATTTGCATGGGTTTTGGGATTGTGGCGATGTTTTTAACTCTGTTAAAGTTTGCTTGCTTGTCATTGGTGCTAAGTATGTACAGTAACCTAAATCTTGACAGCAGGTTGCCGAATATAAAACGCGTCAAAGAAAGTGTGCATATAGATATATACACATATATGTGTATGTATATCTATATAAATGTGTGTGCATAAGAGAGGTGGCATATAAGGAGAAAATACGATAGGATCTAAACAAAATAGAATGGTTAAAAAAAACAAAGGACAAATGGCAAAATATAAAAGAGGAAATCACATGAAAATACCATTCGGTAGACCAATATTTTGCCTCCTTAATTAAGTAGGAGCTTGATCAGAGCGAAGCAGTTGTATATTTGATGCAGTTTTATGATGCAGAGATGAATATGAGATAGAAAAGAAGAGAAAGAAGTGTGATGACGATGAGGATGAAAATGTATTTTTTATATTTTGTGGCTCGTTTTTTTCCAATTGTGTTTGTGTCTATGAACACACACACACACACACACACACATATATATAAACATTATTTATTTAAAAACTATATGTTACATATTTCAGAGACGTACCATGGTTTCATTGACATGAATTGACCTTTGATCCTTTAAAAAGGCCGTTAAGGTCCATTCAAATCACCTGCGACTCACAAAATAACAATAAATCAGAGAATAGAACTCCATTCTTCGATTTGTTTTCATTTTGTGAATCGCTCATGATGTTGATGGATTCTAACGGCCTTTTTAAAGGATAAAAAGTCAATCCATGTCAATGAAACCATGGTATTCTCTGAAACATGTAATATATAGTTTTTAAATAAATAATTTGTATTTTAGCTCTCACATTTTTGTGATCGAGCACTATATTGATTTCTTTTCAACATACTCTGATACACTACATATATATATATATATATATATATATATATATATATATATATATTGGCATAAATCATAATAAATTATATTTTTAAGCAAAAAAAAATTGTTTTATGTCTACTATTTTACAGATTATCAAAAAAAAAAGTCATTTAGTTTAAAAAATATTCATGCAATGTTTTTTTTATGTTATTATATTCTGTTAATTGTTTTAAATTTATAAAACACATATCTTTTAGACTTACATTAGAACTCAAGTATTAACATCATAAAAACTACACCCTTAGTAATGTGTACTCTGCCTATTCCTTTTTATCAGCCAATCACGTTTCTATTTACGTGTGAACAGACAGAATCCAAAAACACCATAAGTTTTCGATAGTATATCGGTAGATAGATTCAAGTGAAAACGTTGTTGATGTTGTCATTCTTGATATGTATACAAGGTATCCAGGCCCCGCCGGCGGCGGGACAGTTATAAAAGTGGGGGGGGGGTCTCCTAAAAAGTGGGGGAGCCCGATTAAACACATGCATATCAACTTAATTATTGATGACCGTAAAGTGTGGGGGGGGCTCAAGTCAAAAAGTGAAGGGGCTTGAGCCGCCCCCCCCCATCCCCAGAAGTCCCCCCCCCCCCGATGCCGCCGTCCATGGTATCCACCCGAGCGTATAATCTCCAGACCACAGCTTCAACCCTGCCTCGCAACAAGAGATGTATAACATCCGTAGCTCCCTCCCCTCCATCGGGGACTATTGAATACAGATCGATTCAGCATTTAACTATTAGTCGGGAATCGTTTTTTAGTCATTTTATTTTCCGCTTTTTGGTCGGAAGAGAAAGTAGTTATCATCATTGCTAGAATTTTTTGCCGTCTTCGAGATTTTCAGATTTTCATGAATATCACCGCAGTTGGCACAAGTCCAGGCAGGAAATCTCTACTCTGCTCTACATTGGCAACTCTGAATGCATATACAACATTTTCTTTTTGAGTAGAACCGCATCATTCTGATCTGCTTATGTCGCTGCAATCAAATGTATATCAATCATGTCAAAGGTCAAAGGAATTTTGTTCGCATATTCATCCATACGAATATAAGAATTTGGTTCATCTGTTTTATGGCATATCAACCCTTTTGGTTTTATTTAATGCCGAAAAAATTATACCTATTCGAAATGATTCATGATTGATTGTAAGGTGGTTGACCATAGTTTCATTGGTTACTATACCGGGATGTAGGGGAGAGTGCAACTTTTTTATTTGGATTATTCCACTTACCCTTGATCCTCATCTTATAAATGCTGAGTGTTTAAGCAAGGTGGCATCAAGTACCATTTTTTGAGTTTTTGGTATGACACGACCGAGGATTGAAACCCGATCTCCCGGCCTATTAACACACACTATAACCATTATGTAAAATTTAACTGCAGCTGGGACGAAATTATCACGGTATATAATGTAAAGGGAAGGTAAAGCGAGTTGTATGCTTTTTTAGAACAAGGTCGGCGGAGGTTGACGTCATAACCTGATGTGAATAAAGTGACTTCCGTTTTCTGGTTTGTTCGGCCTTCTTTTCTCTGGGACTTTGTAGGAGTCGCACGTGTCTAGGCCGGTGAGGGGTGTGCAAACTCCTCCACCCTGGAGTATTCAAAACAACCACGATTTACTGCTTTCAGTATTCCGGGGAGCTTTAATAAACTAGTAAACCGTACCAACATTGGGTCGTTGTTTCTTTGAGAGCAGTTTATTACAGAATGACCAGCGTTTTTTTAAATGCTTCATAATCAAGTTGGTACACCGGTTCTTGTTAGATCATTAGTAAAGTGATGTTGAGTCTGGTCAGTACCAGATGGGTGACCAGTTTTGAATATGAGGCGCTGTATGTCAGAGGACGATGTCACTACTCTGCAAAAAATAACGTTGGCAAAATCATCTTCTCTGAACGGGAATTTACATGACTCTCGGCCTACGCTAATCTTGTGCCAATACATTGAATTGAATTGCATCCAAGATGACGGACTGGGAAAAGAAGAATTACGACTACCAGCCTTACCATCGCTGTCATCAGACAACAAGTTGCAGATGTGAGACGGGAAGTTGCCAGCCGAGTAGAGATCAGATAGACTATCAGTGATGAACGCCATCTTCTTCATAGATGTGAACTTACGGCTCAATGACTGAAGTCAAGGAGAAGCTTCCTCAGCCATATCGAACCCCTAACAACATCTCAAGAAGAGAGACCAGACTACAGCTGTTGACCAGACGGCTAAAGTGGAAAACACTCAGCCGCCTAAGAACGGGAATGGGGCGATCAAAAGTTGCTATGACTAGATGGAGCTACAGAACTGACCCAATTATCTGCATATATAATATATATGCAAACAAAATCGCATCGCTTCTCGGCCTTTTGGCTAAGATCAAAGTGTAGTATCTGTTCTCAGTTGCGACATTTTCATTTTACCCAAAGTCCAGTGATCAGCTACCGGGCCTATTGGCAAGGTTAAAGCTTTTACCATTGACTAAGCCCCCCTTTGGGGCTTTTGTTGACTCCCCCTTTTGGGGAGTTTTTTCACTTTTTCTCCCCCTTTTGGGGATTTTTTCTCTTTTTTTTTATTTTTCTCTTTTTTCTCTCTTTTATGTTATTTCTATCTAACTCCTCCCCCGTTGGGGAGGCAGCTCCCCGTTGGTAGAGCTAGGTCTTCTACATTGTAGTTCCTCCCCCTCTTGGGGAGGCAGCTCCCCGTTGGTAGAGCTAGGCTTTCATTGTACATTAATTTTTTAAATTCTTTTTTCAGAGTCTGACTGCTTGTCCCAACTTAAGCAGCCGGCAGGTTCGGGGAAGACTCACGTGCCTTTTGGCGACGGTCCCCCTGATTCCGAATCGGCGGGTTGTGGACAGCAGACAGATCCAGTTGCGATGGAGGCCACCTGGGTCTCAAAAGCCAGAGCTGTCTTGGCTAAAGACAGCGAGAGGGGTGTGGCCGCGAAGGGCACCCCTGTGAAAGTGGGTGGCACACCCGAGTGCCCCCCAGGAGGTGTAGCCCCGCAGGGCACCTCCGGATCCTTGTTGGGGAGTGTCGTGCCGTGCGACACTCCAGTCCGGTCGGTGGGTGGCACACCCGAGTGCCCCCCAGGAGGTGTAGCCCCGCAGGGCACCTCCGGATCCTTGTTGGGGAGTGTCGTGTCGTGCGACACTCCAGTCCCGTCGGGGGGTGGCACACCCGAGTGCCCCCCAGGAGGTGTAGCCCCGCAGGGCACCTCCGGATCCTTGTTGGGGAGTGTCGTGCCGTGCGACGCTCCAGTGTCTGATGACGGCCCAGATTTGGTGTTTGGGGATTTCGAGAAAATCCCAGGGGTGATCCTTTCTCAGGAGGAGTTTTTTGCCGGATTCTACGGTACGCCTTTTGAATCCGTTGCAGGAAATACAAAAGCCCCTGTACTTAGAAAGTCCCAATCACTGGATTTGGGGGTGGCACAGGGCCGGTACGACCCTAAATTGTTTTTCGGGTGCTCCTCGGGGGGTTCTTCATCGGCGGAGTCGGAGGGGGAGAGCCTTGGCAGGAAGAAGGAGAGGAAGGGAGTGCCAAAAGTCCGGAGCAGGCCGTCCGCCACAAAGCTCCCAGCAAAAACCAAGCCGGAGGCCGCTGCATGGGGTCCCCAGTCCAAAAAGACCCCGGAAGACTATAGGGAACTCTTCAGGGGAAAATACCAGGAGTATACCGAGGGCAGTACCATTCGACTTGTCCCGGGTACTCTGGAGAACCTGAAGAGGAGAATAGTCTCCCTGGTGACAACAGACGCCAAACTCAAGGGACTCACTGGAGTCACCAGGGACAAAATGTTCCGGATGCTGGTGGACCTCAAGATACCGGCGACCTATATCACAAAAAGGTCCTACGCGATGTGGGACATCCTGCTCCCAACCCAGCAGGAGGCGGAAAAGGTGGCAAAAGGAGACTTTGGCTGGAAAGACCTCCAATTCAAGCCGGAGTACCTCGAAAAGAGAAGGACGAACGTCACCATTCTCGGCGTCCTATGCTGTGTCAGCGCTGACCATTTAGGCGCTATAATGTCACAGTATGGAGATGTCGAAGAGGTTATTCCGGTCTGTGGCCCCCGCAACATCCAAACGGGGGAATTTAAATTCCGGATGAGGTTGGAGCGTGCAGGTTTCCAACAAATCCCTGCCCAACTCAAGTGCGAGAGCTGGACGATGTCCATCATCGTGGAGGGACGGAGGCCACATTGTTGGCATTGCCAGACGCCGGGGCATATGTCCAAGGACTGCCCCAGGAGGAAGACCCCGGCACCCGTCCCAGCCAAAGCTCCAGCTCCAGTGGCAACGGGAAAACCAAAAGCACCTGTTCCAGCCAAAGCTCCAGCTCCAGTGGCGGCGGAGAAACCCGAGGCACCCGCCCCAGCCAAAGCTCCAGTGGCGGCGGAGAAGCCTGAGGAGGAGGGATTCAGCCCAGTAACCTCCAGGAGGGGAAAGAAAGCCCTCCCTAACAAACGGAAGCTCCAGCAGTCGTCGGAGTCAGAGGAGGAGCCAGCGGCCAACGAAGAGAAGATGGCAGTGGAGGGGCCGGTAGAGCCCAAAGCAAAGGACCCGAGGGCCAAAAAGATCAAGGAGGCCGAAGACTGTGGGGCTACTCCGACTGTCCAGGCACCAACACCCCCGGGGGTACAGGACTCCACTCCTCTCTCCAAAACACCCATAACGGCCGTTGCGGAAGCAGCAGGGACCAAAGAGTCCGCCCCAGCAAAGACGCCCCCTCCTCCACCAGCTGGAAGGCAGGTAAGGACAAAGAGGTCCCCTTTCCTGCCGGGGGAGAGGATTTGTGCAGCCAACGCCTCCCAGGTTCACCCAGATCTGAGTGCGAGGCAGAGGCAATACCTCAAACAAATGCAGGCTTTCACCCATGTGAAGGGAAAGCGGGTGGAGAGTCCCCAGAAGTTCCGGGAGGCCCCCATGATGACCACCTTCCTGAGAGAGAACAAGGGGAGCAGGACAAATGCTCTCTGGAGGATGGTGGAGGAGGGGAAAACAGCATTCCCGGGCTTCAAACTAATTGACGAGGAGCACCCTTCCCTTAAAAAATTATCATTCCAATGTCCGGGGAGGGTCCCTGTTTATGTTCACCCCTCTTTCTTTCGAGCCCTTAAACTAACCTTCCCCTTGGACGTGGGAGGTTTGGCACGAGACGGACGGATTTCGTCCGAACTGCTGACCGGCAGTCTCGGTCAGGCCTTCGGCGTCCTCACTCCCGAGGACTTTAGCCCCGTTTGCGACACTAACTGATGGGGATCACAAATTTGAACTTGGCTTGTTGGAATGTGAGGGGCATGAGATCCCGAGGCAAAGCTGCTCGCGTGCTAAGAGATCTCGTGGCCCGTAAGGTAGATGTAGCTGCAATTGAAGAGACCCACTTCTGTTCGTACGGGGATTGTGATGTGCTGACTGACGACTTTGACGTCTACTCAGCATATGGCGATGTTCGTAGAAGTGGCATCTCGGTGATGGTTAGACGCAGCCTGTCGGCGAACGTTAGCGTTGTTCATACGGATGCGGCGGGACGGCTGGTCGTGGTCGATGTTGCCGTCGAAAACAGCAAGTTTCGGATCGTTGCGGTTTATGCGCCTAACATTGCTGGCGAGAGGGTTTCCTTTTTTCGACGATTGGAGGCGTTCCTCGGGGGTCCGGAGCGAGTAGTTTTAATGGGGGACTGGAATGCCATCCTAGACCCCAAGATAGATAAGGTCGGTGGGAATAGAGGGTCGGCGTGGTGTGAGAGCAGTCTGTCTGACCTGATGGCCTCGTGCGATCTTGTCGACAGATTTCGTGTCGATCACCCAGGGCGGGAGATGTGGACGTGGTATACTAGCGCGGCCTTCTGTCCGAGTACCTACTTGGACAGAATGTTAGTTAGAAGAGGCGACATAGATTTCTTATCTTGTCCCACGTTCACTATGTTAGGACATTCGGACCATAAATTAGTTATGGCCCGTCTGAACTTAAGCGATAGGCCTAGGTTGGCTGGGTACTGGAAGTTTAATACCTCCTTGCTGGAGATACGAGACTTCCGGGAACAGCTGACGTTACTACTTCAGCAGGGATTAGTGGGGGTGGTTATCGGGAGTAGATACTGGGTCAAAACTAAGGCTCGTGTTAGAAGCTTTTGTGTCCGCTACAGCCAGCGCCTCGCTCAAGATAGGGCTAGGACACAAAAGCAGGCAGAGGATAAGATGACCCGGGCGGTGGCGGGGGGGGATCCCCTAGAGATAGCCTTAATTACGGGGGACCTCAATCGCTTGGCCAACGAGCGATATGAGGGACAAGTAGTTAGAGCTAGGTTAAAGAAAGTCTCTAACGAAGCCGTGAATGTTGACGCTGTTGAGCGTAAGGCTGCTTTACGTCGTGGCTCGGACGGGTACATTCGGAAGGTGAAAAACCTGGAAGGACATACCCTGGTATCGACTCGTGAGATCTGTGAGGGGTTCCGTGAGCATTTGGAGGAACGCTTCACCCAACTGCCCAGACTCCGCGGCCAGGAGTTTGACAGCTATTTGGCTGACTCGCCCCGCCTCGAGGCGGCTCGAGCAGCTGGCTGTGATGGCAGGATTACGGAGGGCGAGATCGTTACTGCGTTGAAGCAGGTCGGCTTGAACAAATCTCCAGGACTCGATGGTCTGCCGTACGAAATGTATTTGAGGCTGTCGCCCATGTTTGTCCCAATTCTGAAGGATGTGTTTAACCACTGGTTTGCTCAGGAGTCAATCCCTGGACAGGTAACCAAAGGAGTGGTCACATTACTGAAGAAGGGGGACCAACCTGGTGGGGGTAATTTAGACGATTACAGGCCCATAACTCTGCTAAACACAGAGTTAAAGATTTTGGCCCGCGTTCTTGCGAACCGCCTGCAGGTTGTTATCGGTGATTTGATCAAGCCTGAGCAGAACTTTGCTGTGAAGGGGAGGTCGATTCAGAACAATTTGCATTTGATTCGCATGATCATAGAGGGGACAGAAGACGACGCTGAAGCCGCGCTGATCAATTTAGATCAGTCCAAGGCTTTCGATAGGGTCGACCATGGTTTCCTGAAAGCTGTTTTAGCGGCTGCCGGTTTTGGTCCGGACTTCCGCAGGTGGATCTCCATTCTGTATGACTCGCCGACGGCAGTGGTGCAAGTCAACGGAAAGAGGTCGGAATCGTTCGTTGTTTCTCGGTCGGTACGTCAGGGTTGTCCGCTGTCGCCCCTGCTCTACATCCTGGCGTTGGAACCCTTCCTTCGCAAATTAAGGGATCGGGCGACAACACCAGTCCTGCGCGGAATCGCTATCCCTCCTCGCAAAGCGCGAGTCAGGGTTTCCGCGTTTGCCGATGATGTCACCGTTTTCGTGTCGAGCCGTACTGACATTCGAACGGTGATTAAGGCGCTCGCTCGGTACGAAGAAGTGACAGGGGCCATAGTCAACCGCAGCAAGTCAAACGGCCTGCGGTTGGGTGCCTGGAGCGGAGAGACCGCTCTTCCAGGTGACTTCAGCTGGTCGGATGGCCCGGTTCGAATCCTCGGCGTATGGTTCGGGCCGGGCCTCCAGCTGGAAAAGAACTGATCGGAAGTACAGACAAAGGTCGAATCGTCGGTCCAGGCTTGGATTCGAAGGAAGCTTTCCTTAAAGGGCAGAGCGGAGGCGTGCGCCACTTACGTCTTCCCGCTCATCCTTTACCGGCTGTCTGTACTACCACTGCCTGCGGCCCGCCTTCACGCTTTCACGCGCTTGCTCTTCTCGCTTCTTTGGAAGGGCCGGAAAGCGTACGTCCGCAGACAGGTCTGTACTCAAGTTCCGAGTGTGGGAGGCTTGGGGATGCCTGACTTGGCAAGTCATCGACATGCCGAGAGACTGGCTTTCCTGAGTCGGACTTTGATGGAAGACACTCCGTGGGTCCCTGCGGTCGGGAGCGCCTTTCCCAACCTCATACCCGACCTCTCGGTCGAAGGTCGACGTAGGCCGAGAGGGGAGCCCTTGTTCTTCGCCGAATGCCGGGCCGCGCTTAGAGCGTTGCCGGGGTCCAGTAACCTTGCCCGGTCTAGGAAGAGACTATATCGGGATCTAGTGGAGGGTACCGCTTCGGACCCACTTGAGGAGCGGCTTGGATGGTCGAGGGAGGAGTCCCGCTCCCAGTGGAGTTGGGCGCCGGGCCAGAGTTATCTCAACAATTCTGAGTATTCTCTGACCTGGCGACTGGTTCGGAACGCACTGCCCCTCTATGGCAGACTACGCAGAGATGGCTTAAGGGACGTCCCCTTATGCCCGCGCTGTGAAGACGACGAAGAAGAAACGGCCGAGCACGCCTTTTTTACCTGCAGCAAAGTTCGACGTCTCTGGGAGTATGTCGGAGAGGTGACGGCTCGCATCGACGCCGAGCAGCCGATGGTCCTGGATGTCGCATCTGTCATCAACAACGCAGCTCCGCAATGGACGGGGGAAAAACGAATGGTGTTTCTGACCATCCTAGCCGTAGCGAGACTAGTGACGTGGGTTACACGTCTTGATGAGGTTCATGGGGTTGGATCGGTTTCAGATCGCGATCTGGTAGTTTACTTTAAACATCAACTTAAAGTGAAAATCAGATGCGATTGGAAGCGATTACATCGCATGGATTTCAATAGGAGATGGGTGCATGACACTAGTTTGTGCATCCGACGAGGCGCCAAGTTTGAGTTCGTGTTCCCTCCATAGTTATGGCACACGCGGTACTAGGTTCTACGGAACCCACCCCTGTAGACTTTTTTAATTAAAAGAGCAACTCTTAACTAGTAGGAATGAGAGATATCCTGTCCCTATATTATTTTTGCCGGCACTAGAGAGCTTCCAAAGATTCCCACTTCCATTTTTTACTTTGTCCCCGGTCGCTTGAAACCTTTGGCATTACCATCTTGGAAGCCGCCATCCACCCCAGATCCCATTCCCGATGAAGTTATTTTTGAATACCCCTCTTTTAAATTCCCACTCCCATTTAGGGACTGACCCGCTTGTTTTCGGTCTTGGGGCCAGAAAACAGCGGGTGGTCCAACACTTAGCAACGAGGGAAAGACGGGCCATACTAACCCCCCTTTTTTATCATTTTATTTGGTTCTTTATTTTTCTTTCTTTTTTGGGTGTTTTTAATAATTTTTTTTTGCCCACTCCCACGATAATTATTATTTACAACGGAAAATTTTTGGGATATGTTAAGTAGGGATCCATCCACAGAGTGAATGCGGTATTTTGGTGCAAGAAACTGGTTAAGAGTAAGAAAAAGTTTTTATTTTCTGTTTTTGTTGTATTTTTTGTTGAAAATAAAAAATGTTAAATGCTTGTGTCACTTATCCCCGACCCCCCCTCCCCCTACATCCCGGGCGCTATGCCTAAGGTCTGGTGAGTTCCCTAAGGTTTGTAAAATCTCCATCTGTAGATAAAGATGGAGGTTGTCCGAGGGAATTCACCGGCCTAAATAACTTCTCGGCCTTTTGGCTAAGATCAAAGTGTAGTATCTGTTCTCAGTTGCGACATTTTCATTTTACCCAGAGTCCAGTGATCAGCTACCGGGCCTATTGGCAAGGTTAAAGCTTTTTACTATTGACTAAGCCCCCTTTTGGGGCTTTTGTCGACTCCCCCTTTTGGGGAGTTTTTTCACTTTTTTCTCCCCCTTTTGGGGATTTTTTCTCTTTTTTTTTTCTCCTTTTTCTCTCTTTTATGTTATTTCTATCTAAATCCTCCCCCGTTGGGGAGGCAGCTCCCCGTTGGTAGAGCTAGGTCTTCTATATTGTAGTTCCTCCCCCTCTTGGGGAGGCAGCTCCCCGTTGGTAGAGCTAGGCTTTCATTGTATATTAATTTTTTAAATTCTTTTTCAGAGTCTGACTGCTTGTCCCAACTTAAGCAGCCGGCAGGTTCGGGGAAGACTCACGTGCCTTTTGGCGACGGTCCCCCTGATTCCGAATCGGCGGGTTGTGGACAGCAGACAGATCCAGTTGCGATGGAGGCCACCTGGGTCTCAAAAGCCAGAGCTGTCTTGGCTAAAGACAGCGAGAGGGGTGTGGCCGCGAAGGGCACCCCTGTGAAAGTGGGTGGCACACCCGAGTGCCCCCTAGGAGGTGTAGCCCCGCAGGGCACCTCCGGATCCTTGTTGGGGAGTGTCGTGTCGTGCGACACTCCAGTCCGGTCGGGGGGTGGCACACCCGAGTGCCCCCCAAGAGGTGTAGCCCCGCAGGGCACCTCCGGATCCTTGTTGGGGAGTGTCGTGCCGTGCGACACTCCAGTCCGGTCGGGGGGTGGCACACCCGAGTGCCCCCCAGGAGGTGTAGCCCCGCAGGGCACCTCCGGATCCTTGTTGGGGAGTGTCGTGCCGTGCGACACTCCAGTCCGGTCGGGGGGTGGCACACCCGAGTGCCCCCCAGGAGGTGTAGCCCCGCAGGGCACCTCCGGATCCTTGTTGGGGAGTGTCGTGCCATGCGACGCTCCAGGGTCTGATGACGGCCCAGATTTGGTGTTTGGGGATTTCGAGAAAATCCCAGGGGTTATCCTCTCTCCTGAGGAGTTTTTTGCCGGGTTTGACAATACTCCTTTTGAATCCGTTGCAGGAAATAAAAAAGCCCCTTTGCTCAGAAAGTCCCAATCACTGGATTTGGGGGTAGCACAGGGCCGGTACGACCCTAAATTGTTTTTCGGGTGCTCCTCGGGGGGTTCTTCATCGGCGGAGTCGGAGGGGGAGAGCCTTGGCAGGAAGAAGGAGAGGAAGGGAGTGCCAAAAGTCCGGAGCAGGCCGCCCGCCACAAAGCTCCCAGCCAAAACCAAGCCGGAGACCACTACATGGGGTCCCCAGTCCAAAAAGACCCCGGAAGACTATAGGGAACTCTTCAGGGGAAAATACCAGGAGTATACCGAGGGCAGTACCATTCGACTTGCCCCGGGTACTCTGGAGAACCTGAGGAGGAGAATAGTCTCCCTGGTGACAACAGATGCCAAACTCAAGGGACTCACTGGAGTCACCAGGGACAAAATGTTCCGGATGCTGGTGGACCTCAAGATACCGGCGACCTACATCACAAAGAGGTCCTATGCGATGTGGGACATCCTGCTCCCAACCCAGCAGGAGGCGGAAAAGGTGGCAAAAGGAGACTTTGGCTGGAAAGACCTCCAATTCAAGCCGGAGTACCTTGAAAAGAGAAGGACAAACGTCACCATTCTCGGCGTCCCATGCTGTGTCAGCGCTGACCATTTAGGCGCAATAATGTCACAGTATGGAGATGTCGAAGAGGTTATTCCGGTCCGTGGCCCCCGCAACATCCAAACGGGGGAATTTAAATTCCGGATGAGGTTGGAGCGTGCGGGTTTCCAACAAATTCCTGCCCAACTCAAGTGCGAGAGCTGGACGATGTCCATCATCGTGGAGGGACGGAGGCCACATTGTTGGCATTGCCAGACGCCGGGGCATATGTCCAAGGACTGCCCCAGGAGAAAGACCCCGGCACCCGTCCCAGCCAAAGCTCCAGCTCCAGTGGCAGCGGGAAAACCCAGAGCACCCGTTCCAGCCAAAGCTCCAGCTCCAGCTCCAGTGGCGGCAGAGGAACCAAACGCACCCGCCCCAGCCAAAGCTCCAGCTCCAGTGGCGGCAGAAAAACCCGTGGCACCAGCCACAGCCAAATCTCCAGCTCCAGTGGCGGCGGAGGAGAAGCCTGAGGAGGAGGGATTCAGCCCAGTAACCTCCAGGAGGGGAAAGAAAGCCCTCCCTAACAAACGGAAGCTCCAGCAGTCGTCGGAGTCAGAGGAGGAGCCAGCGGCCAACGAAGAGAAGATGGCAGTGGAGGGGCCGGTAGAGCCCAAAGAAAAGGACCCGAGGGCCAAAAAGATCAAGGAGGCCGAAGACTGTGGGGCTACTCCGACTGTCCAGGCACCAACACCCCCGGGGGTACAGGACTCCACTCCTCTCTCCAAAACACCCATAACGGCCGTTGCGGAAGCAGCAGGGACCAAAGAGTCCGCCCCAGCAAAGACGCCCCCTCCTCCACCAGCTGGAAGGCAGGTAAGGACAAAGAGGTCCCCTTTCCTGCCGGGGGAGAGGATTTGTGCAGCCAACGCCTCCCAGGTTCACCCAGATCTGAGTGCGAGGCAGAGGCAATACCTCAAACAAATGCAGGCTTTCACCCATGTGAAGGGAAAGCGGGTGGAGAGTCCCCAGAAGTTCCAGGAGGCCCCCATGATGACCACCTTCCTGAGAGAGAACAAGGGGAGCAGGACAAATGCTCTCTGGAGGATGGTGGAGGAGGGGAAAACAGCATTCCCGGGCTTCAAACTAATTGACGAGGAGCACCCTTCCCTTAAAAAATTAGCATTCCAATGTCCGGGGAGGGTCCCTGTTTATGTTCACCCCTCTTTCTTTCGAGCCCTTAAACTAACCTTCCCCTTGGACGTGGGAGGTTTGGCACGAGACGGACGGATTTCGTCCGAACTGCTGACCGGCAGTCTCGGTCAGGCCTTCGGCGTCCTCACTCCCGAGGACTTTAGCCCCGTTTGCGACACTAACTGATGGGGATCACAAATTTGAACTTGGCTTGTTGGAATGTGAGGGGCATGAGATCCCGAGGCAAAGCTGCTCGCGTGCTAAGAGATCTCGTGGCCCGTAAGGTAGATGTAGCTGCAATTGAAGAGACCCACTTCTGTTCGTACGGGGATTGTGATGTGCTGACTGACGACTTTGACGTCTACTCAGCATATGGCGATGTTCGTAGGAGTGGCATCTCGGTGATGGTTAGACGCAGCTTGTCGGCAAACGTCAGCGTTGTTCATACGGATGCGGCGGGACGGCTGGTCGTGGTCGATGTTGCCGTCGAAAACAGTAAGTTTCGGATCGTTGCGGTTTATGCGCCCAACATTGCTGGCGAGAGGGTTTCCTTTTTTCGACGATTGGAGGCGTTCCTCGGGGGTCCGGAGCGAGTAGTTTTAATGGGGGACTGGAATGCCATCCTAGACCCCAAGATAGATAAGGTCGGTGGGAATAGAGGGTCGGCGTGGTGTGAGAGCAGTCTGTCTGACCTGATGGCCTCGTGCGATCTTGTCGACAGATTTCGTGTCGATCACCCAGGGCGGGAGATGTGGACGTGGTATACTAGCGCGGCCTTCTGTCCGAGTACCTACTTGGACAGAATGTTAGTTAGAAGAGGCGACATAGATTTCTTATCTTGTCCCACGTTCACTATGTTAGGACATTCGGACCATAAATTAGTTATGGCCCGTCTGAACTTAAGCGATAGGCCTAGGTTGGCTGGGTACTGGAAGTTTAATACCTCCTTGCTGGAGATACGAGACTTCCGGGAACAGCTGACGTTACTACTTCAGCAGGGATTAGTGGGGGTGGTTATCGGGAGTAGATACTGGGTCAAAACTAAGGCTCGTGTTAGAAGCTTTTGTGTCCGCTACAGCCAGCGCCTCGCTCAAGATAGGGCTAGGACACAAAAGCAGGCAGAGGATAAGATGACCCGGGCGGTGGCGGGGGGGGATCCCCTAGAGATAGCCTTAATTACGGGGGACCTCAATCGCTTGGCCAGCGAGCGATATGAGGGACAAGTAGTTAGAGCTAGGTTAAAGAAAGTCTCTAACGAAGCCGTGAATGTTGACGCTGTTGAGCGTAAGGCTGCTTTACGTCGTGGCTCGGACGGGTACATTCGGAAGGTGAAAAACCTGGAAGGACATACCCTGGTATCGACTCGTGAGATCTGTGAGGGGTTCCGTGAGCATTTGGAGGAACGCTTCACCCAACTGCCCAGACTCCGCGGCCAGGAGTTTGACAGCTATTTGGCTGACTCGCCCCGCCTCGAGGCGGCTCGAGCAGCTGGCTGTGATGGCAGGATTACGGAGGGCGAGATCGTTACTGCGTTGAAGCAGGTCGGCTTGAACAAATCTCCAGGACTCGATGGTCTGCCGTACGAAATGTATTTGAGGCTGTCGCCCATGTTTGTCCCAATTCTGAAGGATGTGTTTAACCACTGGTTTGCTCAGGAGTCAATCCCTGGACAGGTAACCAAAGGAGTGGTCACATTACTGAAGAAGGGGGACCAACCTGGTGGGGGTAATTTAGACGATTACAGGCCCATAACTCTGCTAAACACAGAGTTAAAGATTTTGGCCCGCGTTCTTGCGAACCGCCTGCAGGTTGTTATCGGTGATTTGATCAAGCCTGAGCAGAACTTTGCTGTGAAGGGGAGGTCGATTCAGAACAATTTGCATTTGATTCGCATGATCATAGAGGGGACAGAAGACGACGCTGAAGCCGCGCTGATCAATTTAGATCAGTCCAAGGCTTTCGATAGGGTCGACCATGGTTTCCTGAAAGCTGTTTTAGCGGCTGCCGGTTTTGGTCCGGACTTCCGCAGGTGGATCTCCATTCTGTATGACTCGCCGACGGCAGTGGTGCAAGTCAATGGAAAGAGGTCGGAATCGTTCGTTGTTTCTCGGTCGGTACGTCAGGGTTGTCCGCTGTCGCCCCTGCTCTACATCCTGGCGTTGGAACCCTTCCTTCGCAAATTAAGGGATCAGGCGACAACACCAGTCCTGCGCGGAATCGCTATCCCTCCTCGCAAAGCGCGAGTCAGGGTTTCCGCGTTTGCCGATGATGTCACCGTTTTCGTGTCGAGCCGTACTGACATTCGAACGGTGATTAAGGCGCTCGCTCGGTACGAAGAAGTGACAGGGGCCATAGTCAACCGCAGCAAGTCGAACGGCCTGCGGTTGGGTGCCTGGAGCGGAGAGACCGCTCTTCCAGGTGACTTCAGCTGGTCGGATGGCCCGGTTCGAATCCTCGGCGTATGGTTCGGGCCGGGCCTCCAGCTGGAAAAGAACTGGTCGGAAGTACAGACAAAGGTCGAATCGTCGGTCCAGGCTTGGATTCGAAGGAAGCTTTCCTTAAAGGGCAGAGCGGAGGCGTGCGCCACTTACGTCTTCCCGCTCATCCTTTACCGGCTGTCTGTACTACCACTGCCTGCGGCCCGCCTTCACGCTTTCACGCGCTTGCTCTTCTCGCTTCTTTGGAAGGGCCGGAAGGCGTACGTCCGCAGACAGGTCTGTACTCAAGTTCCGAGTGTGGGAGGCTTGGGGATGCCTGACTTGGCAAGTCATCGACATGCCGAGAGACTGGCTTTCCTGAGTCGGACTTTGATGGAAGACACTCCGTGGGTCCCTGCGGTCGGGAGCGCCTTTCCCAACCTCATACCCGACCTCTCGGTCGAAGGTCGACGTAGGCCGAGAGGGGAGCCCTTGTTCTTCGCCGAATGCCGGGCCGCGCTTAGAGCGTTGCCGGGGTCCAGTAACCTTGCCCGGTCTAGGAAGAGACTATATCGGGATCTAGTGGAGGGTACCGCTTCGGACCCACTTGAGGAGCGGCTTGGATGGTCGAGGGAGGAGTCCCGCTCCCAGTGGAGTTGGGCGCCGGGCCAGAGTTATCTCAACAATTCTGAGTATTCTCTGACCTGGCGACTGGTTCGGAACGCACTGCCCCTCTATGGCAGACTACGCAGAGATGGCTTAAGGGACGTCCCCTTATGCCCGCGCTGTGAAGACGACGAAGAAGAAACGGCCGAGCACGCCTTTTTCACCTGCAGCAAAGTTCGACGTCTCTGGGAGTATGTCGGAGAGGTGACGGCTCGCATCGACGCCGAGCAGCCGATGGTCCTGGATGTCGCATCTGTCATCAACAACGCAGCTCCGCAATGGACGGGGGAAAAACGAATGGTGTTTCTGACCATCCTAGCCGTAGCGAGACTAGTGACGTGGGTTACACGTCTTGATGAGGTTCATGGGGTTGGATCGGTTTCAGATCGCGATCTGGTAGTTTACTTTAAACATCAACTTAAAGTGAAAATCAGATGCGATTGGAAGCGATTACATCGCATGGATTTCAATAGGAGATGGGTGCATGACACTAGTTTGTGCATCCGACGAGGCGCCAAGTTTGAGTTCGTGTTCCCTCCATAGTTATGGCACACGCGGTACTAGGTTCTACGGAACCCACCCCTGTAGACTTTTTTAATTAAAAGAGCAACTCTTAACTAGTAGGAATGAGAGATATCCTGTCCCTATATTATTTTTGCCGGCACTAGAGAGCTTCCAAAGATTCCCACTTCCATTTTTTACTTTGTCCCCGGTCGCTTGAAACCTTTGGCATTACCATCTTGGAAGCCGCCATCCACCCCAGATCCCATTCCCGATGAAGTTATTTTTGAATACCCCTCTTTTAAATTCCCACTCCCATTTAGGGACTGACCCGCTTGTTTTCGGTCTTGGGGCCGGAAAACAGCGGGTGGTCCAACACTTAGCAACGAGGGAAAGACGGGCCATACTAACCCCCCTTTTTTATCATTTTATTTGGTTCTTTATTTTTCTTTCTTTTTTGGGTGTTTTTAATAATTTTTTCCCACTCCCACGATAATTATTATTTACAACGGAAAATTTTTGGGATATGTTAAGTAGGGATCCATCCACAGAGTGAATGCGGTATTTTGGTGCAAGAAACTGGTTAAGAGTAAGAAAAAGTTTTTATTTTCTGTTTTTGTTGTATTTTTTGTTGAAAATAAAAAATGTTAAATGCTTGTGTCACTTATCCCCGACCCCCCCTCCCCCTACATCCCGGGCGCTATGCCTAAGGTCTGGTGAGTTCCCTAAGGTTTGTAAAATCTCCATCTGTAGATAAAGATGGAGGTTGTCCGAGGGAATTCACCGGCCTAAATAACTTCTCGGCCTTTTGGCTGGGATCAAAGTGTAGTATCTGTTCCGATGGATACTGCACGCCTGTCCTGTGCAGTTCTAGGAGGTCCACCCTCCCAGGCTTCGCCTCCCCTCTTTGGGGAGGAGTAAGTTTATTGCTTACTGCCTGAGGCGCCCCTACCGGGGAATGCCGACGGGGCTGCCCAGGCAATTTTTAAATGGCCAGAGTGCTCACCTCTCGAGCGCTGGCTTTTAACCCCACTTACTCGACCCAAGCTGTGGTCATATCTTACTTGTGGGAGTAAGATAAAACTGGCCTTGTGCCTAACTCCTAGCGAAGGAGTAAATAAAAATCGCATTTATTCATTTATATATTATATAAATGAATAAATGCGATTTTGTTTCCGCCTATTCTTGCTATATTAACATCAAAAGGGATTATGCTAATTTAATTCTATGATACAACATAAGATTTTGTAATACCGTATATATAGATATCTACAAACAGCCTTAGGTATTCCTAATTTGCGTATTTACTTTCTTTGTAAACACTTTCTAACAAATCAATATTCTGTAATATTGATTTCTAATTAGCATTGTCATATTGGCTTATAGTTTTTTCAAGAGTAAAACGTCTGATTTTGCTGGGATTGCTGAGAACAGATACTACACTTTAAAATATTTATTTGCAGAAAATATTAAAAAATACATTTTCAACAAATTAGGCACAAGGCCATTAAAAGTGTGTGTGTGGGTGGGAGGGGGTCGTATGTCATCCTTGGCCTAAAGTAATACAAATGTCTATTCTACTCTTAACTAGAATCATCTCAGTCACCACAATACCACATTTACTCTAGCGGCCGTCCTACTCAAGATATCCCCAAACTTGTTGGAAATTTTATTTTTCAAAATTATATTAATGTAAAATATTCATTTCGGGGAAGGGAAGAAACAAAAAAAACAAAAAAATTGGTTAGTAACACCCTCCCAACCCTTTCTAAATAATAGACTACCCACTGTTTTCCGGTTTGTTTAGAACCGAAAACAAGTAGGTCAATCTCTAAATGGGAGTGAGATCTAAGTGGGAGAAAAAATAAAACGGAAGATAGAGTTTGAAGGATGGATGGTGCAATTTGGGGGAAGCCGAGGACAAAAAATTGAAAGTGGGTGTGGGCATCTGGGAGGATATCTATTACAAGGCGGGGGGGGGGGGAGGGGTACACACTTTGATCTTCGCCAAAAGGCCAAGGAACTATAAAAAATAATGTTTTTATGACTAGGTATTCTTAAATAAATGAAAAAAAAACTGATTTTTTTAAAACTTTTATTTACCCCAAATGAGACATAAGAGGCTACTGTGAATTAGGGGCCATACCAACAGGGAGCATCCTAAGTGGGGAGTTGTGCAGCAAGATGTTTGTTCACATTACATTTAAATTTCTGCATGTTGATGCAGTCAGATTGTTTTGTTTTTTAATGGGGGTAGATAGTGTATTATCAGTTCTGTTGTCATAATACCGTCATCCCAGGAATTATCTCCTCCTCCTTCTTTTTTAAGGGGGTGGGTGGAATCCTCCTAGGTATTACATCCTCTTTTTGGGTAATGTAGTATCTGCTCGGGACTACCTTCTCCTTTTATCTATTTTTATTAGGTGTGTGTGGGGGATGGTAGTTTAGTATCTCCTCCTTTTATGGGGAGATCCTCCCAGGTATAACCTCCTCTATTTTGGAAGGACCAGTGTAGTATCTGTTCTGTTGCCATGATATCACCCTACCAGACATTACTTCTTCCTTTGAGGGTAGTGTAGTATATGTTCGTTTATCATAGTACCATCATTTCAGGCATTATCACTTCCTTTTTTTGAAGGGGATGGAGGGGGGGTCCCCCAGTCTTTACCTCCTCCATTGAGGGGTAGTGTAGTATACTTTCATTCGTCATGATACATTCCTCTCAGGCATTACCTCCTCTTTTGGGGAGAGTATAGTATAAGTTCGTTCCTCACGATACAATCCTCCCAGGATGACCTTCCCCTTTTTCTTAGGAGCGAGTAGTGTACTATCTATTCTGTTGTTATGATATCATCCTCCCAAGCATTAACTCCTCCTTTGGGGGTCAGTATATTATATGTTCGCTTACTATGATATCATCCTCCCAGACTAGCAAAAATATTTACTAGTATATATATTTACTAGTATACGTATATATATTTACTAGTATACGTATATATATTTACTAGTATACGTATATATACTAGAAGAATACCCGTCCCAGGACGGGTAAAATTAATTCACTGAATAGAACAGTTTTGCATTAATTTTATGTCTTCTTACGAAGATTAACACCTTTATGTCTAGAATCCGTATTCTAATTTTGATCAAAATACATTACATGATTTTGATTCTAGAAAATATCTAAAATTTGACACTTAAGCTTAAAAGGTCTTAAGAACAAATTAAATTTCAGAGATCCATGGGTTTTTTTTTTTTAATTTTTGAAATTTCAAATAGGAGTTTGTGCCAATATTATGTCCTCTAAAATCTCCTTAAAATATCTTAAAGAAACTAAAATTTGGGGAATATTTATTAATTTTTGTCTAATACCTATAGTTAAAATTTCACAATAATCAGAAGTATTTGCATTTTCACGAAGGGCTTCCATCCTGTTTTTCCCCCATTTACATAAAAATAAATTAAACTAAATATAGTCCACATTCCGACACCTTAAACCTAGCAGCTGTGTTCAAAGTTTATAATGATCGGTTAATTAGTTTAGGAGTGAATCCTGTACATACAAATATATAAATGAATTAATATTTATTTTTAAAAAAATGCATTGTTAGGCTTCCAACCGCTTTCTTAAATATATAAATATTTAGACATACCTAATTTTATATAGATCAAATATTTTTTAAATATTTATATATATATATAAAGAGAGAAGGGGAGAAAGGGGAGACATACAGAAAGAGGGAGAAATATTACATGATTTTGAAATGCAAAGTGCTTTATTAAGGAAAATAAACTGTTAACATCAGAATTTTTCTTTTGTTGTATATTTAACCCCTATCTTCATAAATACTATAGATAGATAGATTTGGTGCTCTATATATTCACACTTATAACATACATACATACATTGAAATATATATATATATATAGAGAGAGAGAGATAGATAGATTTGTTGCTCTATATATTCACACTTATAACATACATACATACATTGAAATATATATATATATATAGAGAGAGAGAGAGATAGATAGATTTGTTGCTCTATATATTCACACTTATAACATACATACATACATTGAAATATATATATATATATATAGAGAGAGAGATAGATAGATTTGTTGCTCTATATATTCACACTTATAACATACATACATACATTGAAATATATATATAGAGAGAGAGAGAGAGAGATAGATAGATTTGTTGCTCTATATATTCACACTTATAACATACATACATACATTGAAATATATATATATATATAGAGAGAGAGAGAGATAGATAGATTTGTTGCTCTATATATTCACACTTATAACATACATACATACATTGAAATATATATATATATATAGAGAGAGAGAGAGATAGATAGATAGATTTGTTGCTCTATATATTCACACTTATAACATACATACATACATTGAAATATATATATATATATAGAGAGAGAGAGAGATAGATAGATTTGTTGCTCTATATATTCACACTTATAACATACATACATACATTGAAATATATATATATATAGAGAGAGAGAGAGATAGATAGATTTGTTGCTCTATATATTCACACTTATAACATACATACATACATTGAAATATATATATATATAGAGAGAGAGAGATAGATAGATTTGTTGCTCTATATATTCACACTTATAACATACATACATACATTGAAATATATATATATATAGAGAGAGAGAGATAGATAGATTTGTTGCTCTATATATTCACACTTATAACATACATACATACATTGAAATATATATATATATATATATATATATATAGATAGATAGATAGATAGAAGGATGAAAAGGAATTAGAAAAGCGACGAGGAAGATCTTTTTTCAATTCAGTTGCTCAATGCAAGGTATATTCCGCAAAAAAGCAATTTATTTGATAATTTTTTTTCCTTAAGCCAGGCTTTTCAAAGATCAAAATCTTATCATCAGAGGAAATTGCTGGGATAGATAAGTTTGCGAAAAGCCAAGATTTAAAATCTGAAAAAGTAAAACAAAGATTGTGGGGGGAAAAGCCTAGCTTAAGGAAAGAAATTATTAAATAAATTGCTTTTTTGTGGGATATACCTTGCATTGAGCAACTGAATTGAAAAAAGATCTGCCTCCGTCGCTTTTCTAATTCCTTTTCATCCTTCTATTTATCTATCTGCTCTATCTGGTATATTGAGCTGTATACTTTTCACAATAGGTTTTACCTTTCCTAAAAGTTCGCTTTCAGTTTTCTACTTATATATATATATATACATATATATATATATATATATATATATATATATATATATATACATACATATAGTGTGTAGATTTCAATTTTGTGTAGAGAATCTGAATAACAGAGCTCAATGTAATTTAAACAGAGCAAAACAGAATTATAAAAAGAAAAACTATACACACATTAAGGTTGTACACATAATAACTTATTTCGACCCCTTTAATTAGGTCTCCTCAGATAGACAACCACGTCAAAAAAACCAAATAATGAGAGAAATTGATCGTCTTAAAAAGATAAATTCACTTTTGTGATTGGTCTATGTAAAAAGGAGGTAAACGTTAAAATAATCGAGGAGGGGTGACAGAAGTAAGATTAATTTTTTAATATATGCAGAAATATAAAAATATAAAAATATATATAAAAGAATTCTTTTTAGCTATTTAAACAAATAAATCATCTCATTTAAAATTTCGAATGTGAGCTTTATGGGTAAAAATATATGATGAAATATTCGAGCGTTCACGATTAAAAACTACGTTTAATTATTTACGATTAAAAATTAGAAGACGAAAATGTAGGACGAAGATTTCGGTTTAGATTAGAATACATACATATATATATATATATACATATATATATATATATATATATATATATATATACATATATATATATATATACATATATATATATATATATATATATACATATATATATATATATATATATACATATATATATATATATATATACATATATATATATATATACATATATATATATATATATATATATATACATATATATATATATATACATATATATATATATATATATATACATATATATATATATATATACATATATATATATATATATACATATATATATATATATATATATATACATATATATATATATATATATATATATATATACATATATATATATATATATATACATATATATATATATATATATACATATATATATATATATACATATACATATATATATATATACATATATATATATATATATATATATACATATATATATATATATACATATATATATATATATATATATATATACATATATATATATATATATATATATATACATATATATATATATATATATACATATATATATATATATACATATATATATATATATATATATATACATATATATATATATATACATATATATATATATATATATATATATATATACATATATATATATATATATATATATATATATATATATATACATATATATATATATATGTGATTTTATGAAGGCTTACCAAAGCATTCCTTTCAAGACACCAATGATCACCATTAAAGATATTTTTTCTTACAAATACTATTTATTCAAATTAAATATTTTTTCCTACACGTGTTTCACTACCAAGCAGTTACTTGCTTGGCAGATCATCAGGGAAATTAAATGTCTGGAATACTGGTTTCAACTGCCGACAAAACACAATGTGGCGTTGTAATAGTTGAGGTCACTTAAGAAAAGAAGAGGAAAAAAAAAAAAATAAATAAAATAAATAAAAATAAAAATAAAAATAAAAATAAAAGTCAAACTTAAAAAGCAAGGAAGAACAACGATAAGAAAAGAAAGTCCTAGAAAAGTCTTAGAAAAGTAGCTTGTGCATTATTTCTTCCACCAAGCCAACAAGCAAGTAGTCGGTCCCAAATACATTCAATAAAACCACAAAACCGGAACAATGTGCGATAATACACTTTCACGTTAGCCGGTACAATGATGAATAAATCCCCCCCCCCCACAATAAAACAAAAGAACTAAATCATTCAAGATACCGCTCACAAGTTACCATTCCAATCCAATGATAGTATGGGAATTCTAAATCCAACTTCTCACAAAGAAAAGTCAACACAAATGTTCGTCCGAGTTCAAAGAGTCTTATTTCAATTGAAATAAGACTCTTTGAACTCGGACGAACATTTGTGTTGACTTTTCTTTGTGAGAAGTTGGATTTAGAATTCCCATACTATCATTGGATTGGAATGGTAACTTGTGAGCGGTATCTTGAATGATTTAGTTCTTTTGTTTTATTGTGGGGGGGGGGGATTTATTCATCATTGTACCGGCTAACGTGAAAGTGTATTATCGCACATTGTTCCGGTTTTGTGGTTTTATTGAATGTATTTGGGACCGACTACTTGCTTGTTGGCTTGGTGGAAGAAATAATGCACAAGCTACTTTTCTAAGACTTTTCTAGGACTTTCTTTTCTTATCGTTGTTCTTCCTTGCTTTTTAAGTTTGACTTTTATTTTTATTTTTATTTTTATTTATTTATTTTTTTTCCTCTTCTTTTCTTAAGTGACCTCAACTATTACAACGCCACATTGTGTTTTGTCGGCAGTTGAAACCAGTATTCCAGACATTTAATTTCCCTGATGATCTGCCAAGCAAGTAACTGCTTGGTAGTGAAACACGTGTAGGAAAAAACATTTAATTTGAATAAATAGTATTTGTAAGAAAAAATATCTTTAATGGTGATCATTGGTGTCTTGAAAGGAATGCTTTGGTAAGCCTTCATAAAATCACATATAAATGCTCTGTACTCTGTAATCGAGTATCATCGAGCTTGTTTTTTATTGGAACAACCCCGGTCTTCACTGAATGATCTATTTTATAAGTGAAAAATCTAAATCTATATATATATATATATATATATATACAACTTTTTTCTGTCTATATTTATGCTTGTGGCTACTATTTCGTAGCACTGAATACTGCCTTGTCTTTTGAGGCGAAAAAAAAGCCATGCGAAGTTCATATCCTATAATTACATCGATTATCCGCATCTGAAAATAAACCTGGCTTTTCTTGTAAATGATGCAAAAACTTGTAATGAGATAAAAGAGAATTTTAATACTTCCATATTTTTTAAATGCAAGCTGCGTTTAAAAAAAACTATATTTACTAAAGGATTGTAGTTTAGTAAAGTATTATGTATGAAAATATTACCTAATATTTCTCATTTGTAATCTCATATTTATATTTGCTGTTCAGATTCACCAATAAACTAGTCAGACATTTCGCCCTATTTATTTTATGTACATAAAAATTAAGTAATACATATATATGAAAAATAAAAATTGAAGACACGTCTGATTAAGAGCGACTGAATACAGTACTTTGCATAATATTAACCGCTTAGGAAGCGGATGAATACCAAAAAAGCGCATCAGTCTTCTATCGCCAGTAAAAACAATAACAAAGCTGTATAACATGATAGGCGATAAAATACCGTACACAACTTTTAGGGTGTACTAGCTCTGAACTGAAAAATTCAAAATAGCGTATTAGTGATTTTCCCCACATGTGAGTTTGCTCTTTTCTTTGTTTTGTTTTTTTCTATTTGTTTTCGCCAAAAAATGACCCACTGTATAGTGTAGGTTTTTTTCAAAACATTTCAATCCAAGAATTTTTTATTCTTTGTGGATTTTTCTGATGATTTCATAGTGTTGCAAAGACGATATTGACATAAAAATGTTGTTTAGCTCACGGCCAAAGAAACGGACCGTAAAAAATACATCTCACAGAAATGTTATGCTGCTTGGAAATGTAAAAAAAATAAATAAATAAAATATGGTTATTGGAATATAAAATGTACCTGACTTATATATATATATATATATATGCGCGATCCGAACACCGTTTCGTAAGATCACTCTAGCTGCCTGATAAATAGCAACCGCTTGTCGCTATTTACAGTTAAAGTTACTCTATATTTACTAACTAATTGACGATGGCCGTTTGGATAAGATCACCGACTACGAATCAGTGGCGATTTGTGTTCGGGGTTCGCGCCTACCGACCGTCGGGAATTAGTTCCTAGACTGAAGATTGCGTTAGGATGAAACATCGATGTCTCTAGGTATTTAAATAATTAATATTTATTTATTAAAATATTATTGTTTATATATATATATATATATATATATATATATATATATATATATATATATTTATATTTAAACAAGTGAAGCTACCAACATTTATTAATTTAAAAAAAAATTCTTTATTATTTGATATTTTAATATTTTACATTTTTTTGTAAGTTTAGAGTTTTAATTTTTATATTACACGTGTTTCGAGCATGTTTGGCTCTCTTCAGATATTTAAAAAAATATATTAAAGAAAATATATATTGTAGTTTTGAAAGAAACATATTGAATAACACTGTGTTCAATCTTATTACAAATTTAGTCTCTGTGTGAGCATGCGCGATCTTTGAGTTTAATGAAGCATGTTAATCTCAGAATTTTGATATAGTTTTGTGAGTGCCACGATCTATTGTCGTCTAATTATTTCATTTACGTGGTCAGATGGACGTCTATCAAGTAAAAGTTTAGTTATAATGAAGACGTAATCATTATAAGTCGTATTACTTTTTGATCATGCTTTGTATATAAGTCGATTTATTTTGTGCAATCAGTGAAACATGAATAGTGTATCTTTATGGACTCCTTTCTTAGTGCAAGTGATCTTGACCCTCAGTTAAAGCCGGAGTGTATAAGTATGCGAAAATATACGATTACATTGAATATCATATTTTTAGATGTCCACAATTAAGGGACGGAAAACTTTCTTGTTGACCAATGCATACAATTCATGTGTGCATGTGTGGTAAGATTAAAATGGAGACACAAAATAGACTGGGAGAGAGAGGAGAGAAAAAGTGTAGAACGGAGAGGGAGAAAGTAAAGGAGGGAGAGGAAGAGAGTGGATGAAGGAAATTGGGGGAGGAAGAGAGGAGGAAGGATAGAGTAGAGTAGGGAGAGGGAGAGAGTGGATGAAGGAGATTGGAAGAGGTAGAGAGATGGGGAGGGAGAGAGTAGAGGAGAGAGTAGAGGAAAGAGGGAGAGAGTAGAGGAGGGAGAGGGAGAGTGAATCAGAGAAAGAGCGGGAAGGATAGAGTAGATGGTGGGGAGGGAGAGTGGAAGAAGGAAAAAATGGGGGAGGGAGAGAGTAGAGGAGGAAGAGGGAGAGAGTGGATGAAGGAGATTGGAAGAGGGAGAGCGTGTGGGAGGGAGAGAGTATAGGGGGAGAGGGAGAGAGTAGAGGAGGAAGAAGGAGAGAGTGGGGGAGGGAGAAAGTAGAGGAGGAGAAGGAGAGAGTAGAGGAGGGAGAGGGAGAAAGTGCATAAAGGAGAGTGAGAGGAGAGAGCAGGAAAGATAGAGTAAAGGAGAGAGAAGGAGAGAGTGGATGAAGGAGAGGGGGTGAGAGAGAGAGGGGGAGAGAGAGGGAGAGAGGGAGAGAGAGAGATAAACATACATATGTATAGGGGAAAAAAGAGAGATATGAAACGACTTAAATAGTAATAATAGAAAAACACTAATTAGATAGATAGATAGATAGATAGATAGATAGATAGATAGATAGATAGATAGATAGATAGATAACGAAAGCCTAAGAGTGATTGACGGATGGGAGGTCAGAACTAAACCTTTAGTTAACAGAAGTTAGCAAAACCACGTGACTTCCAGAAGAAGGGAGATCTTCCTCTTTTCAGCTGACAACTCAAGCAGGCGGACACAAAACGTAGCCGCTCCCTGAATATCCCCAGTCAAAGCGATGTATGTCTACCTGTGTGTTAATCTTGACTTGATAATGTTTTAGGTCAGAGCTCTAGTTGATTCAAAAATTATATTAATAAATAAATAATGAATAAATAAATGTTTAATGGTTAGTAATATCTTAAGATGATTTCAATTGATCACATGTCTTTTTTAGAGAGTAGATTTGTCTCATACCACCAAATAAAAACAAAGAAAAGATGTTAAGCTTGAAAAGGTCTGGCTTCCTATAGTTGTGACCGAAACATGTTTTGCAAATGTGCAGTCAAATAATGTTTGTATAAATAAAAATCTTTCTATCACTTGGTCTCCTCCTACCCCTATATATATATATATATATATATATATATATATATATATATATATATATATAATATTTATAAATAAATATTAATTATTTATTACCTACAGACATCGATGTTCCTTGCTTATGCATTCTTCAGTGCAGGGAGTTAATTCCCGACGGTCGGCGGGCGCGAACTCCGATCACAAATCGCCACTGATTCGCAGTCAAGAGTCTTACCTGTTGGCCACCATGAATTAGCTTGGAAGTTAGGAGAAATTTAACTTTGTAAATGCCAAGTCGGCAGGTATTTACAACGAGCAGCGAAGAGTGATCAACAACAACAAACCGTGTTGGATCTTGCAATGAAGCTAGTGGTACTACTTGTTATTAAACTCTCTCAGAGTACCCGGCCTTAGTAAAGGGGGCTTTTAATAATATGTATAAATAAATATTGACACGGGTAGACCTTTACTGTTTAGAAAAGGCTCTTACAACCCATGTAAAATCATCAGCGACTCACGGAATGAAGACAGTAAAAACAAATGGAAAGTGATGATTACCGTTTTTATCGTCCGGTGATTTGTTTCAAGTGTCCGTTTTGGGGGAAGTACCGAGTTTACGGGAGCTGTCTATATGTATATATGGGCCTTAATTGTTACTTATATATATATATTTAACTGAGTTCACCCAAAACAAGGCAAGTTGCGACTAGACCTAAGGGGCTACTGAGAATTAGGGTGAAAGTAAAGGGGATCATCCTAAATTGGGAGCTGTGCAGCGAGATGTTTGTTTTTTACTTTGTATTGTCATTTTGGTTTTAGATAGAGTGGGGAGGGTAAAGTAGGTGCTTGTTTGGTGCCAATAAGCTCACACATCCAGCCCATTAGTCATGACTTAGTCCATGGGGGTTATGGCCTCAGGAAAGCCCACCGGGGATAACTGTAGGGTTCCTTTCCATGCGCGACATGGCATGTACAGCTACCCACGATATTATACAACTATTGATGGATCAGCCATTCTTAGCGCTACCTAAGAGTTTGGGCTCCTGCACTACCAGTCGGAAACAGCAGTCTAACCTGTATTCTAAACCCATCAGAACAAGAGTGACGCAGACTAGTCATGTGAAACTTAGTGACAAAAAACTTTCCCGAAGTTGCCTAGATAGAGAGAAAGAGAGACGGCGTTCATTGTTCTAGTCAGGAAACAAGGCCAGGCACTGGGTGTCTTTGAAGCGTCCCTGTGCTAGTACCTCTGCGCCTGGCTAATAGACAGAGAAGGAGTTCAAAGGCCGGGCGATAGGCAGAAGAGATAGATAGATAGATAGATAGATAGATAGATAGATAGATAGATAGATAGATAGATAGATAGATAGATAGATAGATGAAGCTTATCATTTTGACATCCAGATTCTCTGGCTGGAAAATGATATCCTCTTAATATGAGTATTGAAGGAGATTAGCTGCAACTCTAAAATTCTCAGTAACAACCCTTGTAACCTGTCACAAAGTCAGTGATTCTAAAAGATGTTTAATTTCTTCAATGTTTGTCATTTCCGAAGCCCGAATAAAAGATGATCATCTTTAGATTCGCTGCTCTAAAAGTTGGCCGTGATTCAACATTTTTTCTATTAGTCAGCGGAACTTGGAATGGTTTTATCATGAGACTTATCTGAAGTCATCGATTCCGAAATGACTTCAAATGGAAGAAACCTTACAAGTGTTTAATGAGATCGAACCTTATTCAGACTAATAAACTCTGGTCAACAAAACGGTGATATGTAGGGAATCTCAACTGAACAGAGCTCTCCTAGCATAGAAGGAAGAAAACGGTGCATAGCTTAAAGCAGAGGTTTTGAACCAAAGAGGAATTCTCCCCAAGGGAAGAATTGTAGGTTTTCAAATAAGAGGATTGATGCCACAGATTGACAGATTCAAGCATTCAAAATATTGACCTTTATGCAAAATGTAATTCTATACATTGCGAATAAATTCCAAGATGCCCCACTGTAAAGGACAATAATGTGAGTTACTTCCCTTTTAGTTCTAACAACTCGACCTTTCTTTCTACACTGAAATTAAAAAATGTTGAACTTGGAATTAAAACTGTTAACTTAAAAGAGATCAAATTCAAATTAAAAATGGTCAACTTCAAATTAATAATGGTCAACTTTAAATTAATAATGATCAACTTCAAATTAATAATGTCAACTTCAAATTAATAATGGTCAACTTCAAATTAATAATGGTCAACTTCAAATTAATAATGATCAACTTCAAATTAATAATGATCAACTTCAAATAAATAATGGTCAATTTCAAATTAAAAATGGTCAATTTCAAATTAAAAATGGTCAACTTCAAATTAATAATGATCAACTTCAAATTAAAAATGGTCAACTTCAAATTAATAATGATCAACTTCAAATTAAAAATGGTCAACTTCAAATAAAAAATGGTCAGCTTCAAATAAAAAATGGTCAACTTCAAATTAAATAAAACGCTGTAGATCTTGTTTGTTTGTTAACTTCTTATCTTTTTTTATTTGTTGCTTGCACACTTGATGACGTCAACAAAAGGATGATTCCATCCATTAACACAGATATGGGATAATCTGACAATGGATGACGTGAAAAAATGGTGACGTCATTCATCATATAAGAAAGAGAAGAAAGGAGGACAGACATCCTTTATCTAGATCAGTGATTCTCCACCTTTTTGACCCATCAACCTCTTTTTCTCGTATTATTTTTTGGCAGACCCCATAGCTTATCGTATTTTTCCTTAATAAAAAAAAGATAATGGAATTATATCAATGCTTTATTTTAAAGGAACACAGCAGACCCCTAGTATTACTGGGGGTTCATGTGGACCACCGTTGAGAATCACTGATCTAGACGAACGTCTAGACTCATATACTACTAAAAAACTAAGGAAATCTTGCTCACTTGTCTTGTATGTTTGTCTCCATGCATAATCGATGACGTCATGTTTAGGTGGACGGTTACTAGTTTATACTACACGAATCGTCTAGACCCCAAGGGTCAAGTATTCTACTAGAACTCTATGCATCTTGTTTGTTGCCATGCATACTGGATGACATCACAAAGGTATGACGTCAGCCACTAAAACAGGTGGCCGAAAAAATCTTTTATTGCATCACAAAAGGATCGCATCACAAAAGGATGATATCGCAAAAACAGGTGGAATAAATCAGGAAAATCTGTTATGACGTCATAACCGATGAAATACCAATAACATGACGTCATCCATTAAAACAGAGAACATAGACGGCACAATGTTTATGCTTCTCAAGATATAACCTCTGGTCCACATCCTGGGAGGTGGTAACAGAGTTAAGAACTGGAAATGCTGTGTATCCGGAAATAGGATGTGACTTCTAATATTTTTTAAATTTTCTTTTTAGAAGTCTTTCCCCCGACAATATTTCGCGAACCGGGCAATGCTGGAGAAATACAACTAATTCAAATTATTTTTAGTTCTCATAATATTTTACAGTATTTCAGACCTTGTAATTGAGTCTTGATGGGAATGCAATCAAGATTTGTCCTGGACATCATTAGGTTACCTCTGCACGCCACTGCTTTCATTGTTAATTTAATTTGTATTAACAAAAAAAAAAAAAATAGTCTAACGGCGACCTCACAATTTTGATGTGATTCATCAGAGGTTTTACCAGCGCAGCATCGATAGATTTTGTTAATTCTCTTTAAAACTACTTTAATCTCTATTTTTATAAAGTTGTTGTTGTTGTTTTTCCCATAAGGTTCGGGGATGTCCTCGCCGAGTTACAAAGATACTCTATCTGTCCTAACTTTTCTGTGATAGAACCTGGTAGTGCCCATATCCTCTGTAGGCCACATACAGCACCTGGTGTTCCCAAATGGTCACCCATTTAGTACTGGCCAGGCTCAACGTTGCTTAACTTCGGTGATCTAACGGGAATCGGTGTGTCAACGTGATTATGCCGTAAATATAGTGAGGTATGTTCATATCTTTATATATTTGTATGTACAGGATTCACTCCTAAACTAATTAACCGACCATGATGAATTTTGGAACACGGCTGCTAGGTGTAACAGGTTCAAATGTGGGCTATATTTACTTTAATTTAATCTTATGCATAAGAGTGTGGAAGCCCTTCATTAAAATTCAGATACATCCGATTTTTGTAAAATTTCAAAAATAGGTATTAGACATCAATTAATGAATATTCCTCAAATTTCAGTTTCTTTGGGGTATTTTAAAGGGTTTTAGGGGACATAATATCGGCACAAACTCATATTTGAAAATTCAAATATTTCAGATTTACATTGAATTTGATTCATAGGCATTAGACACCAATTAAGAAAAATTCCCTGAATTTCAATTTCTTCTTAAGACCCCTTAAGCTTATTCCTTAAATTTTAGACATTTTCTAGAATCAAAATCATGTAATGGATTTTTTATCAAAATTGGAATAAGGATTCTAGACATAAGGTTTAGTAGCATTGTATTTTGATTTTAGTTTCGATAAGTGGACATAAAAGTGGTGCAAAGCTTCTGTTTAGGGGAATCAATTTTACCCATCCTGGGACTGGTACTCTTCAAACTAATCATAATAGAATGCACCTTTGGAATTCTTATAAAATAATATTAGTTATGTGCAGAGTGTGTTTGCCGTATCCATTGTGTTAACACTAAAAGAAAAGAACAGGTTGTATGGGACCCTTTTTATGTCGCCCCCCCCCCTCCCGGCTTCAGCTTTGTCAACAGTAGGGATAATACTAAACTACTGATTAGGCATATGACACTGACACGATTTCCCCGAAGTTCCACAAGTGCTACGAAAAATCTAAATATACTTATGGAAAATAACATGTGTCTAACACTATTTTTTTTATACAGATTTTGCGGTAAACAAAATTGTGATTACACTCCATGTTTTGGTAACAAAAAAGAGTGTGACTGCACTATTTTTTGGCAGATGTTATAGTCAAAAAGGCTGATTAACCTCTATTTTTGAACAGATGTTGTGATAAAAGAAAGCGTCACTGCACTCCATTTTAGCAGATGCTTCAGTATGACTACACTCCATTTCTTTTAACATATGTTGCAGTAAAACAAGTCTGACTACACTCCATTTTTAACAGATGCTGTTGTAAAAACAAGTCTGACTACACTCCATATTTTACAGATGCTGTCGTAAAAACAAGTCTGACTACACTCCATTTTTTACACAGATATTGCAGTAAAACAAGTCTGACTACACTCCATTTTTAACAGATGCTGTTGTAAAAACAAGTCTGACTACACTCCATATTTAACAGATGCTGTCGTAAAAACAAGTCTGACTACACTCCATTTTTTACACAGATATTGCAGTAAAACAAGTCTGACTACACTCCATTTTTTTAGCATATGTTGCAGTAAAACAAGTCTGACTACATTCCATTTTTTTAACATATGTTGCAGTAAAATAAGTCTGACTACACTCCATTTTTTTAGCATATGTTGCAGTAAAACAAGTCTGACTACACTCCATTTTTAACAGATGCTGTTGTAAAAACAAGTCTGACTACACTCCATATTTAACAGATGCTGTCGTAAAAACAAGTCTGACTACACTCCATTTTTTTAGCATATGTTGCAGTAAAACAAGTCTGACTACACTCCATTTTTTTAGCATATGTTGCAGTAAAACAAGTCTGACTACACTCCATTTTTTTAACATATGTTGCAGTAAAATAAGTCTGACTACACTCCATTTTTTTAGCATATGTTGCAGTAAAACAAGTCTGACTACACTCCATTTTTTTAGCATATGTTGCAGTAAAACAAGTCTGACTACACTCCATTTTTAACAGATGCTGTTGTAAAAACAAGTCTGAATACACTCCATTTTTAACAGATGCTGTTATAAAAACAAGTCTGACTACACTCCATTTTTTAAACAGATACTGCAGTAAAACAAGTCTGACTACACTCCATTTTTTAAACAGATACTGCAGTAAAACAAGTCTGACTACACTCCATTTTTAACAGATGCTGTCGTAAAAACGAGTCTGACTAAACTCCATTTCTTTTAACATATGTTGCAGTAAAACAAGTCTGACTACACTCCATTTTTAACAGATGCTGTCGTAAAAACGAGTCTGACTAAACTCCATTTCTTTTAACATATGTTGCAGTAAAACAAGTCTGACTACACTCCATTAACCGATGCTTCGGCAAAAAAAAGTTGTTTGAGAACTTGTGATTTAAGCAAAACAATAGATGGCTTTCTCATCAGCTGATTGTAAGTGTCTGTCCTGCATCCTTTGTTGATGAAGAACAAAGTTGTTCATCGTGTGTGGTGTATCTATGGATTCTATTGTCTTATAAACCAAAATTGTAGGTAACACTAACAGAGATGTTAGACAAACGCAATCACCCCCCCCCCTCTCTCCGAAATAAAACAGAGGTGGGGGGGGGGTTGAGAAAAGAAGGCTGCTTGCTAACCCAGTACCTGAACAAAGTGAATATGTTGGTTATAGATTAAACTATTGTTATCTAGTTCTCCTCCCCTTTCCCCCCCCCCTCTGACCCCCCCTTCTCCTTACTTTAGTAAACGTTTCTACTCTAGACACACACACCCCAGCCCCCCACTAACCAATTTGGTTCGTTCTCCCCAACCAACAATACCTCTTTATCTTGGGATCTGGCAAATATCTTAAAGGTTATTGTTATGATGAGAACTTCGAAGCGGGAGGCGGGGAGGGGAGATTAAGATGACTTGGATGCTGACAAAAATGACTTGAACGTAGAAGAACCGATTTTTTTTCGATTCGATGGGTGCAAATGTTTTGAAAGAGCGAATGATTAAAGGTGTAGCTTAGTGGTGAAAATACTGAACTTAAAATTTTGAGGTTTTAGGAGTTCGATAAAAAAAAAATTAGGTACTTTGTTACATTAGGACCCGCGCTAACTTTGACCCTGACCGTAAACCCTAACTCTACCGCTAACCCTACCGTTAACCTCCACTTTGACCCTAACCCTAAGGCTGAGGTCAAAGTTACATCGGGTCCTAATGTAACAAAGAACCAACATTAAGTAAGTCAGAGAATCCAAATTTCTTCGGATTTTTCTTCATCTTTTCCATTTTTAAATATTATTTTTTTTCTTTCTCTTCTTTGTCATCATAAAAATATAAAAATCCTCTCCCACCATTCTGCTTCCGTCTTTGTCGCTTTCATGTTTTCATGTTTCTATCTTAGCGACAGTCTTCTGGATGTTGAAGGTTCAATTCTTACTACAGGGGGTAATGACTAAGAATCACATAAGAGTTAATTAACGTTTGTATCCGAACATGCCCGACGGAACGAGAACAATCTACCCCCATGAATTAAATGAAGGATTCAGTTCGAAATTCATCACCATCTTTCACCTAAGTTCTCCAGTGCGACATAAAGATTCTCAAGTTAAAAAAAGGCACCTGAAGATGGTCGGATGTTATATCGGCCGAAACGTTGTGAAAACAACAACCAAAATGAGAATATAAGTTTGAATAGTATAAAAAATACAAATTCGTTTTTTATTCTTTCCTTCTTTTTCCTCCTACTGTTTCTTCTTCTTCATCTTCTTTTTTCTGCTTTATTTTTTTCTTCTTCTACTCCTTCTACTACCTCTTCTTCTTCCTCCTCTTCTTCTTCTTCTTCTTTTTCCTCCTACTGTTTCTTCTTCTTCATCTTCTTTTTTCTGCTTTATTTTTTTCTTCTTCTACTCCTTCTACTACCTCTTCTTTTCTTCTTCTTTTTCCTCCTACTGTTTCTTCTTCTTCATCTTTTTTCTGCTTTATTTTTTCTTCTTCTACTCCTTCTACTACCTCTTCTTTTCTTCTTCTTCTTTTTCCTCCTACTGTTTCTTCTTCTTCATCTTCTTTTTTCTGCTTTATTTTTTTCTTCTTCTACTCCTTCTACTACCTCTTCTTCTTCCTCCTCTTCTTCTTCTTCTTCTTTTTCCTCCTACTGTTTCTTCTTCTTCATCTTCTTTTTTCTGCTTTATTTTTTTCTTCTTCTACTCCTTCTACTACCTCTTCTTTTCTTCTTCTTTTTCCTCCTACTGTTTCTTCTTCTTCATCTTTTTTCTGCTTTATTTTTTCTTCTTCTACTCCTTCTACTACCTCTTCTTTTCTTCTTCTTCTTTTTCCTCCTACTGTTTCTTCTTCTTCATCTTCTTTTTTCTGCTTTATTTTTTTCTTCTTCTACTCCTTCTACTACCTCTTCTTCTTCCTCCTCTTCTTCTTCTTCTTCTTTTTCCTCCTACTGTTTCTTCTTCTTCATCTTCTTTTTTCTGCTTTATTTTTTTCTTCTTCTACTCCTTCTACTACCTCTTCTTCTTCCTCCTCTTCTTCTTCTTCTTCTTTTTCCTCCTACTGTTTCTTCTTCTTCATCTTCTTTTTTCTGCTTTATTTTTTTCTTCTTCTACTCCTTCTACTACCTCTTCTTCTTCCTCCTCTTCTTCTTCTTCTTCTTTTTCCTCCTACTGTTTCTTCTTCTTCATCTTCTTTTTTCTGCTTTATTTTTTTCTTCTTCTACTCCTTCTACTACCTCTTCTTCTTCCTCCTCTTCTTCTTCTTCTTCTTTTTCCTCCTACTGTTTCTTCTTCTTCATCTTCTTTTTTCTGCTTTATTTTTTTCTTCTTCTACTCCTTCTACTACCTCTTCTTCTTCCTCCTCTTCTTCTTCTTCTTCTTTTTCCTCCTACTGTTTCTTCTTTATCATCTTCTTTTTTCTGCTTTATTTTTATCTTCTTCTACTCCTTCTACTTCTTCCTATTCTTCTTCTTTTTCTTCTACTCTGTCTACTGTTTCTATTCCCCCTTTTGCTTCTCCTTGCCACAAAAAACAATTGACATAAAAACATTATAAAAACCTAGCATGATAAATGTCCCCCACATGAACCTTTATAAAAAGTAAATGCTAAAGAAAACAGGCATATATATATATATATATATATATATATATATATGAATAAATTGAAATATTTTCCATCAAAATAAAGAGCTCATAAAAAGTAAAATTGGTATTTATCTCTATCTCTCTCTCTCTCTCTCTCTCTCTCATATATATATATATATATATATATATATATATATATATATATATAAGTGATGAAGTGTATAAAATTTGTATAGTTTACAAGTTTATTAACTCATCAAGTGCTCAAACAAGGTATACAAATGCAAAAAAAAAACTTTAAACCATGGTTTTTCAAAGATAACGTTCTTAAAGTAAGGTCTGACCAATAATAATTGAATATTAATTATTAGAGGTGAATATCTTTAAAATGCAAAAGTGAAAAATTTTGAAAAATATTTAAGAGAAAAATGTCTCGATTTAAGTCCTTAAAAAGATCAAACATGCCTCGAATTATGGGCAGAATGTTGTATCAAATTCAAATGATCCAGAATGTTTAAAAAGTCCAAACAAAAAAGTCGAATAATGATCTATCAATTTCACAAACCTTGAGTACTCCAAGAAATTGTACTTTAAGGCCACAGATAATCCTGGATTTTCAGATCCGAATGAACGTTGAAAATTACTCAGAGATTAATAAAGCCATGAATCCATGCCTCAAAAACACACTCGGATAATATATATACATATATATATATATATAGTAAGTTATGAAAATATATTTATGGCAATTAAGCTAAACAGAGGCTCCAGCGTTCCATCCCCGAGGGAATCTTCAGGCTAAAAGGCATGAAATTAGTTTTGCCGGGTATTTTTATATACACGACTAGCTAGTTAACCAATCAGATTCTTTGTTGTTCTCTTAGCCAATCGTTGGGCTTCTCGCGAACAAAGATCCGGTTAGTTTTACCTCCTATTTCCTATTCTATTGTTCTGTTTTCTATAGAGTGGCCTATCCCTGTTTCTTTGTTGTGTCAATATAATAGATGACCTTATTTTAACACGTGGTTCCTTGTATTTTTATTTTAGGCTTTAGTTTAGTTTATTTTTTTTTTTTACTTATTTGCTTGTTTATTTATTTATTAATGTATGTATTATTAGTCTAACGTAAATTTTATTCTGTGCAGGCAGCTGTTTGCTATCTCACTTCTACAGTTTAATAGATTTTGGGGGTCTTTAAAGTTTTATATGGATACATGAAATAGTTATTTATATATATATATATATATATATATATATAGTATGAATTTTTATTTATGCAAACATTATTAGTTACAAGAAGACAGAGAAGTGGCACTTCTCTGTCTTCTTTGGTCTGAAGAGGTTGACTCTCTGTGAAGAGTACAATCGAAACATGTATGCACATATGTAAGCAATAATGTTTGTATATATATATATATATATATATATATATATATATATATTTAGATTTTTCACTTATAAAATAGATCATTCAGTGAAGACCGGGGTTGTTCCAATAAAAACAAGCTCGATGATACTCGATTACAGAGTACAGAGCATTTATATGTGATTTTATGAAGGCTTACCAAAGCATTCCTTTCAGGACACCAATGATCACCATTAAAGATATTTTTTCTTACAAATACTATTTATTCAAATTAAATGTTTTTTCCTACACGTACGACTCCAATGCACATAGGTTGCATCTCTTCTTTTTGTTCAGTTTATATTTGTTAGCCCTCCCTAAAATTGACCATTTCAGTTCGAAAGGGTCTTGCCTAGTTGCTAGTCTATGGGGTGCAGTATCCATCGGAACAGATACTACACTTTGATCTTAGCCAAAAGGCCAAGCTCAATAACAAGTAGAGCTGTTCTTAAGTATACATTTTTATTCATACAAACATTATTGGTTATATATGCGCATACATGTTTCGGTTGTACTCTTCACAGAGAGTCCACCTCTTCAAACCACCTCTTCTTTGGTCTGAAGAGGCGGGCTCTCTGTGAAGAGTAAAATCGAAACATGTATGCACATATGTAACCAATAATGTTTGTATAAATAAAAATTAATACTAAAGAACAGCTCTACTTGTTATTGAGCACTTTTTATAAACACTGGAGTTTCAACGGATTTACATCTACAGAAACTAATACAATACGTGTATCATATATATATATATATATAATCTCCCTCTTCTGACAAATTCTCAAATAAAATAAAAATTGATATTTTAAGGTGCATCTATTTAATCTGAATATCTAGTGACGAACATCCAAGTTCACATTTAAGAGTGAACCAATGAATGAACGAAGCTTTTGATCAGGATCCTCAGGTGCATATAAAAATGTTATTTTTTTTAACTTAAGTGTGACAGACTGATGCACAGTGTTTGCTTAGAACATATGAAAAATAAAATGATCCATCCTATCTGCGCATTTCACAAAGAAAATACTATTTTTCAAACTTAAATGTGACAGACAGACAAAAATGTTATTTCAAATGTGACAGACTGACGAAAATGCTATTTAAACTTAAGTATGACAAACAGACGAAAATATTATTTCCAAATTACGTATTACAGGCTGAAAAATACTATTTCAAAATCAAGCATGACAGACTGGGAAAAATGCTAATTCAAACTTAAGTACGACATACAGACGAAAATGTTATTTCAAAATGAATTATAACAGGCTGAAAAAATGCTATTTCAAACTTAATCAGCACTGGCAGACGAAAATGCTATTTCAAACTTAAGAGTGACTGAAAGACGAATATGCTGTTTCAAACTTAAGCACGACAGACAGACAATTAACTGATGAAAACGCTATTTCAAACAAGCATCACAGACAGACGAAAATACTATTTCAAAGAAGCGTGACAGAGAGACGAAAATGCTATTTAAAAATTAAGTATGACAGACAGACACAATTGCTACTTCAAACTGAAGTATTACAGACTGACAAAAATGCTATTTCAAACTAAAACATGACAGCTTGGAACCATCTAAAAAAAACTTTGGTAATTAGTAGTAACTATTATATTTAACAATTTATTTAAAAGATTTTAGTGATTTTTTTTTTAATAAATTTTTGTGTTTTTTTTTTATTTAATAGATTTTGTTTAATAGATTTTTGTGTTTTTTTTTATTTAATAGGTTTTTGTGTGGTTTTTTTTTAATACACATGACGATTAAAATAAAATAAACGAAAAAGATTTTTTTTTAAAAAGTTGTCGTAATTCCCATTGAGATAAATCGTCTGAATTCGCAGCGGTCTCATTTCCAAGCGATTTAACTGCAAAACGAATTATTTTTCTATGAAATATTTATAGATTTATGTCTGCCAGAAGAATTGATTATTTGCCAAATGATACAATCATTTTTCCCCCCAAAGGTAATACAAACAGTGACAAGGATAATTTGTACACAATATAATCACTGGAAGCAAAACTGCTCTCAACAGCAGCGTTACCCCGCTAAAGTCCAACCCTTCCATCAACGTGGTATGGGCGGTGGCAATGTGGTAGTGTCAGAGCTAAGCTATCTTCTTTTTTTTTAAACATAGTTCTCCCAAAACCAGGCAGGCCGCTACTATAGACGTAAGGGCTACTGAGAAAAAAAGAAAAGGGGAGAAGGTTGGGGGGAGGAGGGGGTCAACCTAAATTGGGATCTGCGCAGCGAGATGTTTGTTTACATTAGTTTTAAATTTCTGCATGTCAGTACTGTCCGGGAAACAGGGAGCAGGAAGGGAGTTCCAGAGGCCAGCAGTATGAGGAAAGAAGCTATTTGAGTAGAAGGCTCTCCGGCATCTGGGGACCTCCACAGTAAATGAATGGGATTTAGTTGATTGTCGAGTTGGTCTAGTGAATTTACGTCGAGGGGGCACCAGAGTAGCCAATTCATCGGAGAATAATCCATTGAAGTATTTGTAAAACAAGCACAAGGATGCTACATTGCGGTAATGGGACAGGGACTGGAGCTTGGTTGAGAGTGAGGGACCTATTAGGTTGGCGACTCTTTTTTGGACCTTGGAACTTCGGTTCTTGGCAGGGCCACCCATAGTGGATAGGTCTGGCACCAAGCGGTATTAGGGCTGTAATCCTGCTAAAGGGGCTCTGGGGAAAATCCAGGAGAAGTCATCATCAGGATCCGTCATTCTCTGGTCGTTTATGCCAAGCAAAGACATGTCAGGAGCGGAACCACAAATCAATAGAGTAAGAGTAACAGGGTTACTTCTGCGCTATTCTTTTGCGTGTTCTGGAGCAAACCTTCCCTAACTTCGTGTGCAACCACTGAGCTTTGCTGCTCTCGGTGTCAGCGGTTAAACCCCGCAATCTTGCAGGTTAACGAATAGCTACGACTAACGGGGAGGACTTCACGCAGACCAGACCATCCTGAAGCATGATCATCTTCTTGTAATCAACTTTCGGCTCGAAAAATTTTATTATATCAGTATCTTCAAATTTCTTCCTTTCTTTTGCTCGTAGTACGAGTATACAACCTCCGTCAAAAATGACAAAAATAAAAATTATGTTTCGCCAGTGTTCACACTAATATTCGTATTCATATAAAATAACGTCTCAATCAGTGAAGTTAAAAAAAAGAAATACGAAAACGTCTCAAACTGGAAAGTTAAGAAAAAAAAAACAAAAAAAACGTATCAATTGGTATAGAAAAGGGAGAAAGAAAGAAAACGTTTCATTATGGAAATACAGTGAAGGATTTCTTTCTTTCTGAATTTAGTGAGAGTGATAATGTTGCTTTTGTACCATTCCTTTATGTGTTCTGGGCAAAAACCTTACCCTTACTTTGCATGCAACCGCTAATCCTTGCTGTTTTCGGTGTTGGGGGTAAACACCTGCAATCCTGCAAGTTAACTAATAAATGCGATTCATGAGAAGGACTTCATGCAGACCAGATAATCCTGAGGCACAATCTTCGTGAGCTCTATGCAAAAATCCGACTCGCTTTACAACAACAAAAACAACAGCAGTGTTAGAAAGTGACTTCACCCTTAAAAGGTAAAAATTAGAACTCAGTTAAAAAAACAACTATTGCTGTTATTGGCTTTATTTAGATCAGAATTTCTTAACCTTTCTACCTTTGTGTAATCCTTAAAATAAATGACATATCTCAAGGAAGCCCTGCCCAAAAATAAAATTATATATTTCTCTCTATTTCCCCCTCCCATCGCTGCATTTTTTTTATTTAATGATTTCCTTTGCTTCCCACCCCAACCTCAACACGATGATTTGTTGTATTGAAATTTACAACATACTCATTGATTGGTCGGAAATTATTTCCTTTGTCTCTTTAAGAGTCTCGTGGTTTGGTCAACAGGTAGTCCAATCACTGCTGTCTTAGGGTTCACATGAGCCAGTCTATATAAAACCCAAACACTCTAGACTCTGGCTTCTTTTCCACTATTTAAAAAAAATTTTTATTTACTCCCTCCCACGGCGGTAAGATGTGACACAAGGTCGGAAAATGGGATTGGAAAGCCAGCGCCTGAGAAGATGAGCACTCTGGCCTACAAAAAATGCCTGGGCAGCCCCGTCGGCATTCCTCGGTAGGGATCCTCAGGCGATTAGCAATAAACTAACCCTTTCTCAAAGGGTGAGAAGGCAAAGCTTGGGAGGATGGACCTCCTAGAACTGCACAGGACAATCCTTGAGACCGGCAGAATCAAGGCTCGAAGGTCAAGACGGTACCGGTCTATAGGGTGTAGCATCCATCAGAACAGATACTACACTCTGATCTTAGCCAAAAGGCCAAGAAATCCCATAGAAGACAGTCAATGTTCTCCTTCTCCACTTTAAGAGTCTCGTGGTTTGCTCAACAAGTAGTCCAATCACTGCTGTCTTAGGGTTCACATGAGCCAGTCTATATAAAACCCAGCTTCTTTTCCATTATTTTCCTCTTTCCTCCCAAACATCAGTTGACTGATTAGTGACAAAATCCCACAGAAGACAGTTGCTGACAGTCAACGTACTCCTTCTCCACTTTCCACATTACCCACCATCTTGGATAAGGTTTGACTGCATCGTGACAAGACCACAAAAGGCCGTTTTAAGGCAGCCTATCCTTCTTTTCCAGTTTCCCCACTTTGGTGGCTATCGGCCTGACTGTATTTGCTATTGTTATGATCTACCTATTTCAGGAATAAATGGACTTACCCAGACACAATAAATACAATTACATAGGGACAGCGAAGTTATGAGCCAAAGCTCATGACCCGTACCCGTGTTAATACACCTCTGTTAATTATACCACAGCATTTGTCTTCATTATTACCGGCCTGCAAGGCCAAAACAGCAGCAGAAGCCCTCAGAAAGCAAGTGGACAGGAAAAAGCCATTTCTCCCATGATAGAAACAGCCGGAATCGACGGACTCAAGTGTGCAAGCAGTTACCAGAGCATTCTTTATTAAATAAGTTTTTGTGAAGGCATGTATTTGCAAACCTCCCCCTTTCCGTGCATTTACCAGTTTCTGTTGTATATCATTCTTTATTACTTGTCCAAGTAAAATTGTTAAATTTTCTATACGGTTATTTTTCCTTCTCTCCAAAAGCTGTTGCTCCCATTTCAAATGTCAGTTCCTATCTACGAAGGATTATTCTTACCTTTTCGCATGCGAGAATTGAACCTTCTTTCAGAGATAAAAATCCGCACAGTTTCATTAAAAGAAAGTATTTTTAATGAATTATTCCTTCGCTTTTTTTTTCTATTTATTTTTTCTTCTTCTTTTTCTTTCTTTACTTTTATCTTCCTTTCTTTCCTTTTTCTCTCTTTTCTTCTTTTCTTAAAATGTCCTTCTTTTTCTCTGTCTTTTCTCTTCCTTCCTGTTTCGTTTTTGTTCTGTTTCCTTTTTCTTTCTTCTTTCTCTTCCTTTTTTTCCTTTTCTCCCTACCCTTATAACTGAATGTTTACCTTTCCTAACGATCAAACCTAAACCCTAACCTCTAGCAGTGTTTCCCAAACTATTTACCCTTGCGTAACCTTTAACAAAAATTACATGTTTTAAGAAACGCATGCGCAAAAGCAAAATCATATACCATATCTTTCTTAATTTATTTTCATCGTATTTCACGTGGTAAATATCAAAGTACTTTTTTTTTTTTAATAACTCGTTTAAGGAAACGTTATTCACACTTCTTTGTGAATTTTTTCCCTAATTAATATTCATACTGTTTGTTTATAAAACTTTATCCAGAATTACTACTATTTATCTACCTCCCACAAGGTAAAATGTGACACAAGGTCGGGAAAGTGGGATTAGACAAGCCAGAGCTCGAGAGGTGAGCAATCTGACCATTTAAAAATTGCCCGGGCAGCCCCGTCGGCATTCCCCGGTAGGGGCGCCTCAGACAGTAAGCAATAAACTTACTCCTCCCCAAAGAGGGGAGGCGAAGCCTGGGAAGGTGCA
>OY744529.1:28942972-28965472 GCA_963556195.1 Sepiola atlantica
AGTTGATCCAGCATTCGTTTTGACACACCTCACATAGGTTTTATGTTTCATGCCCTTTCCTCGTCTCTCGTTTCCTCTTTGCCTCTCTCTTTCTCTTTTTCTAGGTTTATCTCTTAATAGTTAAAAAAAATGAAATATACATGCATCATCGCTCACTGATATTCATACATTTTTATCCCACTGTAAATCTTAATTGAAACCTACTTTTACGTCTATGTCACTAAATGATATGAGTTTTGTTGGGAGGTCTGCAGGCCAGATTGCAATAATAAAGCATAACAGGGTGGCAGGCCGGACGCTAAGCCTTAACGGGTCGGATGTAACCCGCGGGCCGGAGGTTGCCTGCCCCTGGTTTAGAGTCATGAAGTTTTTTGTCATTGCTCGTTTAGAAGTACTTATGATGTTAAAAATGTGGGAATTAAATTTGAAAAAAAACTACTTACTTTCAGAGAAGTTATGACGATGCTCATGTTATATAGCTTTTTTTTAAGTGCGCAATCAGCACGGCATGATGTCGTAGCAAAACAGCTATGCTAGTTGTAGCAAAACTGAATTGAAACAAACCCCGAACACACCGAACTTTTATATAGAAAATTGACTGCCAAATGAACATAATGTGTGAGAGATGACCATCTGATTAAGCGCATTGAAACAAGTTGAGCAACAAGTCCTTGCAGGTAGATATGTCCGGCCCTACATAAAAAAGAGTCACCAGTTTTATTTGAATGAATGTTTTATGCTGTTAAAGATTGAAGTTTGGTAATGCATAATATAAGCAAGCACACAGACCAGCTACTAAATTTGTTTTAAAATGCGTAACTTACTAATTGGGACGATTGCGTTTTTTAAACGTTTTGTATTGTAGAAAGTTTTGTTTTTTTTTTACTTTCAAAGAAATTCAAAATGTATAAATGGATAGCTATGTATATTTTGTTTTTTTAAAATCATGATTACATGAGATTCAAGCCAGTTCCTTCTTTACATAAAATCTTGGATCAATGTGAGTCGGAATTTTTTCCGAGAACATTTTGAACTTAATTATAATCCTCCACTCTATAATAAAGAGGAATGGGCATTTATTTGTATGTATGAAAAATGAAAATGATATCGTGACTATACAGGTTGAATATATATAATTTTAAAAATAGAACAATTTTTAAAAGCGGCTTCATCTTTCATTTACAAAGTTCGCAAAGAGTTAAACGCAATGAAATAATTCCTTCGAAAGTCTACAGCAAGATTAGCCTCCCTTTCCCTCCACCTGGGGGAGCGGTTGGGTATGGTTAGCCTTGATTCTAGCATAAATCGATAACTGTGTGTGTTTGATTTTTAAAAAAAACATGATTACTTTATATCGAAGTCGTTCCAGGAAAGGCATGAAGCCACTTGATGTAAGGAGCTAAAAAGAACGAAAGATGGTTTAGTTGCATAATAACAAAAAGGGAGAGGAAGGTAGAATCACTTCAAAACAACGTAGTTTTTTAACTGACGGTGATAAATTTAAAGGTAAAATAATTGAACCTAAAGTCGAAACATTAGCATGGCATCCATGTTGGAAATAACTCAAGGGACACACATCGATGAATAACATGGCACTCGAGAATACCCAGATATTCAGCGAGCGCTGATGGAGAAGCCTCTCAAAGAGTTGCTTCCCCTTAGTTCGGTCTCCTGTACCGTCACCCGAGAAAGTGCAGACTAGAAAAGAATTATGACCTCACCCTCTATCAAGGACCCTTAACCCTTAAATGCTTTTTGTTTCAAATATGACACATTCCAACAAAATGCCTATTTAATAAAATATTCAACGAAAATGTGTCAAACTGTAACTTGTTTCACATCTGCAATGAGCCTGTTGGTAAGTGTGAGTAGGTATTAGTATGATGTTGCATAAGCACACCCTCTAAATAGGTAATCAGTATCTTCAATGTCACAGGCGAGTGTCATCGGTGTCTCATCTGCCTAATGTAAGAACCTAAACTTTTAAATCTGGTCATTATAATGGTAGGTAAAAATTGATTTTATGATTCTCTAGTGTATTATGATTATTTAGATGCATATATTGTAGTGTTTTGTTATACATGTAAAATTTTATACCATCTGTTGCACATTTTCAACATCATTTATTTTTGTTCAATAATTTTTTTTCAGAAATCATTTATCTACTTTATATTACCCCTATGAAACGTTTTTCACTTTTTTCAAACCAATATAAAAAATAAAGCATTTAAGGGTTAACTACCTTCATCATCTGTCAGTTATTAATCAAACAATGCCTGAAAGAGACCCCACCACCAGCGTTCAATCCCCTGGACTCCAAACAGGCTAGCCACAAGGTAAGCCCTTCAAGCGCTCAATTGGGAAAGAAGGGGTTACAAGGCTGGCTGACAAATATCTACCCCTAAACGTGACGTTGAAGACAGTTCCTCCTTTACACAAAATGTTGGATCAATATGAGCTGAAATTTTTGCAAGATGATTTTGAACTGAATTATAACCTTTCACAATGATAGAAAAATCCCCTCCAAAGTTATTGAATGTTTGCTTTTTTATAACATACTAGTTTTAATACTCGTCTCTGCTAGATTTCTCAAACCCTTTTGAGCTTTAAACCTCCTCCAGCCATTAGGGGTAAATTTTTAAAACTTTTGTGTATAGAAAGCAGAGCTTTTCTTTCTATTCTTTTTTTACTAATGAGTCACCATTTATCAAGGCTAAAAGCCATTCGAGGATATCGGTTAATGACATGGACAGATTGACAGTTGAATGATGATGAATATTATGAGAGGATTTAAAATAATGAATAGAATTTGATGACTTATGAGAACGGTTTATTGATATTAGATGTGAGGGGACCCTGTTGTAGCCCTCAGGGAAGTAATCTTGTGGCAATGTGTCCGAAAGAGTGGAGTTCTTAGAAAGAAACTCTGCTAATGGAAATTCCTTTTGATGTTAGGAACAAGGAGGAAGAAGAAAACATTTTCCTCCAAAATTATTGACTAATTTTTATCTCATAAGATATTAGGTTTAATACCCGTCTGTGCCAGGTTTCTCAAATTTTGAAAACTTTTGTGTATAAACAGAAGAGAAGATTTTTTTTTTCTATTTTTTAATACTAATGAATCATCACTTATCAAGGCTAAAGTCCACTCGAGGATAAGGGTTAATGAGATAGAAAGATTGACAGTTGAATGGTGAAGAATATTATGAAAGGATTGATAATTATTAATAGAATGAATAGTATGTTTTGGAATTTTTGACTGGAGGGTTCTGTTCAAAGTTCCATACAGTCCGACATAAAGATACCCGAGTTCGACAAGATGAACCTAAAATAAGTCGGAGGTTACATCGGCCGAAACGTTGTGAAAATAATATCCAAGATGAGAACTGAATAATCCAAATAATATGGAATTCATAGAAGTTGATGACTTAAGAGGACGGTTTATAACAAGTGTTTATTGACATTAGAGTTAAAGAGGACCATGTTGTCGACCTCAAGGAAGAAATCTTGTCATAACGAGTGCCACAACTGGGGAGTTCTTGGAAAGAAACTCTGGAAATTCAGTTTGGTGTAAGGCACATGGAGGAAGAATTGAATATATATATATATACAGGGTGGGCCAAAATAAGGGTCCTATCTTTAAATTTGAATAACTTGAATTTGAATAACTTCCACAAAATAAAAGTTAAACTCACCAAACTTTATGTGTGTGTAGACTGACCCTTCCGAGATTTTTTGAAATAAACAAAACAAATTTTAGCCGAAAAACACTTCTTAAAACTTACAAAAACTAAAGTATTGTTTTTTACACTGTTTTGAGTTTTTTAAGCAAAAATAATGTTTTCTAAATGATGGTACGTTCCTTAGGGCTAATACGGCTCATGCTTGCTTCGGAAGGGGTCCTTTACTTATTCTAAAAAAAAAAAAAAAAAAAATCAATAAATAAAAAAGTTATGAATTTTTAAAAATAGGACCCTTATTTTTGCCCACCCTGTATATATATATATATATATATATATATATATATATATATATATATATATATATAAACATTTAGATGTGTATTCGTATAAGTGATTGCTCGGATGCATAGTTGTGTATATATGCATATTAGCAATGCTTTAATTAATAGGTAAACTTTTAAGTTGACCGAGTCGTAAAAAATATAAATAAATAAATTAAATTGAGAGGAGAGGAAGTATTTGATTAGAAAGTTTGACAGTTTTGACACGCTTAACGATCACCCCTTTCCCATCTAGATTTAACAGCGTAAAGGAGACTGATTGCGCTGGTAGACCGAATTTCGTCTGCTGCTGATTTTGATGTTGGGTATGATTTCAGATTTCTTTTCTGTTTCTTTTGTACCCATTGTAAGCTTTTATTTTCATTATTATCTTTTGATCCTGACGCAGCAAATTATTTTCACTAATATTATTGTTTTATTTATACTATCGGTTTCTCCTGACGAGATGATAGTCGAAAGAGCTCTAGAGAGTTTTCCGCGAATCATTTTCAAAACCATATATAAGTTTTGTACTTCCAAACATTTGTTTAAATATATATATATATATATCTATATCTATATATATATATCTATATCTATATATATATATATATATCTATATATATATATATATAATGGTTTCTATGTAATAATTTATTTTTTTTAGGTGATTTTCAGCTCGTTGTTATTGAGCTTACTATTATTTTTAATTGTTTCACTTCCTAAGTGCTTAAGATGCAGAAAAATTGTATTATTAGTCGGCCTCATTTCAAAGGTAGTATTTTTTGTTTTTTGATATATATGTTAATTTTGTAGGAAAAAAAATTATATATATATATATATATATATTTAGATTTTTCACTTAGAAGATTGTTTATTCAGTGAAGACCGGGATTAGGCCAATAAAAATAAGCTCGATGATACTCGATTACAGGGTACAGAGCATTGATTTTTTGAAGGCTTACCAAACCATTCCGTTCAGGAGATCATTCATCACGATAACAGACTTTTCCTTTCAAAGTTTATTTATTTATCCTATATATCCAAATTAAAGAGTTAATTTGGGTATGTATATATATATATATATATATATATATATATATATATATATATGTATTTGTGTGGGGGGGTGTAAAAATCCTTCTCTGTCGAATACTTCCAAAACTGTCTTAGATTTATCTCTTCGTAGTTTCAGATACTGTCAGATGGCAGTAGCCATTTTCTTTCTGGAAATCTGAAATGAATATGTCTGATCGCAGACGATAACTTCTTTTGGTAAAAGGAAGAAATCGGCGGCTGAATCGTTTCCTCAAGAGAGCACTTAAAATATCCCCCCCCCCCCAAATTTAATAGTCTTGAAGTCCTCTTCAAAAGAAAAAAGGAAAGGAAAATCATCTTTTTTTTTTGCTCTCTTTCTTTTGTTTGAATAGTAACAAGTTCTGATTGATCCGTCAATCTATTTTTATTCGAGCAAAAAATGTTGAGTTGATGTATTTAATTAGCGGGCAGGAGTACTCGTCTCTGGATTCTTTTTTCATGAGTGAGTCACCTTTTATCAAAGCCAAAAGGTCACTCGAGGATAAGGGTTAATAAGATTGTCAGTTGTTGATGAACAACATTATGAGAGGATTGGAAACGATGGGTGAAATTGATTATGTAAGTAGACGGCTCGACAAGAATTTGTTAACATTGGACTTGAAAACGACCATGTTGTAGTCGGCTGAGAAGCAGCCCTGTGGTATTGTATTTCACAGATGAGAAGTTCTTGGGATAAAACTTTGTTCATGGAAGTTAGTTTTAGGTACACAGAGGAGGAAAGGAAAAATCTTTATAGTGGTTGTAGCTAGACGAGTTTTTGTTGTGAATGTTTTATATAGGGGGGGGGACCAAAGAATAGAGCTCAGTTGAGCAAATACCATGAAAATTACGATAGAGCAGAGAAAGACTAGCAACGTCTCTTCTATGAGAAGGGGGATGTAGAGAAGAGAAGACATCATCCCCACTAGATTTTGAAGTCGATTTTGTACTCTGTCAAAACAGAAAAGAGTATTCTGAGCGGCACCTCCCCAGATGTGGCAACAGTACTCGATCTTAGGACGTATCTGGCTCTTATACAGGTGGAGGATTGCATAAGGAGCCAGATCCTTTCTGGAGCGGTAGAATGATCCAACCATAATTTCAGCGACCTTAGCAATGGATTTGACATAAGTGTTCCACTTCAGGTTCTAGAAGCTTATCAAAGCAGGGGCTCATTATAAGGAGATGGCCTTGTACCTTTCAATGTTGTTGATTTAAATCAAACCACTTTTTTAATCACTTGTAATGATCGCTGACAATTGATGCAAAATAGATATTAATAAAGAAAACAAGTAAGCCCCATATTCCTAGCAGGAGTTATCTTCCCTTGACTAAATGGTAACCCACATAGACGCGATGATATAAAACCTTTAGCTGCTCCTGATAATCTATTGTATAAATGAAAATCCTATTTCCGTCTGTCTTTGTGTCTGGCTAAAATTTGGAAACTACTTACAAACCATACATATTCTGATTCAGCATGGCCCCGAGCAGGTTATGGTAAAAAAAATACTCTAATCCACATGGTGTTTGTAAAGTCTAGACATATAGGATAATTGGATATTTACCAGTTTTCATACCAGCCTTAGTATTATTCTGGCAACCTAGTGGCTTACTTGAACCATCAGACGCTTTTTTGTCAGAATGGGGTATGGTTTGGCACGATCCTAGAAAGTGCTCCTCCACCACCACCAGCCATTAACCTGTGAATCTTATGTTTCTATTTTTTGAATAACAACGTCCACTTGGTTCTCCTCAACTGACACAGCCAGTTCAACTTTTGTTTTCTTTTTGAAAAAGAGAGGTTGTTACTCTCAAAATGATTAAAGTCTCGACCATTCCGGACCTTTAAATATTTAACAGTAAAGCCCACCAATTTTATAATTTACTGTCTTTATATTTAAATTTTGAAATATAAATGAATTGATCTGAGATTTACCGTTCCTTGTCATTTATTTTTGTTTATTTCACCTTCCGGTTTTTCAACATTGCATTGCTCCTGCCTCGGAATTCTCACCTTCATATTTACTCGTTTACTAGCAATGCTTCAAGAAAACTACCATTTCCTTATATATATATATATATATGTATGTATATATATATGTATGTATATATATATATATATAAATATTTGTTATTGTTTATTATCTATGTACATATACGTTTCGTCCTTTTTCAATCGGGATTCTTCAGCATAGAGATATGACTATTCACTACCGGTCACACGATTCGAAACCCTGGATTACAAGTATTTTTCAACCCAAATCCAACGTCGCTAACCGATCGACCAATTCTGAATAGCTTATAAACAATGATAATTTTAACACATTTAAAGCGGCAAGACGTACAGGCATTCTACTTCTATAAGGGAAGGAATGATGCATATAAAGCAAGTGACGTCATGCTGTGTTAGTACTACCATTTACAGTGCTCTACTTTTTTATATATATATTCTTTTGACTGGCAACTAAATTAGTTTCTTTCAACAAATTGATGATATATTCATGAGCAGCCTACTTGATCCTTCGTTATTTTTGTCTGATTTTTGGAAAACCGATTGTACACAAGTCAAATTTCAGTTTATTCGCTTTTGCTCTCAAAATAGTAACTTTGTACAATTTATTTTCCCAGAAAATTTTTTTTCTATTCCCTATTTCAATTAGGCAGTCGATAACATAGCTCAAAAAATGGAAATGTGCCTATTTTATGTTCCTAATAGTCAGCAAGAGCCAACAAGTGCATAACCTGTAGCTGGCTGACCTAAGATTCGACATGGTTGTAACAACATGTCTATTTATTTTTAATCCAAACGCATTAATTACTCAAACTAATTATCCCGACTATCACTGTGCAGATGCAATACTATGGAATTACCCCCACCCCCACAACTAGAACCACCGGGAGAGATAAGCTAGGAATCTAGTAATGACAAAAACAGACATTAAAAAAGACATGTGAACTCCACAGACAAAGGACGCCATTACAGTTAGCCGTTGACTTTCTGAGTGGTCAGAAAAGCTAAGGGGAAAAAATGGGCATCTCTAATTTTCTGTGGAAGTAAATATATTTGAAAGACGCTGGCTGTTAGGTAGAAGGATCATGGTGAGTGACAAAGAAGGTTGTCAACTCGGGGCTGACAAGATCGGACAATGATTAGTAGATCGCATAGAGGTCTATAAGCACGACGTTATCATGCAACTAAGTCTATAAGCACGACGTTATCATGCAACTAAGTCTATAAGCACGACGTTATCATGCAACTAAGTTTATACCCTATGACTTGTTTTGTGTCGTTTGGTATGACCACCAAGACGATGCTAGGGCTACGCAGACATAAACACATATCCTGTTTCGTAACGCTATGAAAGAGATGTTTAAGGAATGTAATTTTTTGCAATTATTGTTATAATCTATTACAGGGCGTGGGTGGGTGCTTCAGCTAGATTTAAATAATGCATTGCTCTCATACGTTCTGCAGATAGCGTGGCCCATGTTAATTGCATTTCGCAGCCTTGCTCAAATCAGAGGAAGAAACGCAGGGTGAGATTCTTCTGACCCTCGGCTATGGATGGCTTCACTTGTAAACGAGAAGTGAGGAAAGATGAGGAAGCGGTTTAATCTAAGTAATTTGATGTCCCTTCCATTTTGGGTTGGGACAGCAGACATCAGGTCTGAGAAGTTGCGGTAGGGCGTGGAAATGAGGATCGGGCGTGTTATTTGTATTAATTGCAAGAAATATCTCGCTTCAGTTTATTTCAAAGAATGATATTTAAATGATGGCAGGTGCAGGTTTTTAGTTTGTGTTGGCAATCTGTGAGCATGTGCATATGCTCACAAACACACACTAAGACATATTAAGATATACACACACAAGGGCTCGCACATGCGCATACATGATTATACACATGTAGGCACAGTACACATATGCACAGAAAAGTGCGTACATGCACGCATACCGATCACAGCAATGACAACATCCCTCTAAAATCCAACCCTTCCTCATTGTGGTAGGGGCAGTGGCGACGTGATAGTGTCATAGCTATCCAGCTAACAGTGCTCTGGTGAAAATTCAGAAGGAGTCGACATCAGGATCCGTCGTCCTCTGGTCGTTTTTGTTTCTGCATATGGCAAGCAAAGACGTGTCAGGTGACAATATTACTTCTGTGCCATTCCTTTGTGTGTTCTCTTCACCGACTTTGCATGTAACCACTGAGCCTAGCTGTTCTCAGTGTCGGGAGTAAAACCCTGCAATTGATATACATGCAGATGGTTTGAGATACAAACATATTCAGTTCAATAACCATCAACTGTCTATTTTCAATATGATCAGAAGGATCCAAAACATCAACTTGAAATCAAATGCATTACATTAAAAATTCTACAGCATCATATTTTTCTTTTCTGTGTGAAAATCTGTTGTACTCTATTGTAAAATCAGACGGACACTTAGAGAAGAAGTAATGAAAGTAATTGAAGTCATGGGTTAAGTAATCATTTAGTCATATCAAACTGATCAAATTGGTGATGTCGAGTTATCAAACCATTTAAAAGTGTTGTTCTAATGTTATCATAACAATTAAAGTAAATAGAATTAGTTTTTATAAGTTAACTCAAATTATTAACTTTTATATTTTTTCAGGAGTTTGAAAATTTAAAAAATAATGTCTATAACTTTTCAAATAAAGCATTGTTCTGATCTAATAAATATTTCACAAATAAGAGCGGGCTATTTATAAAATGGCTTTCTGAAAATGAACTATTAGAGTCATATGTGAATAGCACAAAATTCACGTTTCCAGATTTGCCCTAGCACTCCTAATGTTTTGAACTCGTAGACACATTAATGACAGAGGCTTCCCAATCAGCGAGACTGTTGCATAGCCCCACTCCTGCTTGGACTGCGGCAGTACGCGTTTCGTATACTCGTCGTGTAGATCAAAGTGTAGTATCTGTTCCAATGGATACTGCACCCCATAGACTGGTATTGTCTTGGCCTTCGGGGATTGATTTACGCCGATCTATGGGTCTGTCCTGTGCAGTTCTAAGAGGTCCACCCTCCCAGGCTTCGCTTCCCCTCTTTGGGGAGGAGTAAGTTTATTGCTTACTGCCTGAGACGCCCCTACCGGGGAATGCCGACGGGGCTGCCCAGGCAATTTTTAAACCCCACTTTCCCGACCCGACCATGGGTCGCATCTTACTTGTGGGAGTAAGATAAAAACTGGCCTTGTGCCTAACTCCTGGAGAGGAGTAAATCAATACTCGTCGTGTAGAGGGCTGGTCGTGTCGTCCTGTGGATGAATTCTTTCTTCTAGAACCACACCGTCTGTTGTCTGCAATAAAAGCCATGTGGTGCACTCCAAAGACAAACTCTTCTTTTTAATTTAATTCATTTATTACAAGCGTTGTTATTTCAACTGGGGCTACGTCGAGAGAGAGAGCAATCACTACTTTATCGTAGTTAGTTATTAATGTTTTCTTAACTATTCATAGAGAGGGGGGGGGAAGAATTCTCGCGCTTGTCTTCCCTGAAGGGAAATATTCCTTATCTTTACATTGTGAATCGCACATCCTCTCAGTTCGCTTTCCGAATCAGACTGACTGAAAACTTGCTTCTCACGAGAACGAGTGACGTCACGGATCCCTTCGTTTCCCACGCAAGGCCCGCAAAGTCACAGAGCCTATCGCAGGTGCAGACTGACCCCTGATCTGGGGTCTCGTCACATGGTAACCTTGTCACGTCTGTTAGCTCTGACTGTGAGAACAAGCCCCAATCTGCACTCGATTGCACCCACGCTAACTCGCGCAAGTCAAACCCGATTTCCAACAGATACGTCCATTCCCATAGGGCCATTATCTAACAGAGACGACTTCATGCAGACCAAATAATCCTGAGGCACTATCTTCGTGAGCTCTATGTAGAAGGCTGGCTCACTGCTGCTCTTCCTCCTCATAATTAACAACACCACCAACATGAAGGTTCTGCCACACAAAAGTGCAAAGTATGAGCCACCAGAAATCCAGTTGTAATGTTCTACTGATGGATGGATACTATGCAATGCGACACAATAGAGTGTGTATACATCTTCACTGGACCATCTACAATACTTGAACATCCAGTGTAGCAACAAGTCCTGGGAATATATACCAGAAAGAACCGTGGGAAATAAGTCATACACCATCCACTATGACTATACAATCCCTACAGTTACATAATTTGTAAACGCAGCTGTTAAACCTGACATAGTGATATGGGACAAGATGTAGAGAGCAGCAACCATAGTTGAAGTCAGTGTCCCCAATGATGTCGACTAAACAGAGCTGAGAGGGAGAAGAGAACTAAATACCAAGGTCTTATGTACGACATGAAAAGAAACTGGAACCGTAGGAAGATTTCAATCATTTCAGTAATCATAGCAGTCACTATGCTCATAAAAAAAGAACTTAAAAAACTATCTGTCGAATATACCCGGTGAATCAAGTGCAAGAGAGATCCCAGCTATTTCAAAGGGGCGGTTAGAATCCTAAAAGGATCTTTCAATTAGAGTCTCTGAAATAGCGAGTGAATGTCTAGCATCTGGTAGGATTTCCCATCCCCGGCAAAAACAAAGAGAAAAGAAAAGTTTTAAAAAGAGAAAAGGACCTGCAAATTCCCAAATACAAAAATGTATTACATGTGAAGAATCCGTCATTCACGTTTGAAATGGATGAGTTGATTGTGTGCGACAAGCTCCCATAAATTTGATAAAGCAAAAGTGAAATTTCTTATAAAATATAGGTATTTCATGACAAAACAAAACACAAGGAAACACAAAGACGAGGTATATTTTTAAAACAAAGTATGGACAAAAAACAAAAACAAAAGGTAGATTAGGTTTGTTGCAAAATCATAATTTATTTGTCATATTGCTATCCGTGTTTGCATGTTAAAAGACGGGAATTCGTCGTTGTCATCGGTTTGAATCATAAGCAATGCTCAGCACGTCTTGTTAGTTTGAAGTCGGTGAGAAGAAAGAGCAAGAGAATGGTTTCTCATTCTTGAAAGTGAGCAGCAAGATAATGCCTAATAAAATATGTCTCGCTTGTTCTGATTGATTGTCAATCAGGCCCATTATCCAATCAAAGAAGCTCTTGTTGAGAAGATTATCAAGGAGAGACCACGACGGGAGGTTACGTAGTATGTTTTTTTTTTTTTAGAAAAGAAGGAAGTGAAAAAGAATTAATGTTGTTAATTTCAGATGAGAGATGAGTTACTTCCCTTGAATGATTATACAGGAAGTGGAGACTTTAAAGCAACTAGGTAAATATATCAGAATACATAAACGGATCTCGTTACCTTAAAGCAGATACGGACGATGAATGAATGAATAAAATATACTTAAATAAAAATAAATTCATAAGATATACATAATTAAAAAATATAAATTAAAATAATAAAAAATACTAATATTAACATCGACACATGAATTTAAAACGAACAATGGACTTGGGAACGATTTGAGGAAAGAAATTAAAAGAAAACATATTCTTTTTGTTTTTGATTTTGGTTAAATTTCAAATCCATTTCATTTTCGGTATAAGTCCGTTGACAGCAGCCTTTATATGCGCGTTTGAACTAGTGTTGAACATTCATATGCGCGTTTGAACTAGAGTTGAAGATACATCTGACGAAGGGAAATGTTCTCGAAATATCATACTGTACGGAGCTTCCATCATAACTTTCTGACGCAGGTAGGACATAATATAATGTAAATAGATTAAAAGAATATATATATATATATATTGAATTAATAAAAATGGTGAAACTGCATAACTCGTTCCACCGTTATATGTCTTAATTGGCTTCAATTTGTGTCTATTCGTTACACATCTGCATTGCATTACCTTCTATTAATTACCTTTATATATACACACTAAACAACGCTTCACGCTAACTACATAAACCGGACTCATGAAAAAGAATGTCAAAAACTACCTGATGAATATCTTCGGTGAACCAGGTGCAAGAGAAATACAAACAATTACACTTAAAGGGATGGTTAGAATCTTAAAATGATTCCTAGGCTGGAGTGTCTGAAATAGCGAGTGACTGTCAGGTATCTAGTAGGATGCTCCATCCCCACCAAAAAAAAGATAAGAAAATTAAAAAAAATTTTAAAGTATAATATCATCATCATATCAATAATTATATATATATATATATATATATATATATATATGAATATATATATATGTATAATATATATATATATATGTATAATATATATATATATATGAATAATATATATATATATATATGTATAATATATATGTATATATATAGTTATATATATATAATTATATATATATATTGTTATATATATATATATTGTTATATATATATATATTGTTATATATATATATATTGTTATATATATATATTGTTATATATATATATATTGTTATATATATATATATTGTTATATATATATTGTTATATATATATATAGTTATATATATATATATATATATATAGTTATATATATATATATTGTTATATATATATATATTGTTATATATATATATATTGTTATATATATATATAGTCATATATATATATAGTTATATATATATATATAGTTATATATATATATATAGTTATATATATATATATAGTTATATATATATAGTTATATATATATATAGTTATATGAAGGAGAGTGGAAAGGAATTAGAGAAAGCAAAAGCCAAATCAAAATTCAATTCAAAAGTTCAAAGCAAGGTATAATCCGCAAAAAGGCAATTTATTCAAGTTAAATTTTCCTTAAGCCAGGCTTTTCAAAGATCAAAATCTTATCATCAGAGGAAGTCGCTGGGATAGATAAGTTGGCAATGGCCACGATTTAAAATTTGAAAAAATGAAATAAAATAAAAATTGTAGGGAAGGAAACGTAGGACAAAACTGTGCCAGGGTGCAAGCAACTTATCTCCAGTTGCAGGCATAAACGTAAATTCAGGTATAGCAACCATAATAATCCCCCAGACACCCCTCCCCCATTTGATTAAATACCCTCCCTTCATCTCGGATTTTCCCTCCTTACATCTCGAAACCCCTTTCTGATAGTTCTAATTCCTGTTGTTCTTTAATCTCTACTTATATCTCCCTCGTCCCTTTAACCTTCTCTTAACTTAATAAAATTACCCATAAACTTCGTTAGCTTCGCATATCCCTTAGTTTTAACACCTTTCTTCCATTACCCCCTAAATCTTTCCACTTAACCTTCTTAACTGTATAACTTTATTTGGCTTTCCATTTTCTTTCCCGTTTAACTTCTTTTAATGCATTCGTCCGCTTCCCTTCAACACTTCCATTCTTCATTCTTTTCCCTTTCAACGTGATAACTAACCCACTCTATTCATATTATATCCTAGCCCTTTTATTTACTTGTTGATTAGCCTTATCTACTCCATATCCCATTTGCACACCTCGATATCGAACTCCTTACTGCTTCCACTGTGCACTCTAATTATTCTTCCCCTCCTGTTTTTAATTCTTCTCACTTTTTTAATAGCCTCGATTATTCCCCCCTAGTTTTACCTCGCCCTTCGCACATCTCTCTCAAACTACTCAACCCCCAACCCGCCCTAGCTCTACATCTTTTAACCCCTATAGTATTTACTTGTAACTGCGATCTCCACTCTCCTTCTGGCTTAATCCTTTGTCACTTTTTTAACCTTGTATATCTCTTACTTCTTCCGGCCTCCACTAACCTATTTAACAATTTTCTTAATTAACCTCCATATAACTTTTTTTAAATTTCAAAGTTTATATTTTCCCATATCTATTTGAACTAGCATCCCGTAACTGCTTATTTACTAACCCATAATTTTTTTCCACCTTGGAGACTCCCATTCCGGATATCCTCTCTAGGTCTTGTTTTCCTTTTTCTTTTTCCTTATTCTAATTTTCATTCTTGAGCTCCAATCTTATCGACTTTTCCCTCATTCTATTATTAGTATCTTATTTTTTAATTTTTTAATTTTTTAATTTTATTTTTTATTCTTTCGGTCAATCCTCAATTTTCCCTACGAGCTTAAGACTAATCTTATTATCTATTTTTCATTCTTTACTCTTTCATTTTCTTATTTCTACTTTTTATACTATTTTTATCTTTATTTTTTATCTTTACTCTTTTAATTTTTAACTCATTTTCCTAGTCCTACCCTTCATATATATCTTGCCTCATTGTTTATATCTAAGGTCATTTGATTAAACTTCTAAACCCCCGAACTCTGTTCTTATACATATTCTGATATTTTAACCCCTTATCCTAACATTCGTTAACTTACCCCCACTCCTTTCTTCCCCTTTTCTAGTTGAATCCTAATTCGCCTAACTTCCAATTTCAACTTTATGTTTCACCCCCCTTCTTTCACACTCTTAGTTTTATCCGCATTCCTTCACCGCATCGCTCCCTTTCTCCTCCCCCCTCTCTTTCCTCGTACCCGTCCCTTTCTCCTCCCACATTCCACTTACCCGTTTCCTCCCTTGCCCATTGGTCGCATATTATACTCTTGTTTTCACTGTCTCTGCTTTTCTTCATTTATAGCCGGCTTTCTCAACTGGGCAGACTTTAAATATTCTCACTGCCCCTTTTTCCACTTTAAAACACTTTCCTTTGTCATCTCTGCCCGGGAAGTTTCTTTAATGGCGAATATTTTACATCTTAATCTCCTCTGACGCCTGCCTGCATCATCGAATGTACCTCTTATTGGACTTTTTACCCTTCCTGGATTTTCTATTTTCGCCGTACCTGAAGTTGTGGCTTCTTGGAGTTTAACTTTGAAACTTCTCTCATTACTTCTCGTGCCTCTAACGACCTACCTATCTACATCGTATCCTCTCCGCTGGACTCTTCGACACCGGACGTTTTGGCAATCGGACATTTGCTTGCACCCTGGCACAGTTTTGCCCTACGTTTCCTTCCCTACAATTTTTATTTTATTTCATTTTTTCAAATTTTAAATCTTGGCCATTGCCAACTTATCTATCCCAGCGACTTCCTCTGATGATAAGATTTTGATCTTTGAAAAGCCTGGCTTAAGGAAAATTTAACTTGAATAAATTGCCTTTTTGCGGATTATACCTTGCTTTGAACTTTTGAATTGAATTTTGATTTGGCTTTTGCTTTCTCTAATTCCTTTCCACTCTCCTTCATCTCTACCTGCTCTATCCTGGATATTGAGCTGTATACTCTTCACAATAGGGTTTTACCTTTCCTAAAAGTTCGCTTTTAGTACACCTCTTTATATATAGTTATATATATATATATATATAGTTATATATATATATATATATAGTTATATATATATATATATATAGTTATATATATATATATAGATAGTTATATATATATATATAGTTATATATATATATAGTTATATATATATATAGTTATATATATATATATAGTTATATATATATATATAGTTATATATATATATATATATAGTTATATATATATATATATATAGTTATATATATATATATAGTTATATATATATATAGTTATATATATATATATATAGTTATATATATATATATAGTTATATATATATATATAATTATATATATATATATAGTTATATATATATATAATTATATATATATATATATAATTATATATATATATATAGTTATATATATATATAATTATATATATATATATAGTTATATATATATATAATTATATATATATATAATTATATATATATATATAATTATATATATATATAATTATATATATATATATATATATATAATTATATATATATATACATAATTATATATATATATATATATATATATATAGTTATATATATATATATAGTTATATATATATATATAATTATATATATATATATATATATAGTTATATATATATATATAGTTATATATATATATATAGTTATATATATATATATAATTATATATATATATATATATATATATATATATAAACAATGTGATTTGAAAATAACGCCATATACTTGTAATTATACTTGTAAGTAATTACTGAAATATTATTTATACAAGAAATGACTGGGGGGGTGGGGCTGCAACAGTTATGAATTATGCGTTATTTTTTCTTTTAGTTCTCACATTCCATGAGCGATGCTTTTGATAATGGGGAAAATCCCGTTTTCTGGGTCGGCTGCTGTTTTCAATACTCTCATAGTATTCATCACCATTCATCTGCCAATCCATCCATCTTGTTGACCCTAATCTTCGAATGGTTATTTAGTCTTGATACGTGTTGACTCATTAGTAAAAAAAAAAAAAAAAACAGAAAAAAATGTTACTTGTGAAATCAGTTGATGCTGTTTCCATGCAGCTTTAGAAGCTGGTGGCTATTGCTGTCACCTATATCGAATTTTGAATAAAACCTCATGCTATATACTTTTTTATCATATCCTTTTCTTGTAAAAATTATATTTCAGTAATAAATTAAGCACTTAATAATAATTAACCCTGTTTATATATATATATATATATATATATATATATATATATATATTTAATTAGTTTTCTTTTTGCGATAATATCAGCTTCATCTAAGCTTCTTAATATTATGCCATCACCTGATATTATCGGTAAAAAGACTAATTAAAAACATTTATAAGCGATACAACTATCACGTATTTCAGACATAGCTTACTGGTAAAGTTGAAGATTGAAATCCTGCCATAGTCAGCCACGCTGAAGAGCCGCAATAACGGCAAAACATGTGTCCGTCGATAATATTTTATCTCTTTCTCTCATATATATATATATATATATATATAGAGAGAGAGAGAGAGATATATATATGTGCAAACATTGTTAAAAATAAAAGAATTCGTCTGTTTAATTATACCTTTTTTTATTCTTTCAATTTTTCTGATGGTCTTTTTCGTATTAAAATTAAAAAAATTAATAATAAATGTTCCATGTGGAATTTTTTGATTTTAATACAAAAAAGACCATCAGAACAATTGAAAAAATAAAAAAAGGTATAATTAAACAGACGAATTCTGTTATTTTTAACAATGTTTGCATAAATGAGAAAATGCTGCCTAAATACACGCACACAATATATATATATAAATATATATATATATATATATATATATATATATATATTAAAATAAACATAGTTTGAGTATCCGACAATTGTTTCAGAACCTCTTCAGGAATCCCTGAAGAGGTTCTGAAACAATTGTCGGATACTCAAACTATGTTTATTTTAATATAAAAAGCTCTAATATATATTGAGCACTTTTGAAAAGCATTGGTTTTGTTCATCTTGTGAATATTTGAACTTAATATATATATATATATATATATATATATATATATATATATATATATATATATATATATATATATATAAGAGAGAGAGAGAGAGAGAGAGAAGCAAAAACAAGCTCCTTATTTTCTGTTTATGTAATAACGACTGTTACATTCCATCATGTTGAATAAACAGTATCTCCATTACGGATCTAAATATGAGGAATGAGTGTTTAAACAGATAAAAAAAAAGATAAAAATAAAACATGGAGGAGATGACACTGTAGAAATAAAATAAGAGATAAATTATCGTCATTTTGGGCGTTTTTTTATTTCTATGTTCTTGGTAAAGGTCAAAGGTTTCGTTGCAAGGTCAACGGGCGGGTATGGCTCGGGTGGAGGATGCATGATGGGAGGCAGATGAAAGAAAGAAAAGCCAATGTCAAAATAAAGAACGCAAAAAAAAAAATGGAGTCATTAACGAGGAAGATGAAGAATCGGGTGTGCATGTCAGGGTGAACTGCTTAGTCTTTCCATTGTGTTTTTTGGGGTGGGGGAAGGGTTAGGGTTAGGGTTGGGGTGGGAGAAGGGGGTCTTCAGATCACGAAAAGATCGTAGCTCTTTTTTCGGCAGAACTTTGGACCCTCTTTTAGTTTTTATGAGCAAATTTTTTTATAAATATTTTTTTTTTTAGTTTTTTATTATCAGTAGTACTCACTAGGAGTTCTCACGCAGATCATCGTCAGTGATTGCTCACTGACAACAACCAGTGGTATTACCTGGAGTCTGAGTGACAACAAGCCTCCCCAGATTTCCGGTATTCTTCACCTCTTTTCGATAACGATTCAGTATCGCAACAGCTGTTTACCATTGGTTTCTCGCTGGTAAGGACCATCGGTCTTCTCTGGGATTTGAGTGGCAATAAGCCTCTCCAAGGTCCCAAATTATTATTATTATTATTATTATTATTATCATTATTATTATCATTATTATTATTATTATTATTATTATTATTATTATTATTATTATTATTATTATCATTATTATTATAATAAGGGAGGTAACAGTGGTTAAGTTGATAACGAAAAGGACTGACGGCCTAGGTGTGCCAAGTTCGAATCCTGTCAGTCATTTAAGGATGTTGGCAACCTTCACGTTGTGCCTCCTTCAAGAATGCCAGCAAACAGAATAAAGCTGGTCAACAAAGTTGTACCATGCTGACTCATACTAATTTATGATTTGATTGTGCACATTAAAGGCTTAAAGAGAGAAAGTAGCAACCCTAGTTGAAGTCAGTGTTCCCAATGATGCTGGCTTAAACAGAGCTGAAAGGAAAAAGATAACGAAATACCAAGGTCTCGTGTACGATGTAAAAAAAAAACTGGAATCTTAAGTAATTATAGAAGACACCGGCAAAAAGAATTTCAAAAACTACCGACAGATACAAAAAATTGCACTTAAAGGGACGATTAGAATTGTAAAAAGATCTCTCGGTTGGAGTGGTTGAGACCAATCGATGGCAGTGAGAGAGGTCGCGGTTGGGGATAGCAAACTGAAAGCTGTAGATGAGTTCTGCTACCTGGGCGACTCCCTTTCAGCCGATGGTGGTTGTGAGACTTGCTATTACCCGATGCCAGTCTTCCTGGAGGGGCTTTAGAGAACCCCTGCCCATCTTGACAAATAAGCATCTGGCGATCACAACTAAAGGACAGGTGTACACCAGCTGTGTGAAAGTGTTATGCTTTATGGCTCTGAAACATGGGCTGCATCAGCGAACAACGAAAGAGACATGATTAAATGGATCTGTCATATCACGTCAGAAAACGACACTCTCTTTAAGACTCTTCTCTCTAGGCTTGGTATACGAGAAATAACTGATGTCCTTAAGCTGGGCAGGTTGAGATGGTTTGGCCATGTCGAGCGAAGATCTAACTGGATCTCCAGGGTCAGAAACATGTCCATCGCATGAAGTCGGCAGGTTGAAAGACCGAGGCTTTCTTGGGATGAGCTGTGTAAACATGACCGTGCAGCCCTGGGGGGGGGGGTTACAAACTTAGATCCTCGCGACCGCCGAGCCTTGAGTGGAAGACTTTGATCAAGACTGACAGGCAGGCCCCACCCTCTTATAATCAAAGGCCTGTTATAAAATAACTCGGAAGAAGAAGAAGAAGAAGAAGAAGAAGAAGAAGAAGAGTGAAAAGAAGACGAAGAAATAGTGGCAACATAAAAAGATAAGAAAATTGAAAAGAAAAAGAGACAATGGATAAGGGTTGTGCACTCCCTAATCATACCTCTCCTGAACCGATATTGCTTGAGGCAAGGAGATATACAGACTGATTGGAAACAATGCGGGTATAAGCAGAGAAAGACTGGTGTTATTACAGAGGTTTCCTTCTCCAAGACTAGTTGCCTAACCAAAGCTTAAGCGTCTAGTCTGCCCTACTACATAGCTAAAGGGAAGATATATAGATTCATAGTACCTTTCCCAAGGGTATAAATGAAAGTTATATGGAACTAGAACTTGGTATGCAGGGCCCAAACTCTGCACATGTAACCATTACACCACACAACTTCTACAAATTAAATGTATACATATACTTACATAGATATCATATATATATATATATATATATATATATATATATATATATAGCATAGATTTATGTAAAGTTAATTACATGATTAATTTACGTTCCAAGAATTCAGCACAATAACAGATTGTGTACGATCGTTTCAGAGACCATGTATTTTTAATTTTATTTTTACTATCAGATTTCATCGTCAGCACAGGGTATTGACACGAGCATATAGATAGCATCAATGAAACAGAGATCAACATCCTCATTTAATCTCTCTCTCTCTCTCTCTCCTTATATATATATATATATATATATATATATATATATAGTATTTCTGGTGACATTTTGTTCATATGAATTGGACGTGGACAAGTAGAGCAGTATATTTTTTTGGTATAAATGTTTATTTATACAAACATGTTTGTGTTACATACGTGCATATTTTAGTTTATTAAGTTTATTATTAACTAGCGGGACCAGTTTCCGTGTTGCCCGGAAAAAATATGGAGAAACCTCAGAAACTCCTGCTTCCTTGAACCCCATGTAACTATGCTTATTTTTTTTAAATCTCTGCAAATATTAACTTTAAAGTTATTAAGAAAATAATGTATAAAAACGTTGTATCTGCTGTTGACGGAAGTCAGGTACGAATGCAGAACCCACGATAATCTCTATTTACTTTCCTCCCCACGAGGGCAGAGTTAAACACAAGGTCTGTTTTTAGTATGTAGGAAAATTCAGCTCCCCCAAAAGGGTAACTCTAGATTAAGACAAAAATAAAAAGAATCCTATCTAGAAGGCTTTCTCCTTCGCTGACTGATGGGTTCCATCTTATTAACCCTTAGAACAGCTGAAGTGTAGTATCGGTGCAAACGACTCCATGATAGTTGCTCGGGCTCTTAATGTCCTTAAATTACATGTATAATAGATGAAATGTATGTCTTGTAAGTCAATGGACTAAGTATTCTTTTGTTTTTTCCTCAATGTGCTGAATATCAGACGAAATTTGAACAAATAGAGATTCTTTGCAAGGGCTTCTCGTCTGTGTAACACATTGCCACAAGACTGCTTCCCCAAGATTACAACTTAGTCGTCTTCAAAGCCAATGTTAACAGATTCCTATCGAGAACAGAGTACTAAATCGACTTCGCAATCTAGTGGAAGATGATCTCTTCTCGCCCTTACAGCCTCTTTCACACAGAAGATATGTTGCTAGTCACTCTCTACTCTATCGTTATGTTCATGGTAGGTGCTCGACTGAGCTCCAACCCCTCGTCCCCTCCTGTAAAACATTCACAGCAAGAACTTGTCTAGTTACAACCATAGCTAAAAACTTTCCCCCCTCTCTCTCTCTCTTTCTCTTTACCAAAAACCAAACAAAACTTCCATGAACAAAGTTTCTTTCCTAGAACATCCTATCTGTGGAACAAGATACCACGAGTCTGCTTCCCAACCGACTTCAGCATGGTCGTCTTCAAGTCTAACGTAAACAAGTACTTGAAGAGTTTGAACGCAAAACGCGATAAATCCAATTC
>OY744529.1:28985472-29062972 GCA_963556195.1 Sepiola atlantica
GGAAGAGATACATAGTAGGCTATATATTCCAACAGTCTATTTGCTACAAGCGATCACGTTTTCCATTTGTTTTGTTTTTTTCTGTTAGAAAGAAAAAGGAAAGAAAGATTTGGTTATAAGAAGATGTCAAAATGACAAAGATGTCTCTAAGTAGTCACTCATGCCGGTAGGGCAGCCTAGCACCAACGTTTTCATTGTTATTTTAGAACTTCGAAAAGAAATGAAATAAAATATGAAAATAAAAAAAGAAACAGAATTAAAGAAAACCGATTATTTAACATGGACGGCGGCACCGGGGGGGGGGGGAACAGGAGGGGGGGGGGCTCAAGCCCCCCTCACTTTTTGACTTGGGTCCCCCCACTTTACGGTCATCAATAATTAAGTTGATATGCATGTGTTTAACCTCCCCTCCACACACTTTTTAGGAGACCCCCCTTTTATAACTGTCCCGCCGGCCCTGTTTAACATATGTGTTGAAGAGAGAATTAAAAGAAAATCGCGTATAGTAACGCCCTCTATGTGATTGAAAACTGACACTAAATTATTTTCTGAAACTGCATTTTTAATTTCGCTCCCAGCCGTAGATTAAAATTGCAATACACATAAGAAAACAAAGTAAATTATTAGTGAAATAAAGGAGGGGGTAATAACCTAACCTTCAGTCACTTATTTTAATAAACGGTTAGTCTCGCGCAGTGTCCGGAAATGAAAACATTATTGTGTCTGATAGAATATGTAATCGATGAAATAGATTGGAATTTATTTATTTTTAACTAAATAATACACATTGAATGTTTCTGCATTTCATTGGTTAGTTAAAATCAAGTATCGATTTGTCAGATGCATTGCTATTCAAGTCTAACTTGAAAAATTCGACTGACTTAATTCTATAATATATATACATATAAATACACACATATAATATATATATATATATATATATATAGGTGCATTCCAATGACCACAGGAAAAATCAATCCATAACCATACCTTTCATCTGATCTTACAATTTCTCCATCCTCATATGTCGTCGAACAACCACAACCAAACTTTACCTCTGTAGTTTCAATCTTTTTACTTTCATATATCAGCGAATATTTGTAATTCCTCTTTGTCACGCCGACAAACAAAAAAATACATGAAAAAAATGCATGAACGATTTTTTTGCTTACTGGTTCAGTCGAGTTTCGACTGTAGAAGACGGCTAAAAGTATCATGTCAAGATATTGGAATTAAGTTTACCTTGTTTTTAGGGGTGGGGGTTGCTGGATTTTGTCACAACTTCTCATGTGAGTTATTTTAATGCATTTTTTCGTCTATTTTGATTTGTCGTTACCTTGTATTTTAGCTTGTATTTTTAACGCGCCTCTGTCGTATCAAAGAATCGAGAATTTCATTAAAATTGGATAATTTCTCATTGTGATTCAAAAAAAGATTAATACAACGCGTTTGTTTATAAAGATTAAACTTGGTTGGGATCATAGGTTGAGAAGAGGGGGGGGGGTGATCCCCTAGCGCCGTGACTGAGCGAGCAGCAGATAGTTCATAGATTTGTGTAAAGGCTACAGATAGAGAGAGAGGGGAGGGGAGGGGGAGATGGGGAGGGAGCACTTGTTGCACTGATTGACAGAACACGTGCTCCTACAGATTTTGCAACACTAATAATAAATATTGGCATTTATTTGTCTTGTATAAACAGCGGTGGCTGAGGAGATAAATATGTGATAATAAGACCTATTTTTAGGGAGAATGAATGAAAACAAAATGAAAGAAAAGTAAAAGGAATGGATAATTAATGAATGGTTGAAAAATAGCGTAAGAAAGAACGGAAGAAAGAAAGAAGGAAAGAACGGAAGAAAGAAAGAACGAAAGAAAGAAGGAAAGAACGGAAGAAAGAAAGAACGAATAAACGGAAGAAGGAAAGAACGAAAGAAGGAAAGAAGGAAAGAAGGAAAGAACGGAAGAAAGAAAGAACGAAAGAAAAAAAGAAGGAAAGAACGGAAGAAAGAAAGAACGAAAGAAGGAAAGAACTGAAGAAAGAAAGAAAGAACGAAAGAAAAAACGGAAGAAAGAAAGAACGAAAGAAGGAAAGAACGGAAGAAAGAAAGAACGAAAGAAAGAAGGAAAGAACGGAAGAAAGAAAGAACGAAAGAAGGAAAGAACGGAAGAAAGAAAGAACGAAAGAAGGAAAGAACGGAAGAAAGAAAGAACGAAAGAAGGAAAGAACGGAAGAAAAAAAGAACGAAAGAAGGAAAGAACTGAAGAAAGAAAGAACGAAAGAAGGAAAGAACGGAAGAAAGAAAGAACGAAAGAAGGAAAGAACGGAAGAAAAAAAGAACGGAAGAAGGAAAGAACGGAAGAAAGAAAGAACGAAAGAAGGAAAGAACGGAAGAAAGAAAGAACGAAAGAAGGAAAGAACGGAAGAAAGAAAGAACGAAAGAAGAAAAGAACGGAAGAAAGAAAGAACGAAAGAAGGAAAGAACGGAAGAAAGAAAGAACGAAAGAAGGAAAGAACGGAAGAAAGAAAGAACGAAAGAAGGAAAGAACGGAAGAAAGAAAGAACGGAAGAAGGAAAGAACTGAAGAAGGAAAGAACGGAAGAAGGAAAGAACGGAAGAAAGAAAGAACGAAAGAAGGAAAGAACGGAAGAAAGAAAGAATGAAAGAAGGAAAGAACGGAAGAAAGAAAGAACGGAAGAAGGAAAGAACTGAAGAAGGAAAGAACGGAAGAAGGAAAGAACGGAAGAAGGAAAGAACGGAAGAAAGAAAGAACGGAAGAAGGAAAGAACTGAAGAAAGAAAGAACGAAAGAAGGAAAGAACGGAAGAAAGAAAGAACGGAAGAAGGAAAGAACTGAAGAAGGAAAGAACGGAAGAAAGAAAGAACTGAAGAAAGAAAGAACGAAAGAAGGAAAGAACGGAAGAAAGAAAGAACGAAAGAAGGAAAGAACGGAAGAAAGAAAGAATGAAAGAAGGAAAGAACGGAAGAAAGAAAGAACGGAAGAAGGAAAGAACTGAAGAAGGAAAGAACGGAAGAAAGAAAGAACTGAAGAAAGAAAGAACGAAAGAAGGAAAGAACGGAAGAAAGAAAGAACGAAAGAAGGAAAGAACGGAAGAAAGAAAGAACGAAAGAAGGAAAGAACGGAAGAAAGAAAGAACGAAAGAAGGAAAGAACGGAAGAAAGAAAGAACGGAAGAAGGAAAGAACTGAAGAAGGAAAGAACGGAAGAAGGAAAGAACGGAAGTACAATAATCAAATGAAATATGTGAAAACGACTAGAAAGTAAGAAAGAAAGTTAAATTGAGGACAAGAATGAAGATGAAAGAAAACGAATATGAACCAAATTTAGAACAAAAGAAAAAGAAAGAAAAGAAAGTCAGCACAAAAGAATAAAAGTGACGACAAACGAAAGAAAGAAAAAGAAAAAGAAAAATTAAGACAAATGGAAGAAAGAAACGAAAGTTAGGACAAAAGTCAAATACAGAAAAGAAGAAGGTGGAGACAAACAAAAAATAAACAAAAGAAAAGTTAGGACAAATGAAAGAAAGAAAGGGAAAAAAAGAAAAGTTTGTACTCAAGATTAAAAAAAGAAAGACACGAAGTAAAATAAAACAAAAGAAAGTGAAAACAATCGAAAAAAAGTTAGGACAAAAAGGGGCACTTCTGCATTTCAACCGTCACTTGGACTTAATAATTGAAGAGCTCCATTAAGTCAACCGGAAGTGAAATTATATATATATGAAAAAAAAAACAATGTTGACTGTTTGTTGGATTTTCGTTTCAAATTATAAATTTTCGTTTTAAAAGATCACTGTTGACTATTTTGATAAGTTTTTAATTCATACAATTAAAAAAATCACTGACTAAAATCACTGACTATTCATTTTAATGATAAATTTTCATTTTAAAAATCACTGTTGACTATTTTAAGAAAGTTTTAATTCATACAATAACAAAAATCACTGACTATTCATTAAAATGATAAATTTTCGTTTTAAAAAAACACTGTTGACTATTTTGAGAAAGTTTTCATTCATACAATAAAAAAAAACATATTTTTATTATTTTTATAAATTTTTAAATTATTAAATAAAATATTTTCATATTCAATAACGATACATTGTTCGCTGTTAATATTGTCATTTTGAATAAAAAAACATCTAATTCGGTTACTTCCGGTTCGTTGCCTGCCCCTGCCTTCAAAATAAGAAAGCAAATTAAGTCCAAGTGACGGTTGAAATGCAGAAGTGCCCAAAAAAGAAAGGAAAAAAAGTGATGACAAACGAAAGAAAGAAGAAATGAAATGCTAGGACAAAAGTAAAATAAAGAAGAGTTAGGACAAACGAAGAAGAAAGGATAAAAGGAAAGTGGAGAAAAATAATAAAAAAGGGTACAAATAAGACAAGAAAAAAAAATGATTGAAACCAAAAAAATAGGACAAAGAAATAATAAAGAAAAACAAATAAAATGAAAAAGAACGGAGGTAATGAATTAAAATGATAAAAAATAAATAACAAACGTTGAAAACCGAAGATGATAAGCAACGACCTTCCCAATCTTTGTATGCTACTCATGAATTGAAGCCACATTTAATTTAATCTAAAGTATTTACCGGACACGAAACCGCTTTTATAGGTTAGGAACAAGATAATTAGTATTGAAAACAGCATTTCTTATAATTTACACGGATCCTGCTAATAAAAATTCTCGAAATAGCGATTACGAACAATACTAATACATCAGTCAGCTGCTGATGTCTGCTGTAACCGTTTGCTTGATTATATACTGAATTACCTCAGTCAACATTAAAGGCAAAGAAATAGCTAATTATAAAGGTATTGAGATAGAGACACGGCATGTATAATTATATTAGCAATTACAAACAATACTAATGCACCAGTCAGCTGCTGCTGATTGTATACTTACGTTTGCTTGAATATAAACTAAATTACCTTCCTTGATGTTACAGGTCAACCAATAGCCATTAATATGGAGGTTTTGATACATAGACACAAATTATTAGAGATTACGGACAATACTAATACTTCAGTCAGCTGCTGCTGGTTGATGCTAGCGTTTGTCTTGATTATATAATGAATTACCTCCCTTAGTGATAAGGGCAAGGGAATAGCTATTTATATAGAGAGATATTGAAACTCGTTTTATTGTTATATTAAAGATTAGAGATTTTATTAAAACTAAAACTCGATTGGTTGTTTCGTTTGGTTGTTTCGTTTTACGGCATATCAACCCATTTCGAGTGATTTAATTCCGAGTACGGTCATTTTGGTGAAAGTTTTTATGCTTCATGTTCTATATATCTTCAAGTATTTATTCATGGTGTTTCGTTTGGTTTCTTTGTTTTACGGCATATCAACCATTTCGCGTTATTTAATGCCGAGTACGGTCATTTTTGCAAACGTTTTTATGCTTCATGTTCTATATATCTTCAAGTATTTATTCATGGTGTTTCGTTTGGTTTCTTTGTTTTACGGCATATCAACAATTTCGGGTTATTTAATTCCGAGTACGGTCATTTTTGCAAACGTTTTTATGCTTCATGTTCTATATATCTTCAAGTATTTATTCATGGTGTTTCGTTTGGTTTCTTTGTTTTACGGCATATCAACCATTTCGCGTTATTTAATGCCGAGTACGGTCATTTTTGCAAACGTTTTTATGCTTCATGTTCTATATATCTTCAAGTATTTATTCATGGTGTTTCGTTTGGTTTCTTTGTTTTACGGCATATCAACCATTTCGGGTTATTTAATGCCGAGTACGGTCATTTTGGTAAAGGTTTTTATGCTTCATGTTCTATATATCTTCAAGTATTTATTCATGGTGTTTCGTTTGGTTTCTTTGTTTTACGGCATATCAACCATTTCGGGTTATTTAATTCCGAGTACGGTCATTTTGGTAAAAGTTTTTATGCTTCATGTTCTATATATCTTCAAGTATTTATTCATGGTGTTTCGTTTGGTTTCTTTGTTTTACGGCATATCAACCATTTCGGGTTATTTAATGCCGAGTACGGTCATTTTGGTAAAGGTTTTTATGCTTCATGTTCTATATATCTTCAAGTATTTATTCATGGTGTTTCGTTTGGTTTCTTTGTTTTACGGCATATCAACCATTTCGGGTTATTTAATTCCGAGTACGGTCATTTTGGTAAAAGTTTTTATGCTTCATGTTCTATATATCTTCGAGTATTTATTCATGGTGTTTCGTTTGGTTTCTTTGTTTTACGGCATATCAACCATTTCGGGTTATTTAATGCCGAGTAGGGTCATTTTGGTAAAGGTTTTTATGCTTCATGTTCTATATATCTTCAAGTATTTATTCATGGTGTTTCGCTTGGTTTCTTTGTTTTACGGCATATCAACCATTTCGGGTTATTTAATGCCGAGTAGGGTCATTTTGGTAAAGGTTTTTATGCTTCATGTTCTATATATCTTCAAGTATTTATTCATGGTGTTTCGCTTGGTTTCTTTGTTTTACGGCATATCAACCATTTCGGGTTATTTAATACCGAGTACGGTCATTTTGGTAAAGGTTTTTATGCTTCATGTTCTATATATCTTCAAGTATTTATTTATGGTGTTTCGTTTGGTTTCTTTGTTTTACGGCATATCAACCATTTCGGGTTATTTAATGCCGAGTACGGTCATTTTGGTAAAGGTTTTTATGCTTCATGTTCTATGTATCTTCAAGTATTCATTTATGGTGTTTCGTTTGGTTTCTTTGTTTTACGGCATATCAACCATTTCGGGTTATTTAATGCCGAGTAGGGTCATTTTGGTAAAGGTTTTTATGCTTCATGTTCTATATATCTTCAAGTATTTATTCATGGTGTTTCGTTTGGTTTCTTTGTTTTACGGCATATCAACCATTTCGGGTTATTTAATGCCGAGTACAGTCATTTTGGTAAAGGTTTTTATGCTTCATGTTCTATATATCTTCAAGTATTTATTCATGGTGTTTCGTTTGGTTTCTTTGTTTTACGGCATATCAACCATTTCGGGTTATTTAATGCCGAGTACGGTCATTTTGGTGAAAGTTTTTATGCTTCATGTTCTATATATCTTCAAGTATTTATTCATGGTGTTTCGTTTGGTTTCTTTGTTTTACGGCATATCAACCATTTCGGGTTATTTAATGCCGAGTACGGTCATTTTGGTAAAGGTTTTTATGCTTCATGTTCTATATATCTTCAAGTATTTATTCATGGTGTTTCGTTTGGTTTCTTTGTTTTACGGCATATCAACCATTTCGGGTTATTTAATGCCGAGTACGGTCATTTTGGTAAAGGTTTTTATGCTTCATGTTCTATATATCTTCAAGTATTTATTTATGATGTTTCGTTTGGTTTCTTTGTTTTACGGCATATCAACCATTTCGGGTTATTTAATGCCGAGTACGGTCATTTTGGTAAAGGTTTTTATGCTTCATGTTCTATATATCTTCAAGTATTTATTCATGGTGTTTCGTTTGGTTTCTTTGTTTTACGGCATATCAACCATTTCGGGTTATTTAATGCCGAGTACAGTCATTTTGGTAAAAGTTTTTATGCTTCATGTTCTATATATCTTCAAGTATTTATTCATGGTGTTTCGTTTGGTTTCTTTGTTTTACGGCATATCAACCATTTCGGGTTATTTAATGCCGAGTACGGTCATTTTGGTAAAGGTTTTTATGCTTCATGTTCTATATATCTTCAAGTATTTATTCATGGTGTTTCGTTTGGTTTCTTTGTTTTACGGCATATCAACCATTTCGGGTTATTTAATGCCGAGTACGGTCATTTTGGTAAAGGTTTTTATGCTTCATGTTCTATATATCTTCAAGTATTTATTTATGATGTTTCGTTTGGTTTCTTTGTTTTACGGCATATCAACCATTTCGGGTTATTTAATGCCGAGTACAGTCATTTTGGTAAAGGTTTTTATGCTTCATGTTCTATATATCTTCAAGTATTTATTCATGGTGTTTCGTTTGGTTTCTTTGTTTTACGGCATATCAACCATTTCGGGTTATTTAATGCCGAGTACAGTCATTTTGGTAAAAGTTTTTATGCTTCATGTTCTATATATCTTCAAGTATTTATTCATGGTGTTTCGTTTGGTTTCTTTGTTTTACGGCATATCAACCATTTCGGGTTATTTAATGCCGAGTACAGTCATTTTGGTAAAGGTTTTTATGCTTCATGTTCTATATATCTTCAAGTATTTATTCATGGTGTTTCGTTTGGTTTCTTTGTTTTACGGCATATCAACCATTTCGGGTTATTTAATGCCGAGTACAGTCATTTTGGTAAAGGTTTTTATGCTTCATGTTCTATATATCTTCAAGTATTTATTCATGGTGTTTCGTTTGGTTTCTTTGTTTTACGGCATATCAACCATTTCGGGTTATTTAATGCCGAGTACGGTCATTTTGGTAAAGGTTTTTATGCTTCATGTTCTATATATCTTCAAGTATTTATTCATGGTGTTTCGTTTGGTTTCTTTGTTTTACGGCATATCAACCATTTCGGGTTATTTAATGCCGAGTACAGTCATTTTGGTAAAAGTTTTTATGCTTCATGTTCTATATATCTTCAAGTATTTATTCATGGTGTTTCGTTTGGTTTCTTTGTTTTACGGCATATCAACCATTTCGGGTTATTTAATGCCGAGTACGGTCATTTTGGTAAAGGTTTTTATGCTTCATGTTCTATATATCTTCAAGTATTTATTCATGGTGTTTCGTTTGGTTTCTTTGTTTTACGGCATATCAACCATTTCGGGTTATTTAATGCCGAGTACAGTCATTTTGGTAAAGGTTTTTATGCTTCATGTTCTATATATCTTCAAGTATTTATTCATGGTGTTTCGTTTGGTTTCTTTGTTTTACGGCATATCAACCATTTCGGGTTATTTAATGCCGAGTACGGTCATTTTGGTAAAGGTTTTTATGCTTCATGTTCTATATATCTTCAAGTATTTATTCATGGTGTTTCGTTTGGTTCCTTTGTTTTACGGCATATCAACCATTTCGGGTTATTTAATGCCGAGTACGGTCATTTTGGTAAAGGTTTTTATGCTTCATGTTCTATATATCTTCAAGTATTTATTCATGGTGTTTCGTTTGGTTTCTTTGTTTTACGGCATATCAACCATTTCGGGTTATTTAATGCCGAGTACGGTCATTTTGGTAAAGGTTTTTATGCTTCATGTTCTATATATCTTCAAGTATTTATTCATGGTGTTTCGTTTGGTTTCTTTGTTTTACGGCATATCAACCATTTCGGGTTATTTAATGCCGAGTACGGTCATTTTGGTAAAGGTTTTTATGCTTCATGTTCTATATATCTTCGAGTATTTATTCATGGTGTTTCGTTTGGTTTCTTTGTTTTACGGCATATCAACCATTTCGGGTTATTTAATGCCGAGTACGGTCATTTTGGTAAAGGTTTTTATGCTTCATGTTCTATATATCTTCAAGTATTTATTCATGGTGTTTCGTTTGGTTTCTTTGTTTTATGGCATATCAACCATTTCGGGTTATTTAATGCCGAGTACGGTCATTTTGGTAAAGGTTTTTATGCTTCATGTTCTATATATCTTCAAGTATTTATTCATGGTGTTTCGTTTGGTTTCTTTGTTTTATGGCATATCAACCATTTCGGGTTATTTAATGCCGAGTACGGTCATTTTGGTAAAGGTTTTTATGCTTCATGTTCTATATATCTTCAAGTATTTATTCATGGTGTTTCGTTTGGTTTCTTTGTTTTACGGCATATCAACTATTTCGGGTTATTTAATGCCGAGTACGATCATTTTGGTAAAGGTTTTTATGCTTCATGTTCTATATATCTTCAAGTATTTATTCATGGTGTTTCGTTTGGTTTCTTTGTTTTATGGCATATCAACCATTTCGGGTTATTTAATGCCGAGTACGATCATTTTGGTAAAGGTTTTTATGCTTCATGTTCTATATATCTTCAAGTATTTATTCATGGTGTTTCGTTTGGTTTCTTTGTTTTATGGCATATCAACCATTTCGGGTTATTTAATGCCGAGTACGGTCATTTTGGTAAAGGTTTTTATGCTTCATGTTCTATATATCTTCAAGTATTTATTCATGGTGTTTCGTTTGGTTTCTTTGTTTTATGGCATATCAACCATTTCGGGTTATTTAATGCCGAGTACGGTCATTTTGGTAAAGGTTTTTATGCTTCATGTTCTATATATCTTCAAGTATTTATTCATGGTGTTTCGTTTGGTTTCTTTGTTTTATGGCATATCAACCATTTCGGGTTATTTAATGCCGAGTACGGTCATTTTGGTAAAGGTTTTTATGCTTCATGTTCTATATATCTTCAAGTATTTATTCATGGTGTTTCGTTTGGTTTCTTTGTTTTATGGCATATCAACCATTTCGGGTTATTTAATGCCGAGTACGGTCATTTTGGTAAAGGTTTTTATGCTTCATGTTCTATATATCTTCAAGTATTTATTCATGGTGTTTCGTTTGGTTTCTTTGTTTTATGGCATATCAACCATTTCGGGTTATTTAATGCCGAGTACGGTCATTTTGGTAAAGGTTTTTATGCTTCATGTTCTATATATCTTCAAGTATTTATTCATGGTGTTTCGTTTGGTTTCTTTGTTTTATGGCATATCAACCATTTCGGGTTATTTAATGCCGAGTACGGTCATTTTGGTAAAGGTTTTTATGCTTCATGTTCTATATATCTTCAAGTATTTATTCATGGTGTTTCGTTTGGTTTCTTTGTTTTATGGCATATCAACCATATCGGGTTATTTAATGCCGAGTACGGTCATTTTGGTAAAGGTTTTTATGCTTCATGTTCTATATATCTTCAAGTATTTATTCATGGTGTTTCGTTTGGTTTCTTTGTTTTACGGCATATCAACTATTTCGGGTTATTTAATGCCGAGTACGATCATTTTGGTAAAGGTTTTTATGCTTCATGTTCTATATATCTTCAAGTATTTATTCATGGTGTTTCGTTTGGTTTCTTTGTTTTACGGCATATCAACCATTTCGGGTTATTTAATGCCGAGTACGGTCATTTTGGTAAAAGTTTTTATGCTTCATGTTCTATATATCTTCAAGTATTTATTCATGGTGTTTCGTTTGGTTTCTTTGTTTTATGGCATATCAACCATTTCGGGTTATTTAATGCCGAGTACGGTCATTTTGGTAAAGGTTTTTATGCTTCATGTTCTATATATCTTCAAGTATTTATTCATGGTGTTTCGCTTGGTTTCTTTGTGTTACGGCATATCAACTATTTCGGGTTATTTAATGCCGAGTACGATCATTTTGGTAAAGGTTTTTATGCTTCATGTTCTATATATCTTCAAGTATTTATTCATGGTGTTTCGCTTGGTTTCTTTGTGTTACGGCATATCAACCATTTCGGGTTATTTAATGCCGAGTACGGTCATTTTGGTAAAGGTTTTTATGCTTCATGTTCTATATATCTTCAAGTATTTATTCATGGTGTTTCGTTTGGTTTCTTTGTTTTACGGCATATCAACCATTTCGGGTTATTTAATGCCGAGTACGGTCATTTTGGTAAAGGTTTTTATGCTTCATGTTCTATATATCTTCAAGTATTTATTCATGGTGTTTCGTTTGGTTTCTTTGTTTTACGGCATATCAACCATTTCGGGTTATTTAATGCCGAGTACGGTCATTTTGGTAAAGGTTTTTATGCTTCATGTTCTATATATCTTCAAGTATTTATTCATGGTGTTTCGTTTGGTTTCTTTGTTTTACGGCATATCAACCATTTCGGGTTATTTAATGCCGAGTACGGTCATTTTGGTAAAGGTTTTTATGCTTCATGTTCTATATATCTTCAAGTATTTGTTCATGGTGTTTCGTTTGGTTTCTTTGTTTTACGGCATATCAACCATTTCGGGTTATTTAATGCCGAGTACGGTCATTTTGGTAAAGGTTTTTATGCTTCATGTTCTATATATCTTCAAGTATTTATTCATGGTGTTTCGTTTGGTTTCTTTGTTTTACGGCATATCAACCATTTCGGGTTATTTAATGCCGAGTACGGTCATTTTGGTAAAGGTTTTTATGCTTCATGTTCTATATATCTTCAAGTATTTATTCATGGTGTTTCGTTTGGTTTCTTTGTTTTACGGCATATCAACCATTTCGGGTTATTTAATGCCGAGTACGGTCATTTTGGTAAAGGTTTTTATGCTTCATGTTCTATATATCTTCAAGTATTTATTCATGGTGTTTCGCTTGGTTTCTTTGTGTTACGGCATATCAACTATTTCGGGTTATTTAATGCCGAGTACGATCATTTTGGTAAAGGTTTTTATGCTTCATGTTCTATATATCTTCAAGTATTTATTCATGGTGTTTCGCTTGGTTTCTTTGTGTTACGGCATATCAACCATTTCGGGTTATTTAATGCCGAGTACGGTCATTTTGGTAAAGGTTTTTATGCTTCATGTTCTATATATCTTCAAGTATTTATTCATGGTGTTTCGTTTGGTTTCTTTGTTTTACGGCATATCAACCATTTCGGGTTATTTAATGCCGAGTACGGTCATTTTGGTAAAGGTTTTTATGCTTCATGTTCTATATATCTTCAAGTATTTATTCATGGTGTTTCGTTTGGTTTCTTTGTTTTACGGCATATCAACCATTTCGGGTTATTTAATGCCGAGTACGGTCATTTTGGTAAAGGTTTTTATGCTTCATGTTCTATATATCTTCAAGTATTTATTCATGGTGTTTCGTTTGGTTTCTTTGTTTTACGGCATATCAACCATTTCGGGTTATTTTATGCCGAGTACGGTCATTTTGGTAAAGGTTTTTATGCTTCATGTTCTATATATCTTCAAGTATTTATTCATGGTGTTTCGCTTGGTTTCTTTGTTTTACGGCATATCAACCATTTCGGGTTATTTAATGCCGAGTACGGTCATTTTGGTAAAGGTTTTTATGCTTCATGTTCTATATATCTTCAAGTATTTATTCATGGTGTTTCGTTTGGTTTCTTTGTTTTACGGCATATCAACTATTTCGGGTTATTTAATGCCGAGTACGATCATTTTGGTAAAGGTTTTTATGCTTCATGTTCTATATATCTTCAAGTATTTATTCATGGTGTTTCGTTTGGTTTCTTTGTTTTACGGCATATCAACCATTTCGGGTTATTTAATGCCGAGTACGGTCATTTTGGTAAAGGTTTTTATGCTTCATGTTCTATATATCTTCAAGTATTTATTCATGGTGTTTCGTTTGGTTTCTTTGTTTTACGGCATATCAACCATTTCGGGTTATTTAATTCCGAGTACGGTCATTTTGGTAAAGGTTTTTATGCTTCATGTTCTATATATCTTTAAGTATTTATTCATGGTGTTTCGTTTGGTTTCTTTGTTTTACGGCATATCAACCATTTCGGGTTATTTAATTCCGAGTACGGTCATTTTGGTAAAGGTTTTTATGCTTCATGTTCTATATATCTTTAAGTATTTATTCATGGTGTTTCGTTTGGTTTCTTTGTTTTACGGCATATCAACCATTTCGGGTTATTTAATTCCGAGTACGGTCATTTTGGTAAAGGTTTTTATGCTTCATGTTCTATATATCTTCAAGTATTTATTCATGGTGTTTCGTTTGGTTTCTTTGTTTTACGGCATATCAACCATTTCGGGTTATTTAATTCCGAGTACGGTCATTTTGGTAAAGGTTTTTATGCTTCATGTTCTATATATCTTCAAGTATTTATTCATGGTGTTTCGTTTGGTTTCTTTGTTTTACGGCATATCAACCCATTTCGGGTGATTTAATACCGAGTACGGTCATTTTGGTAAAGGTTTTTATGCTTCATGTTCTATATATCTTCAAGTATTTATTCATGGTGTTTCGTTTGGTTTCTTTGTTTTACGGCATATCAACCATTTCGGGTTATTTAATACCGAGTACGGTCATTTTGGTAAAGGTTTGTATGCTTCATGTTCTATATATCTTTAAGTATTTATTCATGGTGTTTCGTTTGGTTTCTTTGTTTTACGGCATATCAACCATTTCGGGTTATTTAATTCCGAGTACGGTCATTTTGGTAAAGGTTTTTATGCTTCATGTTCTATATATCTTTAAGTATTTATTCATGGTGTTTCGTTTGGTTTCTTTGTTTTACGGCATATCAACCATTTCGGGTTATTTAATTCCGAGTACGGTCATTTTGGTAAAGGTTTTTATGCTTCATGTTCTATATATCTTTAAGTATTTATTCATGGTGTTTCGTTTGGTTTCTTTGTTTTACGGCATATCAACCATTTCGGGTTATTTAATTCCGAGTACGGTCATTTTGGTAAAGGTTTTTATGCTTCATGTTCTATATATCTTTAAGTATTTATTCATGGTGTTTCGTTTGGTTTCTTTGTTTTACGGCATATCAACCATTTCGGGTTATTTAATTCCGAGTACGGTCATTTTGGTAAAGGTTTTTATGCTTCATGTTCTATATATCTTCAAGTATTTATTCATGGTGTTTCGTTTGGTTTCTTTGTTTTACGGCATATCAACCATTTCGGGTTATTTAATTCCGAGTACGGTCATTTTGGTAAAGGTTTTTATGCTTCATGTTCTATATATCTTCAAGTATTTATTCATGGTGTTTCGTTTGGTTTCTTTGTTTTACGGCATATCAACCCATTTCGGGTGATTTAATACCGAGTACGGTCATTTTGGTAAAGGTTTTTATGCTTCATGTTCTATATATCTTCAAGTATTTATTCATGGTGTTTCGTTTGGTTTCTTTGTTTTACGGCATATCAACCATTTCGGGTTATTTAATACCGAGTACGGTCATTTTGGTAAAGGTTTGTATGCTTCATGTTCTATATATCTTCAAGTATTTATTCATGGTGTTTCGTTTGGTTTCTTTGTTTTACGGCATATCAACCATTTCGGGTTATTTAATACCGAGTACGGTCATTTTGGTAAAAGTTTTTATGCTCCATGTTCTATATATCTTCAAGTATTTATTCATGGTGTTTCGTTTGGTTTCTTTGTTTTACGGCATATCAACCATTTCGGGTTATTTAATACCGAGTACGGTCATTTTGGTAAAGGTTTTTATGCTTCATGTTCTATATATCTTCAAGTATTTATTCATGGTGTTTCGTTTGGTTTCTTTGTTTTACGGCATATCAACCATTTCGGGTTATTTAATGCCGAGTACGGTCATTTTGGTAAAGGTTTTTATGCTTCATGTTCTTTATATCTTCAAATATTCATTTATGGTGTTTTGTTTGGTTTCTTTGTTTTACGGCATATCAACCATTTCGGGTTATTTAATGCCGAGTACGGTCATTTTGGTAAAGGTTTTTATGCTTCATGTTCTTTATATCTTCAAATATTCATTTATGGTGTTTTGTTTGGTTTCTTTGTTTTACGGCATATCAACCATTTCGGGTTATTTAATGCCGAGTACGGTCATTTTGGTAAAGGTGTTTATGCTTCATGTTCTATATATCTTCAAGTATTTATTCATGGTGTTTCGTTTGGTTTCTTTGTTTTACGGCATATCAACCATTTCGGGTTATTTAATGCCGAGTACGGTCATTTTGGTAAAGGTTTTTATGCTTCATGTTCTATATATCTTCAAGTATTTATTCATGGTGTTTCGTTTGGTTTCTTTGTTTTACGGCATATCAACCATTTCGGGTTATTTAATACCGAGTACGGTCATTTTGGTAAAGGTTTGTATGCTTCATGTTCTATATATCTTCAAGTATTTATTCATGGTGTTTCGTTTGGTTTCTTTGTTTTACGGCATATCAACCATTTCGGGTTATTTAATACCGAGTACGGTCATTTTGGTAAAGGTTTGTATGCTTCATGTTCTATATATCTTCAAGTATTTATTCATGGTGTTTCGTTTGGTTTCTTTGTTTTACGGCATATCAACCATTTCGGGTTATTTAATACCGAGTACGGTCATTTTGGTAAAGGTTTTTATGCTTCATGTTCTATATATCTTCAAGTATTTATTCATGGTGTTTCGTTTGGTTTCTTTGTTTTACGGCATATCAACCATTTCGGGTTATTTAATTCCGAGTACGGTCATTTTGGTAAAGGTTTTTATGCTTCATGTTCTATATATCTTCAAGTATTTATTCATGGTGTTTCGTTTGGTTTCTTTGTTTTACGGCATATCAACCCATTTCGGGTGATTTAATACCGAGTACGGTCATTTTGGTAAAGGTTTTTATGCTTCATGTTCTATATATCTTCAAGTATTTATTCATGGTGTTTCGTTTGGTTTCTTTGTTTTACGGCATATCAACCATTTCGGGTTATTTAATACCGAGTACGGTCATTTTGGTAAAGGTTTGTATGCTTCATGTTCTATATATCTTCAAGTATTTATTCATGGTGTTTCGTTTGGTTTCTTTGTTTTACGGCATATCAACCATTTCGGGTTATTTAATACCGAGTACGGTCATTTTGGTAAAAGTTTTTATGCTCCATGTTCTATATATCTTCAAGTATTTATTCATGGTGTTTCGTTTGGTTTCTTTGTTTTACGGCATATCAACCATTTCGGGTTATTTAATACCGAGTACGGTCATTTTGGTAAAGGTTTTTATGCTTCATGTTCTATATATCTTCAAGTATTTATTCATGGTGTTTCGTTTGGTTTCTTTGTTTTACGGCATATCAACCATTTCGGGTTATTTAATGCCGAGTACGGTCATTTTGGTAAAGGTTTTTATGCTTCATGTTCTTTATATCTTCAAATATTCATTTATGGTGTTTTGTTTGGTTTCTTTGTTTTACGGCATATCAACCATTTCGGGTTATTTAATGCCGAGTACGGTCATTTTGGTAAAGGTTTTTATGCTTCATGTTCTTTATATCTTCAAATATTCATTTATGGTGTTTTGTTTGGTTTCTTTGTTTTACGGCATATCAACCATTTCGGGTTATTTAATGCCGAGTACGGTCATTTTGGTAAAGGTGTTTATGCTTCATGTTCTATATATCTTCAAGTATTTATTCATGGTGTTTCGTTTGGTTTCTTTGTTTTACGGCATATCAACCATTTCGGGTTATTTAATGCCGAGTACGGTCATTTTGGTAAAGGTTTTTATGCTTCATGTTCTATATATCTTCAAGTATTTATTCATGGTGTTTCGTTTGGTTTCTTTGTTTTACGGCATATCAACCATTTCGGGTTATTTAATACCGAGTACGGTCATTTTGGTAAAGGTTTGTATGCTTCATGTTCTATATATCTTCAAGTATTTATTCATGGTGTTTCGTTTGGTTTCTTTGTTTTACGGCATATCAACCATTTCGGGTTATTTAATACCGAGTACGGTCATTTTGGTAAAGGTTTGTATGCTTCATGTTCTATATATCTTCAAGTATTTATTCATGGTGTTTCGTTTGGTTTCTTTGTTTTACGGCATATCAACCATTTCGGGTTATTTAATACCGAGTACGGTCATTTTGGTAAAAGTTTTTATGCTCCATGTTCTATATATCTTCAAGTATTTATTCATGGTGTTTCGTTTGGTTTCTTTGTTTTACGGCATATCAACCATTTCGGGTTATTTAATACCGAGTACGGTCATTTTGGTAAAAGTTTTTATGCTCCATGTTCTATATATCTTCAAGTATTTATTCATGGTGTTTCGTTTGGTTTCTTTGTTTTACGGCATATCAACCATTTCGGGTTATTTAATACCGAGTACGGTCATTTTGGTAAAGGTTTGTATGCTTCATGTTCTATATATCTTCAAGTATTTATTCATGGTGTTTCGTTTGGTTTCTTTGTTTTACGGCATATCAACCATTTCGGGTTATTTAATACCGAGTACGGTCATTTTGGTAAAAGTTTTTATGCTCCATGTTCTATATATCTTCAAGTATTTATTCATGGTGTTTCGTTTGGTTTCTTTGTTTTACGGCATATCAACCATTTCGGGTTATTTAATACCGAGTACGGTCATTTTGGTAAAGGTTTGTATGCTTCATGTTCTATATATCTTCAAGTATTTATTCATGGTGTTTCGTTTGGTTTCTTTGTTTTACGGCATATCAACCATTTCGGGTTATTTAATACCGAGTACGGTCATTTTGGTAAAGGTTTGTATGCTTCATGTTCTATATATCTTCAAGTATTTATTCATGGTGTTTCGTTTGGTTTCTTTGTTTTACGGCATATCAACCATTTCGGGTTATTTAATACCGAGTACGGTCATTTTGGTAAAGGTTTGTATGCTTCATGTTCTATATATCTTCAAGTATTTATTCATGGTGTTTCGTTTGGTTTCTTTGTTTTACGGCATATCAACCATTTCGGGTTATTTAATACCGAGTACGGTCATTTTGGTAAAAGTTTTTATGCTCCATGTTCTATATATCTTCAAGTATTTATTCATGGTGTTTCGTTTGGTTTCTTTGTTTTACGGCATATCAACCATTTCGGGTTATTTAATACCGAGTACGGTCATTTTGGTAAAGGTTTGTATGCTTCATGTTCTATATATCTTCAAGTATTTATTCATGGTGTTTCGTTTGGTTTCTTTGTTTTACGGCATATCAACCATTTCGGGTTATTTAATACCGAGTACGGTCATTTTGGTAAAGGTTTGTATGCTTCATGTTCTATATATCTTCAAGTATTTATTCATGGTGTTTCGTTTGGTTTCTTTGTTTTACGGCATATCAACCATTTCGGGTTATTTAATACCGAGTACGGTCATTTTGGTAAAGGTTTGTATGCTTCATGTTCTATATATCTTCAAGTATTTATTCATGGTGTTTCGTTTGGTTTCTTTGTTTTACGGCATATCAACCATTTCGGGTTATTTAATACCGAGTACGGTCATTTTGGTAAAAGTTTTTATGCTCCATGTTCTATATATCTTCAAGTATTTATTCATGGTGTTTCGTTTGGTTTCTTTGTTTTACGGCATATCAACCATTTCGGGTTATTTAATACCGAGTACGGTCATTTTGGTAAAGGTTTTTATGCTTCATGTTCTATATATCTTCAAGTATTTATTCATGGTGTTTCGTTTGGTTTCTTTGTTTTACGGCATATCAACCATTTCGGGTTATTTAATACCGAGTACGGTCATTTTGGTAAAGGTTTGTATGCTTCATGTTCTATATATCTTCAAGTATTTATTCATGGTGTTTCGTTTGGTTTCTTTGTTTTACGGCATATCAACCATTTCGGGTTATTTAATACCGAGTACGGTCATTTTGGTAAAAGTTTTTATGCTCCATGTTCTATATATCTTCAAGTATTTATTCATGGTGTTTCGTTTGGTTTCTTTGTTTTACGGCATATCAACCATTTCGGGTTATTTAATACCGAGTACGGTCATTTTGGTAAAGGTTTTTATGCTTCATGTTCTATATATCTTCAAGTATTTATTCATGGTGTTTCGTTTGGTTTCTTTGTTTTACGGCATATCAACCCATTTCGGGTTATTTAATGCCGAGTACGGTCATTTTGGTAAAGGTTTTTATGCTTCATGTTCTATATATCTTCAAGTATTTATTCATGGTGTTTCGTTTGGTTTCTTTGTTTTACGGCATATCAACCCATTTCGGGTTATTTAATGCCGAGTACGGTCATTTTGGTAAAGGTTTTTATGCTTCATGTTCTATATATCTTCAAGTATTTATTCATGGTGTTTCGTTTGGTTTCTTTGTTTTACGGCATATCAACCCATTTCGGGTTATTTAATTCCGAGTACGGTCATTTTTGTAAACGTTTTTATGCTTCATGTTCTATATATCTTCAAGTATTTATTCATGGTGTTTCGTTTGGTTTCTTTGTTTTACGGCATATCAACCCATTTTGGGTTATTTAATGCCGAGTACGGTCATTTTGGTAAAGGTGTTTATGCTTCATGTTCTATATATCTTCAAGTATTTATTCATGGTGTTTCGTTTGGTTTCTTTGTTTTACGGCATATCAACCCATTTCGGGTTATTTAATACCGAGTACGGTCATTTTGGTGAAAGTTTTTATGCTTCATGTTCTATATATCTTCAAATATTCATTCATGGTGTTTCGTTTGGTTTCTTTGTTTTACGGCATATCAACCATTTCGGGTTATTTAATGCCGAGTACAGTCATTTTGGTAAAGGTTTTTATGCTTCATGTTCTATATATCTTCAAGTATTTATTTATGGTGTTTCGTTTGGTTTCTTTGTTTTACGGCATATCAACCATTTCGGGTTATTTAATACCGAGTACGGTCATTTTGGTGAAAGTTTTTATGCTTCATGTTCTATATATCTTCAAATATTCATTCATGGTGTTTCGTTTGGTTTCTTTGTTTTACGGCATATCAACCATTTCGGGTTATTTAATGCCGAGTACAGTCATTTTGGTAAAAGTTTTTATGCTTCATGTTCTATATATCTTCAAATATTCATTCATGGTGTTTCGTTTGGTTTCTTTGTTTTACGGCATATCAACCATTTCGGGTTATTTAATGCCGAGTACGGTCATTTTGGTAAAAGTTTTTATGCTTCATGTTCTATATATCTTCAAGTATTTATTTATGGTGTTTCGTTTGGTTTCTTTGTTTTACGGCATATCAACCATTTCGGGTTATTTAATACCGAGTACGGTCATTTTGGTGAAAGTTTTTATGCTTCATGTTCTATATATCTTCAAATATTCATTCATGGTGTTTCGTTTGGTTTCTTTGTTTTACGGCATATCAACCATTTCGGGTTATTTAATGCCGAGTACAGTCATTTTGGTAAAGGTTTTTATGCTTCATGTTCTATATATCTTCAAGTATTTATTCATGGTGTTTCGTTTGGTTTCTTTGTTTTACGGCATATCAACCATTTCGGGTTATTTAATGCCGAGTACGGTCATTTTGGTAAAAGTTTTTATGCTTCATGTTCTATATATCTTCAAGTATTTATTCATGGTGTTTCGTTTGGTTTCTTTGTTTTACGGCATATCAACCATTTCGGGTTATTTAATGCCGAGTACGGTCATTTTGGTAAAGGTTTTTATGCTTCATGTTCTATATATCTTCAAGTATTTATTTATGGTTTGCTTGTTTTGTAGAACAAAATTGTTGTTTTTGTTTTTGGCTTTGCAAAACATGATTACGTTTCGCAAAAAGAAAGGAAATCAAACAATAATATCAATGTTTGGTTCATTTTTTGGTCAGGAAGCTAGTATCCTCAGACAGTCTGATCTATTAGCACCAGGACTCAGACTATCATTAAAGCTTCTTGTGAAGACTCCAAAAATGATTGTTTTCTCTCCTTAGATGACAACTTCTTATTAGACGAGGATACGCTTGTTTAACTTCTCCGTATTAATAAAACTATCAGACAAGATCTAGTGTATATGACTTTCTCGTATAAACGTAACTTTGATAAATACGTAATGAATTATTTTTTTGATTATTTATTACTAATCAAATAGTCATTTAACCTAAAACTAAAATAAGGGATAACTAAAACAAATTAAAAAAAAAATCATATTTAAAAGATTATAAACATAACTTGGCACTTATCACATAAAATTGAACGCACACTTTTTATTCGTTAGGGCTGTAATGTTGAACGTGACTTACAAGAAACGGTTTACCTAATATTTAAAGAAAAGTTAGTCAGATTCTCGACTTTACACCTTATATAGAATCGCATCTGATAAATCGATATTTGATTTTGACTCGCCAATTTATCTTCTTGTTACTTCTATCATGTTCTTTGCAGGAAAATAATTTATTTTGTTTCATTTTCTTTTAAAAGATACTTATTCCGGCTAAGAAGATTGTAAAACTGGTTGCATTTTCTATCATGACCTAATTCAATATCATAAACGTAGGTAAACTAATTTAACTTATAACACCTAATTACAATGTTGTCTTCAAGCAATGTTAAAAGCTGCCCTTTGCTTTGCTCATGTACTTATTAATCCTATTCTTTTATTAGGGAAACTGATTTTAACTGCAAAAATCTTTAATATCAAAAACCAAGTTCGCTGATTAATATGTTCATTTTCTTATTACAAATGTTTTCTTAAGACATTTTAACATTACAAATTTTTATGCACTTAATATGAGTCCCGGGCGATGCTGGGTAAGAGTTGGATACTTATTCAGAAATTACTTTTGCAACTACTTTTTTTATTTATTCCATGTTTTAATTTACTTTTTTTATTAACCTTTTTCCAATCTTTGTTCTCTTTCAGATGTTTTTTTTTATAGTAATGATTCACCACTTACTGAGACCAAAAGCCACTCGAGGATAAGGGTTAGTGAGATTTTCAGTTTGATTATGGAACAGAAAAGGATTGAGAATTATAATCAATTCACAGAACGACTCAACAGATATTTGTTGACATTGAAATTGAAGACGACCATGCTGTAGTATGTAGGGAAACATTCCCATGGTAACGTGTTCCACAGGTGCGAAGTTCTTGGAAACAAACTCTGATCATGGAAGTGTCGTTTGATTTTAGGTACACAGAGGAAGAAAGCGGAGTTCTTTGCAGTGTGGGTAGAAGACAAGTTGTTGCTGAGAAGGTTTTATGGGAGAGGGGATAGATAATAACAACATTCGCTGCTTCTGCTTCTAACATCACTATATTCCATTCCATTTATTTGTGAACGCAAACACATTTTTTGTTACTATTGGGTCACCGCTTATCAAGGCCAAGAACCATACGAGGATAAGAATTAATGAAATGGATGATTATCAGCCGAAAGATGAGGAACACTCTAGTAGTACTAATATTTGTAATTAGTAGGGAAGCAATCCCGAGTTAATGTGTTCTACAGGTGGGAAGCCCATGCAAAAAACTCTTTCCATGGAAATGTTGCCTGACGCTAGGCCCATGGAGGAAGAAGGGAAACGTCTTTTTATTTATCTACGTTTTAACAGTAAAAGGTAAAACCTCAAACGTTGTTGATGCAAATAATTTTTATTTTAAGAGGGAGTCCAGTATGTAAGTTGGTAATTGAAGATTTCCACTGTATCTCCTCGGAACAAGGTTTGGTCTGCTTCACAAACCTACACAATGTATATGTCTCCCCAAATCGGAATTGTGTGATCTATTCCCTGCTTCTTTTGTTCCAGCTTGTTTGACTAGTTGGTCTAGTGGTCTCCAGCAATTCGCTGTTTTGATACCTCATTGTAATACAGCTTCCTATTCCAGTAGCTTCTTTCCAAGAACTGCAAGCTTGTGGAACTCTCTTCCTGCTAACTGTTTTCCTCCTACCTATCACCTTGGTGTTTTCAATAGGCATCTCCTGTCTTTGCGATAATCATATTTCGTTCTTGTTAGCTCCTTACATCAAGTGGCTTCATGCATTGTCAGGAGCGATTTCCATAAAAAAATCCAACCTCTGATCCACATACTGGGAGGTAGGAACAGAGTTAAGAACTGGAGATACTGTGTATCCTGAAATAGGATGTGACTTTTAAGAGACCTTGAATTATTTTTCTCCAAGCCCTCCATCCGGCGCTATATCTCCACCCTCACAATGTAAAAGAAACACAGCTGGTTTAATATATATATATGTAAACATGGACCAGGCAGCATGTTTAATAAGGTGCGTAGATGTATGCTACGGACACCAGCCCTACGAGTGAGAAATATTTAACTAAGAAAACAAGGGACCACCCAAGAAATGGGAAATATGTGTGGTTTGAGGTTTGACCACTCAGAATTTTATTTTTCCACTTGGAAAGATTAGTGCCTCTCTAAACAGGGATTCATGCTGAGAGATGAAACCACTTTAAGTACTTGAAAAAAGCACTGCCCATTCAAATACGCCCCCTTCCTTATTTAGAAAGAAATTCTTAACATAGGGGTACGGGAGTGTTAACTATTCTGTACTTTCACCTAACAATTTAATAAATAAATCCAAAAGTAAAAATTAGTTAAAAAAACTTGGCAAACCAGAAGAGTAAGCGACCCAAGACAGGAAGTCTTTAATATCAGGAACTAAATCTGACCGAACACCATTTGCTGCTGACTTTGAGTCGGGTACTTTTTTGGCTTGCCGCAACATGTTCCAAAAATATATTACTCTATTATTAAACAAATAAAAATCAATTGGTTAATTGATTTAGTTTTGAAATCTGCCTTGACTGAAGAAAAATATTAAAAAAAAATGTCTACCCTTATTTATAAGATTTTAATTAAATCACCTCAAATTGTTCCTATTTACTTTCCTCCCCATGACGGCAAAGTTAGACACAAGGTCGGCTTTTGATGTGTGAAAAATTCAGCTCCTCCAAAAGAGGCATTCTGGATTGGAACACAAATCAAAATTGCCTCAGTCTAGACCGAATAGACCAAATGTAGTACCAGACAGATACTACACTTTGTTCCTAGCCAAAAGGCCAAGTACCTATTCTTTTTAGTAAAGTATTATTTACCTCCTCTCTAGGAGGTTAGGCACAAGGCCAGTTTTATCTTACTCCCACAAGGTAAGATGTGACCCAAGGTTGGGTCGGGAAAGTGGGGCTTGAAAAGCCAGCACCCGAGAAGGTGAGCACTGTGGCCATTAAAAATTGCCTGAGCAATCCCGTCGGCATTCCCCGGTAGGGGCGCCGTAAAGTAGTTAATCCTAATTTGTCAAATCTTTCCCTGTAACTGTTACTCTTCATAGTAGTTTTATCACTCTTCTTTTGTATGCCTTCTAATCTCAATGTTACATTCCCATTTCCATGTCGAGACACTAGAGCCGAAGCAATAGTAAAATACTCTACATGAGGTCTTATTAATGCTATGATAATCTGTCCCATAGTCTGGATGACTGTTGAGGCATCAAAGATGACCTGGCAACAAGCTTTCGCCAACCCTCCTGATCTTCTGTCCACTTTCGGATGTTGTCTTCCCATCTTTTTCTTTGTCTGCCTCCGCCTTCTTTCACCTTGTACACTTCCTCACAGGATTGTCTTTGCGGAACATGATGAACGTATAACATGGCCGTACCGCTTCATTTTCACCCTTTTAACACTGGTCAGTAGATTCTCATATGGCCAGACTGCTTGAATGAGTCTGTTCTTCACTTCCTCACGAGTAATGTGATCCCTGTATGAGATGTTGAATATTTTTCAGAAGCATCTGATCTCTGTGGCCTGTATTCTTCTCTCCAGGTCCGCAGTTATGGTCCACGACTCCCACGCATACAGAAATATGGCGATGAGCAGGGAGTGCATCAATGGATAATGCTATACATATCTTTAAAACAATGTTTAGTTCCCTAGAAATAATACTTCACCATCTATTAGCTTAGAATTATCTGAGTGATATCCCTTGGATTTATTCTAACAAACGGTAGAGAATGCGCTCTCTTATGAGATTATATGAAATTTTGTTCTACTTGCTTGCACATGTTAGAGCAAGATCGTATCCGTCTTCTAGCTCGTCCTTCAAAGTGGATGGAAGTTTCATCCAGCTCTTCATAGGATCATGCCTTCTCAAGCCCTAGTAGGCCTTGTTTCTAAGTTACATCTTCTGATAGCAGTCGCAGAGACTTACAGAAACACACAACAAAAAATAAGTCACATTTATTTTTTTGGAAATTTTTAGATGAGGATTGATAATTTGTATTATTTTTATTTCGAAGATAAACGTAAAAAGGGGGATACAAAACATGTAAAGTGTTACACAAAATAATATTCAAGGGGAGAACAACAGACATATGTACTAAAGAAAGAATATATTAATGTCCCAATACAATAAAAAAAACACATGTTACCAGGGTCGAAGATAGTGAAATATGCATGAGCAATGGAAGTAAATGTTAATTTGTATTATTTAGAATCCTCGGACTACTGTTCTCATCATGGATGTTATTCTCACAACGTTTCAGCCGATGAAACCTCCAACCTTTTTCAGGTTCATCTTGTCGAACTCAGGAATCTTTATGTCGAATTCGGGAATCTGTACGGAATTTCGAACCGCAAGGACCTGAGGCGCAACAGATATAAGTGCTAAGTAATAATCAGTTCTAAGTAATAATCAGTTCTAAGTAATAATCAGTTCTAAGTGACAGTCTTCTGGAGGTTAAAGGTTCAATCCTCAGTGTAGGCGATACTAAGAATACAATTACGAATTACTTAAGATTTCTATCCGATCATGGCTGACAGAATGAGAACAAGATACTCCCCATAGAATAAATAAAGGGTTCCGTTAAAGAATTGTTTTATCATTTTAGGGGTTGAAAATTGTTCAAACCCCCAAAATGGTAAAATAATGTTTTTCTTTGCTTTATTATTATTAACCTTTGAAAAATGGTTTCAGTTTTCTAACTAGAAAATTATGAACTTGAGTTATTCCCATTAGCTTCGTTCTTAACTTGCCTATAAAGATGGCGACTATATTTTCCCGATCTAGTTTCCATTTTGGCGTTTTACATGTGCGATGAAACTTTATATAACTTAGTGTTTTTAATGTTATTATTATTATTATTATTATTAGTAAAACACGGTTTAAGTAAAAATAAGTTGTTTGGGAAACCGAAACCCATTTATTTCACTCTAAATAATTTACGTGACTGAAGTAGGAATTAACTATACAATTGATTGAATAAATACTGAAAACTTAATTAAATTGGAATTTGTGGACTAGCATGTATAGTTTGAAGGGAATAGAGAGAAAGTAAAAATGTTTTCAAACGCGAAGTCCACTAAGAAAAGTTTTGCAGAAACACGTTGAGAAAGAAAGGAGAAAAAGTCAAAAATAAGTTTCCGAAGAAAAAAATATTCAGAAAATAATTAACTTTTTTTCTTTTTTTTTAAAAGTATTTAAAAAAGAAAGTAAGAAACAATCAGGATTAAAAACACGAGGAGAAAAAAAAAAACATACATTTATATCTACTCTTAGTGAATTCCTATTTCAGTCACGTAAATTATTTAGAGTGAAATGGATTTCGGAATTACTCCCCCCCCCTTTCTTACTTAAACAATGTTTTAGCAAAAAGTTAAAAAAATAATAATAACATTGTACACGTGAAACGCCGAAATAAAAACTAGTCCAGAAAAATATAGTTGCCATCTTTATTTTAAAAAAATCGAGAATGGGGCTAGCTAAGGAAGAACAATAAACCAAGAATGTAATTTTCTAGTTAAAGACATTACACAAAAGCAAAAAAAAAACATTATTTTACTATTTTTTAGTTGAAAAAATATTCAACTAATTAAATGGTAAAATAATGTTTTATCATTTTGCAAAAGAAAAAAAAGTAAAAAGAAAAATAGTTCCCTGTCCTTTATTAAAAAATTAGTATTTCTTTAAAAGTTTTTTTTTACTAAAACATGGTGTAAGTAAAAAATAAGTTATATAATGCTAAAATGGTTTTGGCATTATATAACTTATACAATTCATTTGGGTTTTTTTTAGTATCCTGACATATATCTTTAGTAAAGGTGTTTTTTGTTTAGACCAAATAATACATTTCACCATGAGTTCTAATAAAATAATACATTTCACCATGAGTTCTAATAAAATAATACATTTCACCATGAGTTCTAATAAAATAATACATTTCACCATGAGTTCTAATAAAATAATACATTTCACCATGAGTTCTAATAAAATAATACATTTCACCATGAGTTCTAATAAAATAATACATTTCACCATGAGTTCTAATAAAATAATACATTTCACCATGAGTTCTAATAAAATAATACATTTCACCATGAGTTCTAATAAAATAATACATTTCACCATGAGTTCTAATAAAATAATACATTTCACCATGAGTTCTAATAAAATAATACATTTCACCATGAGTTCTAATAAAATAATACATTTCACCATGAGTTCTAATAAAATAATACATTTCACCATGAGTTCTAATAAAATAATACATTTCACCATGAGTTCTAATAAAATAATACATTTCACCATGAGTTCTAATAAAATAATACATTTCACCATGAGTTCTAATAAAATAATACATTTCACCATGAGTTCTAATAAAATAATACATTTCACCATGAGTTCTAATAAAATAATACATTTCACCATGAGTTCTAATAAAATAATACATTTCACCATGAGTTCTAATAAAATAATACATTTCACCATGAGTTCTAATAAAATAATACATTTCACCATGAGTTCTAATAAAATAATATATTATATAGTATTATAAAATAAAATTATATAGTATTATAAAATATTAATATTTAGTATTATAAAATATTATTATTTAGTATTATTGTTGTGAAGTTGTCCCACAGTAAATAATAAATAAAGGAAGTCAAGTCGAGGGTTGGTTTAACAAGTGTATTAACAAAGTAAGAAAGTGACTAGCTCTTGGCTAGACAGTTACAAGGTGGTGCTTTGTCTTCTGGTGACTCGCACTATTTATAGTTACAACCGGTGTAGTTTCTCCTGTGTAAGAACGGCCGGTGTAACAATTATAAAATATTATTATATAGTATTATAAAATATTATTATTAAGTATTATAAAATATTATTATATATTATTATAAAATATTATTATTTAGTATTATAAAATATTATTATATAGTATTATAAAATATTATTATTTAGTATTATAAAATATTATTATATAGTATTATAAAATATTAATATTTAGTATTATAAAATATTATTATTTAGTATTATAAAATATTATTATATAGTATTATAAAATATTATTATATAGTATTATAAAGTAATACATTATATTTCGTGATCGTTAATTAATAAATACTAAAAATGTCATTAAAATTGGTTAATTTTTTAAAATTTTGGTGAATTTATAGGTGAAGGTAGGGGTTAATTTATTTATTTTACCCATACCTAACAAAACCCATTTCACTCTAAATAATTTACGTGACTGAAATAGGACTCCACCTTTATACTTAATATTTGGACGCCACGTCTCTTCTGGCACCTCCCAAATTAAGAAGCACTGGTGAGTTTTTTTGTTTTTTAAATAATAATTTTATCATAAATTATCATTAATATCCGGCGTTGCTCGGGAATGAATAAGAAACTGTGTCCCCATGCATCCGGCACTTTAATCCCATGTTATTGTATTGTTGTTATCACAGTGTACCCCACCCTCTCCGCTATCTTTGACTATGTAATCACGTCGGAGTCACCACTTGTTGCAGGAGTCGATGATGGTGATCGGTCTTATAGTTTGTTAGACCTTAGACCTATCACCATTATCGGCAACTGCAACAATTCAACTAAGGGTCAATTTACGTTTGGGAGACGGGGAGATATACAGTTTATTAATATTGGGATGACACGGTGCCTAAGTGGTTAACGACGCGGACTGAGGACGTGGGTGTGCCGGGTTCGAATCCAGTTCGTTCCATAGAAACACTTTCATCAAAACCCACACCTGATCTTGTGTCTAACCTCTTGGTAAATAAAATACATTTTATGAATATTTTTTAACATTTAAGTTTATTTTACGCTAATGAATTTGTGATTCCAATAAAAAAATTTTTTTTTTTTTTTTTTTTTTTTTTATAATCCAATCCAATTATAAAACGCTAAAATGTGAAACACATCCAGACAGACGTGAAATTATCTGATAACTTTATTAATACAGACGAGTCGTCCTTACCCGGCGTTGCTCAGGAGTTTTTGTTACTTTCATTTTTTGTTTCGCTTTTATTTTATTAAAAAAAAAGATTTTAATATGCCGTGGTTTTTTTTTTTTTTTTACAAAATTACAATTATTTTTAAATAGGATTTTGAAAGTTAAATTTAATTATTGCGGTATCGCTTGGTCATGAAATGGGAAATGAAATGGTAAGATCGCCGTCCTAAACAGAATGCGAAAAAAAATGTGTATCGGCGATAAAATGGTTTTATGTGTAAGTCATGCCTGAAATCTGAAATCGTTCTTTCATCACCAGCCAGTGTTTAATCGGCGCAGATCACAATGAACAGCCGAGGGCTGTGCAGATTAGCAGCCGACCCTCGACTTGCCAGATCGGGTTTCATATTCAGCACCAGGTATTCCCAAATGGGCACTTATCTAAGCACTGATCAGATTCAACATCGCTTACCTTCGATTACTTTACGGAAACCGGTGTATCAATGTGATTATGGCTGTATATGTCACGCAGGGGTGATAAACACACACACACACACACACACACACACACACACACACACACACACACAAGTATCGGTCATACAATTGATATAGATTAACAACGGTAACCCTGACAGCCGAAAGGCGATAGATATCCGCAGAGTCGCTAACGGGGTCCAAAAAACGAACGAGAACGGGGTAAAAAAAAAAAAAAATGCAACAAGTGAAGGTGACCTACGTCGAGAATAGATATTTTCTTACTTACCTATGACATTTGTTTGTATTTTTACATAGTATAAATGGGTTTTTATTAGATGTAAAAAAAAACTTCTTGTTTTTTTGGGGCACGGATTTTTACTAAATAAAAATGGCGTCCCAGCCTTACCTCGTTACGATACCCCCCCCCATTGGAACGGCTTAAAAATACAAACAAATGTCACAGATAAGTTGGAAAATATCTATTCTCGACGTAGCACACCTTCACTTGTTGCATTTTTTTTTTTACCCCGTTCTCGTTCGTTTTTTGGACACCGTTGGCGACTCTCAGGATTATTGTAAAAGATATCCAATAAATGGCTCTCCAGAAGGGTTCGCGATCTCGCTGACTTCCGGGTTATCCTGCAGTAAATTTCAAGTACGGATGATCATAAATGATAAAAGAAACTTCTTTTTTTCAACGGAAAATTTAGAATTGTATTTTTAGTATAATAAAATAAGTTTTTTTTAAATGAAAATATAATAAATCTTTAATAAATATTTTTTTATGAATCAAATATGTTGAAATGTCTTTTCTTTGTTTTTTTTATGAAAATATCACAAATCTTTAATAAAAAATATTTTTTATGAATCAAATATGTTGAGATGTCTTCTTTTTATTGATATAAATAAAGTTTTGAAATGTCTTGTATTTTGTGAAACAGCAACATAATGTGTTTTGATTTTTTATGAAAATATGATAAAATAGCTTAATATTTTAAAAGTAATTTTTAAAGCAAATGTCTTTTGTATTTTGTGAAGCAGCAACATAATTAAAAGTATTTAAAAAGAATAATAAAAGCGTATACAATAAAGAATATTGCCGAAATAATTTTGTTTTATTCGGCGCCGCCAAAGAAATTCTTGAAGGTAGCTGTTGAAGTTGTCAGCGCTAGACATTTCAAAACTTTATTTATATCAATTTTTAAAAACAAATTTTTTTTTATTAAAGATTTGTTATATTTTCATAAAAATATAAACAAACATATATTTGATAATTTGTTTTGCTCACAACTTATTTTATTATACTAAAAATACAATTCTTAAATTTTCCGTTAAAAACAAGTTTCTTTTATCATTTATGATCATCCGTACTTGAAATTTACTGCAGGATAACCCGGAAGTCAGTGGGATCGCGAACCCTTCTGGAGAGACAAATGAATAAATAAATAAATAAATAAACACAGGGCGTCATCAGTGATTGCTCATTGACAATAACCGGTGGTGTTCCCTGGAGTTTGAGTGACAACAAGTCTCCCCAGATTCCCAGTACTCTCTACCTCTTTCGATAACCTTTGCAAATGAATTTTCGTTATCGCAATGGCCGCCTACCATTGATTTCTAGCTGGCAAAGACCATTGGTTTTCTCTTTGATATTATTATTATTATTATTATTATTATTATTATTATTATTATTATTTATTTATTCATTTGTCTCTCCAGAAGAGTTCGCGATCCCACTGACTTCCGGGTTATCCTGCAGTAAATTTCAAGTACGGATGATCATAAATGATAAAAGAAACTTGTTTTTAACGGAAAATTTAAGAATTGTATTTTTAGTATAATAAAATAAGTTGTGAGCAAAACAAATTATCAAATATATGTTTGTTTATATTTTTATGAAAATATAACAAATCTTTAATAAAAAAAAAATAAAGTTTTGAAATGTCTAGTGCTGACAACTTCAACAGCTACCTTCAAGAATTTCTTTGGCGGCGCCGAATAAAACAAAATTATTTCGTGTGAGAACTCCTAGTGAGTAAATAATAATAATAATAATAATAATAATACTACTACTACTACTACTACTACTACTACTACTAATAATAATAATAATAATAATAATAATAATAATAATAATAATAATAATAATAATAATAATAATGATGATGATGATGAACAATTTTACAAGTAAGTACTTCCACGGACTGTGCTCCAATGAACTTACTGGACTTGTGTCCCCTCAACGTAAATATCCTCGATCAACCAGACCAGCAGCAAAATCCCACCCCTTCACTGTATAGATTCCCAGATACCAGAAAACTTTCTACTCTGATAGTTTCTCTCTCAGACCGCCGCCCCCCCCTTTGAAATTCCTTCCCTGCTTCCTGTTTCCCCGGCTGTGCTAATATGCAAACATTTAAATGTAATCTGAACAAATATCTTGCTACACAACTCCCTACTTAGGATGTTCCTATAAATCTGTCTCCTAATCATAATAGACCCTTACGTCTCCGTGACAATATGCTTTGTTTAGGGTGAAAACAAGAGTACATTTTTTATTTTTTTTAAATGAACGTGTTTTCATGATTTTTTTTATAAACGACTTGACCGGGAGTCTTTTTACTTTCATTTTTTGTTTCCCCCTTTTTTTCTTCTTTTTTACTATGCCGGTTTTTTTTTTTTTCTTTTACCAAATTATTTTTATTTACGATTTTTGAAAGTAAATTTCATCTAATTTTTAACTTCACTAAGGAAAAAAAAAAGAAGAAAAAAAAGGAAAAAAGGAAAAAAGAAAAATTTAAAAAAAAGAAAAAAAAAGAAAAAAAGAAAAAAAAAGAAAAAAGTAAAAAAGATACTCATTAAAAAAAAAAAGTTAAATTAGCAAAACTGACTTACCTAGCATGAAAAAGTAAACACTAAAATGGTAAACAAATAATCCCTTCCCTAGAAGAAAGTTTTTACTTTGTGTTTGGTAAAAATGTAAAAGTGAAGATATATGATGAAGACGAGAGAGAGAGAGAGAGAGAGAGAGAGAGAGAGAGAGAGAGAGAGAGAGAGAGAGAGAGAGAGAGAGAGAGAGAGAGAGAGAAAATGATGTTCACAAATGAGTCGAAATTTGAGATGGAAGTTCGTGCTTTGAGAATGTGTGCATATGCCTCTCTCCCGACCTTTCTTATTACTATAAGTATATATGCGCCTCTATACGAGTCTGTGTGCGTATGCTAACGTGTTAAGGCACCCGGCGGGAAAAAAAAAATAGTCCGGTAAAAAGTTTGCTGTGTGGATGTATCAAAACTAGAACGTAATTTGGTCTGTAATAAAAGTATTCATTTATCCGACAAGGACCCGGGTGTGACACGAGGTCGGATCAACGTGATGGTATTCCAAGCGACCGACAATAAACCAATCCTACCTTCCGAAGGAGGAGGTAATGCCCGGGAGGATGTCCCTCTGATACCAAACAGAACCATATTTTAACTCTGATTCAAGCCCACAGGCCTTATTTTTTTTATTGTGAGAAGGGTCACCACTTATCAAGGCCAAAAGCCACGCGAGGATAAAGATTAATGAGAGGGAATGATTGTCAGTTGAGAGATGAAGAATATTATGAGAGGATTTAGGATGATTAAGTGAATGGACCGAGTTCGGATACTTATGAGTGTGGGTCATGACAGGACCAGTTCCAAGTTTGTAATTAAAGTATGCGTCTCTGCATAAGCATTAATTCAATATACTTATCTATCTATCTATCTATCTATCTATCTATCTATCTATCTATCTATCTATCTGTCCTTATTTATTTGCCTCCCCACAAGAGCAAAGTTAGACACAAGGTCAGTTTCTAATTAATTTTTTTTTTTTTTTTACTTTAGTTCCTCCCAAACAAGGTGCATTGCCACTAAGCCGTAAGGGGCTACTTTTAATTTGGATCCATATCCATAGGGGGATCCTAAGTGGGGAGTTGTGCAGCAAGACGTTTGTTCACATTACTTTTAAACCTCTGCATGTTGGTACAGTCAGGGAAACAGGGAGCAGCGATAGAATTCCAAAGGCTAGCAGCCCAAGGAAAGAAGCTATTAGTGTAGAAATCCTTCCGACATCTGGGGACCTCAACATTGAAAGGGTGGTCAGGGGTTTTTACGTCGACGGGGCTCTAGAGCAGCAAGTTCATCAAAGCACGTTCCATTGAAGTACTTGTAAAATATGCACAGGGATGCAACACTCCTGTGCTGGGACAGGGGCTGGAGCTTTGTAGACAATGTCAGACCTATTAGGTTAGAGAGTATTAGGTTAGAGACTATTAGGTTAGAAACTATTAGGTTAGAAACTATTAGGTTAGAGACTATTAGGTTAGAGACTATTAGGTTAGAGACTATTAGGTTAGAGACTCTTTTTTGGGGGGGACCCTGTCTACGAGGGAGAGACTAGTGACTGGTGCACCAGCCCAGATGGTGGCTTTGTAGAGATATAGGATACTGGCATGGGGTGAGAAGTTTTCTAGCACGATAGAGGAAAGACACTTTTCTTTGCAGCAATTTGGGAAAGTCCAGCTCTCGAAAAAAAAGTACCCTGAAATGGGAACAAAAAATACATGTATAATCCTGTCAGCATTCTCACATGACTGAGGGCGCCTCAAGCAACAGGCAATAACGCCCCCCCCCCCTTTCAATAGAACGAGGTAATGCCTAGGAGTTTGGTCTGCTGAAATCGAACAGATACTACACTTTGAATTATTTATTTGCAAATAAAAAACAAAAAATATAATTCACTTACAAATTTGTACTAGGTCATCAAAATCGTAAGGTGTTAGGGTTGGTTGGTTGGTTGATTGGTTGTTTAACGGCATATCAACCCTTTTTAGGTTATTTAATGCAAAATCTGTTTTTATGTTTCAAGTTCTTTATATCTTCAAATATGTATTCGTGGTGTTTGGTTGGATTGTTTTTTGTAAAGGAAAATTGTTGGTTTTGTTTTTGCAGAACATGATTGAGTTTTGCAAAGGGGAGAAAAAGACTTGACGTATTTTGACCCATTTGTCCAATCACTGTTACCTTCATTATTTCACCAGTTGTCCATGGTTTTCACTTAATCAGTCACCACAATACCACATTTACTCTATGGACCACCCTACTACTGAGTTTTGTTTACAATATATCTCTATATCTCTATCTTGATAAAATTAGGAAGCGGAAAATTCAAACATGTTACTATCGGTAGTCAAAACAATAACAAATACGTAACTTAATATTTAGGCGATAAAAAATCGTACATATTCCAGGCAAGATGTCGTGATCAGGAGGTAAAACTTCAGACTACAGACAATGTAATTGAGGGTTCGATCCTTGTTTAAGTTAGCCATGCTGATGACGGCTAATAGCCAGAAACACGTGGGCATTGATTACTTTTATGTACGTAAAAATTAATAAATATATATAAATAAAATAAAAATAAAACCACGTCCCATCCCATTAAGGGCGACAATGCAATATTCTGCTTGAGGAAGTGGAAATATACAAAAAACAAATAACAAATATGTAACTTTATAAAAATAGGTATGTTTATATTTATATATATTTATATATACAGGATATATATATATATATATATATATATATATATATATATATATATATATATATATATATATATATATATATATATATGAAAACGGAAAATTGTTTTACTTTTTTCATTTTCTACTACATTGGATTATTATTTCTATCATCATCATATATATATATATATATATATATATATATATATATATATATAAATAAATAATTTTTTATTGCTATATTAACTAATTATATATATATATATAGATATATAGATAGATAGATAGATAGATAGATAGATAGATTAAAATGAGAAAAGGAAAACGGAAAATTGTTTTACTTTTTTCATTTTCTATTACGTTGGATTATAATTTCTATAATTATCATCATATATATATATATATATATATATATATATATATATAAGTAATTAAACAATTAATTTGAATTCGCATAAGAAAACTTGCTTAAAGCTATCTATACGAACTTGACTCTCAAACCAGCAAAATATAATGTAAGCTCAATAACTTATCAGTTCAATAAGATAGAGCTATTATGTTATTATAAATGGATTTAGAACATATTTAAATCAAGTTTCAGAAAGAAAATTTCATATATATTACATACGTTTCCTAATCAGAATTTTTAAAACATTAAAATTTAAAAATGAAAAATACATATGTACCCATTGATAGGAAAATATTTGCCAAAGCAAAATCGCATGCAGATGAACAAGTCTGTTCGTGGATGACTACATCCCTCACCATCATGGGTTAAACACTGTGGCAAGTGAAATCGGCAAATATCATTAGAAGTAATGAAAAACATTTTGTAAAAACGAATGGAGCCTTTTTCTGCAGCTGACAGTGTTTATATAAACATTGAGATTTCACTTATTCATGATTTGTGCCTGACATACCAATGGATACAATAGCCAACTGACAACTAAATAGTCAAGTTTCAATCCTTGCTTGAAGCACTTGCCTATTTAGCAACACTTAAGAGCTGTGATACAGTGAAACAGTCTGTCTGTGGATGATTAGATATCACCAACTACGATTAGACTTTTGGTTTCTTGGATAAGCAAAATCTTCCTTTAGGCACATTTATTTTTACGTTATTGTTATATGGTGGATAAAACCAAGTTGATATTCCTTCTTTTTTTTCATTCTGGCTGTATGTTAATTCTTCTGTGAATCTGCTGAGCATTAAGGCTGTCTTATAATCTCCTTTCGGTTTTTTTAAAGATGGTTTCATTCGATGAGTTATCTGATAATCTGCAGCTGATGGAATGTGAGATTTATTTGATGTGTGTGGGTGGTTTGAGGAGGAAGTGCGCACGCATCTTGCGTCTTGTGTCATAAATGGTTTGCGTGTTCCATTTGGATTGGGAGTTTTGAGTTCACGGCACATCAACCCTATCGGTCATTTTGTGTCATACAGCGTATATTTTTAGAAGTCATTTGATATGTTATGGTTGATATTCCTGTTTTAGGTTGATGTTAAGAAAATACTCAAAAAAAAAAAGTGACACGTTGGATCTACTGAGCTCGGGTTAGATGGTGGAAAAGCTAGTTATATTTTTTTTAAAAAGACAAAATTCAAAATTAGTCTCTTTCTGCTCATTATGTGTCCCTCTCTTTCTCTCTATTTTTATCTCTCTTTTCTCTCGAGCTATGGGTTGAATAGTATTACTACCAGTGGTGACATTCCCTATTGTTTATAATGAACTATTCTAATCATCTGTTTTATAGTTAGTTTTGACTGTTAATAAACAGAGAGAGAGAGAGAGAGAGAGAGAGTGTGTGAGAGCGAGGGTAATAGACTCTGTATAAAATAAGAGCGTGGACAAACGACATAGAGTGAGAGAGGATGAAAGTGAGAGACAGAAACGCAGTAAGAGATTAGTGTAAGTCCCTCATCTCTCACAATTTACGGCTAATTAGAAGTAAAATCGTTTTTTTAAACATAACTCAATCCCAAAACGAAGAAATATTTGAACATGTATTTTGTGTGATTAAAATATATAGGAAGAAAATCTTAGGTAAACATGGATGAACTAATAATAATAATAATAATAATAATAATAATAATAATAATAATAATACACCTCCACCCCACCCCACCCCCCCACCTCCAAATTCTTTTTACAAAAATTACAAATTTAAGAAAAAAAGTTTTTTTAAATTAATTAAAAACAATTTTTTTTAAATGGTGCCGGCCTAGGCTGACACCAGACAAAATATTTGTAGAGGGTCGAGGAGGATGAGAAGACCGAGGAGGGACAGCACAAACCAGACCTCCACTGGAAAAGTGCGGAGAATGTTGGGACCTTGGGGAGGCTTATTGCCACCCAAATCCCAGAGAAGACCAATTGTCCTTACCAGCGAGAAATCAATGGTAAGAGGCTGTTGCGATACCGCATTGTTATCGAAAAGAGGTGAAGAATACTTAAAATCTGGGGAGGCTTGTTGTCACTCAGACTCCAGGAAATACCACTGGTTGTTGTCGGTGAGCAATCACTGACGATGATCTATGTGAGAACTCCTAGTGAGTACAAATAATAATAATAATAAAAGAAAGGAGATGCTCATTATGTCTAGGTTACAAAATTCGAAATAAAGATTCCCAAATTTGAAAAGCCTAATGGGTAAAAAATCTGGTGATTAACAAAACAGTTTGTATGTACTGGCCTTTTGGCTACGATCAAAGTGTAGTATGTTTTTTTTTTGTTCTTTCCCCACTCCCCGTTTTATTCCAATGAATTTCTATATATATAACCTTATTCCATGAAAAATGCCAGTATACTGAAATCATATGCCCTTAATAGGGTTAAGATGAAAATTCATATACACTAAATGTACAAAAGCAAGGAAACTCCCAAATTTTTACACTTTTATTGTCATTAAGGGTATGCGAGCAAAACAGGGCTATGTATTTTACTGGTAGGAATTTTTCTTCATCGCACCTCACACACTTCATCCACTCATGCATAGAGATTTATACTATGGTGATGTGATAAGAAATGGTTTGGTTGATATGTAGTCATACCCTTAATGACAATAAAAGTGTAAAAATTTGGGAATTTCCGTGCTTTTGTACATTTAGTGTATATGAATTTTCATCTTAACCCTATTAAGCGCATATGATTTCAGTATACTGGCATTTTTCATGGAATGTCACTACTTTTGTAAAGGCTATGCAATGCCTTCTCATGGTTTTTTGGAATTTTCTGGAAAACTAAGGTATATGGTAAACTGAAATTAAAATGCTATCAACTAGACTCTAGAACCTCCATCTCTGCCAAAAATCAGCTGAATCCATCAAATAGTTGATATAAGCATAAAGATTTCACTTACTTCGTAGCTTTTGATGATAGTGCAACAGGTAAGAAGTCCGACTGTTAAAAAAACGGTCGGGTTTCAATCTCAATAACAAAAAATAAAAAATTGCTTTAATCTAAAAGGATTTCTCCTTCACTGACCGAGGACAGAATAGACTAAGTGTAGCATCAGAAGAGATACTACACTTTGAAATATTTATTTGTACAAAATATAAAATTTTACATTCGAAACAAATTAGGCACAAGGCCATCAAAAGTGTGGGGAAAATGGAGGTCGTTGGTCATCCTTTGTCTAGCATGAAAAAATGTGCTTATCTAGTCACACTGAAAAGCTGTGATACATAGAAACAGTCTGTCTGTGAATGACTATATTGCCCCTCCCCATCTTCATGGATTGAGCATGCTGGTAAGTGAGATCGCTTGATACCATTAGTGATAATACAAAGTTCTTCATAAAAGAAAAGAGCACTCTCGGCTGCTGATAATGCTTACTATTAACATTAAGTCTTCACTTACTTCGTAGTTTGTGACTACAGCCTAATGGGTAAAATATGTGGTAGGTTAACAAAACGGTATGTATAAATAGTTATTCCTTTGTGTGTTAGACTAATGGCGGTAATAATTCAGTACATATTCAAGCGAACGTAGGCATCAACAGCAGCTGACTCGAAATATTAGAATTGTTTGTAATGTAAATAAGGGAACAACTGTTTATTCTGAGTGAAAGTTGTATTGATTTACTCCTCTCCAGGAGTTAGGCACAAGGCCAGTTTTTATCTTACTCCCACAAGTAAGATGTGACCCAAGGTCGGGTCAGGAAAGTGGGGTTAAAAAATTGCCTGGGCAGCCCGTCGGCATTCCCCAGTAGAGGCGCCTCAGACAGTAAGCAATAAACTTACTCCTCCCCAAAGAGGGGAGGCAAAGCCTGGGAAGGTGGACCTCCCAGAACTGCACAGGACAGACCCATTGACCAGCATAAATCAAGACCCGAAGGCCAAGACAACACCAGTATGGGGTGCAGTATCCATCGGAACAGATACTACACTTTGATCTTAGCCAAAAGGCCAAGTTGTAGCTGTTTAATTATTTAACAGGACTTATTTTGCTTTACATGTGCGGATTTTCAAATTTAGCAGCACAGGATTTACGGGTGAAATTTTGTGAGCTGTTACCACTGATAACACCGCGAGCTCTACATCCGGAATAAGTTGTATGGCAGCTGTGTCAAGAGCATAATTTTATATGGCATCGAATGCTGGGCCCTCACTTAGTCCTCTCTCACCTGACTGCAGGGCAATTATGGAACCATAAATAAATGGACCTGTAATATGAGATCTGATCAAACCCAACACATTAGGTCGGAGGGTTAATTTGCTTCAAGCACTACATTTGCCCAGTATAGATGTTATGCTGGAATGGTTATGTGAAGCGTTCGACCGCCTGGATCAATCGTTGCAGAAGCATGGATGTCTTGAATTGCAGGAAGGTTAGCTGTCCAAGGAAAACGTGGAAGCAGGTGATTGGACAAGACAGTTTTGAGTGGAGTTGGGAGACAAGTTGACTCGCTGAACGATGAGAACTGGAAGGAGAGAGAGAGCTTACGAAATATAAAAAATATGTTTGACCCCTGAATAAGGGAAAAGTGATTTAAATGGAGAGAGAGAGAGAGAGAGAGAGAGAGAGAGAGAGAGAGAGAGAGAGAGGGGGGGGGAAGACAGAAAGAAAGAGAAAGAAAGAGAAAGAGAAAGAGAGAGAGAGAGAGAGAAAGAGAGAGAAAGAGAGAGAGAGAGAGAGAGAAAGAGAGAGAGAAAGAGAAAGAGAGAGATAGAAAGAGAGAGAGAGAGAAAGATGAGAGAGAGAGAGAAAGAGAGAGAAAGAGAGAGAGAGAAGGGGAAAAGACAGAAAGAAAGAGAAAGAGAGAGAAAGAGAGAGAGAAAGATGGGAGAGAAAGAGAGAGAGAAGGAGAGAGAGACAGAGAAAGAGAGAGAGAGAGAAAGAGAGAGCGAGAAAGAGAGAGAAAGAGAGAGAGAAAGAGAAGGAGAGAGAGACAGAGAGAAAGAGAGGGAAAGAGAGAGAGAAAGAGAGAGATAAAAAGAGAGAGAGAGTGAGAAAGAGGGAGAGTGAAAAAGAGAAAGAGAGAGAAAAAGAAAGAGAGAAAATGAGAGAGAGAAAGAAAGAAAGAGAGAAAGAGAGAGAGAGAGAATTAACAATTTTAAAAATATGCATGTTACTGAATTGTGCACTCATCAAAAGTAATGAAAAAACTGTGTCGTTATTTTTTATGGCATGAGGACACTTACATTAAAATGACAATAATTATGAGATTTTTTATAATTAAAAACAACCTTAGAGATGTGGCACATAAGAAAGAGATAATACAAGAAATGTATTGCTAATAAAGTGTGTTTGCGGCTTAATTAAAAGACCGACTTATCTGATACTGTGAAAAAGGGTTCCTTTAATGTCTGGAGAGAGACAGCTCAGTAAAATCAGCCCTGTTCGTACGGAGATGATTTTTAAAAAGCAGATGCGATTGAGCTTCTTCCCTTTATCCCACCGAATTACGTACTTGGTGATTGGTCAAAGAGAACTGTCTTACCCAATCAAATAGGACTTATTAGAAAACAAGAAAGGTAATTTATTAACCTGGGAGATAAAGAGAAATAGTCTATTAATAATACAGACAAGGAGAGATAATCTATTAATATGATAAACAAGGGGAGATAATCTATTAACATAATAGACAAGGAGAGATAATCTATTAATACAATAGATAAGGGGAGATAATCTATTAATACAATAGAAAAGAGTGGGTAATCTATTGATACAATAGTCAAGGGAAGGTAATCTATTAATCATACCTACAGGGGGAGATAATCTGTTAACACAATAGACAAGGATAGATAATCTAGTAATACAATAGATAAGGGGAGATAATCTAGTAAGACAATAGATAAGGGGAGATAATCTATTAATACAATAGAAAAGAGTAAGTAATATATTTATACAATAGCCAAGGGAAGGTAATCTATTAATATGATAGACACAGGGAGATAACCTATTTATATAATAGACAAGGGGAGATAATCTATTTACATAATAGACAAGGAGAGATAATCTATTACTATAATACATAAGGAGAGATAATCTATTAATACAACAGAAAAGAGTGGGTAATCTATTGATACAATAGCCAAGGGAAGGTAATCTATTAATCATATATACAGGGGGAGATAATCTATTAACACAATAGACAAGGAGAGGTAATCTAGTAATACAATAGATGAGGGGAGATAATCTATTAATACAATAGAAAAGAGTAAGTAATATATTTATACAATAGCCAAGGGAAGGTAATCTATTAATCATATATACAGGGGGAGATAATCTATTAACACAATAGACAAGGAGAGGTAATCTAGTAATACAATAGATGAGGGGAGATAATCTATTAATACAATAGAAAAGAGTAAGTAATATATTTATACAATAGCCAAGGGAAGGTAATCTATTAATATGATAGACAAGGGGAGATAATCTATTTATATAATAGACAAGGAGAGATAATCTATTAATATAATACATAAGGGGAGATACTCTATTAATACAATAGAAAAGAGTAGGTAATCAATTAATACAATAGCCAAGGGAAGGTAATCAATTAATACAATAGACAAGAGTAGGTAATCAATTAATACAATAGACAAGAGTAGGTAATCAATTAATACAATAGCCAAGAAGAGGTTACCTCTTAGCTCCTTTTTTTTTTGCTAACCTCTCTCTATTGTATTATGTTCACGATAGGGGTTCGACTGAGCTCCAATCTCTGCCCCCCCCCCTGTAAAACATTCACAGCAAGAACTCATCTGGCTACAACCACAGCAAAGAACTTTCCTTTCTCACTTTTTGTACCAAAAATCAAACGGAACTTCCACGAAAACAGTTTATTTTCTAGAAAATCCAATCTGTGGAACAACAAATCACAAGACTACTTCCCAACCGACTACAACATGGTCGTTTTCAAGTCTAATGTAAATAAATACTTGTCGAGTGGCCCTCTTAGAAAATAAAGACTTCTTAAGTAATCCTCTGCCCATTCCACCCATTGTTTCTAATCCTCATGTCAAGCCAGAAATCCTCTTGACCCTTATCCTCAGGTGGCCCCGGGCCTTGATAAGCGATGATCTATCAGTAAAAAAAAAAAATGTGACTTTGCTTACTCATAGACACCAACTCTTCATTATTATAATAGCTTCTAACATCACAATACAAGAAAGAATTAATAAAAATACAAAAACAAACGCAAAATCTTAACGGTATCACTCGACTTTTGGGGTGAGTAATTTGTACTTGACTCTTTCCTGCAAACACTGAATGTACTAACTGCCTTCTTTCTTTACATATCTATGTAACTACTTACCAAACTGACTAATTAACCAATCTCAATGCATAGAGAAGAATCCTTCTTTTTTTATTAATTTTTTTTTTTAGTTTTCAATTTTTTTTTTTTTCCTTTTAGAAACTAAGATCCTGTTTAATGGCAAAAAGAATCTTTCTCTTTTTTATTTTTAGCAATAAGAGTTGCAAACACTTCAGTGGAAGGACCATCTTGAATTCTCTTGCAACTGAAGCAATAAAAAAAAAAAATAAAATAAAATAAAAAAAGATGGATACCATTGTGATGTGCTTATAAAACTCTTCACTTTGAAAAAAAGAAGAACCCCCTCCCCCCTCTCTAAAGTCCAACCCTTCCTCCCAACCCTTCCTCACGGTGGTAGGGGCAATGTTAACGTGGTAGTGCCAGAGTTATACTGTCTGGAACTCTCGTTTCTAGCAGTTCCACCCATGGCGGACTAGTTTGGCACCAAGCGCTATTAGGTCCGCAACCCAGCTAACAGGGCTCTGATGAAAATCCAGGGAGACTCAGCATCAGGATCCATCGTCGTCAGGTCTTCTTTGCTTCTGCATGTGGCAGAAAAAAAAATTGTCAGGCACAGAACCGTAAACAAATGGAGTGAGAGTCACAACATTGTTTCTACCCCATTCCTTTGTGTGTCCTGGGTCAACCCTTCCCCGACTTTGTCAGAAGTAAAAACCTGAAAACCTTCATGTTTAACTGCTTTGGATCGGCCTTTTGGTCGAGATCAAAGTGTAGTATCTGTTCCGATGGATACTACACCCCATGGACTGGTATTGTCTTGGCCTTCGGGGCTTGATTTACGCCGGTCTATGGGTCTGTCCTGTGCAGTTCTAGGAGGTCCACCCTCCCAGGCTTCGCCTCCCCTTTTTGGGGCGGAGTAAGTTTATTGCTTACTGCCTGAGGCGCCCCTACCGGGGAATGCCGACGGGGCTGCCCAGGCAATTTTTGATGGTCAGAGTGCTCACCTCTCGGGCGCTGGCTTTTCAACCCCCACTTTCCGCCCCGACCATGGGTCACATCTTACTTGTGGGAGTAGGATAAAACTGGCCTTGTGCCTAACTCCTGGAGAGGAGTAAATAATACCTTCATGTTTAACTGATAGCTGTGACCAACAAGGAGGGCTTCATGTAGACCAGGCAATCCTGAGGCACGGACTTTGTGAGCTTTATGCAGAAGTCCAACTCGCCTAACAACAATTACATTATCAACAAAAAATAAAAATAAAAGAAGAGCTGCAGGACCTTTCTTAGGATGCCTTCTTAGATTAGGACCCACGCTAAAATCGACTTAGCGTCGGTACTTTCTGGATGTTTACGTAAACTGCCGGAAGATGGTTAATCTACCTGCGTCCAAAAAAATCAAAAAACGAGACTGGATTTACAAGTGTGGAAAAAAACAAAACATTAACCAACATTTAAAACAAAAAATTACAGCAAAAAAAATAAAATAATGAATTTAATCAAATTGTATGAAAGAAATATGTATTTTTTTAACGAAGAAATAAAACTAAACAGGTGATAAATTATATTTTTTAAGTGCTTTTTGTTTACAAACCAAAAATAATTTTCAGTAAAAAAAAACTCTAACAACGCGATTTTTAACTGATTACTGAAAATTATTCGCGTTGTTAGAGTTTTTTTTTACTGAAATTATTTTTGGTTTGTAATCAGTTAAAAATCGCGTTGTTAGAGGGTTTTTTTTACTGACAATTATTTTTGGTTTGTAATCAGTTAAACATCGCGTTGTTAGAGGGTTTTTTTTACTGAAAATTATTTTTGGTTTGTAATCAGTTAAAAATCGCGTTGTTAGAGGGTTTTTTTACTGAAAATTATTTTTGGTTTGTAATCAGTTAAAAATCGCGTTGTTAGGGGTTTTTTTTTACTGAAAATTATTTTTGGTTTGTAATCAGTTAAAAATCGCGTTGTTAGAGGTTTTTTTTACTGAAAATTATTTTTGGTTTGTAATCAGTTAAAAATCGCGTTGTTAGGGGTTTTTTTTTACTGAAAATTATTTTTGGTTTGTAATCAGTTAAAAACCGCGTTGTTAGGGTTTTTTTTTACTGAAAATTATTTTTGGTTTGTAATCAGGTAAAGATGCTACCTCGTTCCTGGAATATCCAAACGCGTTATGGAGTTGATGCAAGTGGTGGCACGCTGTACATGACTAACCCATCAGAGACGCTGAACACGTAAGGCATCCGTAATCCCAGCAATACCAAGTTTTGATGAAGCACGATAGATGGAATCCTTTCTTCCAGATTGCAGCCACACATCACCTGATCATGGCATGATCATTACGCTAAAACCTTTGCAGATCAGAAGTGTTTGAGGTCCATAGCTCACTGGCCTTGTGAGATGACAAAGTAAACACAGCCTAAAAAAAATTTGCCCGGAATCTTGACAGAAATGTGTTTAGATGTAAAAATTGTCAGTAACTTCCTGAACGTTCCTCAAGAAACATAGCATATCCAGAATAATCTCCCAGCTTCCATTACGAGTTCGTATTTACCTCCTGCCCCTCGCGGGAAGATGTGACACAAGGTATGAAGGTGGGGGGATAGAAAAGCCAGTGCCCAAGAGGGAGAAAACTTTGACTTACAAAAATGCCTGAGAAACCCTGTCGGCATTCCCCGGTAGGGACGCCTCAGGCGATTAGCAATAAACTAATCCCTTCTCCAAGGGAGAAGGTAAAGCATGGGAAAGTTGACTTCCTAGATCTGCACAGAACCATACGTCAGTCCGACAGAAAAAGGGGTAATTAACTCAAATGGACTAGACTGTCTGACTGACTGGCGAGGACGTATCCTCGACTTGGTATGAAAAAGCAACACAACCTTAAGGTCAAGTGACCCCCCCCCCCGGCTGAGCTTCCATTACGAGTTGTTTGTGTCTATCATTGACAACAATATGAACGTTGGTATCTCCCCCCCCCCCGTAAAATCACCAAAATTAAGCGACGTTCAACCTGGCCAGTTCTAAATGGGTGACAAAAATCTCTTCAAATTAATTGACAAATCGATCGTATAAAAAAACAAAAACATGTATGATTGCAGCATAATATGACTCAACGATATTCGACATGCCATGAACCCCAACAACAACATTAGCTGTACCTATCCGGCGTTACCCGGGAGTCATTTTACTGTCAATTTGGTAAAAAAAAAAAAAAAAAAAAAGAAGCAGAAAACTTTTTTAAACTCTGCTTCTTTTTTTTTTTTTTACCAAATTATTTTTTAATAGCATTTTGAAAGTTAAATCTAATTACTACGGTATCATTTTGTCATTAAATTATTACTTGAATCAAACTGATATGAAACTATAACTAATTTCGTTATGCTAATCTTGTTTTAATCTCTATTTATGAAATTGTCGATGTAGATAGATTCCAAAATTTGCAATCTTTTAATTAAGAATTGTAATAAAAATGATTTTCTATTCGACAGTTTAAATGCTTCCAAATTCCACTCACATGTAGAAGAGTCACAAAGTGATTTACTATTTTTTCAAGTATTATCAAAAGATTAAAATGACTGACATGTTTATAGAAGAAACCGAAATGCATTCTGGTGGATTTAATTTTGCGATGACATTGTTTTTTTTCTTTTTAAATAGGATTTAAAGATATTTCGTTTCATTTTATGCCATTCAAGAAAGTATATAGTATGGGGTTTCATTTAGAATTCAACAGGGGCCCCAGTATATGCCACCAGCTTCTCAAGTTGCCTGGGAACTGCATCAACTGATTTCACAAGTAACTCTTTTAAAAGATTAAAAAAAATGTTTATTATGAGTCACCACTTATCAAACCAAAAAAGGGTCAATGAGATGGATAGATTGATAGTTATGAACAGCAATTTTCCCCCCTTTGCCAGAAACATCGTTCATGGAATGTGAGACTTGCTGTTTTCTGTGCCGGCTGTTATTTTGAGATGATAGTATGTTGAGATTTTCAATCCTTTCGTACTATTCATTATCATTCAACAAGTAAAAAAAAAATGGTTACTTGTGAAATCAGTTGATGCGGTTCCCAGGCAACTTGAGAAGCTGGTGGCAAATGAGTGCACCCATATTCAATTCTAAATAAAACCACATGTTATTAAAATTAAATTTTATGTTAAATTGTCGTTATTGATATTGGACATTTTGGACATTAATTGGATATTTTGGATATTAATTGGATATTAATTGGATATTAATTTTATTTAATTTGTAATATCTTTCAATTTCTGTTTAATAAATTTTTTACTCTTTTTTAAATTCTAAAAAAAATTAATTAAAAAGCCATAATGTTAAATTTAACACTTTAAAAAAAAACTTAGTTCACTCCAAAAAAAGGCACATTGCCACTATAGACGCAAGGGGCTACTGAGAATTAGGGTGAATGTTTAGGGGGTCATCCTAAGTTGGGAGCTGTGCAACGAGATGTCTTTTCACATTAGTTTTAAATTTCTGCATGTCGGTACAGTCGGGGAAACAGAGAGCAGGGAGGGAGTTCCGAGGAAAGAAGCTATTGGAGTAGAAGGCTCTATGGCATCTGGGGATCTCCACAATGAATGGATGGGATTTAGCTGATTGTCAGGTTGGTCGAGTGTATTTATGTCGAGGGGTCACCAGAACAGCAAGTTCATCGGAGCACATTCCATTGAGTTACTTGTAAAACAAGCACAAGGATGCAACATTGCGGCGATGGGACAGGGGCTGGAGCTTGGCGGATAGTGAGGGATCTATTAGATTAGAACCTAGTTCGTGTTCTGCGTGATATACTTCCCGATTTGACTCCCAAAAATCAGTGAGAATCTTTTTAGGATTAATCATTTTTGAATATTCTCCCCGCCTCTTCGGATGGACAAGAAGAAATACCCAAAGCATTGTGATAATTTAACTGCATTTCAAGTCAGTTTAACACGTTTATTTCTGCAAGCTTTTTAAAGCTTGTTGCATCATTCTTAAAGAAAGAAAATAAAAAACCCAAAACAAAATAGTTCAACTGATGTTATGCTTGCTTATCTTATTGGTATGACGACTTGATATCTTCAAAACTTCTCAAAGAATTTTAATGACATCTTGTGGAGAAGATAGCTTAAGAACAATTGGTTATTATATAAATGGGGTTAAAAAAAGAAAAGAAAAGAAAGCCGCTAGGCATTTTATTTGATTTCATCATTTCGTTTCGTTAGAGTTTGCCCCATTTAATATAATGGTTAGAGTGTTTATAATGGGTCAGGAGACTAGGGTTCAATCCTCGGTTGAGTCATACTAGAGACTTAAAAAATGGTGCTTGATGTTTCCTTGCGTAAACACTCATCACTATAAGGTTAATATCAAGAGTAAATGGAGTAATCCTGGGAAAGGAGTGGCGCCCTCCCCTACACCTCGGTGTAGTAGCCAATATAAAAGGAACCTTTGGGGTCGCCCTCAACTATGGTCAACCACTTTACTTTACTTTAGAGAAGAAATGGTTATAGTAAATAACAAAGTACAATCCAATGAAATTAAATTGCATTTCTGAATTTTTTAGATGAGGATTGATAATTTGTATAATTTTGGTTATTCGGACTATATTTCTCATCTTGAGTGTTATATAATGGAAACCTGTAAAATTGAGTTCTAAGTGATAGTCATCTGAAGGTTGATGGTACATAGAATTGCGAATTACTGAAGACTTCTCCCAGTCATGGCTTACGGAACAACAGCATGCTACCCCCGTGGATTAAATAAAGGGTTCCGTTCGAAATTACGTTCAGATTCCCGAATTCGACAGAAATATTTCCGAGTTCAAAGAGATACACCTGAAGAAGGCCGGAGTTTACAGCGGCCGAAACGTTGTGATGATAACACCTAAGATGAGAAATAACCAAAATTATATGAATTCAATTGCATCTTTTTTTTAATTTACTAATGAGTCACCAGATATCGAGGCTAAAATCCACTCGAGGATAAGGGGTTAATGAGATGGATTAGATTGTCAGTTAAATTATGAAGAATATTATGAGAGGATTGAAAATAATGAATGGAATGAATAAAAGTAGGTACAACGAGTATTGCATGAGAAAATCCAATTGAATAAATATGAGCGATTCTTAATCTTTAATGGCTTATTGATGCCGACATTTTTGTCCCTCTACTGTAATGGAGATTTTGTGTGTGTATTTTTGTGATCAAAACTCATAATATTATTTAAGAGAAACATGTGCAGCTATATTTCGATCTGAGTGTGTAAAAAAAGGGTTAGAATCAGAACTAGAGCAAGGTGTACAGGAAGTTGCGTGATGGGAGGAAGTCTGAAGTGACACGTAGCAGGAAAGAGAGAAAGTCTCAGATGAGCTGCTGGGTTTTGTTGCTAATCGCAAAGCTCCATCTTTATTCATGTTAAAATCAAAAAAATTAAGAAATGTCCCAGATAGGTATCACGAACGTTTTCGATTCTTCGTCGAATTACACTCAGGTGTCAAAAGCAAATGAGCAAAAAAGCTGGAGAAAGAAGAGAACTTTTAAAAAGACGGTGGAGAAACGCGCAAAGAACGTTTTTGCATTGTTCCAGGAAAGACGTTGACAATTTAAATTCAGCGACACCATAGTGGCATCACAGAACAAAATCGCATTACGTTAAGCATTTTAAAATGTTGCCACCTGAGGATTATTCAACGAAGAATCGAAAACGTTCATCATACCTATGGGATATTTATTATTTTTTTGTTTTAAAACCTACAATTAATAACATCACGCATGAAACCAGTGGCAACATTTTAAAATGCCACTCTGGCGTCGCTGAATTTAAATCGTCAACGTCTCTCCTTGAGCAATGTGAAAACGTTCTCTGCGCATTTCTCCATTGTCTTTTTAAACATTCTCTTCTTTCTCCAACTTTTTTGTTCATTTGCTTTTGACACCTGAAGATGATTCGACAAAGAATCGAAAACGTTTGTGATACCTATGGGACATTTATTAATCTTTTGATTTTTAATACAAAAAGACCATCATAAAAATTGAAAACATAAAAATAGATATAATTAAACAGACGAATTCTGTTATTCTTAACAATGTTTGCATATATATATAAACTATATTGCTGGGATTTAAAAGTTTCGCTTCAATAGCATTTAACCTGGCAAATAAAACTTTTTTCTGATTAGCTAATTTTTATTTGTAATTTTTGTACCATATTTCGCTATTGTTATTGTTCTAGCATACTTCGCTACACGTTATTAAAAATATTCTTAATTCAATCCGTCAGTTTTGTAATATATAGATATTCTTAAATAATCACCTTCAAAGAAAACTCAGCTAAGGGAGATAACTCTTGCTAAAAGAATAAGAGTTATTCATCTTAGTTATTAGCGTTTCTTACTTGTTTTTAACATAGACATGTTCACAGAACACGTTTTGAAACTAATGAATCCCAAGTAATGCCGAGTCTCACAGCTAGTAAATATACATCTATAAAGTGCGAAGCCTTAGTGAACCTTACTCTGCTGAGTGTTGTGGCCCATTAATATCAAAGTGGCGATTATCAGTAATTCTATCTCCCTGAATAACTTACCAGTGCAAGACTTGCAGACCTTCCAGTGATAGAGATTGTCCTGATGCGGTTTAATCGTTCAAGCAAATCTCCATTAACGGCGAGGAAACCCTTGACATCCTGGCTGCGAGGAGAATTTATTTGAGAAAATGAAGAGTTCTAGTCAAGTAGGTGAATCCAGAAGATTTACACGAATCAATTGATGCTATCTATTTATATACTGATCTTTCTGCATTATCAAACTTAACACGCATAGATAAATATCCATTTTACAAAGGCTGATAGGTTATTAATTAAAAATAACTGATAATTTAGTAATGTTTAATTGTTTAAATAAATTAGTAAATTTAATTGGTTTGGTTTGGTTTATCGGTGCTTTGTTACATTAGGACCCGAGCTAATTTTGACCCCGTCGTTAGAATCAGGGTTAGGGTCAGAGTCAAAGTTGGGGTTAAGGTAAGGGTTTAGAGTTAGGGTTATGGTTAAAGTTAGCGCAGGTCTTGATGTAACAAAGTACCGGTTTATCTATTTTATATATATAGCAAGATTAACATTGTGCTAGATTATGTAGAAAAGAAAGTTAAAAATATATTTGGATGGCGAAGCTATTGATGTTGTTTAGAAGTTTTGTTTCCTTCGTGATATAATTGGAGCACAAGAAGGAGCTGGTGCTAGTGTGATTGCAGGAATTAGAAGTCGATGGAGTATTGATTTACTCCTCTCCAGGAGTTAGGCACAAGGCCAGTTTTTATCTTACTCCCACAAGTAAGATGTGACCCAAGGTCGGGTCGGGAAAGTGGGGTTTAAAAATTGCCTGGGCAGCATTCCCCGGTAGAGGCGCCTCAGGCAGTAAGCAATAAACTTACTCCTCCCCAAAGAGGGGAGGCGAAGCCTGGGAGGTTGGACCTCCTAGAACTGCACAGGACAGACCCATAGACCTGCGCAAATCAAGCCCCGAAGGCCAAGACAATACCAGTCTATGGGGTGCAGTATCCATCAGAACAGATACTACACTTTGATCTTCCTGTCATTATCAACCAGCAGAGCGTTACCACTGTCTTCCATGGGCAGAGTCTATGAAGCATGTGTATGCAGTGTGTGCTCATGTATGGAAGTGAAACCTAGTCACTGAGGGTTGAAGGCATGCATTTTATGGAGAGAAATTATATGAGAATGATACAATGGATGTGTAATGTGAGTCTTACAGACAGGCTTAGATCTGATGACCCCAGAGGAGGATTAAACCTGGACAGTATAGTGAGATGTGTGCAGAATAGAAGACTTCAATTTTATGGCCATGTTGAAATGATGGATGAGAGTAAAAGTTTAAGTGAAAAAAAAAAGAATTCACTTATAAAACCATTGGGAAAGATATGATCACTCCCTGCCCAGCTATTTATAAAATAGCAACTTGTGTTCCATGAATGGTTCACAACAGGTATTTTATTTTGGTATTAAATAACCTGAAAAGTAATATTGTAGCCTTATGGTCACGCTTCAGTCTTCTTTTGACTGCAACAAATATCGCCACAGATTTAACACCTCTAGACGATTGCACAGTATTAGTCTTCGCCCCTACTGTCCATCTCCTATAGGGAGGAAGAGGATCTCCAAAACACGTCTGCTCTCTCCCAGACCAAAAGTCCAAGAAACTGACTCTAGCTTTCCAACTGCCACGTATTCTATGTAGACTTCCTGTCTTCTAACGTCACTTCCTTTGACATGTTAACATAATTTCTAACGTTAACTTTGAAGCAGAAATCTCCTTCCTGCACAATCGAATATCATCATCATCGTCATCATCATCATCATCATCATCATCATCATCATCATCATCATCATCATCGGTTAACGTCCGTTTTACATGCTGGCATGTGTTGAACGGCTTTAAGAAATTGACTTCTAAAGTAACCTATCTCTACACAGGTCTTTATTTATCCCTCTTATTCTCAAGCCCATTTTTATAACTTCTTCCCATGTTTTCCTTGTCCGTCCCCTGTGAACTGAACCCGTTACGTCAACTGTTCTACATCTACTAACCCAAGAACTCTTATCCATTCTTTCAATGTAGTCATACCATCGAAGTCTCTTGTTCTGCACACATCTCTCTATACTGTCCAGATGTTATCTTCCGAATAGCCGGAATTTGTTGGAGTTACAACAATTTCATAATTTTATGTTTATGTTTTTTTTTTTTTTTTTTTTTTTTTTGGCTAAGAAAGCATACGCACAAGCCATGTAAGATAGGCAAAAATTTAATCAGTGTACAAAAATAAATCAAGTTTTCTCTTGAAAGCACTGATAGTAGGCGCTTGGATGACCTCAGCGGGAAGCCTGTTCCAGGGGTTGACAGAACGAATTGAGAAGGATGCTTGACGCCTCTGAAGCCGAAATTTACGACAGTAGAGCTTCTGGTCATGACCTCGAAGGCCTCTGTCTGGCGCACGAGTAAAGAATTCGTCAGCGGGGAGATTGATGAGCCCATTCAGGATTTTGTAAACCAGGATGAGGTCCCCTCGCATCCTTCGAATTTCGAGCGTCGGAAGTTGAAGACGGTGGAGTCTTTCTTCATACGAGAGATCGGCAAAGCCAGAAATCATTTTGGTTGCACGCCTCTGGATGCGTTCAACATGAAGTATATCCTTTCGGAGATAGGGACTGCACGCCTCAACACCGTACTCCAGCAAAGGTCGAACAAGCGTCAAATAGAGTGGACGGAACACTTCGGCCGTCAGGTTGATGAAGGAACGTCGAATTTGAAACAAGACGCCCCGGGCTTTGCTGGACATTTCAACGCAGTGACGAGACGGTTTGAAAGAGCTATCCACTCTTACACCAAGATCAGTTGCCTGAGATACTGAGGCCATTTCATGGTTGTTCGGACCGATAGTGAAGAGCTGGGATGGTCGCGCGCCAACTGGAAGATGACTGCATTTGGCTGCGTTGAGTGGAAGGTCCCAGTCTGAGGCCCAGTTTGCAGTACAATCCAGATCGGTTTGCAGGATGGCATGATTGCGTCTTTGTGCTATGAGTTTGACATCATCAGCGAAAAGCAAAACTTTGCCCTGAAGTAAGTCTGGAAGGTCGTTGACGAACAGGAGGAACAAAATCGGGCCAAGCACTGAACCTTGTGGTACTCCGCTGCAAGCATTTGCTTCTGCTGAAGTGCATCCACTCACAGAAACTCGAAAAGTTCGTGCTTGTAGAAACGACCTAATCCAGCTGATGATGGACCGGTGAATCCTGTACCGATCAAGCTTGTGAAGGAGCAGGCGGTGGTTTACGGAGTCAAACGCCTTGGAGAAGTCCAGAAACAGGATATCCGCAGCATCGCCATCATCCAAAATCTTGGTTATCCATTCTTCCGTAAGAAGGAGGTTGGAGAGGCAGGATCGCATTGGGACGAAACCATGCTGGGTCTGAGTCAAAGATTTGGTTCGTTCAAGGTGGTTCATCAATGCATTTTTCAGGATTTTCTCCATAACTTTGCAGATGATTGAAGTCAGGCTCACGGGGCGGTAGTTAAGAGGGTCGGTTTTAGCGCCTTTCTTGAAAATGGGGCATACTGTAGCCACTCTCCAGTCCTCTGGTACGACACCGTCTGAAAGTGAGTGATTAAACAGGTCCGCTAGTGGAGTTGCCAGAACTTGCGCCAAAACACGAAGGACTGCTGGATGGATATGGTCAGGTCCTGGGCTTTTGTTGGTTTGAATGCTAGAAAGGGTCACAAAAACTTCTTGAGGAGTGACTTCAATAGCTTGCATTGGCTGAACATCATAAGTCGGCAGTGGAGGAGGTTGTTGCTCGTTGTCCACCCGGTATATTGAGGAGAACCTGTCGGCAAATAGCTCGCACTGTTTACCAGGGTCGCTAATCGTTCTTCCATCTGGAGTTCTCAACGTTGCTATACGGTTCACAAGTCTCTTGTTCCGCTTAACGTGGGCGTAGAATCTTTTACGGTTTGAGTTCACTTTGGATGCCAGACGTTGCTCATATCGAAATCTTGAAATTCTCAGCATGTACTCTGCCCTGTTTCGCTGTTCACGGTACACTTCATATGATGCATGAGTCCCAAGCCTCAAGTATTCGGCCCATGCAATGCCTCTCAGTCGCCATTCTCTTTTGATTCTGCTAGTTATCCAGGGCTGAAGGCGCCTTCGAGGAACAGTGAGTGGAACAGCCAAATCAGTCGCCCAGAGAATAGCCTGTTTGGTGGCTAACCATTTTTCTTCAACTGAGGGGAGATTGGCTATGGCATTCCAGTCGATTGTCGAAGCTGCATCAAGAAGAGTGGTATGATTCAGTGCAGCATAATTGCGTATCGGCAACTGATCTGGTGATTGAGTAACAGGTTCCGTGTGTAGGATGAAATCGATGACAGCGTGATCGCTGCGCGACAAGGGTGGCTGGAATTTTACATCTGACACCGTCATATCGTATTTTGAGAACACCAACTGTTTCGTAAAATAAATGTAAACTATAAATCATGTAAAAAAAATGTCTTTGTTATAATTTACAAAACTGTTGATGGGATGACGTTGCATGTTTTACAGGTATAAACGAAGGGAAGTATTTGTTTGTTTCTTTAAATTGTTAATCATATGAACTCGTGTTTTCAGGGAAAATGTTCATAGATAAGCGTTGCTTCCCTTTCTGCTGCTACATCTTCTTCTTTTCATCTCCTACAATTTCCTATTCTTCATCAACAACTGGAAGTGTGCTCCTCTCACTTTCTCTTCTTGAAATGAAAGCGTGACACAAAAGGAAGGTACTTGTGTATTCATATTAGAACTAGCGGGACCCGTGTAAAATACACAAAATGATGTTTTCAATACTAATTATCTTGTTCTTAACCTATACATGTTTGAAGAAAATATGATCAGATTTATTTTTAAAAAATGAACAATGCATGAAACAATTTACAAAACTTCTTTATATACAATATTTCTAGTGTAGGTAGTTCCTCTTCTCTGGCCATGAGTAGAATTATTCTGACGACAAATTTTCACTCTTACACTGTTCATAGACCTTGCTCTTGAGAAGGCTACATAAAGTTGTCCATGAGTAAAGCAAGGTTGTGGTAGGTAGATCCTTACCTTATCGAAAGTCTGTCCTTGAGCTTTATTAATGGTCATTCATGAGTAGCATACAAAGATTTAGAAGGCCGTTTCTTTTGATGTAAGCGTGACACACAAAATAACACACACGCTATCGTATTAATATGTGTCTTCCCAGTCGTCCCTCCCTACCTACCCCCCCCCCTTCGATGTAGAAAAAAAATCTGAGAGGTTGGTTGGGATCGAACTTTCAACCAGTCGGGTCGACATCAAAAACCGACGTCAAAATCCTACGCTAACCATTGTGCCAAAGAGAAATACTTGAAATATTACGAAAATTAGGTGACTTAAATGCTTTTCCAAATCTAGGTGCGGCACGCATGCGCAGAACTTTTGATGTAAGCGTAACACACAAACACACACGCTATCGTATAGATAATAACAAAACTGAATTCAACAGTGTTTCAATTTTTACTTGAGTTTCTGTAAAGTTTCTGTTTTCATTCATGCTCAATGTTAATTCATAGTAAAAAAAGAATAAGGCTACAATCATGATATACACAAATGGTTGCTAATGCTAAACGTGATCTCATATTATTAACAATTTAAAAGCAAACAAATATTTATATATCTCTATCTTTATAAAGTTAGATATGTTTCATAAAAATTGAGATATCTCTGATTTTTGTGAAATGTTCACAATAGCTATTAGACATCAATTAATAAATATTCCCAACAGTTCAGTTTTTTTGGAATATTTTAAAGGGTTTCTAAGGGGTATGTTATGCCCCCCCCCCCGGATTTAAAAATCTAAATATTTCAGATTTCCATTAAATCTAAATCCATAGTCATTAGACACCAATTAAACAAGATTCCCTGAATTTCAATTAAAATTTCTTCTTAAGCGCCCTTAAGCTTAGACCTTAAATTTTTCGACATTTTCTAGAATCAAAATCATGTAATGAATTTTTATCAAAATCGGAATAAGGTTTCTAGACATAAAGTTTAGTATCTTATATCTTGATTTTAATCTTTGTAATGAACATAAAAGTGGTGCAAAAGTATTCGTTTGTGGAATTAATTTTACCCGTCCTGGGGCGGATATTCTTCTAGTCACCTCCACCAAAGAGGTTATGTTTTCGGCCGAATTTGTCACTATGTTTGTTTGTGTACAGCTTAGTGTCAACATCGCTTGACCAATCATCACCAAACTTGGTCTAAATATTACGACCCATTACGCCTAGCAGCTGTGTTAAAAAATTCATAATAATTAGTTTAGGAGTGGATCCTGTTCATACGAATACATTAACATACACACATACCTAACGTGATATAAATAGAGAAAATTTTCATAGAAACTTTACATATGATAGTCTTATATTGTTCAATAGCCTTTGTCATATATATATATCATTGATAAGATGCTTTATTTATGGGGTTTCAGTTCACAATATCAGGGACAGGACTTATATAAATATCTATTTAATAGTTTGGTTCGATTTGTCTGTTTGATATCATTGGAGACCTGCACTCTGTGCTAATTCTCAGAAAAATAAAAATGAGATTCTACTTTTTTTTAGGCGATTACATGTAAACAGCTTGAAAACGTAGGCAGTAAAAAAAATCAAGATTTTAGATTTTTGAATTGGAAACCACTTTCGCATATAAATTTTAAGTAAAATGATCACCCACTTCTGGGTCACCAGGCGATAATGATTACTCACTTCCGGGCTACCAGAAGGTAATGATCACCCTTTTCCGGACCAAATATCATTAATGGATACGTCATGGCTGACTGAATCAGCCGTGCAAAGATTTAAAAATCCTGTAATGTTAGAGCTAATTCTCCTAAGAAAAAAAATGAGATTCTATTGTTTTTAGGCGATTACATGTAAACAGTCTGAAAAAGATGGCAGTAAAAAAAACAAATATTAGACTTTAGAGTGGGGGATCACTTTCGCATGTATATTGAATGGATGCATCGTAACATTATCCATTGGTGTCTGTTTGTACATCAGATATAAAAATCAAGAGTAAGAACTTGGCTGGAGGTGGTAGCTATTTACTTGCCTCCCTGCGATGAAAAGATATGGCACTGGGCCATTTAAAAGTAAGGGATACTCAGCAGTAAAATATGCTAAGGACATTTGCAAAACTTGCCAACAACTCCACAGGCATTCGCCAGCGATTGATCCGAACCCTACCTATTTGCTGTAATAGAAACAAGTTCTGTTTTGGAAAAGAAGCCTCCTGGAACGAAGGCTAATATTAATTTACCCATAAGCCCCAGCCATAGATGGCAATTCTCACGCTTGGAGATTGAAATACTAGGTAGGTAGTTTGGATTTGTTTTCAAACTTTGTTCCCTTCCAACATTTTCCAGTGAATGTTTTCTAGTTCAAAATTTCAATGAAATTACAATAATTATTTAATTAAATGTATTTTAGAATGGGCTTGCTATGTCGCATAATACACTAATAAGAAGAATTGAGAACACCATTAAAGAAGAATTGAGAACACTAATAAGAAGAATTGAGAACACTAATAAGAAAAATTGAGAAGACTAATAAGAATTAAGAACACCAATAAGAAGAATTGAGAACACTAATATAAATAATTAATAACACTAATGAGAATAATTAAAAACACCAATAAGAAAAATTGAGAACATTATTAAGAATAATTAAGAACACTAATAAGAATAATTAAAAACATCAATAAATAGAATTGAGAATACCAATAAGAATAATTAAGAACACTAATAAGAATAATTAAAAACATCAATAAATAGAATTGAGAATACCAATAAGAATAATTAAGAACACTAATAAGAATAATTAAAAACATCAATAAATAGAATTGAGAATACCAATAAGAATAATTAAGAACACTAATAAGAATAATTAAAAACATCAATAAATAGAATTGAGAATACCAATAAGAATAATTAAGAACACCAATAAGAAAAATGAAGGACACTAATAAGAAAATTTGAGAACACTAATAAGAATTAAGAACACTAATCAGAAGAATTGAGAACACTAATATAAATAATTAAGAACACCAATAAGAAGAATTAAAAACACTAATAAGAAGAATGAAGAACACTAATTCAAAAAATTGAGAACACTAATAAGAAGAATTGAGAACACTAATGAAAATAATAAGAAGATTTAAGAACACCAATAAGATGAATTAAGACGTCTAATAACGAAAATAAAGAACACTAATAAGAATAATTAACAACACTAATAAGAAGAACTATGACTATCCAACCCCTATATACTTAGATAACGGAGCTGTTAAACCTGACATAGTGATATAAGACATGAAGGAGCGAGTAGCAACCCTAGTTGAAGTCAGTGTACCTAATGATGCTGGCTTAAACAGAGCTTAGAGAGAGTATTGATTTACTCCTCTCCAGGAGTTAGGCACAAGGCCAGTTGTTATCTTACTCCCACAAGTAAGATGTGACCCAAGATCGGGTCAGGAAAGTGGGGTTTAAAAATTGCCTGGGCAGCCCCGTCGGCATTCCCCGGTAGGGGCGCCTCAGGCAGTAAGCAATAAACTTACTCCTCCCCAAAGAGGGGAGGCGAAGCCTGGGAGGGTGGACCTCCTAGAACTGCACAAAACAGACCCATAGACCGGCGTAAATCAAACCCCGAAGGACAAGACAATACCAGTCTATGAGGTGCAGTATCCATCGGAACAGATACTACACTTTGATCTTAGCCAAAAGGCCAAGAACAGAGCTTAGAGAGAGTAGATAACTAAATACCAAGTCCTAATGTATGACATGAAAAGAAACTGGAATTTTAGGAAAATCGCATTCATTCCAGTATTTATAGGAGTCACTGGGCTCATGAAAAAAGAATTTCTAAAAACTACTTGGCAAATATACTTAGTGAACCAAGTGCAAGACAGATCCAAACAATTGCGCTTAAAAGGATGGTTAGAATCCTAAAAAGATCTCTTGGTTGGAGTCTCTGAAAGAGCCGGTGCATGTCTGGCATCTACAGTAAAAAACGAAAAGAAAAGTAAATTAAAAAAAGAAAGGATTTGGTGCCCTAAGATGTTGAAAACTTTCACTTATGCTAGTACATTTCTTCAGGTAGACAAACCTTGAAATTAGTCTTTAAAAAATGCTATTAGCTTGGAATGTGCTTCAATGACATAATTTTTTTAAAACAATATTGGTGAGTACAAAAAATGATTATATATATATATATATATATATATATATATATATATATATATATATATATATATATATATATATAAAATATCACTGGACACCTTATCAACGGACATTTACCAACTGGACAGACCCCATATCTTTTTACACACACGTTCTCACTCTCCATTACTTAATATTTTTTCAAATTTTGAATTTTGGCTTTTCCACTGCCAACTTATCCATCTATGTAATTCCTCTGGTGATAAGATTTTAATCTTTGAAAATCCTTGGCTTAAGGAAAGAATAATATGTTTTTACCGAATACACCTTGCATTGAACAATCGAAGTTGAAATAAATTTGTCATTCGTACATGTTCTTCTTTCATCTATCTTTATATATATATATATATATATATAGTCATCTACAGATAGCTGTTTCATCGTATCCCGACACTTCACTGTGCTTAGAAGTAGCAAGTGTATCCAGATTTTCCAGGTATAGAGTGTTTTACAGGATGACCCGCCCCCCCCCCCAAAATAAAGAAAATGTCATCCATTAAATCGTTAATAAAATTCATGATCCTTTCTTCAATCCAACCATATTTGGTACAAATAAAATTCAATCTATGCCTGACATGTCCACCAAGTTTCAGTCATGAATGGCCAACAGTCTTTGTTCTATCGCCATTCAATAATAAGCACACCTGGATACAAGATGCAAAATGGTCAAATACTCTGAAGCACTCCTCTTTTAGTATCGTCCTGATTTGGGCGTTGATGACTTTTTTCAGTTCATGAATAGTATGGGGATTTTTTTGATATACATTATCTTCGAAATAACCCCATAGATAAAAATCTGGGTGTTAAGGTATGGTGAGTGTGAAGCCCATTAAGAATTACAGCTCCAACTGAAGAGACGATCACCAAAGTGTTCCCACATATCATTGAACAGTGATAAAACAAAGACAGTTGGACATATATGAATTAAACTTGGTAGACAAGTCAGTCATAGACTGACGTTTATTTGTACCAAATATGGTTGGATTGAAGAAAGGATTGTAATTTTATTAAAGATGTTATGAGTGGCATTAGGGGGGCTTAATTTATTAAGTGGTCCAAAAAAATTGTCCAAATCTTTCACTTATTAATGGATCCATGATGGTCCAAAACTTTTACTTATTAATGGATCCACGATGGTCCAAGACTTTTACTTATTAAGTGGCCTGAAACTGTCAAAGATCATTAAGAAGTCAAAAATGTTCCAATACTTTTACTTATTAAGAGGTCCAAAATTGTCCATAATTTTCACTTATTAAAGTGTCCAAAATTGTCCAAGATTTTCAATTATTAAGGAGTTCAAAATCGTCCAAGACTTTCAGTTATTAATGGGTCAAAAATTGTCCAAAACGTTCACTTACTAAGAGATCTACAATAGTTCACGGTTTTCACTTATTAAGGGGTCCAAAATTGTCTCAATATTATAAAACTTGTTATTGGACAGGTATTTGCACTGGTACAATTCAACTAAATTGGGAAGTAGTTGATGGCGAAATTCTTAAAGGAATTTGTGTAAGTGTTAATGAAATATATACCTATGTTCTTGAGATGATATAGCAATCTTCACAATTGCAGCACCTGCTCCCCCTTAAAACAAAACAAAACAAAAAACAAGACAAACCTACCACAGAGACGTTTACAGTTTTCTGTTTAGCTCATACCAAACAGATGGAAAAGGTATCTGCGTCACTACAAGAATGACGTACACCGTTTAATTCCCTCGACTTCCTGGCAGAAAGCACCCCTTCCCACACATGCTCAGAACCTGTTTCTCGAATTGTAAGTATTCTTTACAAGCTGCAATACACATTTATACCAGGTGTGCAGTTATTTCTTTCCAAGCTTAGTGCTAACCTTTATCTAATAGATAAAGTAAAGGCAGTCTCTTTATCGTTTCTTTATCATCGATAGCCTTCTTCCTACAAAATAAATATTTGATTTTGGTTCGTTAGTTTTTCTTGTGGATTGTTATTGCATGTTTTTAAGAAGAATAAAATATAATTCGCTTTAATTCCTTTCAAAAAATATTTTGTTCGGGCGAGAATTATTTTCAAATGGCTGTGATCTTAAAATCATACAGAGTAACTTCCTTTGATTAGAAGAAAAACGGGGTATTTTTTACTGAAGTAAACAGAACAAAAAAGGGATAACAAAAATAAATATACAACAAATAAATGTTACTAAAGGCCAGATAAGCTACTCTTCTACCTATCCGGATAAGTTTTTTGTGTGTTTTAACTTATTTTAAAGCGTTTTGTACTTAAATAATAAAAACAGGAGGGTCGTCAGAATGAAATTAAAAAAATGTCCACAGGTGACCACGTGAGGTCTCGAGTCGCTCGGCCTAAAATCGGAAATCAAACAAAAATACAGCTAATAAAATATACAGTTTGGTTGAACATAAAATTTTCGCCCGATTGCTGACAGTTATTTGCTGTATTTTTCTTTAATTTCCGTAAAGTTTCCTCTCAGTCTAGAAGGATTTCTATTTCACTGACTTTGGACAGAAAAGATGAAGTGTAAGATCGGAACAGATACTACACTTTGCTTCTAGTCAAAAGGCCAAGGAAGCCAGAGCGGTTTTGTTTGAATTGCGAGTGTCTGTTGCGTTGCACATCATATCTATTAAAACCTTAACACCAGAAGAGAAAAGAAAAGAGCACTGAAGCTGCACAGACAATTTTCACCTGCCTCAAAAGAAAAGTTGCATAAAATTGTGAGGGGGGGGGGGGAGTAAGGATTTTCGTGATGCTGAATTCCTTATGATAATTGGAAAATGCTGCGATTCAAATGAAGCATGCATGAAATTACGCCTAGTCATCGCTATTCCAATAGCTGATAAATTTAACCAAATGGAGTTGAAGAAATATATTCAAAATAAAACTTAGATTTTGCATATGATTGCTTTAATTTTTTTTTCTTTTATGGAAATCGCTCCAGACAAGGCATGAAGCCACTTAATGTAAGGAGCTAAAAAAAATAAATACTACTTCAAGGTAAAAAACTTCCAACGATAAGTGTTATATGGATAGATTCTGACCCAGAAAACAGCAATTCTTCCCCCTCTGTCAGAAACATCGCTCATGGAATGTGAGGACTAAAGGACAAAATAAGGGAAGCGAGAGTTACGAAGCTGCCGAAAGTAAACCCAAGGTTTCTGGGTCAGAATTTATCCAGCTAACACTTATCGTTAGCGTTAGCTAGTTTTATTCCTTGAATTAGTATTTTTTTAGCTCTTTATATCAAGTGGCTTCGTGCCTTGTCTGGAGCGATTTCAATAATAAACATTTTTTTAAATCTGAAATTAGGCTCATTTTTTTCCGATTCCGATATCTATTCTGATACCCCCAAAAGTTCTGATTTTTCCGATTCCCAATTCCGATTCATCGTCCCAACACTATGCAAAACATTTATGAAATGTGCACAGCATATTTCGGTGCACCTAAAAATTTGTTAATTGATAACTGAGTGGAATTTGCAAATGAATGAAGAACTTAATATAGAAAGTGCAACAACAGCAGTTGTAACTCCAGTCAGCAACGGGATTGCGAAACGACAAAATCAGATATTAGCAGAGGCATTTTATAAAACTATTGCAGATGTGAAATGTGAACCAACCATGGTACTTGTATGGGCAGTAAGTGCCAAGAACACCTAGAAAAAAAAATGGCGGTTTTAGTTCAAACCAATTAGTATTCGGAGTTAACCCTAACATTTCGCCCAATCTTAGAGGATGAGTTTCCAGCTATGGTGAGTTCATCTAGTGATGTTATACACCAGAACACTAAAGCTTTACACTGTGCCAGACTAAACTCTATAGCAGTTGAGACTGTTGTCATATTTGGGCTGGTGAATCTCTGTCCCATTTGAGGGTTCTTGATAAGGTGCAGAAACGTATCTGTAATTTGATTGGCCCCACCCTTTCTTCTTCTCTGCACCCATTTCTCTCACAGATTTGATGTTACTAGTCTCAGTCTTTTCTATAAGTACTATTATGACATGTGTTCTTCTAAATTGTGCGATCTATTCCCTGCTTCTTTTGTTCCAGCTCGTTTGACTCGTTGGTCTAGTGGTCTCCATCAATCGTGGAAAGGGAATATGATCTATCGAAAGTTCCAGTAAAAAATTCAAAGGATAACAAATCAAGGGGGAAATTTGATTCTTTACAAATAATGTAATTTGATTGGCCCCACCCTTTCTTCTTCTTCTCTGCACCCATTTCTCTCACAGACGTGATGTTACTAGTCTCTGTGTTTTCTATAAGTACTATTATGGCATGTGTTCTTCAGAGTTATGTGATCTATTCCCTGCTTCTTTTGTTCCCGCTCGTTTGACTCGTTGGTCTAGTGGTCTTCATCAATTCACTATTTTGATACCTCATTGTAATACAGCTTCCTATTCCAGTAGCTTATTTCCAAGAACTGCAGGCTTGTGGAACTCTCTTCCTGCTGACTGTTTTCCTCCTACCTATAGTCTTGGTCTTTTCAAGACTAACGCCAATAGGCATCTCCTGTGTTTGAGATAATCTTATTTTGTTCTTGTTAGCTCCTTACATCAAGTGGCTTCATGCGATGTCTGGAGCGATTTCAATAATAAACATTTTTTAAAATCTGAAATTAGGCTAATTTTTTTCCGATTCCGATACCTATTCTGATACCCCCAAAAGTTCTGATTTTTCCGATTGTCAATTCCGATTCATCGTCCCAACACTATGCAAAACATTTATGAAATGTGCACAGCATATTTCGGTGCACCTAAAAATTTGTTAATTGATAACTGAGTGGAATTTGCAAATGAATGAAGAACTTAATATAGAAAGTGCAACAACAGCAGTTGTAACTCCAGTCAGCAACGGGATTGCGAAACGACAAAATCAGATATTAGCAGAGGCATTTTATAAAACTATTGCAGATGTGAAACGTGAACCAACCATGGTACTTGTATGGGCAGTAAGTGCCAAGAACACCTAGAAAAAAAAATGGCGGTTTTAGTTCAAACCAATTAGTATTCGGAGTTAACCCTAACATTTCGCCCAATCTTAGAGGATGAGTTTCCAGTTATGGAGAGTTCATCTAGTGATGTTATACACCAGAACACTAAAGCTTTACACTGTGCCAGACTAAACTCTATAGCAGTTGAGACTGTTGTCATATTTGGGCTGGTGACTCTCTGTCCCATTTGAGGGTTCTTGATAAGGTGCAGAAACGTATCTGTAATTTGATTGGCCCCCACCCTTTCTTCTTCTCTGCACCCATTTCTCTCACAGATTTGATGTTACTAGTCTCAGTCTTTTCTATAAGTACTATTATGACATGTGTTCTTCTGAATTGTGCGATCTATTCCCTGCTTCTTTTGTTCCAGCTCATTTGACTCGTTGGTCTAGTGGTCTCCATCAATCGTGGAAAGGGAATCTGATCTATCGAAAGTTCCAGTAAAAAATTCAAAGGATAACAAATCAAGGGGGAAATTTGATTCTTTACAAATAATGTAATTTGATTGGCCCCACCCTTTCTTCTTCTTCTCTGCACCCATTTCTCTCACAGACGTGATGTTACTAGTCTCAATCTTTTCTATAGGTACTATTATGACATATGTTCTTCAGAGTTATGTGATCTATTCCCTGCTTCTTTTGTTCTAGCTCGTTTGACTCGTTGGTCTAGTGGTCTTCATCAATTCACTATTTTGATACCTCATTGTAATACAGCTTCCTATTCCAGTAGCTTATTTCCAAGAACTGCAGGCTTGTGGAACTCTCTTCATGCTGACTGTTTTCCTCCTACCTATAGCCTTGGTCTTTTCAAGACTAACGCCAATAGGCATCTCCTGTGTTTGAGATAATCTTATTTTGTTCTTGTTAGCTCCTTACATCAAGTGGCTTCATGCTTTGTCTGGAGCGATTTCCATTAAAAAAAAAGATGAGAAGAACACTCAGGTATAAGGTGTGCTTATTCAGATGTGGTGTACGATAATGGTGATAAAGTTTATTATCGCAGAATTAAAAAAAAATGTTGGATAGGTCCTGCAGAAAAAATGACACCATATTGTTTCTCCATTAAGGAGCTTATCATCGTGTTCATCTATTCCAATTAATGAAAGTAAAGAATACTATTAATATGTCCCAGGTTGAAAAACAAAAGAATATAACACCAGAGATAAAGAAATTGACTTCAAAACTAACCTATCTCTGGTCAAGTCTTTATTTATCCCTCTTTCTCTCAAGTCCATCCTTATCACTTCCTCCCATATTTTCCTTGGCAACTGTGAACTGAACCTGTTACCTCAACTGTTCTACATCTACTAACCAAAGAACTTTCATCCATTCTTTCAACATGGCCATACCATCGAAGTCTCCTGTTCTGCACACATCTCTCTATACTGTACAGATTTAATCTTCCTCTGAGGTCATCAGAACTAAGCCTGTCCTTAAGACTCGTATTACACATCCATCGTATCATTCTCATATTATGTCTCTCCATGCAACGTATGTCCTCAACCCTCACTGGCCAGGTTTCACTTCCATACATCATCACACTGTGTACACATGCCGGATAGGTCGACAGTGGTAATGCACTGCTGGATATTAATGGTAGAATGTCCCTGAACTTACTCCACCCCACTCCTAACCTTTGCAATCACACTAGCACCTGCTCCACTCTGTGCTCCAATGGTATCTCCAAGGTAACAAAACTTCTCAACAACTTCAAGATTGGCAAAAAGATAACTTAAGCAACTTTGAAGAGGACACTAGGGAAGATGATTGGTATCTATGACAGCATCCTTGATGTCCTGGGGGTTGAAATCAATTGATATTACAATAGCATGTCTACAAGAAAATCCTATGTCCACCTTGTGATGTCTTTCCGAATTGAGGTTGACGAGTTAAGTAACGAACGTGAAGAAAGTGACGAATCTAGTCTTGGTAGAAAGAAAGGTAAATCACGCAGTTCCACAAATGAGCTTGCTTCTATTTATCTTCCTCCCACAAGGTAAGATGTGACACAAGGTCGGGAAAGTGAGAAAGAACCAGCGCTCGAGAATTTGAGCACTCTGGCAGTTTAAAAATTGCCTGGGCAGCCCCGTCGGCATTCCCCAGTAGAGGCGTCTCAAACAGTAAGCAATAAACTTACTCCTCCCCAAAGAGGGGAGGCAAAGCCTGGGACGGTGCACCTCCTAGAACTGCACAGGACCGACAACCCCCAATAGACCGGTGTAAATCCAGACCCAAAGGCCCGGACGATACCGGTTTATTAGGCGGGGTAAAAGCCCCTGGTCACCCGTTCAGAAGTTCATCTACTTAGATTTGCTGTCCATTCGGTTTCTGTTGCATAGTCTGTTGGATTCTTTATTTCGTACTGCTTACTTTTTTATCGAATTCGCTCCAGCCAAGGCATGAAGCCACTTGATGTAAGGCGCTAATTATAATAATAACTGACTTTCTTAAGACACAACATTTTTCATGGTGAGAGTTGGGCAACAGAAGATAGAACTGGTCACAAAAAGTGGGATGCGTCTGACCATGGAAGCTGGCCGACTCAGAGTGTCAACGTCATCCCCCCCCCCCTTACCGGGGGTCATACAGTTGGTTCTCACTACAAGTAATATGAAGAACATTCTTAATTTCGTATTGTTTTCTTTTTTTATGGAAGTCGCTCCAGACAAGGCACAAAGCCACTTGATATAAGGAATTAATCATAATAATAAAAAGGGAGAGGAAGATAAAATCACTTCAAGTCAAACTAAACTTGAAAGAGTGTTCAATCCCCTGGACTCCAAACAGGCAAGCCAAAAAGTAAGCTCTTCAAAAGCCCAATAAGGAAGCAAGCAGTTACACGGCTGGTTGACAAAAAATGTCAACCATTAAACTAGTTAAGTGGCTGACCAGAAAGCAGTGTTTTCATTTTTTAATCGTCCCTTTCTAACAATTGCAACAAAAATAAGAAAATCACTGAAATTACAGATATAACCTTTTTCCTCTCAGGTGATGAAACAGAAACATCATATATCTGATATATCTCTTAAGGCAGAGACATCTGCTGATCCCAGCAGATGGCTTTTGCATTTTATTTCCTATCTTAAGTACTTCCCGGTGGCTGTTCGCATGTCTTTGTGGGGTTTTGCTAAGCATGGGGGTAAAGCCAAAGCTCATACAGTTGTCAGTCATCTGTACAGATTGAAGATAAGATTCACATTTTTTAGGCAAACGATCAACTCATTCATTGTCTGAGTTTTTTGGGTGAGCAGTTCTGAACTGCCTCATTGATTCTCAAGTAAGATGCATTTCTGCATATATATATATATATATATATATATATATATATATATATATGTATAATGGAAATTGACAACATCTTTGAAGCACGCATTAGAATGTATTAAAGTGAAATATTTTGAAAATCAACAATCGTGCAATTTAAATGAAAAATTCATTTATTTAATTTTTTTTTTTGCAAGCTTTCGTTGTAAAACTACTTTGTCAGGCGAGACTGTCTTATAGTTTTTTTTCCTTCTTTTCTTCCTCGTCATTTTGATGGTATTAACGCCGAGGGGTCGAATCACGATATGAGCAGAAAGAGACGTCAAGTTCTTAAAGACGTTAGGATAAGTGTAGTCGTGGCGATGTTATGCGCAGATTGGCGCTTTTTTAAGTAAGGAAATTGTCAACATCTTTGAAGCACGGATTAGAATGTATTAAAGTGAAATATTTTGAAAATAAACAATCGTGCAATTTAAATGAAAAATTCATTTATTTAATTTTTTTTTTTTGCAAGCTTTCGTTGTAGAACAACTTTGTCAGGCGAGACTGTCTTATAGTTTTTTTTTCTTCTTTTCTTCCGTGTGTATATATATATATATATATATATATATATATATATATATATATATATATAAACTGTAAATATATATATATAAACTGTGTTTATCGCTTTATTGCAGATCATAATATTGTTAATAACTTCAATAATATAAATCGCACAAGTTTGAAATTTTGCACACTGGAAGAGTGCTTCTAAGTAGGTAAAATACCAAAATATTTTGCAAATCTATACTATATTTCTAAAGTTATAGACATTTATGCATTTGTTAGCCACTTTCACTGTTTCTCACTTTATTGCAGGTTTGTAAAAATGCCCAAAAATCGACGTTTGACTGCTACTGAAAGGCAAAGGGTTGTAGCTGGCCTTGCAGAAGGACTGACACTTCTGGATTTAGCCAAGGAACTGAGAAGGGATAAGAGAACCTTGGTTTTTTGTGGAGAAGCCCAACACTGCACCAAGGAAAGATAAGGGTACAAGAAGGAGAATTTTCCGTCGCGATATGCGAAAAATGTGCAGACAGATCATTAGGGAACCAAATGGCACTAGCGCCTCCATTTTTGGCAAAGCTGGCATTGTTCCGATGTCCAGGAAGACCAGATGCAGTGTCTTGAATGAGATGGCCAGGAACGTGAAGCCCATTTCCAGGCCTCCCTTGAACAAAACCCATAAGGGAAAACGCATTGCACGGGCAAGAAATATATGAAAACGGACTACCAACAGGTTCTATTCACAGATGAAGCTAGAGCCACACTTGATGGTCCGGATGGATGGGCTAAAGTTTGGAGTCCTATCGGAGCAGCTATCTCACATCGCGTTCGTCACCAACAAGGTGGCGGGGGAGTTATGTTTTGGGCGGGTATCATAGGTGATAAATTAATTGGACCTTTCCGGGTACCAGAAGGTGTGAAACTCACAAGCCAAGCATACATATCGTTCTTAGATGAGCATTTGTCACCTTGGCTGGACGACCTGCCTTTACTTCGTCTGCGTCAACTGATTTTTATGCACGACAATGCTCCATCTCATGCAGCAAAGGCTACGACTACCTCCCTCGCATCTCTGGGCATCAAGGGAGAGAGTCTCATGACTTGGCCGCCTTGTTCTCCTGACTTAAACCAGATTGAGCAGCTCTGGTCAATTTTAAAGAGGAAGGTTTATGAAGGAGGACAACAATTTACATCAAAAGATGCCCTCTGGAATAAAATTGTTGATGTTGCTAGTAGCATAACACCTTCCCAAATCAACAGATTGACTTCATCCGTTGATGGGAGACTGCAAAGGGTAATTTCAAGAAATGGGAGATTTGTTGATAAATGATTGAATTTTGTGGTGCATATCTGGTGATTTCTTCCTTACATTTCAATCATATTGTTACTTATGATTTAAATGATTAAAATAATTAACCCTGCTAAGTCAAATTTTTTTTTTATCACCTATGGACTGTATTTTAACAAACCTGCAATAAAGCAAGAAACAGTAAAAATGGCTAACAAATACATAAATGTCAATAACTTAGAAATATGGTATAGATTTTCAAAATATTTTGGTATCGTACCTACTTAGGAGCACTCTTTCAGTGTGCAAAATTTTAAACTTGTGCGATTTATATTATTGAAGTCATTAACAATATCATGATCTGCAATAAAGCGAGAAACACAGTTTATATATATATATATATATATATATACGTATATATATACGTATATATATATACGTATATATATATATTTGCCATGACAATCGGTGGTTGAAGAGGTTTCTTGTAGTTATTGAAGGAAAGTAGCTTTGTCTTTGCGGCATTAAAAGTTACCATGCATTTTTGACCCCATTCCACTACAGGCTGGAGGTCATTTTCTAAGGATTTAGCCATTACCTCAGATATGTGCGCGTCGGTCTTGCCCTCATGACGAGAGTAGAGCGTGGTGTCGTCAGCAAATATTCCTATCTCAGTCACAATGGCATCAGGGAGGTCATTTATGAAAAGCAAGAACAGTAAAGGTCCAAGAATAGATCTCTGGGGTACACCAGCATTTATGCCATGTTTCTTAGAAGAACGGCCATCGAGTACAACCTGGATCTTTCTTTTGTTAGGAAGGATTTAATTATATTAAATATTTATCCAGTAATACCATATGAGTGCAGTTTTATGAGAATCCCTTCATGCCAGACCTTGTCAAAGGCCTTGGATATATCGAGTGCTACCGCCCTAGCTTCACCTGCCTTGTCCAGTGTATGGTATATGCGTTCAGAGATGACCATTAGGATATCTGCAGTAGATCGTGCTTGTCTGAATCCGTATTGATGATCAGAAAGAAGTTTAGCATTAACTAGGTGCCTGACTATCGCTAGATTGATTAATGATTCAAAGATTTTAGCAAAGATCGGGAGTAGACTGATTGGGCGGTAGTTTAGAGGATCAGTTCTAACTCCAGAATTCTTGAAGACTGATACCACAGAGGCAATTTTCCAACTATCAGGGAAACAAGATTCAGTAAGGCATTTGTTGTATAGTTTGGAGAGAACAGGGGCCAGCTCAGCAGAGCATTTCTTTATTACTATTACCGGTATAAGATCAGGCCCACAGGCTTTGGAGGTGTCAAGGTTTTTTTATGATATTTCTCACTTGAGACGGAGTGATGACCAGGTTCTCAAGTGTGGCTTCAGTCCGCAATGGGAATTTAGGGAGTGGGTGGTTTGCCGAGTCCAGAGTGGGGTTTAAGGCGAAATGCTAGGCAAGTAGTTCAGCCTTATCAGTTGCTGTGCAAACAACATTGTTGTGATTAGATAGCAGGGGAATTGTCGATTGTCCATTGTTCATCACACTATTATAAATTTTCCAGAAATCACAAGTACATAGTTTCTGTGACTGAATGCGTTTTTTTGGTTATCTCTGTATACTTTCTCTTTGCTTCATCTATCACTACTTTGCAATCATTTCTTGCCTCTACAAATGTTTGTCTGTTCGCAGTGGACTTATGTCGGCCGAATTTTCGGAATGCCTTCTGCCTCCCAGCAATAGCAGCTGCACATTCTGAAGTGAACCATTGAGGAGAGTGGTGTTTGCTGAAGAATTTTCGCTTGGAGACATAAGCATCAATGCCTGCTTTGACCCATTCAGTTAGCTCATTTGCACACTGATCAGCAGGGAATGAGAAGGTTACACCCTATGGGGCGTCGCTGATGTGATCCCTGAGGGATTCAAAATCAGCCTGCTCATAGTTTTGTGTCGTTTTAAGCAACGGCTCTTCAGCTTTTGGACGAGTTTTTAAGGTTATATGTATCATTACCACCACGTGATCAGAGTTTCCGAGCGGGCTATGAGCATTTGCCATACAAGCCTCAGGTAGTGAGGTCAAGAACAGGTCGAGAAGTGAGGCTTGCTGGTCCGCACGATCTGGAAGCCGGGTTGGAAAAGTGACAGCCTGTGAGAGGTCGTGAGCTAAGGAGAAATTAAAGGTAGAGTTCCCAGCTGCATCAGTAACGCTGGAGAATCCCAACCAGTCACGGTGATGTGCATTAAAATCCCCAAATACATGTATTTGGGCATTCGAGTCAAGTGAGAGTGCTCTATCTAAGCTTTCAGAGACAGAGTCAAGTAGTGAACAGTCCTGGGTCGAAGGAGAACGATATAAGAAATATAAGTAACTAACTCTGTGGTGTAGGTCAATCTAAAGCACATGTAGACTTGGTAATCTGATTCTAACTTATGTTCTTTAGTCAAGGGGAGGGTGTTCCAAACATAAACTTCTAGCACATGCATATGTTTGTCAGAGTCCTTACGGTAGAGTGGAAGGTAATCAGTCATGTCAAAGTGGTGAGAGGAAATTGAGGATTGAAGGTTCGTTTCACTTAGAGCTAAGATATCCGGGGAGTTTGTCAAGAGAAAAGTTTCTACATCGTTAATGTTGGTTCTAAGTCCCCGGATATTTGTGAATGTGAGCCTTAAGGGTGAAGGTGAAGATGTTTTTTGTTGGGTGTCTGGTTTAGGTTTTATTTTTTTTATTTTGTAAATTCATGTTTGTTTTCAGTTAGAGTGGGGAGGGCAAAGTGGGTGCTTGTTTGGTGCCAATAAGCTCACACAACCAGTCTATTAGTCGTGACTTGGTCCTTGGGGGTTGTGGCCTCAGGAAAGCCCACCGGGGATAACTGTAGGGTCCCTTTCCATGTGCGACATGGCACGTACAGTTACCCACGATATTATGCAACTGTTGACGGAGCAGCCGTTCTTAGCACTACCTAAGAGTTAGGGCTCCTAACTACCAGTCGGAAACAGCAGCCAGACAAGCTGTCTAACCTATACCCTCAACCTGTCGGAACAAGAGCAACCCAGACTAGTCATGTAAGACTTAGTGACAAAAAACTTTCCCCAAGTTGCCCGAATAGAGAGAAAGAGAGACGTCGTTCATTGCCCTAGTCAGGAAACAAGGCCAAGTACCAGGCGTCTTTAAAGGCGTCCCAGTGCTTGTACCTCTATGCCTGGCTAATAGACAAAAAAGGAGTGCGAAGGCCGGGCGATAGGCAGAGCCCATCTACTCCTTAAGCAATTATAGGTTTGCAAACCGGATAATTTGTTCGAGATTCCAGCTCTAGGAAGGTTGTCGATCAAGACTAAGGAGGTCTCCCCAACGGTTTGCTGCCAAGACGTAAATGGTTGGTAGCAAGGTTTTATTGTCAGAGTTTTTCTTCTCTTAGATGGATGACCTGACAAGGTCTACGAGTTCAACACTCCGAGAGAGGATAGCTTGCGCTCGTCTACTAGTCAGGTATTGCTGAGCCCCCGCAGGTAAAAAAAAAGAATTAAAAAAAAAAGTTTTTTTTTATTTGTAATATAGTAGGAAAAAATCCCAGCAGAGTGCTCGATTAATTAAGAATTAAAGTTAAAAGTTAAGAGCATAATATTTATTTATTTTGGTACAGAAAAATTAGTACAACATTCGTACCGTCGGTTTCAAGCACGGAAAGTCTTAGCCATCCGGCTCTCTTCAGCTTCTGTTGTCATCTCACAACAGAAGCTGAAGAGAGCCGGATGGCTAAGACTTTCCGTGCTTGAAACCGACGGTACGAATGTTGTACTAATTTTTCTGTACCAAAATATATATATATATATATATATATATATATATATATATATATATATATAGAATAAGTCTAGTCACCGGCTTCTAAATATAATGAAGGACTAAAGATAAATTTCCCTCACACTATTCTAAGTAAAATTTGTTGTAGGGACATTTCACTGGCCATTATGGTGTGTGGGAGGGTTTAATCTACTATAGAGTAGGTCCAACGAAGCGGCACTTTAGCTATGACGTTACAGTATAAAAGGCAATTTTGTAGTTGCACTATGTGGACAAAATATTTTTAAAGAATATTCTTTAACTAGACGTAGCAACGTAAATATATGCAATTATTTAAGATAAAGACAGTTCAGAAATAAGAAATTAAGAACTTAGCTTTCTTTTCTTTTCTAAAATTTTGCCTGTAAGCTTTAGTTGAATTTGAGGTCTTCATTCCTTGACGTTGGTCGATATAAATGTATCAACCCGTGGCTCTTTACAAGACTCAGCCAAGAGGGTTTCAGTGGGACTTTCCCTTTTTTTTGTAAACTACATTGATAGTGGACTCCCCTCCCATCCGCGTTGATCCTTCCAAAGAAGAAACTCGCAGAATATTAGCCAGAACATAAAAAAGAAAGAAAGAAAGACACATAAAGAGTCGTGGACAACAGAGAAAAAGAAACGAAAAAACCTGCGAAAAAAGAATATTCTGTAACTAGACATACCAACGTAAATATACGCAATTATTTAAGATAAAGACAGTTAAGAAATTAAGAAGTTAGCTGTTTTTTATGTAATATTTATGAATGAACAGGAAATGACTAAGCTTTTTTAAAATTTAAATTTAAATTTCAAAATTATTAGCCGCTAACACCGGATTTTACTTATCATTTATCGGCATTGCTCGATAAGTCTATAGTGAAGCAAGTGTTGCTCAGACCCTAACCACGCCTCCTCTTCTGAGTGTGCAGTGCTCTAGAGGGCTCCTTAATTTTATCATTTAATGTTATCACGATGTAAACACACCCTTTAATGTTATCATATAACAATCACTATCATTATGTAATAATTATAAAAGAATTGCTGCGTCATTCCGCCTTCATTTTGAGAAACACTAATTGGCCGGATGTTACCGTTTCTTACGGTTCTCATTAACGAGTGCTCAATACAATAGATAGAGCAGGTGGGTTTAAACACTGCGTTGCCTGGGATAAAGAACTTTACAGTCTTTCTTGGTAAGTGGTATATCTTCGGGCAAAAGTGCCCAATACACTAGATAGAGAAGGTGTGTTTAGAGACAGTGTTGCCCAGGATAAAGAACTTTATAGTTTTTTTCATAATGTTGCATACAAGAAAGGTATTGGCGTTGTTCTGGGGGTCATAAAAATAATAATATAGTATTACTACTGTTACGTGGTATGTCTTATGGCAAAAGTGCCCAATACAATAGATCGAGCGGATGTGTTTAAACACAGCGTTGCCCGAGATAAAGAACTTTACAGACTTTCTTCATAATACATTATACAAAAATAAGTACTTGGCAGACAAATAATAATACACTATAACTCCTGATAAGTGGTATATCTTATGGTAAACGTTCCCAATATAATAGATAGAGAAGGTGTGTTCAAACACAGCGTTGCTCGGGATGATGAACATTACAGTCTTTCTTTATAACATTTTATACAAGAATATGTACTCAGGGTTTTTCGGGAACCATACTAATAATAATGCACTAATACTCTTGGTAAGTCGTATATCTTCTGGCAAAAGTGCTCAATACAATAGATAGAGCAAATTTGTTTAAACACAGTGTTTCCCGGGACAATGAACTATACAGTCTTTCTATCGAATATTTTATACAAGAAAAAGTACTTGCAATTGTCCTGGAACCATACTACTAATAATACACTATTACCCTTGGGGAATGGTATATCTTATGACAAAAGTGCTCAATACAATAGATAGAGCAGGTGTATTCATATGATTTGCATTCCTTTTTCATTCATTTTTTTCAATCATTTTTTTTGTCATTCATTTTTTCATTCTTGTTTTTCATTAATTTTCTTTTCTATTTTTTTTTTCAGTTTTTCTTCATTAATATTTTTCCTTTATTTTTTCCTTCAAGTTTTTTCCTTCATTTATGTTTTCATTCATTTTTTCATACTTTTTTCTTTCATTTTTCATTCTTTTTTTATTCATATTTTCATTCGTTTTCCTTCATTCACTTTTCCATTCATTTCTTTCATTTATTTTTTTTCATTCATTTTATCATTTATTTTTTTAAATTCATATTTTCATTCATTTTTTTTCATTCATTTTTATCATCCATTCATTTTCCATTCATTTTTTTCATTAATATTTTTAATTTATATAAATATCCTAGATAAAGCAAGTGAGTTTAAATACAGTGTTGCCTGGGATAAAGAACTTCTGTCTTTCTTTAAAATGTTGTATACCCCGGGAGCTATAATCCAAAGTGCTCAATATCTTGGATTGAGTAGGTAGTAATCCAAAACTGCTCATGATAGCGCTTAATATCCTAGATAGAGCAGGTGTGTTTAAACGCAGGGTTGTCCGAGATAAAGAAATTCTCTGTCTTGTTGTATAATGGTGCATACCCTGGAAGCCACAATCCCAAGTCCTCAATATCCTGGATAGATCATGTAGTATTCTAAAAGTGCTCATAACAGTGCTCAACATCCTAGATAGAGCAGGTGTGTTTAAACGCAATGTTGCCTAGGATAAAGAACTTTTCTATCTTTTTTTTATAATGTTGTATACCTAGGGAGCCATAATCTCTTCGGACTATTTTCTTTATCAAAATCATTTACCTTCATATTATTGTGAAGTGGGCGGTGGAGTTAAGAAGTTAGGAATTAACCGGGACCATTTGTTCATCTCGCCGTTGTCTGGGATCAATAATTGTAAGATTACAGTATTACTTTTGGAAACTGGCATATATTAACTCTCTTCGGACTACTGAGTTCATCAACATTCAATATCTTCTTAATATGTTGAAATGGAGGGGGAGAGGCAAGAAATTAGCAATTGTGCAGGACCATTTGTTCTACTCGGCATTGTCTGGGATCAAAAATTGTGAAACTACAGTATTACTTTTGGGAAGTGGTATATATTAAATCTCTTTGGACTATTATCTTCATCAACATAATTTATCTTTATATTATTGTGAAATGGAGCGGGGCAGAAATGACCGATATTCATGAGGAGGCTTCATTATTATAAAAATTCCTCAAAATAAACGAAAGTTTATTAGTATGAGATTTGACGGGCAACAATGTCGTGGTTTTAGGTATCTTTACATGAAAGAAAAAATGAAAAAAGATTGAAGAATATAAAGTAATGGAAGAAATGAGAAAAACGCATTAATGGTTTTTATTGATATCATGAACACTGTAAACAAAATACAAAA
>OY744529.1:29067972-29072972 GCA_963556195.1 Sepiola atlantica
ATCTTTCTTCTCAGCCGTTAAACAAGCATATTAAAAAAAAAGATTCTCTCCCTCCTTCCTTTTGTTTTTTTTTAATTTTCTTCCTCCTCGTTTCTCTCGATTCCCCTCTCTATCACCCATGCCTATGTCTTCAATTGTAAATATTTGAAAAATAATAACTCATTTCTGCTGAAGTCTTTTGAATAATAAAGACGAAATCAAGGGAGGCGCGATAGCGTTCTATCCCTTAATAGACTTCAAAAACGACCTATGCTAGAAATCTCATTTCTTTGATCAGTCATTAACTCAAAAACCAATAAACCAAATTATTTAAAACTTTGCACAACATTTTCATTTGATAGGTTCTATAAGTGTGTAGAATTTCAGCATCATTAGTCAAGGCAACCCAGAGATCCAGAAAGGTCAGGAGTGATTTTGTGTTATCCGTGTGTACGTACGTACGTGTGTGCCACCCTGTATCTCATCAACTATTTGATGGATTCAGCTGATTTTTGGCAGAGATAGAGGTTCTAGGGTCTAATTGATGGCATTTTAATTTCAGTTTACCATATACCTTTGTTTTCCAGAAAATTCCAAAAAACCTTAAAAATGACCATTGTATTGAGGCATAGCCTTAACAAAAGTAGTTACATTCCATGATAAATGCCAGTATACTGAAATCATGTGCCCTTAATAGGGTTAAGATGAAAATTCATATACACTAAATGTACAAAAGAAAAGAAATTCCCAAATTTTTACACTTTTATTGTCATTAAGGGTATGACTACATATAAACCAAGCCATTTCATTATCACATCACTACAGTATAAATCTCTATGCATGAGTGGATGAAGTGTGTGAGGTGCGCAGAAGAAAAATTCCTACTAGTAAAATACATAGCCCTGTTGTGCTCGCATACCCTTAATGACAATAAAAGTGTAAAAATTTGGGAATTTCTTTGCTTTTGTACATTTAGTGTATATGAATTTTCATCTTAACCCTATTAAGGGCATATGATTTCAGTATACTGGCATTTTTCATGGAATGTGATTATAGTTTGTTGATATATCGGGGGTTTTTTCATTTTTATCTTAAAAAAATATTAATAATGAAGAATCATCCACCAAAATCACAGCCCCCCTTCCTCTCTACCCATCCTCCTTTCCCTGCATACACCCCCCATACACAAACATTCCAACCTACTTTTTCCCCTTCAATCTTGAACCGCAGCCATCTGGTCAAACACCCCCTCCCCCCTCTTCCTCACCTCCCTCTCTGCCATCCACTTTACCCCTGCTCATCCCCCACCTCTTTCTCTTACCACCAGCCACAGTAGTCCTGGCTCACCCCATCCTTCCATTTTTTCCCCACTCATTCTTTTCTACATTCATTTCTATTTCTCCAACAAATACGGACGTCCACCCAGCAGTTGGCCACTATTTCATTCTATTTTTCCCAATATGTCTACCCTACATGTATCTGTGCTTGCATGACATTTTTTCTCTATTTTATCATCCTGATGAAGTCTTATCAATAAAGACGAAACGTTGATGTACACATAAAAAACATCCATTTTTTGGTTTTCCTTTTTCATTTTCCCATCACGTCGGATTACTTTCATCCTTCTCTTCCCATATATATATATATATATATATATATATATAAATAGGGATGGGACGTAATGGGTGAAAATTTCAGATTCATGCGAGTAGTATTTTTTTGTATTCATTTATACATAAACAACACTAAACAATCAAACATTTTGAAAGTTTTGCAAAATTCAGAAGGTGCAGGCCAAAAATAGCCGTTAGGGCTCCATGGGACTCAAAATCCATCATTTTTCGGTGAAAAAGTGATTTCATGCGACATTGCAGGTCCTAAAACATCCTCAAAAGCTATGAATGGATATAGATGGTTAAATCTGATATAGTACTGTAATTTAGGACCATTTTCAGGCTGTAAAAGGGTTTTCATGAATGTAGAATAGCCAGAAACTAGTGGCCTGCACCTTCTGAATTTTGCAAACTTTTCAAAATGTTTGATTGTTTAGTGTTATTTATGTATAAATGAACACAAAAAATACTACTCGCATGAATCTGAAATTTTCACCCATTACGTCCCACCCCTAATATAAATGGAGAGATAATAAAGGTAACATTTTATCTTTAAATTAATCCTATCTTGAAAAGTCAGTGCTCAATATACGAGATAGAGCAATAATAAAATTAAATGAGTGATGAGAATAAAAATTAGAAAAATTAAAGTATGTATTGCATCATCAAGTAGTTTAAAAAAGGACTATATAAATAATCTTTCGTTTCTTTTCCTTAACCCATGGATTTTCAAAAATGCAAGCTTTTATCATCAGAGGAGATTATAGGAATAAATCAGTAAAATTATATTATTGTTAGCACAGATTTGAAAATATAAGAAGATAAACAATAATGCAAAAACACACAAAATGAATCAACTTTGATGAAAAAATGTAACATGTTCAAAAAAGGTACATCCAGGATATTATGAATGTTCAACAAATATAGCATGATTCAATAAATATTGGTCTTTTTGCAATTCTTATTCTCATCACTCATTTCATTATATATATATATATATATATATATATATATATATATATATATATATATACATATACATCCAATATTATGATAAATAATTTTATTTAATTCTTATCCACATTCACCTGTGTTTCATCCTTTTTCGTGAATCGTCAGTGTGGAGGATGACTTTTCTGCCACAGTCATATTTGAAATTCCTCACGTGGTTAAACCAACAGCCATGGTGAAACGGGATAATTAAACTCTATTTATGCTTATACAAGCGGACATATTTTAGTAGGCTGTCATAACACTGTTCAACGATCAAGAAAGCCGGAATTTGATATATATATATATATATATATATATATATATATATATATATATATATATACGTTTATTCACGGTATATATATAAAAGTATAATATAAGTATTGCATATATTATAAGTTAGTTAAAAAAAAAACAAGAAAGTGCTCGATTTTAAGTTCTACAAGAGCTAAAGTATAAAGTATTTTATTTAAAAACTATGCATTAACTATACATCGGTGTAAGACAAAATGAAATAAATACAATATAAAAAAATAAATAAGCATTAAAAAACTCCCCATTAAACAAGCAATAATAACAGACAGCTTTTTACGAACAAGAAATATCTATTATGGGGGAACACAAAAAAGTGGGAACCGCTTGTCTTGAATCTACGATTAGTGTTTTTTTCACTTTTTTCTCGTAGTCTATACCTACTGAATTGTTCTGAAGAGTCGGTCTCCCACTATAAGCCGTTTTCTACTCCAGACTCAACATGATCAAACTGATGAAACCCCGGTACACTCAACATGTACTGTAATGTATAGTTTTTAAATAAAATATATATATATATATATATATATATATATATATATATATATATATATATAAGTATACATTTTATTTATGCAACGTATCTTGCTACACATGAAAATATGTTTCAACTTAGCCAAAAAGGCCAAGTATCCTCAGGCAACAGTAGAGATAAAATAAAAATCGGAAATGAAAATTCCCGATTCCTTGAAGAAAGACATCACGTGACATTACTACTCCTTTCCCTATTTGCATCTTGCAGATTTCTATTCCAAATTATTATACAGCATGTAGCACGGAAGTTTTTTTAAACATAACTCAATCCCTAATTTGAGGAATATTCTAGCATGTATTTTGTGTGATTAAACTATATAGGAAAAAGTCTTAGAGAAGCAAATGTTGATTAAGTCAGTTTATAATAATAATAATAATAATAATAATAATATACAAAATATAGAGGGTCAAGGAGGATGAGAACAGCGAGGAGGGACAGCACAAACCAGACCTCCACTGGAAGAGTGCGGAGAGTGCCGAGACCTTTGGGAGGCTTATTGCTACTCAACTGCCAGAGAAGACCAATGGTCCTTACCACCGACACTGCAAGGTTATTTGCGGTGGTTATCGAAAAAGGTGAAGAATACTGGAAATCGTGGTAATACAACTGGTTGTTGTCGGTGAGCAATCACTGACGATGCCATGTGTGAGAATTCCTAGTGAGTACACACACACACATATAAAATATATATATATATATATATATATATATATATATATGACAGATGAAAGAAGAGAAATAAAAGATGCGAAAATAAAGAATCTACTACGTCTTCAGTTGTTCAAAACAAGGTATATTCAATTAAAGAATATTTATTTTTCTTCCTTAAGCCATGGCTTTTCAAAAGAACGGATTTTTATTATCTGTAGAATACAAATAGATAAGTTGGCAAAAGAAATACCAAAAGATATAATTTGAAAAGGTGTAAAGTTTCGGGATTCAAATCCTTAAAATTTATAACCGAGTGCCTATGGAAGCATTCAAAATGCCCTCTAACACACAGCATGCATCCTAAACAAATCTCTTAAAACCGAATTACTTGTCCGTTTGATGGATCTGTTACCTATTGAACCAACTGCAGCATTCTTCGTGAATCATCCAACGGTGAGCTTTCTTTGTTCCTGCATTTTAAAAATCTATTTTCTTTGGACATTTTCTGCATTTTTCCCTAATATTTATCCATCATACTTGCAGTTCCACCTTTTAAAATTATGACTTTTGATATTTCTTTTGCCAACTTATCCATTTGTACTCCTCTGATGATAAAAAATCCATTCTTTGAAAAGCCATGACTTAAGGAAGAAAAATAAATATTCTTTAATTGAATATACGTTCTTTTGAACAGCTGAAGGCGTAATATATTTTGCATTTGTATGACTAGACTTTGTCATTCTTTATTTTGATAGTGTCCTATCCTCAACAGGTTACATTTTATTTGAAAAGTATTTCAGACACGCCATTTCTGACAGTTATCTAGGTATGATAGTCATTCTCGCTCTTCCAGTCCGATGTTCTAACCATCTTTGAACTCGTCATTTGTTCACCCAATAAATAAACAAGTTATTGAC
>OY744529.1:29077972-29155472 GCA_963556195.1 Sepiola atlantica
TTGCAAACCAATAGCAAGCTGGCGAAGTTATCTAATGTGTATATATATATATATATATATATATATATATATAAAAAGAGGGAGAGACAGAGAAATATATATGTATAATGCTGAGGTAGGTAAATGTCATTGAAATTGTTCACAATGGGGATAAAAAAGAAAGATATTTTGTAACCATACAAATGGAGTTTTTTAATTATTTCAACAAGATAAAATAATATCATTTGTTAGATATGAGAAGTAGGACATCTAATTCTTCATTTTTTTTATGGGTCACGGCCATGGTAGACAACAGTAGTAATAACATTTTGCTGCTTTCTCCTTGTTTCTAATGTAACGAACACATTGATTGGTTTGAAATCAGAAATCATATCTAATTGTAACCAATCAGAGAACAGTTATAAACTAATTTCTGTAAATATCTTAGTTATTGGTTTGAAATCAGAAACCATATCTAAATTGAACCAATCAGAGAACATTTACAAAAAATAAATTTTGTAAACAGCTTAGTGATTTGTTTGACTATCAGAAATCAAATCAAAGTTGAATCAATCAGAGAACAGTTATAAACGAATTTCTATGAATACTTAGTGATTGGTTTCAATCAGAAACCATATCAAAGCTGACCCAATCAGAGAACAGTTATGAACTAATTTCTATGTAAATAAATAGTTTTATGAATAATTAAACAATTTAAAATAATTATTTATGTATGATGAAACAAACAGGTTCGTTGCTCTACAATTAGAACAGTCGCATCCATAAAACATATTTTATAAGTTTAGCAGCTTCAATAAACACTTACTTTTAAATAACAGTGTCTACACACAAACACTGGAAGAAAGGTAGTATTTTATATAATTAAATGTATTTTTGTAAATAAAGTAATTTTTCTAAGTATTATTGTTAAGAAGATCAGCATTGAATTAGAAAAGTAAGCAAATATTATGTGCAAAAACTGGCTCCAGTATTGAATAATAAGAAAAATATTAAAATGTATGTATCAGATAATCAAAAAACAAATAAAATTAAAATAAACTTGCTGAACTATCTAAAAACAGAGACATTGCAATTTAATGAGGCAGTTTGACTAATCGGACAAGCCAAATACTTTTACCCTACTACAGGCTATGATAACTAAGAATGACATAATAATGAACACTTCTATGTGGTCATGGCTGTTAGAACGAGAACAATCTACCCCCATGGATTAAATAAAGGGTTCAGTTCGAAATTTTCTATAGATTCCCGAGTTCAACATAAACATACTCATCGGCCGAAACGTTGTGAAAATAACAAGCAAGATGAGAATAGTAGTCCGAATAAATCAAATAATACAGATTATGAATCCTTATCTAAAAAATTATGAAACAATTCTATACATCTCTCTCTCTCTCTCTCTCTATATATATATATATATATATATATATATATATATAAAGCAAAGTTGTCTGTATGTTTGTATGTGTGTGTGTAGCGGGATCACAATTAAATGGTTAAACAAAGAGCCAAACTAACCACAGATTTGGAATCACCACCTTCGATCGGATAGCCTCAGTAATGTCAGAAGTTCCTGAACCGTTTTGCAAACTCATTATTCAAAATTAAAAGTACGTAAAAATAACATTAAAACAAATTTTCCGACATTTTTAGCGTTAACTTTTAGTCGACCGAGCAACTACTTTTCACGTCAATTCATCACACGTATTTGATGCATTGTTTACTTTGAAAAGAAAACATTTATTTTCATTTTTAAAATGGATAAAATATACTTGATAAATGTTCACCAATATAGTTTTACTTTTGTAAGGATTTTTTATTTTATATTTAAAAAAAAAAAATTTTAGACAATCAAACTATTTTAGATTTGTGCGGAGTGGTAAAACAATCCAGACGTCAAACTTTTTAAGTAGGTTAAAAAGACAAAATGGTTTCGTTAGATCAGTGGCCTTGTGGATAAAACATTCATCTTCAGTTTTAATATTTTATGTCATCATGGCTTCAAATCTCACACCAGACAATTGTTTTTAATTTTTTTTTTTTTTTTTTGCTATCTGTTCTGATACTGCACTCATCTATCATGTCCTTGGTCATTAAAAGAGTAATCCTTTCCGACTGAGGTAATTTTAATTTTTGTCCCAATTCAGAGTGTCTCATTTGGGTGTGATGTATTTTCACCACATTAAAAACTGACCTTGTGTCTAACTGTACTTGTGGGGAGGCAAGTAAATAGAGACTAAAAGTAGCTTACTTCGAAATATAAACTTTTGGGAGGAGTTATTTAATGGCGAATCCAGTTATTTTGGTAAAAGGTTTTATGTTTTTTTAATATTTTTTTGCTTTTTTGCTATCGCGTTCCAGCTATTTCCTAGCCGAAATCGATCATGAACCTGAATATTTTTTAATAAAAAAATGGATGAAAAATATTTAATAATTCAAGAAAAATTGAGAAACTCGACATAGATGGGTGCTAAAGCTGTTATCTATAAAATTTTCACACAAAAACCAATATTTTGTTGTCAAGAACAAACACTTTAAAACCTATATGTAAAAGTTGCTGTGTTGTTATTTTATAAATTACTAGCATGGTCACCCGGCGTTGTCTGGAGCAAAGGTGTAACATATTTCTATTAAAACTTCTATCTCTATTTCCCCCTTTCCCGTTTTCCTCCTCCCTCTATCCCTCTCTTTCTTTTCCGCTTAGTCCATTCCTTTCGATGAACATACACACACAGACAACTTGAGGAATGAGTTAGCGTAAGGGAATTAACTCTGTGAAAACAAGATCAGAGTTACTTCCCTTTAGTTAGTGGCTGAAAAACAGTCTCCCCTGACGAAATCTGAACCAGTCTAGGGTCAAAGAATGAATTTTTTTTAAAATTTTAGATATTATTAAACCGAGGCAACGCTGATCAAGAAAATTCCAACTTTGTGTGTGTTTATTTTGTAGTTTTTGACTGAACACACACAACTGCCCTTTATATAATATATTATTCAGCTTCTGATAGTTTAAAACTATCAGAAACTGAATAATATATTATATAAGGCTATAAAAATAATGAAAACACTCTACACATTGCCTGGCTACAACTTAGACACTATATATATTTTGAATCAATTCTAGAAAGGCTTCGAAATCAATTCCTGTAAAGAGCTCAGTGACTGGTCTGAAATCAATTTGAACCAATCAGGGAATGACATAGAAAAACTTTATGTAAAATGCACAAAAAAAATATCTAATTTGAACCAATCAGAGAATGCTTTTAAAATAATTTCAATATGGATTGTTGGTGTAAAAGTTAGTTTGGGATACAAATAGGTTTTATGACAAATAAATATGACTAACCTTTTGTGTGGAAATCTCCAGTGAAACGAACCAAGTAATTAATAAAGGAAAATCAACAACGTAGAAAAATAATGAAATCAAAATGGCGATGACACATATGTAATTTTTTGTTTTTCGCTTCTGAACAAAAATGTAGATCCACAGGAATAGAAATATATATTCCAATAGTAAACTTTTAGTTAACCAGAGATATAAATAGACATTTTAAAAGTCATAGTTTAGTTTGGTACACGTCCAATAGTTTTGTAGGAAAAAGAAAAATTATGTTGAATGGTTAACTAATTCTTCTTTTTTTACACAAATTCATTTTTTTTTAATCAATTCACTTGAAGAAGACATTTTGAAGACATTTTGACCAATCATATTTCATTTTAAGGGAAACATTTTTGACCAATCATATTTCATTTTGAGAGAGGAATTGTGAACAATCACATTAAATTTTGAGAGAGACTTTTTATCTACTCATATTCTATTTCAAGGGAAATCTTTTGGACCAATGATATTCAATTTTACAGTATACATTTTGACCAATCATATTTCCTTTTTAAACACTGGAGATTGTCAAAATCGTAATTGCCTGTGAGAAAACTAAACCCTAACCCTTCATGAAGAAGGTGATAGAATAATAATTTGCATCAGAGTTAGACAAATCTAAAAACAAAACAAATCCTACCTTGCAGCAGAAGGCAACGCAACAAGTCGTGAGTCTTACCTGGAAATATAAAAGAAAACTTCTTTAGTATGTAAAAAAAGGAAGGATTAGCTCAAAGCTTTTAAAGCTAAAAAAATAAAAGCCATTAATTTATGGAAGCTTCGAAATTACATAAAATCGATAATAAATACAGCTGACAGACAAAAATCATTAAAAAAGAAAGTATTCTTGGATTTCAAATGAAATTTAAAACCGAACAAACAAACAAACCAACAATAATGAAATTATAATTTACAATTAATTTTTTTATTTACTTATTATTATTATTATTATTATTATTATTATTATTATTATTTGTACTCACTAATAGTTTTCACACAGGTCATCATCAGAAATTACTCACTGATAATAACCGGTGGTGTTACCTGGAGTCTGAGTGACAACAAGCCTCCCCAGTTTCCCAGTGCTCTCCACCTCTTTCGATAACCTTTGCAAATGACTTTGTGTTATCGCAACAGTCGCTTATTATTAATTTCTCACTGGCAACGACCATTGGTCTTCATTGGAATTTGAGTGGTAATAAGCCTTCCCAAGATCTCAGTACCCTCCGCACTCATCCAGTGAAGGTCTGGTTAGTGCTCTCTCTCCTCGGTTCCTTCATCCTATTATTATTATTATTATTATTATTATTATTATTATTATTATTCACTAGGAGTTCTCATACAAATCATTATCAGTAATCGCTCACTTGCAATAGCAGATGGTGTTCTCTGAAATCTGAGTGACAGCAAATCTCCCCAGATTTCCAACCCTACTCTGCCTCTTTAGATAACCATTACAAATCACTTCCAGTACTGTCTACACCCATCCAGTGGAGGTTGGTTGGTACCTTCCTCCCTCCTAGGTCTTTCCATCCTCCGTGACCCTTCACAACCATTTTCTGGTGCCACCACATGAGTGTCTGTTTTTTTGTTTATTTTTATTATTATTTACTCACTAGGAGTTTTCACACAATGTATTATCATTGATTGCTCACTGATAATAACAAGTAGTGTTCCCTGGAGTCTGAGTGACAGCAAGTCTCCCCAGATTTCCAGTACTCTCTGCCTCTTTCGATAACCGTTGTGAATCACTTTGTGTCATCGCAACAACAGTTAATTAATTTCTCAATTATTATTATTACTATTATTATTGGTACTTCTGCAATTTACGGACCGTGCTGAAATAATAACGTTATTATTTAGAAACCCATTCTTAACATGGGTAGGGAGAGATGCTTTCTTAACTAGTCTGTACTTTCACCTAACAATTTAATAAACAAATGATACTGTAAAAGTTAAATTTAACTTGAAAATCCTATCTAAAAAATAGCACGGTCCGTAAACTGCAGAAGTACCTTATTATTATTATTATTATTATTATTATTATTACTATTATTATTATTGTTATTACTATTATTATTATTGTTATTACTATTATTATTATTGTTATTACTATTATTATTATTGTTATTGTTATTACTATTATTATTACTATTATTATTATTATTATTATTGTTATTACTATTATTATTATTATTATTATTATTGTTATTACTATTATTATTATTATTATTACTATTATTGTTATTACTATTATTATTATTATTATTGTTATTACTATTATTATTATTATTATTACTATTATTATTATTGTTATTACTATTATTATTATTGTTATTACTATTATTATTATTGTTATTACTATTATTATTATTATTATTATTGTTATTACTATTATTATTATTATTATTATTGTTATTATTATTATTATTACTATTATTATTATTGTTATTACTATTATTATTATTATTATTATTATTATTGTTATTACTATTATTGTTATTATTATTACTATTATTATTATTGTTATTATTATTATTATTATTGTTATTACTATTATTATTATTGTTATTACTATTATTATTATTGTTATTACTATTATTATTATTGTTATTACTATTATTATTATTATTATTGTTATTACTATTATTATTACTATTATTATTATTATTATTATTGTTATTACTATTATTATTATTATTATTATTATTGTTATTACTATTATTATTATTATTACTATTATTATTATTATTATTATTGTTATTACTATTATTATTATTATTGTTATTACTATTATTATTACTATTATTATTATTATTATTATTGTTATTACTATTATTATTATTGTTATTACTATTATTATTATTACTATTATTACTATTATTATTATTATTATTATTATTGTTATTACTATTATTATTATTATTACTATTATTATTATTATTATTATTGTTATTACTATTATTATTACTATTACTATTATTATTATTATTACTATTATTACTATTATTATTATTACTATTATTATTATTATTACTATTATTACTATTATTATTATTACTATTATTATTATTATTACTATTATTACTATTATTATTATTACTATTATTATTATTATTATTATTATTATTACTATTATTATTACTATTATTATTATTATTAACATTGTTTACTCACACAGGTCACTATCAGTGATTGCTAACTGGCAAGATACTATCAATGATTGCTCATGATAATAACAAATGGTGTTTCCTGGAGTCTGAGTGACAACAAGCCTCCCCAGTTTCCCAGTGCTCTCCACCTCTTTCGATAACCTTTGCAAATGACTTTGTGTTATCGCAACAGTCGCTTATTATTAATTTCTCACTGGCAACGACCATTGGTCTTCATTGGAATTTGAGTGGTAATAAGCCTTCCCAAGATCTCAGTACCCTCCGCACTCATCCAGTGAAGGTCTGGTTAGTGCTCTCTCTCCTCGGTTCCTTCATCCTATTATTATTATTATTATTATTATTATTATTATTATTATTATTCACTAGGAGTTCTCATACAAATCATTATCAGTAATCGCTCACTTGCAATAGCAGATGGTGTTCTCTGAAATCTGAGTGACAGCAAATCTCCCCAGATTTCCAACCCTACTCTGCCTCTTTAGATAACCATTACAAATCACTTCCAGTACTGTCTACACCCATCCAGTGGAGGTTGGTTGGTACCTTCCTCCCTCCTAGGTCTTTCCATCCTCCGTGACCCTTCACAACCATTTTCTGGTGCCACCACATGAGTGTCTGTTTTTTTGTTTATTTTTATTATTATTTACTCACTAGGAGTTTTCACACAATGTATTATCATTGATTGCTCACTGATAATAACAAGTAGTGTTCCCTGGAGTCTGAGTGACAGCAAGTCTCCCCAGATTTCCAGTACTCTCTGCCTCTTTCGATAACCGTTGTGAATCACTTTGTGTCATCGCAACAACAGTTAATTAATTTCTCAATTATTATTATTACTATTATTATTGGTACTTCTGCAATTTACGGACCGTGCTGAAATAATAACGTTATTATTTAGAAACCCATTCTTAACATGGGTAGGGAGAGATGCTTTCTTAACTAGTCTGTACTTTCACCTAACAATTTAATAAACAAATGATACTGTAAAAGTTAAATTTAACTTGAAAATCCTATCTAAAAAATAGCACGGTCCGTAAACTGCAGAAGTACCTTATTATTATTATTATTATTATTATTATTATTACTATTATTATTATTGTTATTACTATTATTATTATTGTTATTACTATTATTATTATTGTTATTACTATTATTATTATTGTTATTGTTATTACTATTATTATTACTATTATTATTATTATTATTATTGTTATTACTATTATTATTATTATTATTATTATTGTTATTACTATTATTATTATTATTATTACTATTATTGTTATTACTATTATTATTATTATTATTGTTATTACTATTATTATTATTATTATTACTATTATTATTATTGTTATTACTATTATTATTATTGTTATTACTATTATTATTATTGTTATTACTATTATTATTATTATTATTATTGTTATTACTATTATTATTATTATTATTATTGTTATTATTATTATTATTACTATTATTATTATTGTTATTACTATTATTATTATTATTATTATTATTATTGTTATTACTATTATTGTTATTATTATTACTATTATTATTATTGTTATTATTATTATTATTATTGTTATTACTATTATTATTATTGTTATTACTATTATTATTATTGTTATTACTATTATTATTATTGTTATTACTATTATTATTATTATTATTGTTATTACTATTATTATTACTATTATTATTATTATTATTATTGTTATTACTATTATTATTATTATTATTATTATTGTTATTACTATTATTATTATTATTACTATTATTATTATTATTATTATTGTTATTACTATTATTATTATTATTGTTATTACTATTATTATTACTATTATTATTATTATTATTATTGTTATTACTATTATTATTATTGTTATTACTATTATTATTATTACTATTATTACTATTATTATTATTATTATTATTATTGTTATTACTATTATTATTATTATTACTATTATTATTATTATTATTATTGTTATTACTATTATTATTACTATTACTATTATTATTATTATTACTATTATTACTATTATTATTATTACTATTATTATTATTATTACTATTATTACTATTATTATTATTACTATTATTATTATTATTACTATTATTACTATTATTATTATTACTATTATTATTATTATTATTATTATTATTACTATTATTATTACTATTATTATTATTATTAACATTGTTTACTCACACAGGTCACTATCAGTGATTGCTAACTGGCAAGATACTATCAATGATTGCTCATGATAATAACAAATGGTGTTTCCTGGAGTCTGAGTGACAACAAATCTCCCAAGATTTCCAGTACTCTCTGCTTCTTTCAGTACCCATTGCGTATAAGTTTGCGTTCTTACATCAGCCATATACCATTGATTTCTTGCCGATAATGGCCGTTGTTTTTTATGGAATTTGAGTGGTAACAAGCCTTTCTAGAATTCCACTACTCTCCATGCCCTTCCAGTGAAGGTTAGAATAGTGCTCTGCTTTCTCAGTCTTTTCATCCTCCTTGACCATTGACGACCATTTTTTGTGACGCCAACGGATACTGGTGCCATCACAAGTTTGTGTGTTTTGGGGAAGAGGTGTCAGATTATGTGATTTTTCTGATCTTGTTGTGGACCTAGGTAAGGCCGAATGAATGACACAGGAACACATGGTTTAAATGAACAAAGGTATATATTATATAATAGAAAGAAAGAGATACAAGGAGATGGTGCTCTCAACCGCTATTGTCGGTTTGCCGGGGAAGAAGAGAACAAGTGTCACGTGCTTCCCGTATTTATAAGGTGGACAAGTCCATTAGTTCTCCGTAGGTAGGTACGGCACCATAACAGATCTGCTCTGGTAGTTTCAATTACCTTGATTTCACACAATGTTCCTTCTGTGTTTCTAGTTGTGTTTACATAGTGTTATTCTATTTCAGTTTATTTATGATTAGTCTACACTATCTGATTATTTGAGTTGGTTTCCGCACTCGAGGGTTTTTCTGAATTATTCAGCTGGTTTAATCGGTGTTGTGCTTTGTATGGTGCATATGCCCCCCTTTGTGCTTGTCTTTTTCCAGGTTTTTCGGAACTGTTCCTCGTGCTTCTTTATGTTCCATGTTCCATTCATTTTTCTGGGAAACTCCATGAATTTGCTTTGTTTTTCTCCTTTCTTTGGTCTTCACACTTTGTTTTGCTGGAACAGTGAAATCTGCAATTTTACAGGTTTAATTCTTCTTGTTGGCTATTATCATGTCCCTATTTACTTGCCTCCCCACAAGGGCAGAGTTGGACACAAGGTCGGTTTTGATGCGGGTGAAAAATCCAGCTTCCCAAAAGGGGTACTCTGGATTGCGACAAAAATAAAAATTGCTTCAGTCTGGAAGGATTTCTCATTCCCTGAGCGAGTACAGAAAGGATGAAGTGTAGTATCAGAACATATACTACACTTTGCTCCTAGCCAAAAGGCCAAGGAACTATTAGCATGTCCGGTCTTCTTGCTTGGATAAGTTTATTCGTTTGTATTTCTGCGCCCCATAAGATTTTATGCCGTTTATTTTCTAATTTATATTTGTACTGTTAGATAGTGAGGACGAGGTCAGTTGTGGGAGGACGCCCTGAAAGGTGGGGGTAGTGAAGATGGAAGTCAGAGATGATGTCACATCCATTCGGGTTTTTTTCTCCCTCTTGTTCCTGACTCACCAACAGAAGTAGATGTGAAAGTGCTGGTCCACTGCCAGTAAGCGGGAGGGCGGGGTGCGGGGTAAAGCAGCGCAGTAGCTCAAAATGGTCTGACGAAATCTCTCTCTAGTTCAATCCTTCTTTCTCCTGTACAAACCATTCAATCTCTGTCTCGTGTTTTGTGTTTAAATAAAACTTCTAAAAACCCAACAACAGCCGTCTGCGTGGTTTTGTCTGCAGCTGGGCTTACAGCGATGATGATGGTGACAGCAACGACCACAGCGTCCCCGCATTATCGTTTAACGGTGAGTTTAACAACAACGACGAAGCGGTCAAGATACACCAGCCAACGGTGTAGACGAACCCGTGTACCCACGGTTCGAAGATAAGCAGCAATGCAAAAGTAGTATTTTTCTCGACGTTCAAAGTGTATCTATTTGCATAGTTCCCAGTGGACTACCTTCCCAATCAACTATTATCTGTTTTTGTATTCCTTTTGGGTTAATTTACTGCATTCACTTATGATGTGATTTACCATTTCGTCTATTTGTTCACAGAGTCTACATTTACTGTTTTTGTGAGTTTTGTCTATCTTGGCTTTTATATAATTTGTTATGATTGAGTTGTTTTGTGTGTCTGTCAGTAGTAATTCAGTTTCTCTGTTCAAGTGTCCTCTTTGTAGCCATGCCCATGTTTTTTCGTGCATCTATTCTTTAACCAGTCTTATAAATCGTTCATGTAGCTGCTTCTCTTCCTATTTTGCGTTTCTTGCTTTTTTGTTTCCAGTTTTTCTGCTTTTTGTATTTTTTGTATTCGGCAGTGCTTTTTGTAGCGGTAATCAGCATTTCTTTATTTTAGGTTATGCATTTTTCTCCTTCTTTTATCGTATAATCTACGCAATCTTCTATACTTACAAGTCCTCTTCTTCTGTCTCTTCTCTTTACATAGAGTCGGTCAGTATCATCCTTCGGGTGCAATGCATTGTGCATGGTCATTGGTCTCCTAGTTCTTTGGTCTAAGTGCCTGAGTTCTCTGGTTGTATATGCATCCATCCCCCAAGATCAATTTACTAAAAGACTACTCTTTGTTTTATTTGTTTTACGGCATATCCACTTTTTGGAATTATTTCATGCTGGAACGCAATAGCATTGTATACAACCAATCGAACACAAGTTTCTATTTTACCAAGAGCTGGGGGAGGGAATTGTGACTATTTACCTGCGCCAATCACACACCCCTGCCTAATATTTTTCAACAAACCAAATCATCAACATTCATTCACTTAATTATATATTTTGCTAGCTGTCCCTTCCCGGCGTTTCTCGGGAATCTTTTGTGCAAAACTGTCTTTACTTTATTCGATAAAGAATACAAGATATCAAATGTAAGTTGATAGTCATTTTAAATAGAGTAAAGTCTTGATGGAATTTAATTTGGACCAGATTAATGCAAATGTGTATTGATGTTATTTTTTTAAATATATTATTACTGTTAGAAGTCTATGTATTGTTTCCGACAACATAGGAGGCCTTAGGAGCACTGTTGAAACATTTCTTTCTGCGGCCACCCAGCAGGTTTCTCTTTTACTCCTTACTCCGGTGATGGTTGTTAATATTGTGTATTAAATAAACAGTGCCACCTGACTGTTGGCATATTCGAGCGTTCCTCGACTGTAAGGACGTGAAATTGCTGGCAAATTTAGGCACTTCCGGCAACCATTTACTTCTGCTGAATTGTCTTAAATGGGCACCTTCAGGAATTTACTTGTTATCTTTTAATGACTACTAGAAGGGAAACCCGGCGCTGCCTGGGCAGAGAGACGAACGTCACATGTAAGTTTATAGTGAGAAGTGTTTAGCATAATAAATTATCGTTTGTTTTTACTAACTAGCAGGACTATCCGATGTTGCCCGGGGGAGTAGTAAGTCATTTATTTTTATCAATAACAATTTATTTCCTACTGATGTCACACACAAGGTAAATCTTACTGTCAAAATGGAAACAACTTATCGACGTAATACTTACAAAAGAAAAACGTCAATTAAATTTTATTTAAAGAAACGCGTGTAAAGTTTTACAAAAAAATAATCAATAAATACGTGAGACAAGTTTTACTTAAAAAATAATAAATAAATACGTGAGACAAGTTTTACTTAAAAAATAATAAATAAATACGTGAGACAAGTTTTACTTAAAAAATAATAAATAAATACGTGAGACAAGTTTTACTTAAAAAATAATAAATAAATACGTGAGACAAGTTTTACTTAAAAAATAATAAATAAATACGTGAGACAAGTTTTACTTAAAAAATAATAAATAAATACGTGAGACAAGTTTTACTTAAAAAATAATAAATAAATACGTGAGACAAGTTTTACTTAAAAAATAATAAATAAATACGTGAGACAAGTTTTACTTAAAAAATACTCTCTCTCTCTCTCTCTCTCTCTCTCATCTGTAAATAAAGCATTTGTGTTCCCGTAGATTAATTCTTATTTTAGTCACAGAATTATTAGAAAACAAGGGAATATGCAGAGTGTTTCAAAAGTCTTGGACACATTTCAAGTCCTCATATCTGCTGGACTATGAATGGTAGTAAAGTGAAACTGGTACCATTTTAAAACTAAATTTATTAAGTTTTTTGTGATGCTAATGATTTTTTTTTTCATATCTTTTCGGGCCCAGTAATGGCTTTCACTAAACCAGAAAATGCGTTTTGCGTCCTTGAATTTTCAAAAACTGATCATTGATATGTGTTCAAGGTGAATTTCACACAAGAAAGCTGTCTACGGACTATTCTTCTTTGAAAGAGCAAAAGTCAATGGTGACACGTAACTCGACATGCTGGAAAACTGGTTTGTGCTCTGATGAACTTGCTGCTCTGCTGCCCCCACAATGTAAATTCACTAGACCAACCCGACAATCAGGCAAATCTCATCCATTCACTGTGGAGGTCCCCAGATGCCGAAGAGCTTTCTACTCCAAAAGCTTATTTCCTCGTGCTGCTGGACTCTGGAACTCCCTCCCTGCTCCCTGTTTTCCTGACGTGACTGACATACAAAAATTTAAAACTAATGTAAACAGACATCTTGCTGCACAGCTCCCAATTTAGGTTGACCCCCCTCCCTCCGAAAAAAAAAAAAAAAAACTTTCACTCATTTTCTCAGTAGCCCCTTACGTCTACAGTGGCGGCCTGTTTTGTTTGGGGTGAACTAAAAAAAAAAAGAAAAAAAATTTGAGTGAAGAAGAGTCTGACGACTTCATTTTCCAAAAGGATGGGACTCCATCACACTGGAGCCTCAGGGTAAGACAGTATCTGAACACAACACTGTCAGACAGATGGATTAGACAGTCTGGACTAGATGATCACGTTCTCATGCCCTGGCCTCCCAGGTATCCAGATCTCACACCCTGCGATTTCTTTTTGTGCATCTCCTGTCTTTGGGTCAATCATCTTTCGTTCTTTTGTTGCTCTTTCAAAGACTTTTGGAACACCCTGTATTTTACATCTATTAAAAGTGAAAGAAATTATTTCCTTTATTTTTATTATCAGTTATTAAGATTAAGCCTCCCTTTCTTTGCTCATAAACATTTGCATATGTGATCAATGAAGCGAGCCGGCCATACATACGTTCACTTTAATTATATAGATGAGTCACCACTTATCAAATCTAAAAAAAACACATGAGTATAAGGATTAATGAGACGTATAGACTGACAGTTGAATGGTGATGAACACTATGAGAGGATTGAAAAATTCTCATATAGCATCGAACTCGAAACAATAGTCGACCAAGAAAACAGCAATTCTTTCCCTTTTGTCAGAAACATCGCTGAGGACTAAATGGACAAAATAAGGGAAGCAACAGTTACGATGCTGCTAAAAGTAAACACAATCCTCCTCACTCTCTAATCTCCATCAGTATGGCCTCCATGGAGTTCGCCCTTTGACAGATCTTGTTCATAACACTGCTGGATGTCCACACACTCACCACATCAGAAAATGCAAGGCCTACCTAATTGGAGTACCAGTTTACTCGCCAACAGTCCGACGATGGAACAGGTAGACTGCCTCATTCAGTTGAGTTTTTATTTTGGCTTTTATGTATCTGAAGAAAGTATAAATTGTACTGAAACATCATATTGATTGGATAAAGCTTACATCTCATTAAATATTTTCCCTGTCATTATAAATATCATTCTGTCGAATATATATATATATATACAGGGTGTCTCAAAAAAATATTCCTAATGACATGTTTCGCGACGTTTGCGAATCCCTTGGTGCGCGTTATCAGCTTTGTTTGAACAATAATGGTCATCAGTTTGAACATTTGCGAACATGATTCTTCAATTACATCTGTCTTATGTATTCGATGCTATTTCATTTCACTCTATGTTCATAAATAAAAGTTTTCTCGTCATTCTACGAGTGAGTACATTTTTTTGAGACACCCTGTATATATATATATGGAATAAAATCAAAATATATATATATATATATATATATATATATATATATATATATGGATTATGACAATATATGTATTAGCATATACTATCAGTACCTTTTAATTAGTATTCTCTTCAAAAAAGATTCGGCTCGGTGATTGTCAACCATTAACAACAGAGCATATATAAATAAGACAAGTTCATTTTATATTTCAATAACCATAGTTTTTATTTTCTATTTTTATCTTTTTCACATTTTCATAAAACATAACATTCCTGTGAGATGTATATTTACGGCTCGTTTCTCTGGAGGTGAGCCAACCAAACATTATTATATCAATATCGGCTCTGCTACACCTGAAGATCATCAGAAAAATCCACAAAGAAGAAAAGTTCTCAAATTGAAAAGTCATGAAAAAAAATCTACACAACATTTTTCTTCTTTGTGGATTTTTCTGATGATCTTGATTCCCATGTGAAATGGACCCTAAACCGATGATGATGATAATGATGATGATAATGAGGATGATGTTTATGCTGTTGCTGATGATGATGACAGGTACTACCAAGTCAGAATCGCCCTGAAAATACTTGCAAATAAGAGATGACTCCACACTCCCTAAAACTTTCAAATATGGGCCACAACACTTGCTGCAGTTTTGTGTCATACCGCAGACGGTTGGTAATAGACAGAAGTAATTGACTGTCACTTGCTAAATAAAGAAAGAAGAGACGTATTCGTTTTATTTATTTAAAGAATAAATAACTATTATTTTTACAGAAGAAACAGTCATTTCTTTTTTATAGTATTGACCCGACTGACATTATTTCAATAGGAATATTATATTAAAAAATAAATTATACAGATTGATGTAGAAAGCACGGTGGAATTTCCACGGGTTCGCGCTAGTATGATTGTAATAGAAAAAATGTTTGAAAAACAAAATGCCTTGACAAAATACGAATGGGATTTGAATCAAGAATCAAATTAGAGAAAATTTGCATAAAACCCCCCCATTAAATCCTAATCGATTGATGATTGCCAATAAAGTTGAAATTAATTTGATATCAAAAGGATTTGATCCATTCGTTTTTGTTTTTGACGTTTTTATTTATTTTCATTTGAATTTTGAATTTTATTTTGAAGAGCCATTCGTGTTTCTTCAAATGACATTTAAAGTTCTTCTGGTTACAAAAAAAAAAACTCTTGCCAGGATTGAAAAGACATTATTTCCATATTAGCAATACGAGTTTTTTATTTTTTCTACCTTTTCCTCTCTCCTGTCCAGCCGGGATCTAAAATACATTGAGCGGATCTGCTATAAAGAAATAGGACCTTCCCCAAATAGGGACCGCTGGTTTCATGATTTCTTTTCAATAGCCATCTAAAATTATTTTTTTTAAATAACAGTCTAAAATGAATTCTTCATAATGCCCGTCTAAAATGAATCCTTTACAAAAGCTGTCTAAAATGAATTGTTTACAATAGCTGTATAAGATGAATAGTTCAAAGTAGTCTTCTAAAATTAATTAACGGTCTAAGATAAATAGTTAATATTAGCCATCTAAAATTAATCTTTCACAATAGCTGTCTAAATGAAGGATTTACAAACGCTGTCTTAAATTAATCCTTTGTTGTTCCTGCTGATTGGCGGGTGGCCACAACATGCTCTATCTTAAAAAAATAATGCTCTATCATAAAAAAGATGACAAAGAAGACCCAATGAATCACAGCCTAGTCAGCCTCACCCCTATCGTCTCAAAATTCATGGAAGTTCTACTCAAGCGAGCAATCATGACACATCTTACATCTACTGCTATCATCTCTCCATGCCAACATGGTTTCATTCTAAAACGTTCATATCTCACAAATTTACTTGTGATAGAAGAATGGGTTACGAGTATAATGGACGATGGAGATACTGCTGACATTGTCTTTTCTGGCTTTGCCAAAGTCTTTGACTCTGACAATCACTGCTTACTTTTATAAAAACTCAGAATCTATGGTCTCCATGGATCGGTTATAAAGTGGATAAGATCCTTTCTTAGTGATCGTACATACAGTGTTCAGATAAATGTCAGTCTGTCATCTGAAATGGATGCTTGCAGTGGTGTTCCTCAAGACTCCGTGCTGAGTCCTATTCTCTTTCTACTTTATATGAATGACATACCGGAAGCGATTGCTGGAAACGTGCTTCTATTTGCAGATGACATCAAACTAGTAGCTCATAGAAGCGAAATTGACAATCTCAAGCCTAGCCTTCAACATGCCTGGAAATGATCCACTGAGTTTCACTTGTACCTCAATGTCGATAAATGCTGCCAATATTGAAGTGAGTGATCCTTCCGACTTTGCTCGTACTTTCGACGGTGACTTTTACTTTCAGCTCTGCTCAAGGAGGCAAATGAGACAAAAGATCTTGGCCTTCTGGTCGATTCGTCCTTCGAGCCATCTAAACATTGCATCCAGGCTGCAAACAAAGCAAGGAGCACTCTATTTCTCATTTGACGCTCTTTCTACAAACTCACTCCTGAAATATTCCTCCCACTTTATGTCTCCCTTGTTAAAGTATGGTATCCAGGCCTATGCTCCATAGTTAATACGTGATATCCAGCACCTGGAGATAATTAAAAGACTGGCTACTCGAATGGTGCAAGGTCTATGGGATCTGCCCTATGAAAGCCGACTCAAGAAATTTTAACTTTTCTCCTTTGAGTGCCAACGATTACGCGAGGATCTCATTTTGACCTACAATGTCCTCAATGGTCATTATGATATACCTCAGGATCTATTATTCACTTCTGCACCAGAAAGAAGTCTATGCAGACACCACAAGAAATTATTTCACTGACGATTTCAATTAAACCGGAGTAGGGCCGCTTTCTCAATCAGGATCCCTGGACCTTGGATTAGACTTCCAAGAGAGGAAATAGATACACCAACAACGCAGCAATTCAAGGTGAATTCGGAAGGGGTGCTGGGCTACTGTATCCTCTTCTGTGTAAATTTCTATCACCTTTTCCCTACATGGCAACTGAAAAATGCTTGTTTTATTTTTTGCTAAATTGATTGAATTTAATTGAATTTATAATAGCTGACTAAAATGAATGGTCTACGAAAAGCAATCTAAAATCATTTGTTTATAATAGTTGTGTAAAATAAACGGTTTACAATAGCTGTCTAAAATGAATATTTTACAATAGCAGTCTATCATGAATGGTCAATAACAGCTGTTTAAAATGCATCTTTCAGAATAGCTCTCTAAACTGAATGATTTGCGAATGCTGTCTAAAATGAATCATTTAAAATAACTGTCTAAAATGAATCATTTAAAATAACTGTCTAAAATGAACCTTTCAAGATAACCATCGAAAATGAATTGTTGCAAAATGAATTGTTTACAAAAGCCATCTAAAATAAATTGTTTACAATAACTGTCTAAAATGAAGTATTTATAATAGCTGTCTAAAAGTAATTATCTACAGTAGCCATCTAAAATGTTTTGTCACAATATCAGTCTAAATTGAATTACTTATAATAGCTGTCTCAAATGAATCTTTTACAACAGTTGTCAATAATAAATCGTTTACAATAGCCATCTCATACAAATTGTTCACAATAGCCATCTCATACAAATTGTTCACAATAGCCATTTACAATGTATTGTTTAGTTGGTTTGAATGACTATCTAATAATAATAATGTTGAATGAATTGGTTACTTTTGCCATCTAGAAGGAATTGTGTACTGTATCCATCTAGAAGTAGAATGAATGGTTTGTAATAGCTGTCAACAATAAATCATTTCTAATAGGCATAGAGAATGAATCTTTTACAATGGCCTTTGAGAATGAATAGTTTCCAATAGTCACCAAGAATGAATAATTTGTAATAGCTGTCTCGAATTAATCATTTATAATAGCCTTCTAGTGTGAACCGGTCGTTATGTCATCAGATAGGAAAAACTAACTGAAATTGATTGCATGTGACATCGTGTGAATTTACTTGCCTGCGTGTTTGATAATAATGTCTTTTTCAATAACCATGAATAGGTTCGCCATTTTGTTTTTTTGCACGGGTAAACCTATATTTAAAAAGACTGATTGTTACTACGCATTTCCCAATTGTCTCTCCGGCTTATTTTTATTACTTGCCGAGGATCCGTTCCCGGCACTCACTCTTAGAGGGTCGGGACTACCTTGGCAGAATCAGGCCCGTCTTTGTCCAGATGAAATATGGTCTAACTCGGCGCTAGGAGGTGCATCCTTCCAGGCAATATTTCCTGCTTTGAGGAGGTGTTTGTTTATTGCCGCCGACCTGAGGCGCCCCTACTGGTGAATACAAACAGTTCCGTTTTTGACTATTTTAATACCAAGCCAGAGTGCCTCCCCCACAGGGGACCTGGCTATCACCACTTTCCGACCCTTGTGCCACATCTTGCTTTGGCAGTAAGCAAGTAAATAACTACTACACACTTTTTGACCTTTGAGATATGATCAAAGTGTAGTATCTGTTCTGTCCTCGATCAGAGGAGGAGGAGGAGATATCCTTCTCAACTGGGACAATTTTTATTTTGTCCAATCCAGAGTGCACCTTTTTTGGGGAGCTGGATTTTCTAGCACATTAAACACCGATTTTGCGTCTGATTTTGATCTTGCAGGGGGGGCAAGTAAATAGGAACTGATTGTTATGTTTAAGATAATTCTGTGTGTCAAGTCATTTTGTAATTTTGACATTAAATCGAGGATCAAGTGAGTAACTTTATTACATCCAACATAGCAAGGGAACTTTATGCCAAATTTGGTGCTATTCTAAGCAATAGTTTTCATTAAGGTAGTTTATTGCATTTTCATAATATGCAGCTTTTTTGTACTCAACTTGTTTTGTTTGTTTCGTTAGGTCTATGATAAAAACATACCTTAGACCTTTTTAGTACTAAATTATAAAACCAAAGACATTTTTTCTTAATTGAACTTGGTGTAAATTATGATAAAGACATACCTTAGACCTTTTTAGTACTAAATTATAAAACAAAAGACATTATTTTAAAATTTGAGCTTTGTCTAAATTATGATAAAGTTATACCTTAGACCTTTTAAGTACTAAATTATAAAACCAAAGACATCATTTAAAAAATTGAGCTTGATCTAAATTATGATAAAATCATACCTTAGACTTTTTTAGTACTAAATTATAAAACCAAAGACATCATTTTAAAAATTGAGCTTGATCTAAATTATGATAAAGTTATACCTTAGACTTTTTTAGTACTAAATTATAAAACCAAAGACATTATTTTAAAAATTGAGCTTGGTCTAAATTATGATAAAGTCATACCTTAGACCTTTTTAGTACTAAATTATAAAACCAAAGACATTATTTTAAAATTTGAGCTTGGTCTAAATTATGATAACGTTATACTTTCGACTTTTTTTAGTACTAAATTATAAAATCAAAGACATTATTTTAAAAATTGAACTTGGTCTAAATTATGATAACGTTATACTTTCGACCTTTTTAGTACTAAATTATAAAACCAAAAACATTATTTTAAAATTTGAGCTTGATCTAAATTATGATAAAGTCATACCGTAGACCTTTTTAGTACTAAATTATAAAACCAAAAACATTATTTTAAAATTTGAGCTTGATCTAAATTATGATAAAGTCATACCGTAGACCTTTTTAGTACTAAATTATAAAACCAAAGACATTATTTTAAAAAGTGAGCTTTTTAGTACTAAAGACATCATTTAAAAATTGAGCTTGATCTAAATTAGCCTCTAAGTTATAAAGCCAAAGTTATAATTTAAAAAATGTTGTTTGACCACCTGAGTTTGATCTCTCCATTCCTTTCACAAAACACACATTTTCCCGTATTTTAAAATCTACCCAAAGTTTGTAAAAGCAAGTTGCTATTTTGTTGCAGCAGGTCATGGAAAAGAGAAAATGATTAAATAAAAATGTTTTGCATTTAGATTCTAACTAAGAAAGCAAATGATGATGCATAGTTGCTGTTCTATAAAACCACTGAACACCTAAAACGGCCTTGAAGGAAGATTCTTGAAAACATCTGTTTTGAATTTGCCTTGGGATACGAAAACAAAAGGCTTATGACTTTCCTTGCTGACGTCAGTCGGACATTTTAGACTCATAAATTGGGCTCAGTGTTATTTTTTTTTTTATTTATTGGATAATATATCTATGAAGCACCCCAAATTAGAAGGTGAAATGGTGAAAAGGTCGCTTAACACATGATATCTAATATATAAAACTATGATTTTAAAAGGTGGACGTAAATAGCATTTAACTTTGATTTTGATTAGCCAATTTTATATGTTATCATTTTACCATGTTATCAGCAATAAACTAACATACTTTGCTCCAATTTATTTTTCAGAAATACTTAATCTGGTAGTTTGCTAATATGGAGACATTTTTACATAAACACCTAAAAAGAAAAATCAGTTAAGGGGAATAACTCTTATTCTTTTAGTAAGAGTTAAAGTTACTTATTTGCTTTTTTAGCTTAGATACTGAACCTACCAAAATAGGAATAGTTATAGAACATAGAAATATTTACGAAACAGATTTGAACGTAATGGATCCCGAGCAACGCCGGGTCGGTACAGCTAGCTGAAAATAAACAGATAAGAGCATTGATTAACGATTATTTCTAAGTGACAGTCTTTTGGAGGTGGAAGGTTCAATCCTTATTACAGGCGATAATAACTAAGAATAATATAAAACGATTAATATTTCTACCCATTCATGGCTGACTGAACGAGAAAGATCTACTCCCATGGATTAAATAAAGTCTACAATAGGCCCAGGGTGTAATGGTTACAGGTGATGGTTAATGAGAGGGCGGGAAACAATAGGTGGGACGGGCAGAAGATTACTTAAGAAGAATTGATTATTCAAGAGGATGGTTCAACAAGTATTTGTTTACATTAGACTTGAAGACGATCATGCTGTAGTCGGTTGGGAAGCAGACTCGTGATATCTTGTTCCACAGATGGGATGTGGTAGGTAAGAAACTTTGTTCATGGAAGTTTCGTTTGGTTTTTGGTCAAGAGAGAAAGAAAGAAAAGTTCTTTGCTATGGTTGTAGCTAGACGAGTTCTTGCTGTGAATGTTTTGCAGGGGTGTATTGCTGATTAGAGCTCAGTCGAGTACCTACTATGAACATAACGATGCAGCAGAGAGAGGCTATCAACATTTCTTCTGTGTGAAAGAGGCTGTAGGGACGAGAAGAAATAACCCTCCACTAGATTGCGAAGTCGATTTTGTCAAGACCGGAAAAGGGTGTTCCGAGTGGCACCTCCCCAGATGTGACAGCAGTACTCCGTCTTAGGGTTAAGGTTAGGGTTATAGAGTCAGTATGATAGAAAAGAGGAATAGGGTTAGGGTTATAGAGTCAGTATGATAGAAAAGAGGAATAGGGTTAGGGTTATAGAGTCAGTATGATAGAAAAGAGGAATAGGGTTAGGGTTATGGAGTCAGTATGATACGAAAGATGAATAGGGTTAGGGTTATGGAGTCAGTATGATAGAAAAGATGAATAGGGTTAGGGTTATAGAGTCAGTATGATAGGAAAAATTATTAGAGTTAGGGTTATAGAGTCAGTATGATAGAAAAGAGGAATAGGGTTAGGGTTATGGAGTCAGTATGATAGAAAAGATGAATAGGGTTAGGGTTATAGAGTCAGTATGATAGGAAAGATGAATAGGGTTAGGGTTATAGAGTCAGTATGATAGAAAAGATGAATAGGGTTAGGGTTATAGAGTCAGTATGATAGAAAAGATGAATAGGGTTAGGGTTATAAATTCAGTATGATAGAAAAGAGGAATAGGGTTGGGATTATAGAGTCAGTATGATAGAAAAGATGAATAGGGTTAGGGTTAGGGTTATAGAATCAGTATGATGGAAAAGATGAATAAGATTAGGGTTAGGGTTATAGAGTAAGTTTGATAGAAAAGAGGAATAAGATTAGGGTTAGGGTTATAGAGTAAGTTTGATAGAAAAGAGGAATACGTTTAGGGTTAGGGTTAGTGTTATAGAGTCAGTATGATAGAAAAGAGGAATAGGGTTAGGGTTATAGAGTCAGTATGATAGGAATAGGGTTAAGGTTATAGAGTCAGTATGATAGAAAAGAGTAATAGGGTTAGGATTAGGGTTATAGAGTCAGTATGATAGGAATAGGGTTAGGGTTAGGGTTATAGAGTCAGTATGATAGGAATAGGGTAAGATTTAGGGTTATAGAGTCAGTATGATAGAAAAGAGGAATAGGTTAGGGTTATAGAGTCAGTATGATAGAAAAGAGGAATAGGGTAAGGGTTAGGGTTATAGAGTCAGTATGATAGAAAAGAGGAATAGGTTAGGGTTATAGAGTCAGTATGATAGAAAAGAGGAATAGGGTTATGGTTATGGAGTCAGTATGATAGAAAAGAGGAATAGGGTTAGGGTTATAGAGTCAGTATGATAGAAAAGAGGAATAGGTTAGGGTTATAGAGTCAGTATGATAGAAAAGAGGAATAGGTTAGGGATATAGAGTCAGTATGATAGAAAAGAGGAATAGGTTAGGGTTATAGAGTCAGTATGATAGAAAAGAGGAATAGGTTAGGGATATAGAGTCAGTATGATAGAAAAGAGGAATAGGTTATGGTTATAGAGTCAGTATGATAGAAAAGAGGAATAGGGTTAGGGATATAGAGTCAGTATGATAGAAAAGAGGAATAGGTTAGGGTTATAGAGTCAGTATGATAGAAAAGAGGAATAGGTTAGGGTTATAGAGTCAGTATGATAGAAAAGAGGAATAGGTTAGGGATATAGAGTCAGTATGATAGTAAAGAGGAATAGGTTAGGGTTATAGAGTCAGTATGATAGAAAAGAGGAATAGGTTAGGGTTATAGAGTCAGTATGATAGAAAAGAGGAATAGGTTAGGGTTATAGAGTCAGTATGATAGAAAAGAGGAATAGGTTAGGGTTATAGAGTCAGTATGATAGAAAAGAGGAATAGGTTAGGGATATAGAGTCAGTATGATAGTAAAGAGGAATAGGGTTAGGGTTATAGAGTCAGTATGATAGAAAAGAGGAATAGGTTAGGGTTATAGAGTCAGTATGATAGAAAAGAGGAATAGGTTAGGGTTATAGAGTCAGTATGATAGAAAAGAGGAATAGGGTTATGGTTATGGAGTCAGTATGATAGAAAAGAGGAATAGGGTTAGGGATATAGAGTCAGTATGATAGAAAAGAGGAATAGGGTTAGGGTTATAGAGTCAGTATGATAGAAAAGAGGAATAGGTTAGGGTTATAGAGTCAGTATGATAGAAAAGAGGAATAGGTTAGGGTTATAGAGTCAGTATGATAGAAAAGAGGAATAGGTTAGGGATATAGAGTCAGTATGATAGTAAAGAGGAATAGGGTTAGGGTTATAGAGTCAGTATGATAGAAAAGAGGAATAGGTTAGGGTTATAGAGTCAGTATGATAGAAAAGAGGAATAGGTTAGGGTTATAGAGTCAGTATGATAGAAAAGAGGAATAGGTTAGGGTTATAGAGTCAGTATGATAGAAAAGAGGAATAGGTTAGGGTTATAGAGTCAGTATGATAGAAAAGAGGAATAGGGTAAGGGTTATAGAGTCAGTATGATAGGAATAAGGTAAGATTTAGGGTTATAGAGTCAGTATGATAGTAAAGAGAAATAGGGTTAGGGTTATAGAGTCAGTATGATAGAAAAGAGGAATAGGTTAGGGTTATAGAGTCAGTATGATAGAAAAGAGGAATAGGTTAGGGATATAGAGTCAGTATGATAGAAAAGAGGAATAGGGTAAGGGTTATAGAGTCAGTATGATAGGAATAAGGTAAGATTTAGGGTTATAGAGTCAGTATGATAGTAAAGAGAAATAGGGTTAGGGTTATAGAGTCAGTATGATAGAAAAGAGGAATAGGTTAGGGTTATAGAGTCAGTATGATAGAAAAGAGGAATAGGTTAGGGATATAGAGTCAGTATGATAGAAAAGAGGAATAGGGTAAGGGTTATAGAGTCAGTATGATAGGAATAAGGTAAGATTTAGGGTTATAGAGTCAGTATGATAGTAAAGAGAAATAGGGTTAGGGTTATAGAGTCAGTATGATAGAAAAGAGGAATAGGTTAGGGTTATAGAGTCAGTATGATAGAAAAGAGGAATAGGGTAAGGGTTATAGAGTCAGTATGATAGGAATAAGGTAAGATTTAGGGTTATAGAGTCAGTATGATAGTAAAGAGAAATAGGGTTAGGGTTATAGAGTCAGTATGATAGAAAAGAGGAATAGGGTTATGGTTATGGAGTCAGTATGATAGAAAAGAGGAATAGGGTTAGGGTTATAGAGTCAGTATGATAGAAAAGAGGAATAGGGTAAGGGTTATAGAGTCAGTATGATAGGAATAGGGTAAGATTTAGGGTTATAGAGTCAGTATGATAGAAAAGAGGAATAGGTTAGGGTTATAGAGTCAGTATGATAGGAATAGGGTAAGATTTAGGGTTATAGAGTCAGTATGATAGAAAAGAGGAATAGGTTAGGGTTATAGAGTCAGTATGATAGAAAAGGGGAATAGGGTAAGGGTTATAGAGTCAGTATGATAGGAATAAGGTAAGATTTAGGGTTATAGAGTCAGTATGATAGTAAAGAGAAATAGGGTTAGGGTTATAGAGTCAGTATGATAGAAAAGAGGAATAGGGTTATGCTTATGGAGTCAGTATGATAGAAAATAGGGTTAGGGTTATAGAGTCAGTATGATAGAAAAGAGGAATAGGGTAAGGGTTATAGAGTCAGTATGATAGGAATAAGGTAAGATTTAGGGTTATAGAGTCAGTATGATAGAAAAGAGGAATAGGTTAGGGTTATAGAGTCAGTATGATAGAAAAGAGGAATAGGGTAAGGGTTATAGAGTCAGTATGATAGGAATAAGGTAAGATTTAGGGTTATAGAGTCAGTATGATAGTAAAGAGAAATAGGGTTAGGGTTATAGAGTCAGTATGATAGAAAAGAGGAATAGGGTTATGGTTATTGAGTCAGTATGATAGAAAAGAGGAATAGGGTTAGGGTTATAGAGTCAGTATGATAGAAAAGAGGAATAGGGTAAGGGTTATAGAGTCAGTATGATAGGAATAGGGTAAGATTTAGGGTTATAGAGTCAGTATGATAGAAAAGAGGAATAGGGTTAGGGTTATAGAGTCAGTATGATAGAAAAGAGGAATAGGTTAGGGTTATAGAGTCAGTATGATAGAAAAGAGGAATAGGGTAAGGGTTATAGAGTCAGTATGATAGGAATAGGGTAAGATTTAGGGTTATAGAGTCAGTATGATAGAAAAGAGGAATAGGTTAGGGTTATAGAGTCAGTATGATAGGAATAGGGTAAGATTTAGGGTTATAGAGTCAGTATGATAGAAAAGAGGAATAGGTTAGGGTTATAGAGTCAGTATGATAGAAAAGAGGAATATGACCAATTGCGGTTTGTCCGTATATGTGTGATGTGGAAATGCAATACTCCCTCTTAATTTTCATTGTCTAAATAAAACGTATATGGCTTTTCTTTCCTACTTACTTTATTTCAAATTATAACTATTTAATTCTTTTTAAAACAATCAATATTCTTTTTCTTGTTACAACAAAAATAAATGCCAGCTAAATTTGCTTTTTAAAAATAAAACATGTCACTTTAAAAAAAAATGATCCATTTAAAATTGTAACAATCAGATGTATTAAATCTAAATCCAAATACAAAGAATGCAGATTAATTCTGCTCTTTAATCTCTCTCTTTCCCCCCCCCCTTCTCCTCTCTCTTTTCATCTCCTCTTCATTCTTAACCCTTTTCCGTTTTGACCCCTATCTGCTCCTTCTCCTCTCTCTTCATAATCTCCTCTCTCTCTCTCTGTCAGTTTCCATCTTCTCACCATTTGTAACCCCTCTCTCTCTCTCTCTCTTCCTCTCTTTCTTTCTATCTCTGACTCTATATCTTCTCAATATTTGTATCCTCCCTCTCTCGCTCCCTCTTTCCACCCCTTCTTTATTCTTAACCATTATCCATTTTTGTACCTCTATCTAACCCTCTCCTCTCTCTCCGACTCTCTTTCTTTCCATCCCTTTTCAACTCTTAACCCTTTTCCTTTCTCCTACGCTTTTCTATCCCCTTTCATCTTTCTAATGTTCACCCTTTCTTCCTCAACAAATCTAACATTCGTTTCCTTAGTCAGTTTCCATCTTTTAACTATCAGTAACTTGTCTCTCTCCCTCTCTCTCTTTCTCTTTCTATTTTCTCTCTCTCTCTCAGTTTCCATCGTTTCACTGTTAATAACCTCTCTCTCTCCCTCCCTTTCTTTCTTTCTATCTCTCTTGATCTAGAAAAAGACCATTTATTTCCCTGTTCGTATTTACTTCTAGTGCATTTCATCGACAAAATTAATTCTGATGCCCCCCCCCCCTCTCGCCTCTCTTTCTTTTCATCCCTTCTCCATTCTTAACGCTTCTCGCCCCTATATATCCCCTCTCCTCTCTGTAATGTTCATTTTATCCCCTCAACATCCCCCTCAGCAAATAGGAAAAACCCACAAAAGCAGCAGCAGATTTTGGTAACTTGTAAGGAACCATTTTACCAGCCGACCCATTGTCCCCCTACACACACACATCCACACCCCACCCTTGGTGATACATCGATACGTTCCTCTGAACATCATAGAACCCACCCGAGGGAAATTCCAAACCAATAAGTAAATATGATCGTACCAAAAAAAATGTCTGGAATAGTTTCTCTGATCAGATTACAACCTTGCTTACCTGACGGCAGTGATAATATTCCTCATACGAAAAAAATCAGTTCAAAGAGCCGTTTATTCTCTCCAAAGTATAAGTACGCTGAAAGGATCGACTTGAAATAACATGTAGTTATGCGTTTGGTGTCATTCAGAGAAGAAGAGCCTGTCATAAGTAATAAGTTACTCCTCCTTTTTCGAGATTATTTCCCTTATTTTAGAACTCTCTCGTGTATAGACAAGAACGGATTGTCTTGACTCTTGAGATTTCTCCATTCAATCTGAATTGTTAGAGATGAAAATATTATTTCAAACATAAGTATAGGGTGGGCAAAAATAAGGGTCCTATTTTTAAAAATTCATAACTTTTTTATTTATTGATTTAAAAAAATTTTTTTTTTTAGAATAAGTAAAGGACCCCTTCCGAAGCAAGCATGAGCCGTATTAGACCTAAGGAACGTACCCTCATTTAGAAAACATTATTTTAGCTTAAAAAACTCAAAACAGTGTAAAAAACAATACTTTAGTTTTTGTAAGTTTTAAGAAGTGTTTTTCGGCTAAAATTTGTTTTGTTTATTTCACAAAATCTCGGAAGGGTCAGTCTACACACACATAAAGTTTGGTGAGTTTAACTTTTATTTTGTGGAAGTTATTCAAATTCAAGTTATTCAAATTTAAAGATAGGACCCTTATTTTGGCCCACCCTGTATATATATATTATAAAGAAAAACATTTTCCTTTTTCAAATATAGAGTTTTTTGATGTTTTGAATAATGGAAAGCCGAAAAAAATATCCGGTGTAAAAAACTCTACGGTGTTGCATCAGTGAATGGATGATAAAGAAAAAAACAAATCCAATAGATGATGTTGAACTACTTGTGAGACCTTTATCAAAGGAAATAACACAGATGGATCTAAATAAATTATCATATTGGGAGGACATTTGAAAATTGGGATTTAACCTAGACAAATGTAAAGTACTACATGTAGGATCCATGAATGTTGGAGTTTAATATGTACTAAACAACAGAGAAATCAAAGAAGTAGATGGAGAGTGCGATTTGGGATTGGGGTTTGATAATACATTTAGGGAAAATAATCATATTTTGACCATTGTATCAAGGGCAAATAGAATGATCGGGTGGATGGTTAGGAATATTATTTCGAGGAAGACAAATGTTGTGTTAAGGATATATAAAGCTCTAATAATACCTTGTATAGAATTCTGCACCCAGGCCTGGGCTCCAGCGACTAGATATGGAAATTGGAATGTAATATTGAAACTGGAAGGCGTACAAAGAAGGGTGACAAAACTAATAAGTAAAGTAAAGGAGTGCAGTTACAGGGAGAGATTGGACAAATTGGGATTGACTACTTTGCTGGAGAGAAGAATAAAAGGTGATATGATTGAGACCTTCAAGATAATTAATGGTATTTCTAACTATGGTGGGCATTTTTTAAATATTTCTTCTAGATCTAGAAGGTTATTTTCAAGGCAGTTTTCAAAAACTAGGTCTGTTAACCAGTTAAGGTTTTTTTGCTCACAGAGTAATATGTTTTTGGAATAAGTTGCCAGATCGGATTAAGAACAGCAATAGCGTGGATCAGTTTAAGATGAGGTTGGATGAATTCAGAGAAAGTGGTAGGAGGGAAAAATTGAGGGGGTACTTTTGGGAGTTATCAAATGAAATATTTAACAGAATTTGATCTGGATATCGATACTGTACTAAGAGTTAGATTATTATTTTTTTTTTAATAGTTAAAGGGGAGATACTCAAGGAGGCATAACAAACAAATAATAATAATAATAATAATAATGATAATAATAGAGATGAGACGAACGTCATATATATATATATATATATATATATATATATATAATTCAGTAGATTATAAAATTTATGACATATTTGATTTAAATTTTAAAGATTATAATTAAGCTCGGAAAATCAACATTTAACCCTTAAATGCCTTTTGTTTCAAATATGACACATTCCAACAAAATGCCTATTTAATATAATATTCAGCGAAAATGTGTCAAACTGCAACTTGCTTCACATCTGCAACGAACCTGTTGGCAAGTGTGAGTAGGTATTAGTATGATGTTGCATCATCACACCCGCTAAATAGGTAATCAGTATCTTCGATGATAAAATCTTTTTCAAAGCAATATAAAGAATAAAGCATTTAAGTGTTAACAATGTTTATCCATATGTACACACGTTTCGAAAATCATTTTATTATCGTTATTACATCAGAATAAAATTTGAAAATCTTATAATTTTCCTCATCACAGACTTTATCAATTTCAATTCAGATAATTTCCATTGCAGTATTTTTTTTTTACTTTCGTTCATTCCAAACAAGACAGAATGCCACTGAGACATAAGGGGCTACTGTGAATTAGGGGCATCCTAAGTGGGGAGTTGTTCAGCGAGATGTTTGTTCACATTACATTTAAATTTCTGCATGTTGGTACAGTCAGGGAAACAGGAGACAGAGAAGGGGATTTCAAAGGCTAGCAGTTTGAGAAAAGAAGCTATGAGAGTAGAAAGCCCTCCTGCAGCGGAGGACCTCTACAGTGAAGGGGTGGGATCTTGCTGAATGACGGTTTGGTTGAGGTATTTATGTCGAGAGGACATCAGTGCAGCAAGTTCATTGGAGCACATTCCATTAAAATACTTGTAAAACAAGCACAGGGATGCAACATTGCAGCGATGGGACTGAGACTGGAGCTTGTTAAATAGTGTGGGACTTATTAGATTAGAGGCTCCTTTTTGGACCCTATCTAAGAGGGAGAGGCTAGTGGTTGGTGCACTAGCCCAGATGTGACAACAATACTCCAGGGACCGATTTGATTTTCAACAAGTTGCAATCTATTTCTAAATTGCAAGTGAAACAACAAATTGGTTTCTTTCTTTCTTTTCCTTTCTTTACGGCTACATTTAAAAGATAAATAAATTTGTTTCAAGATTACGAAAATGTTGATGTTTATCTATCTGTATGCTGAATAAAGGAGAAAAATTTTGTTTCGTGTTTACAAGAGAGTTATGAATGAAATGTTTTATTGTTTTAAATTACTGTTTCAAGTATTTCATCGAGTAAACTTTGTGAAGCGATAGAAAGCCAGCTAGTAGTTTATTATAAATATGTATTTGGACATAAGAAAATGAAATAGGTATGGTTTGGTAGTTTTGTTTTACGGCATATCAACCCTTTTTGGGTTATTTAATGCCGAATCTGGTCATTATAGTAAAAGTTTTTATGCTTCAAGTTCTTTATATCTTCAAATGTTTAATCATCGTTTTTGGTTTGGTAGTTTTGTTTTACGGCACATCAACCCTTTTTGGGTTATTCAATGTCGAATCTGGTCATTATAGTAAAAGTTTTTATGCTTCAAGTTCTAAAAATAAAATAAAAAAGGGGAGGGAGAAAGGGAGAGGGGCTGTTGTTTTTGTTTTTGGTTTTGTAGAACATAATTAAGTTTTACAAAAAAAAAAAAAAAAAAAAAAAAAAAAAACGTCAATGTAGGTGAATTTCGTCTCAGGGAGCCACAGGGCAGCCTGATCTGGTATCACCAGAAAATAAAATAGAATCGATAAGTTTTGCGAATTCCATAGTCAACGTTGGTATCCAGTTGGCTACTCAAGCACATCCAACATCTTTAGATAGCATAAAAGTGTCATCACGTGTAAGCCAAACCTATTTAAATATTTATTTTGTCGGATGAAAGCGATTTACAACAGGAGTGTACACCTTCCATTAAAAAAACGAAATACGAAAAAAAGAAAACGTTTTAAACTGGAGAGTTTAAGAAAAGAAAAAAAACTATCAATCGGTATAAAAAGAAAAATACAAAAAAAAAATGTCTCATTATGGAAATAGAGTGAAGGATTTCTTCCAAATTCATTCCAGACAGCGAGGGAGGTGACTTGCTATTTGTTTTCTCTATTCCTCTAAACACTTGAAATGGTTTTGTCTGGCATTTTTTTTACTCGCTAACTTCTGCGTGACGGGATCGATATATACATATATATATATACAAATAAATACACATGTGTCTTTATTATAGAGTGGAAGATTAAAGTCGCTACTCCAGGTTAAGACTGCATCTGGGGTCGAAACCAAAAAAGGTCAAGAATCACTGACTTACACTGATTTACATTCTTATTACAAATAATTCTGTTTCTCAATATTGTTTTATTTCCGGGACAAATGTTTAGCATTTGTGTTCAAATGTTCTTTTCTTTAGAGGGATCGACTTGATCTTCGACAAGTTGCAATCTATTTCTAACTTGCAAGTGAAAAACAAATTGATTTCTTCTTTCTTTTCCTTTCTGTACATAAGTAAATGAAATAGAATCGATAAGTTTTGCGAATTCCATAGTCAACGTTGGCATCCAATTGGCTACTCAAACACATGTAGTATTTAGATAGCATTGCAATGATGGGACTTTCATCATGTTTATTATTTTAAATCACTGTTTCAATCAAGTATTTCATGTCGCAAACTTTACAAAGCGATAGCGAGCTAGCCAAGTCAGCTAGTATATATATATATATATATATATATATATATGATTATTTTTATTTACACAGACATGTACAAAATCTGCGACACTGGCATGTCGATGTTATCGATCAACAGCTATTATAAACTGAGATCTCATCAGGCAGAGTTAGAATCCGATCTTAACCTTAGATCATATTTTGAAAGAATGAAAAAAATTTTTCATTCTTTCCAAATATGATCTAAGATCGGATTCTAACTCACATGTCACATGTCTGCATCATTATTTTACATATGTATTTGTACATTAGTAAATGAAATAGAATCGAATAGTTTTACACTTGGCTTGCTAATTCCATAGTCAACGTTGGCATCCAGTTGGCTACTCAAGCACATGCAGCATTTATAGATAACAGTGCACTGATGAAACTTTCGTCACGTGTGAGTCAAACATATTTAAATATTTATTTTGTCGGATGGAAGCGATTTAAAAAAAATTCTTTTCAAGACACTTTTATCAACGTGATAAAAAACGACGAACAAACATTTTTATAGCAACGCAGGCAAATCCGCTCGAAAAATATTTATTCTAAAATTAAAAATTAAAGCCAAAGTAAAAAGAAAACATGTCTGGGATGTTTATATTTGTTTGCGAGAAGAGTAGATAAAGCAGGTTATGCTATGGGAAGTTCGGAGGTGGTGACCTCTTGGGGGAACATGTACCTATTTACTTGTCTCCCCACGAGGGCAGAGTTAGATACAAGATCGGTTTTTAATGTTGGGAAAATCTTGCTCCAGAAAAAAAAATGCACTCTGGATGTTTATTTACTCCTCGCGGAGTTTTATCTTACTCCCACAAGTAAGATGCGACCCAAGATCGGGTCGAGCAGGTGGGGTTAAAAGCCAGCGCTCGAGAGGTGAGCACTCTGGCCATTTAAAAATTGCCTGGGCAGCCCCGTCGGCATTCCCCGGTAGGGGCGCCTCAGACAGTAAGCAATAAACTTACTCCTCCCCAAAGAGGGGAGGCGAAGCCTGGGAGGGTGGACCTCCTAGAACTGCACAGGACAGGCGTGCAGTATCCATCGGAACAGATACTACACTTTGATCTTAGCCAACTCCTTCACTGACTAAGAACAGAAAGATGAAATACAGTATCAGATACTACACTTTGCTCCAAACAAAAAATTAAATTTAATTACACAGAAATTAAAAATCACAATAAATAATAATTTTTCTTAGGTATTGCACCTTATTTGTTTTGGGGGATGGGGGTCGAATGTCATTTTTTGACAACAAATACATTTGCCTACTCTAAACTAGATACTCTCACCAAAATACCGCATTCACTTCATGGCTTTAATCCTACTTAAAAGATCCCCAATGGTTTCAATGAAATTTTATTTACAAAAATAAATATACATGAGTAGTGATGGGGAGTGGGAAAATCTACAAACACCCAAAAAGAAAGAAAAGTAAAGAACCAAAAAAATGCTAATGGGCCAGGTTAGTAAGGCCCTCCCAACCCTTTGCTAAGTGTCAGACCACTCACTGTTTTCCGAGTTAACCTAAAACAAGCAGGTAAGTCTCTAAATGGGAGTGGGAGCTAAGAGGGACATAAAAACTAAAAAGAGATGGATGGAATAGGGGAAGGGATGGTGTCCTCCAAGATAGAAACAACATTTAGGGGTGGCCAAGGGCAAAATAAATATAGGGAGTGGGCATCTTTTGAAACTCTCTAGTACAATAAAAAAAAAAAAACAGGACCAGGACTCATTTATTCCACTAGCTAAAAGTTTTTTTAACAAATTTTAAGGGATGGGTTCTGTAGAACCAAGAACCGCATATGCCATGTTTAGGCAGGGAACACAAACTCGTCGCATCGGCCGATGCAACACCATTTTAAGGGAGGGCCTGTGGACGAGTGGTTATAGCACTTGTCTTTGGGCTGGACGACCCGGGTTCGATCCCACTCACGGCATGCGAATTTTCGGGTCTGAAAACTCCCTCTGTCCACCCAGCAGTAAATGGGTACCTGACTAAAACTCAGGGAAGGTTCAAGGCAGCGGAAGGAGAGGGATGGGCTCCGCCTTCCATATGCTGTGCCCTAGACACGGTGATTCTTAACAAATCACCGCCGCTACGGCGATGGGCAGTGTGCGATGTCGGCAACGACACTCGTGCGCGTCCAGGCTATGCGACCTTTACCTTTACCTTTTTACAAACTCGTATCCGGTACCTTGTCGGATGCATAAACTAGTGTCATGCACCCAAAGACTTCTTTTTAAGAATATCAGAGAACAAATTTTATTTAATTTGTGGATTTCTGATTATTTTATAAGCAGATCAAGACAAACAGCACAGAAATTCAATGCAAGCAAACACATGAATCCTCTGGATGCAAATATTTTGTGAATGCTCAGACTGGAAAGGGAGTCACGTGCAACTCAATTTTTTGTGATATCTGTAAGCATTGGATATACAAGAAGTGCAGTGGAATTACAGGTAGGTTGAGAGATGGTAACCAGCTTATGTGCAACAAGTGTAAGACAATGGAGACGGATGAGAATTCAGATGTGGAGAAAGTATATTTGAATAGCGAGGCTATTGAGGTTGTTCAGAAAATTTGTTACCATGGTAATACCATTGGAGCACAGGGAAGAGTTTATGCTGATGTTCGGAGTTGATGGAGTAAGTTCAGGGAACTTCTGCCATTACTAACTAGCAGAGCATTACCATGATCGACTAAGGGAAGAGAGTCTATCAGGTATGTGTATGCAATGTAGTGATGTATGGAAGTGAAACCGTGGCCATTGAGGTTTGAGGACATGCGTTGCATGAAGAAAAATGATATGAGAATAATATGATGGATGTGTAATGTGAGTCTTAAAATCAGGCTTAGATCTGATGAGCTAAGAGGAAGATTGAATCTGTACAGTATTGGGAGATGTGTGAAGGACAGGAGACTTTGATGGTTTGGTCACATTGAAAGAAGGGATGAGAGTTCTTGGGCTAGTAGATGTAGAACAGTTGAAGTAGCAGGGTCAGTTGGCAGAGGAAGGCCAATGAAAACATAGTGATAAGGATGAATTTAGAGAAAGAGGGGTAAATAAAGAGCTGAACAGAGGTAAGTTAGTTTGAATTCAATTCCTAAAAGCCGTTTCTCCATGCAACGCATGTCCTCAACCCTTACTGGCCATTTTTCACTTCCATATATTATCACATTGTGTACACATGCCGAATAGTTGCTTCTCTTGGTTGACAGTTATTATTATTATCATTATTATTTTATAGTAGTCTAAACTTTTGGATGTGTTTAGTTGGATTTTTCTTTTTTTTTGAACATCAAGTAAATTCCGTTGACTTTAGACATTCAAGCTGTACCTTAACACTTTCGCTGTTCCTAACAGGCAAGCCTTTTGCAGAATTGGAAAAGAAATTGTCTAGTCAATCTGTTTAAGCCATTTATGGTGGCTTTTCGTTATGGTTCCAAGCGTTCCAATTACAATGGGAATCACCTTTACTTCTTTACATTTCCGTAGTCTAACTAATTTCCATTTTAGATCTTGATATTCATTTATTTTTTCGTGTTCTTTCTCCTGCACTCTGGTATTGAAGAGGCAGACTATATCAATGATTAAGCAAGTTCTCTTGTTTTTGTTTAGAAAGAACCTTATCAGTTTGTATGCACATGTCCCAAAGAAGTTTGACATTGTCGTTCTCCTGTACCACTTCTGGCTTATGCTCATACCACTTCTCATTGTGGTCCAATTCATAAAATTTGCATATATTCCAGTCTAGTACCTGAGCGTTTCCATTTTTTTATACTGGTGTTGTGCTAGCATTGGGCATTCAGATACAATATGCGCTAAAGTTTTCTGATTGGTTAACTAGCTAGCCGTGTATATAAAAACACCCGGCAAAAATAACTCCATGCATTTTAGCCTGAAGATTCGCCCCGGGGATGAAACGCGGGAGCCTCTGTGTAGCTTAATTGCCATAAATATATTTTCATAGCTTACTACTACTATATATATATATATATATATATATATATATATATAAAGTTAGTTGAGATCAATAAAATTTGAACATTATTCCAAGAATTCAAAACCGTCTGAGACAATAAAAACGACCATTTCGTGAGGCACATGATTCCCAGTGCACAATGCTCCTTCAAGAAAACAACAACAACAAAAAAAAAAACGATGCAGGTTCACTAAAAATGCGAAACAATTTAGTAAATGCAAACCAAGGTAAATTGTTGTGTCTTCTTTGGATTTGGTAGCCATTTTTAGCCGGGGCCTTCATGAATCGACAAGTGAATAATAATAAATGCATTGAAAAAAAAGTTGTTAACCAATTTACAACGAACTGACAAAATTAGCAGCAAAATTTCCAGGGAAATAATTTCCAGAGAAATAATTTCCTCAAGTTCTGATGAGTTAATTAGTTAATATGTTTTTTTTTGTTTGTTAAATCCTCAAAATCAAGAATTGCAAGTAGAAAAGTAAAAAAAAAACTTAATCTGTAAAAAAAAGTAAGAAAAAAACTTAATCTGTAAAAAAAGTAAAAAAACAAACTTTCTCTGACTGAAATGAACGTTTTTAGGAAAAAATGTGTTTTATAATTGTTTTTTTTTCTGTCCACAAGCTAAAAGAAATAAGAACGGATTTTCTCAAGGGGCGCCCATTAAATCTGTGTGTTTTGTGATAAAATGTTATTTTAAACTTAAGTATGACAAACCGACGAAAATGCTATTTCAAAATTAAAAATGACAAACGAACGAAAATGCTATTTCATGTCATGACGGATCAAAGAAAATTCTATTTAAAACTTAAGCAGAACAGACAGACGAAAATGTTATTTCAAATTTGGTCATGATGGACCAATAAGAATTCTATTTCTAACTTAAGTGTGACAGATCAACAGAAACGATATTTCAAATTTAGTCATGACAGACCAATGAGAATGCTAGTTTAAATTTAGTCGTAACATGATAACATGGAGCATGATAAACGAAAGAAAACGCTCGACCAATGAAGAAAGCTATTGCATACGTGACAGAATGACGAAAATGCTATTTAAAATGTTTGATAAATCAATCTACAGACGGAGCCTCCTGTAAAGATGCTTGGACGCATCTAAAATCAGGCGTGTCCATTCAAACTGCGCGTTTATGAATGAAAATGCTTTTTCACACATAATTGTTACAGACCATCGAAAATGAAATTTCAAACTGAAAATACTATTTCTAACTTAAGCATGACAGACCAATTACGCTTGAACACATTTAAAAGACTTGGGTTCAATTTTTGGAACCAGGAAAACCTGTGTTTGTAAAGCAAGTTAAATATTAGAAAAATAAAAAGACAACATAAAAAATTAGCTACTTTCTGCTCTCTCTCTCTCTCTCTCTCTCTCTCTCTCTCTCTCTCTCTTCTCTCTCTTTCCCTATTCTATTATGTGTTAAATAGTATTACTACTTATGGTTAAATACCCTTTTGTTTATTATGGATTATTCTAATCTTTTTATTCTTTCCTTTCTTTATAATCTTTGACTCTTTCTCTGTTGATAAACAGAGAGAGAGAGAAAGAGAGCTAAAGAGGAGGGAGAGAGAGAGGAGGGAGAGAGAGAGAAGGAAGCGAGAGTCATAGACGACATATAGCAGAAGAGCGGGGGGTGGGGCACAAACAACATACAGCGAGAAAGGATGAAAGTGATAGATAGTAAGTTAGTAAGAGATGGATCACTTGATGAATGCAAATTACGGCTTATAAGAACAATTCAAATGGAAGTTGGGTTTTTTTTTCAAACAATCCGAGAATTGAGGAATATTTTAACACATATTTTGTGTGATTAAAATATATAGGAAAAAAAACCTTAGGGAAACAAACTTTGATCAACTCAGCTTTAGTATAATAAATATCAATATAAAAATATACTTATGGCAAGTGAGCTACACAGAAACGTTTTTGTTTCATTCCACTGAAGGAATTCGTCAGGCTAACCGGACGAATTTCTTTGATGGAATGAGACAAAGATTTTTGTTTTGTGTAGCTCACTTGCCATAAGTATATCGTCGAATTGTACGATAAAATTCACAGATTTCAAACTGAAGCATGACAAAATGGCTGACGGACGAAGCTCCTCCAAAGAAATGCGAGGACAGATCTTGAAAAACAAATCATCCCGATCGCTGTATCACAATAAGGGCCCACCACAGATTAAACTGAATTTATTCCTGTGCAAACTATTTCGAAATCTTAAACGGAAATTTATCCGGATATTGTTCGAGCTGAAATCGGACAATTCCAGGAATTAAATTAAAGTGTTTATTTTAATGATATTAACCCTTTATCAGAGAAATTACACTCTGACCCACCCCAAAATGCCACTCATGGAATTCGATAATAAAATTCACAATCCTTTCTGCAATCCAATGCTATTCGGTACAAATAAACTTTAGTCTGTGCCTGACTTATCCACCAAGTTTCACTCATGAAGGTCCGACAGTCTTTGTTTTATCGCTGTTCAATTATATACGGGGACACTTTGGTGATCGTCTCATCAGTAGGTGTGGTCCTAAATGTGTCAAAGACAATGTCTATCAAAACAATCTCCAGACTATTCTTGAATTGAAGAGGGCCATCACAGCCAGGACAGTGCCAAATGGGTGAGGTGTCTTCCTTATACTAAATAGGTCGGCTAGGAAGTTTGTTGGACTGAGGACATTTTTCGTTCATGACCTAAACAGAACCAGCCGCTTATGTAATTGCTAAAAAGAATTTACTATCACCTCTTTTTGGGGGTTATCTAATTCAGAAACAGAATACTTATTATACACTTACTTATTGTAAACGATTAAGTAAACACAAGTTGCTATTCTCGAACTGAAGAGGAACATCATAGCCAAGAGGGGAAAATGTGTCAGCGTTACTGACAATTTTACATGTTGTATCCAGGTGTGCTTATCATTAAACGGTGATAAAACAAAGCCTGTTATTAAAAAAAAGAAGAAGAAAACGACTTCAACAAAAAGAAAGAGAAAAAGAAAGAGAAAAAGAAAGAGAACAATATTACTTCGACGCTGAATACTGTCACGTGTTATCTATGCAACATGACTCCAGCTGTTTATGTGATGAGTCACCGTTCAAAAATTCTATAGTCGAAATATTGATCCATCATGTTAAATTTACCATTAAACTTACCATGAAACTTATGAAACTCTACCATTAAACTTACCATTAAACTTATAATTAAACTTTATCAAAATCCAATAAAAATGTTAATATTACATGTCTAAATAATTTTATAATTTTAATAATCAATTAAGTTACCGATAAAAATCATTGTGATTATTTGTTATGCTTCTAGGACATGCCTATCTTCTTTTGCTATTATTTTTACTGTATTAATAATATTTTCTTAAAAACAGCTATTATTTTTATTATATGGTTTTCTTTCAAATGTCACCGATGACCTACATTAAATTTAATCAATAAAAAAAAAGGAAGATTAAATCTTAATTAGGTTAATTACTTTCCAAAAAATAATACTGCCAGATGAGCTGCTGTCTGAAAAATCTGCGGGGTGCAAAGAATTGGTCCATCGTAGTGTTACACGTTGAAGTTAGATTTACCATTAAATTTATCATTAAACGTTACCATTAAACACAATGATATAAAAATTTAAATTCTGTTATAATTTATATAATCGATTCAGTTTCCAATAAAAAAAATGAGTTTTCTTTATGTTTCTCTGACAATCCCATCTTCTCTTATTCTTGTTTTTGCCATATTGATAGTGTTTTGTTTTCTTTAAAACCCCACTGGTGAACTACATTCAATGCAATCAGTAAATAAAGGAAAATTAAATTTTAATTAGGTTAATTACGTTCTAAAAATGAATATTTGATGTTTTTCTTACAAATGAATAGAAAACACAACACGAAAGACAAATTAATTTGAAACTAATTTTTCTTTCTTTTTTTATCCTTCGATTAGTGAGTCTTTTCCATGTCAGATGTGGGTTACACATTGGCCATGGTGGCACGAAGTGATTTTCTCCATGGAATTCCATTATTTCAGTCGTCTGCTCCTTCCAATTTCATTTTTTCCTTTCTTTCCCTTCTCTTTCCCATCACAACATGTCACTCTCATCTTCTCCCCCTCTTACTCCAGTTAAGTTCCGACGAGCAAGAATAAAGAAGATAATGTACATACAAACAAATGTGCAAGCGTATTATTATAGAGATCACATTAATTCAAATTTTATATGAAGCACTTCTTTTTCTTTGTCGATTAGCGAGTCTTTTTTTACATCAGATGTGGGTTGCACGCTTGCCATGACGGTATGAAGTGATTTTCTCCATGAAATTCCATTACTTATGCTATATTTGTGGAAAGGGAGTCGCATGCAATTACATTTTTGTGGTATTTTTAAACATTTAGTACACAAGAAGTGCAGTGGAATTACTGGTAAGTTTAGAGAGTATAACCAGTTTATGTGCAAAACGTGTAAGACAATAGAGATGGATAATAACTCAGATGTGGAGGAAGTATATCTCTGGATGGCAAAGCTATTGAGGTTGTCCAGAATTTCTGTTACCATGATGATACCATTATAGCATAGGGTGGAGCAGGTGCTAGTGTGATTGTAAGAGTTAGGAGTAGATGGAGTAAGTTTAGCGAACGTGTGCCATTACTAACCAGCAGAGCGTTACCATGGTCGATCAAGGAAAAAGCCTATCAGTGTGTATGCAGTGTGATGATGTACAGAAGTAAAACCTGACCAATGAGCGTTGAGGACATGCGTTGCAGGAAGAGAAATTATATGAGAATGATACGATGGACGTGTAATGTGAGTTTTAAAGACACGCTCAGATCTGATGACCTCAGAGGAAGATTAAATCTGGACAATATAGGGAGATGTGTGCTGAACAGGAAACTTTGATTGTATGGCCGTGTTGTAAGAATGGATGAGTTCTTGAGTTAGTAGATGTAGAACAGTTAAGGTAGCAGGTCCAGTTTAAAAGAGAAGACCAAGGAAAACATTGAGAGAAAGAGGGATAAATACAGATCTGGCCAGAGATAAGTTTGTTTGGAAGTCAATTTCGTAAAGCCGTTCAATGCACGCCAGCACGGTTTAAGGGATGTAAAGCGAATGTAATGATATGTTAAGTCAGTTTGAATGTGCCGTTGCTTGAGGTCATTTTTGACTGAGTAATTGAAGTTTGCTTTAGTCTTTCCTTGCCTCAGTTACTCTAAACTGATATATATATACATCTGTTTATCAAACAAGAGCTTCGTTCAATCTTTCCATACCACTGTAAGTGTTTGCAACGCAGAGCTACTTCCAGAGTGGACACCTTAAGTCTTAATAGTTGTGAGTCATCCAAATTCACTGAATCATGACCTTGTCATTCCTCTGTATTCTGGGAAAGACTGAATTAGCAGAACCTGCTGATGAGAAATCGCATCCGAGAGATAAAATCATGTTGTTTTTTTTTATTTAAAAAAATACTTGATGAATTTTCGTAATTTTTGTTGTACATCTTCTCTTCAGCTACCACGTAAGTACATAATAAAGTTTATAGATTTTTTTAGCTATTTTCTTTTTCAGAGAAGTATTACATGTCGGAGCGAAACGTAAGAAGCACCTGGAATAATTTCAATGCATAATATCAAAAGCAGAATCTTTCGAAAGAGACACATAATGAGTATCATATTAGTAGATACTAGCAGAATCCTATAGAAATTCCACGGTACTTAAAATTTTTTTTTTTTTACTTTATTTCACCGCAAACAATTTTTGTGTGTTTAAACTATTTTAAAGCGCGTTTATTTACATTTTTGAAACCTGTAAACCCGACGAATTTAAGAATCGAAAACGTTCGTGATACATATGGAACATATATTATTTTGATTTTTGATTTTGACACAAAAAAATGATCATTAGAAAAATTGAAAAAATAAATAAGTATGTTTTCATACGCTATCCGCTGCTTATTTACAATTATTTATTTATGTAGATAATTCAGAGAGCTTCGCCACATGCTTGAAAACAAAATCCCGCCAAGTATCACGATCTTGTGCCAGTCTTTCAGCTATCAGGAGTGTCACGCCAGTCTCAATCCTTATCTGGTTGGCCCATCACTTAGTGCATGTAAACAAGAAACATATTAATTTTTAACGCGGCCCTGTCATATCAAAGAACCCACTTTCGATTTAATTTATTTTTATACCCCCCAAATATTCATTTTCTAATGTGCCCCTTTAAGAAGCCATTTATTTAATTATTTTAATACTAAATATTTGCGTCGTGTGTCACTTTTAGTTTCGGTGTCAAACAAATGTCAACGAAGAAGTCATCGTGGTCGTCGATAAGAACCAATTCTGTTCAATCAAATCTGTTGACGCCATCTTAAACGTAAGGGGCTACCAGGTGTGATTAGGGGCGAGATGTTTGTTCACATTACATTTAAATTTCTGCATTTTGGTACAATCAGGGAAGCAGGAAGTGGATTCCAAAGGCAAGCGGTTCGAAGAAAGAAGCTATTAGAGTAGAAATCTTTCTGACATCTGGGGACCTCTACAGTGAAGGGGAGGAATTTTGCTGCTTGTCGGCAGTATTTACATTGCGGGACACACAAGTGCAGCAACTTTTTCAAAGCACATTCCACTAAAGTACTCATAAAACACACCCATGGATGCAATATTGTGGCGATGGGACAGGTGTTGGAGCTTTGGAGACAGTGTAGGAGCTACATCTATGTTTATAATCTACAGTTAATAATAATATTCTTTTTGTAAATAATAAATGTCTATATAAGGACCAATACTATTAAGAAACAAATGACTATTTCTTCTTCCATTAAAAAAAGATTGTCATTGTCAGCTAAATATTCTTTAAATAAATAAAACGAATATCTTTCTTTTATTTATTTATTTATTTAAAATTATAGTAATTTAATTCTTTTTAAAACAATAAATATTCTCTGTCTTATTCCGTAAAAATAATTGTCAGCTAAATATTCTTCAAATCAATAAAAACGAATTGTCACTTTTTAAAATGTATTTATTTAAAATTGTACTGTTTTAATCGACAGGATGACATAAGTGATTTTGGAACAATTCATTTTAAAATGGGTGAAGTCAGAATTTTTTTACCTTAGCGACAGATTAATTACCAATCACTATCTTTGCTAATCGGACGATCTCATTCTTTGTAAAATGTGTGTGAAAGGTGATAACGTACGTACAAACATAAAATGCCTTAGCGTATTATTATATAGATTGTTGAGTTAGTTGTGCTGAATGTTATGATACGTGTCAGCTTTGTTTAGGATTTGTTGTCGTCATTTGGGCAAATCTCGAAATAGAAATCGATTCCATCCTTGACATAATTTGTTTCATCCGCTGTCTTCTGATTTTTTTTTTTTATATTCATCCCAATCAAAGCACATTGCCACTGGGACGTAAGGGGCTACTGTGAATTAGGGGCCAGATTTATAGGAGTACCTTAAGTGGGGAATTGTGCAGCGAGATGTTTGTTCACATCACATGTTGGTACAATAGGGGAAACAGGAAGCAGGGAGGGAATTCCAAAGGCAAGCGGTTCATGGAAAGAATCAATTAAAGTAGAAAGCTTAGCGACATCTAGAGACCTGTACAGTGAAGGGGTGGAATTTTGCTGATTGTCATGTTGGTCGGGGTATTTACGTTGAGGGGGGGGGGGGCTACAAGTGTAGCAAGTTCGTTGGTGCACACTCCATAGAAGTAATTGTAGAAAAAGCACATGGATGCAACATTGTGGCGATGGTACATGGGTTGGAGCTTGGTATGTCTACCAAGCTCCATCCCCTGTACCATCGCGCATATTATATTAGAGCGTCTTATTTTACCCCTGTTCAAGAGGGAGAGACTAGTGGTTGGTGCACCAGCCCAGATGTGGCAACAATACCCCATACATGGGCGAATGTAGAGATATAGGATACTAATAAGCAAGAGAAGTTTTCTAGCCTGGTACAGAGAGTCAACCTTCTTTGCAGCAGACTTGACAGTATCTTCTCTATATTTGTTCACATTAACGTTGAATAAACCAGCTTAAGGACAATTGTTTTATCCTCGAGTTGTACGTGCACTGAACATTGTCGAATATGAATACATTGTTGTTTTAATAATTCATTGTGATATCGCTATACTATTAAAATATTTGATATACTACTTTATCGTTTATGTAGTAGTGAACATGTTGGGGTCTCTTCTCCAACACCAGCGATGCCATATTGACTATGTTGTGTTATTGTGGATAACATAAGATTGGAATATAAAGGGAAATAAGAAATGGTGAAGAAACAGTGATAATTTACATATGGCGATTGTCACATCTTTACCATTCCTACAAGATTGCAATGTCCGGTTGTGGGAACGCAGATGACTCGGCAGCCATTGTGGTATCACATGTGATACTGTAGACCAGCTCTTGACAGAGAGACTCTGACACATAAACTGCACAAGTGTTATTTTTGATAACACGAGATTGAGGTATAAACGGGGAAAAACCAATGATGAAGAAACAGTAATAATTTATTTATATATATATATATATATATATATATATATATATATATATATAAAATAAAGTAAAGTAACACGGAATCATATAATCACCGGTGTAATAATTTATTTCGACCCTCCAGCCTTACTCAAGCATCCAAGCGAGGCGATTACTTTTTTGAAAATGTAAACGCCTCGCTTGGATGCTTGAAAAAACCGGAGGGTCGAAATGAATTATTGCACCAGTGATTATCTGATTCCGTGTTACTTTATTTTATTTTTTTCTTGCTCTGTTTATTACATTGAGCGCTCATACTCGGATTTCCTTCTGGAATTTATTTCACTCTAACACACTGTATATATATATATATATATATATATATATATATATATATATATATATATATATATATACGTCTAATCTTAAATTTTACAATAGATTATGAAAATTATAACATAAATTCTTAATTACAAATTTTAAACTTTGTGCCACAATCTTGACCAATTCTGTAGATAATTTTACCATATGCTTTATCCTTTAATTAATCTTTCGATTTTTTTTCTACCACTTCTAATCTGTTAGGAATAGTTTTTAATAAGGCTCCTTACTTTAGCTTTTCGGGGCCAATTGCTCTACCACTGATAATTAAACTCTAAAACCGTTATAACCTTTTTCTCATTCTATGATTATATATGTCAGTGATTCCTGACGAAGAAGCATAAAGGTGTGAAAAGCATGTAAAAATATAGAGCTAAGCCCAACACTAGAAAGAGGAAAAGCCTCGATTTGAGTCAAAATATAATATCTAAATATACTAAAGCTACATCACTACTGTGGGCTGATTTACTTTGCATCATTGTATGTTTATATGCGTTTCAATCGTGTGCCTGCACCTGCAGACTGCTGTCTAATTTCACTGTTTATCACATCGGAAAAGAATGCATAAATAATTAAATTTGTTTCTGAAGGGAATTCAGTGCCATTAATTTTCTTATTTTAAAAAGTTTTTCGTTCCTTCCACAGAGGAATTTGGCAGAGAAATACGATTTTTTAGTTTAAAATTGATTGAAGTTCAATTTTGATAAAAACAAATCCGCCATACCAATAAACACATTATGGTTTATTGCGTAACTCTTATTCATTAGCATTGGTTTCCCAGATTTCTTTTTTTAATTCAGGTACTCACAAAAGAGAACACATGAACGTTACAAAAATTCCTAGTGAAAAATGGTGCAATGGATAAAGCAGCACTCAAAGACGACCTAGTCCCTAGTCTGTATGGTATCCAGTTCACAATTTATCAATGTATTTCATAATCTATATACACGAAAAAGAAAATGGAAGGGTGAGTAATGGATATCAATATAGACTATGTGAAAGTTCGTAGCATTTGAGGATATTAAATAAAAACAAGCTGATTGTTTCTTTCACTAAAACTTAAATGTTACCTTTCTACAAAATAACAAGTCTGCATAATCTAAACATTAGAGTCGTATTAACAATGCTTACCAAGAATTGTTATTGCAATAAGTGCAGTTTTTTTGTTTTTTTTTGTGGGGGAAGGGAGGCTTTTGCATATCTGAAAAAAAAGGTACACATAGTATAAAGAAATGTCATATGAACTAAACATAGCCTGTTTCACATTAAAAGATTATATACTCATGTTTATACCATACTAGCAAACTGTATATAGCAACGCTTTCCATATTCATTTCACTCTTTGCTACTGAGTGACTTCTCGCAGCCTTGACCTTTGTTCAGCACTCTTAGTAGCCATGGCTACTACTTTTCCTTATCAACCCATTATGTCAACCCAATATTTCGATGTACTTGCATGACATTTTTCTTCAAATTATCATCCTGAGGAAGTCTTACAATAAAGACGAAACGTTGATGAATCTATAAAAAATATCTCTTGGTTTTTCCTTTTTCATTTCCCATATATATATATATATATATATATATATATATATATATATATATATAAAGTGGTGTACTAAAAGCGAACTTTTAGGAAAGGTAAAGCCTATTGTGAAAAGTATACAGCTCAATTATACCTCTTATTGGACTTTTTACCCTTTGGATTCATTCTATCTTCGCCGCACCTGAAGTTGTGGTTTTTGGAATTTAACCTTGAATCCTCTCTCACCACCTCTCGTGCCTTTTAACGACCTACCTATCTACATTTCATTTTCCCCGCTGGACTTTTCGACACCGGACTTTTTAGCAATCGGACATTTGCTTGCATTCGGGCAGAGTTTTGCCCTGTGTTTCTTTCCCTACAACTTTTATTTTACTTTTTCAAATTTTAAATCTTGGCCTTTGCCAACTTATCTATCCCAGCGACTTCCTCTGGTGATAAGATTTTGATCTTTGAAAAGCCTGGCTTAAGGAAAATTTAACTTGAATAAATTGCCTTTTTGCGGAATATACCTTGTTCTGAGCAATTGAATTGAAATTTGATTTGGCTTTTGCTTCTCTAATTCCTTTCCATTCTTCTTCATATATATATATATATATATTATATATATATATATATATATATATATATATATATATATATATATAAACGCATGAATCATGGTATACTAATGCTGGATTCCATAAATTATATACATTTAATGGTTTTGGCATCATTATTTATAAGATATGACCATAAGCAGCTAAAAGATTATAGTATTCTAAATTTTCCTTACTCTAATTAATGTCGAAAAAAAACCTCGTATATTTGGGTAAAATATTTTTGGTAAATAAATAAATAAAGTTTAAGGATAAATAAAAATGCTTTTTCTTCTAAGTTATTCTGTTTTTTGTTGTTGTTGTTGTTGTTTGTCTTTTTATTCAGTCCTTCAAATCTTTCTAAATGGAAGAAATACTTTATTGCTTCTTTGATTTTTTTCTGACTTGTTTATTCCAATCCAATCCAAACAGGAAGTCAATAAAAGTCCGACTTAATGTAAAAAGAAGACAACAAAACATAAAAAAAGAAAACCAAACCAAACAAGAAAAGCTACCAACAGCTTTACCAACATAACCAACTGACCTAAGCTGATCTCTGATGAGAAGGCGGGAACACACTTCAATTCAAAAGAGTTGCCATTCTTTTCACGTAATTCTGCTAATCAGATTCCGTTGAATATTTTCAATTGCCAATTCAAATAATCAAGGATTCTCGTTAGCCTGTCAAGAACAATTGATAAAAGTGTTTGATTGGTGCACTAAGGAATTACAATGAGCTGAGTAATTTCGCATAAATAAATAACTACACACACACACACACATATATATATATATATATATATATATATATATATATATATAGAGAGAGAGAGAGAGAGAGAGAGAGAAGGAGAAGGAGGAATAGATAGATAGATAGATAGATAGATAGATAGATACATACATACATACATACATTGATAGATACGTAGATAAATAGAAGGGAAATGTTCAACCAATTCACTGAACCAATCCAAATAAATGGATTGATCAAAAGCAATTGCAAAGTTTGGTAGCATTCCTTCTATCAAGCATGTTTCATTGAATAAAACAGATTCTGCAGTAGCGGTAGTAGTAGTATTCGTTGCTTTCCCAATTTGAAAGGTTATTTGGTCCGATGTTTATCCCTGGTCTTATAGTGTTAAACAGAATGGATGGCCTTAACCGGTGTAGCGATATCGTGATATGTTAGATGAGGTAGAATAGGAAATTTCCACTAGAAATTAAGGCCACAAATAAAGTTAACGTGGCAAAGGAAGTAACGTAACAGGAAGTCTAGAATGAGACGTGGTAGATCAAAATCGTAAAGCGCTCTCTGGAGCCTTCGTCTGTTAGAAACCAGGTGTGTTTTTAGAGTTCTTCCTCTGTTCCTTTGCAGGGAGTGGGCAAGGGGAAGGCTAATACTATGCAACAATATTGAAAAATTACTGAAGTAGGAAAAGGGAAGGCTAATACTATGCAATAATATTGAAAAATTACTGAAGTAGGCAAGGGGAAGGCTAATACTATGCAATAATATTGAAAAATTACTGAAGTAGGCAAGGGGAAGGCTAATACTATGCAATAATATTGAAAAATTACTGAAGTAGGAAAGGGGAAGGCTAATACTATGCAATAACATTGAAAAATTACTGAAGTAGGAAAGGGGAAGGCTAATACTATGCAATAACATTGAAAAATTACTGAAGTAGGAAAGGGGAAGGCTAATACTATGCAATAATATTGAAAAATTACTGAACAAATGAATAAAGATTAAAAATGGAAACCTCAGAGCAAGATACGTGTGTTATTGTTTTCTGTGATATGACACCTATTACCACTGTTACTAAAGAGAACGGGAGAGGCAAACAAGTTTACACACAGCAGATGCCACGCCACCATCATCACTATGAATTACTACTACGAAGAGCAAAATGCCGAACAACACAGTTGTTTACATGCACCGTTTTAATGCACCGTTGAAGAAGAAGCAGGACTGATAATGCTACACCAGTCCCATAACAGGATGCTAGTCTGTCGCCAGTTATACTTCCTTGCAAGGTTGTGACCCATTTATACACTTTTTTTTAAACATTTGAATGTTTTGTTCGTCACCCATTTAAGAACTGATCAGGTCAAATGTAACTTAATAGTATTATAAGATCTGTTGGTTATTCTTAAAAAACTTTTGCAAGTCATAGTTTAAGCTAAATTTAAGATTTTAAAAGGACTTTTAAAATTTTTCATAAACGATCTCCCTGATGACATTGTGTCTGAGATGGGTATATTTGCTGACGACACCACACTCTACTCTCGTCATGTGGGTAAAACAGACGCGCACATATCCGAGGCAATGGCTTAATCCTTAGAAAGTGACCTCTAATCTGTAGTGGAATGGGGTCATAAATGGATGGTAACATTTAATGCTGCTAAGACAAAGCTCCTTTCCTTCAACAACTACAAGAAACCTCTTCAATCATCGATTGCCATGGCAAATAACACCCTATCTGAGAGTTCGTGAGTACGTCTATCTACCACCATAGAGTGAAGTGGGTCATTTGTAATTTCAGAGGTGAGGAAGGTTGTGATCATAACGAAGTAGGGATATGACCTTTTATCACTCAAAGTACATCACTGAGTGGAAGCAACATTTAAGTAGGTGCGATAAGGAAAATTGATTTACTTACTATTGTGATATTGTTAGATTTTTGGTAAGTAGACCCACTAGTATATTAAATAGTTAGTTGAGAATAACAGGAAATGAAAGGTCAGCCGAGGTCAAATTGATAAACCGGATATAAGGATTGCTAGACTGTGGGAATTAATACTGTGTAATGCTAATATTGTGTAATAAAACTATACTAAAAACATTATTAAAACCATAATTGCTATTGTTTTCATAACTACGACAACTATCAGAACTGCTGCTACATATTTCGTGCTACTGCTACGTGACGTGTGTGGGCCATCTGTTTATGTGGTGAAGATTCGTCTGTTCTGTTACACTGTACATATGTGTTAATCTGCAGCAAACTTCTTAAATTCCGTCAAACTTCCATAGTCAAGTCTCTTGGGTTTTTTCTGCAAAATGGAGCAGACGTGTTTTCAATGGCCTCTTTTCCTCTTAAATTCCGTCAAACTTACATTATTTTTTTAAATCGCTATGATGTTAAATTAAAAATTTGCATTCCTTATAAAATATATGGTTTACTGAATAAATAGCGAAAATTTAATTAAAATTTGATAATTCTGTTATCTTTGTGAAATAAAAAATGAATACATTTGTTTGTTGACAAAAAGTAATCAAATCCCTACCACCATAATAATAGTATAGGCCTTATAATGTTCTGCATGCCCTGTTCAAGTTCATTACCCCGACTAGCTATAAAATAGTAGGGTAGACTAGACCTTCTAACCTTGGTACAGCAACTAGTATCAGAGAGGGAATATTCCGAAATATCGTCTACCATCATGTTTGTCTTTGTTAAATAGCACAAGCACATTTTGTACTCTTGGCCAGCCATAACCTGCTTAGTGAAGACCGTGGGTCCCGTCATTCTGAATGCATATCTACCTTAAAACAATTGTTCATCATCTAAGTGAAAATCTCATTAACCCTTATCCTTGAGTGGCTCTTAGCCTTGATAGGTGGTGACCCCGATTGTATAAAAGGAATCTTCTAGTGTGTGCTCTTTGATCATAGATTAAGTATTGATGACGATAGTCAGTAGCTTATAAAAACTTACTTGTGGGTATGCTTTTGCAGGCTTTCTTAGGGTGGCGGCAATTACCATTGGAACAACCTGTATGTGACCATCCTTTGTCTCTGATTTTAAATTTCTTTTGTCTTGTCATTATGATGATAGCCCCCCCCCCACACCCCGGATTCAATCTTTGTCCCATTTAAAAAAGATAGGTTTTTTGTGTGTGTTCTAAATAAAGACCAGATTCGTAGAATCATTATCGCAACGAAATGTTTCCTTTTCATTTGTTTTCTTTTTTAGTTGGAGAATGGTAATATTTTTTTTTTATTTCTTCCATTTACTGCAGAAAAGCTTAATGAATGCCTTCTTGTCAATCAAGTCTGAGCTTTTTCAATCACAAAATCAAATACCGGAGAAATAATATATATATATATATTATATATATATATATATATATATATATGTATGTATATATATATATATATATATATATATATATATATGTATATATATATATATATATATATATATATGTATATGTATATATATATATATATATATATGTATATGTATATATATATATATATATATATGTATATGTATATATATATATATATATATATATATATATATATATATATATATATATATATATATATATATATGTATATATATATATATATATATATATATATATATGTATATATATATATATATATATATATGTATATATATATATATATATATATATATATATATATGTATATATATATATATATATATGTATATATATATATGTATGTATGTATGTGTGTGTGTGTGTTTTCTTAAGGAAATCTTGTCTTACATCGAAGACATGCTTACTTGCCAAGAAGAAGCTTCCGATAAAGAAAAAAAAATGGTATCATCCGAATAAAAATAAAAAGATGAAATAAAATGAAAAGATACTAAAAATAGCAGAAAGAAGTAAAATAATAATAAAAGAAACAACAACAACAAAAAACTATTTTTTTAAATTGGCAAAAGATAATGCTTCAGTAGAGCTCTGTTGGCCAATGAAATATTTTCTTTTATAACCAATCAGAAACCATGTAAGTAGTGGCATTCAGTCATGGTGATTGGCTCAAAACAAAACACAGCCATTTCTAAGCAAGAAGAACCAGGTTGCTGATTGGTCAGTCATGGGAGATAATTACAGTACTGAGTGAAAAAAAAAAAAACTGTTAAAGAGAAATAAAAGATTTTAAAAAAACATTTAAAGTTTAAAAACATTTAAAGTTTAAAAACATTTGAAAAAAAATTTTTTTTTTTTTTAACACATTTCACCTCAAACAAAGTAGACCGCCACTGTAGACGTAAGGGGTTACTGAGAATTAGAATGTAGGTTTTAGGTGTCATCCTAAGTTGGGAGCTGTGCAGCGAGATGTCTGTTTACATTAGTTTTAAACTTCTGCATGTCGATACTGTCGGGGAAACAGGAGGCAGGGAGAGAGTTCCAGAGGCCAGCAGCACGAGAATAAAAGCTATTGAAGTAGAAGGCTCTCCGGCATCTGGGGACCTCCACAGTGAATGGATGGGATTTAGCTGATTGTCGAGTTGGTCTAGTGAATTTTCGTTGTTGGGGCACCAGAGCAGCCAGTTCATCGGAGCACAATCCATTGAAGTATTTGTAAAACAAGCACAAGGAAGCAACATTGTGGTGATGGGACAGAGACTGGAGCTTGGTGGATAGTTGACGACTCTTTTTTGGACCTTGTCTAGGAGGGAGAGACTAGTGGATGATGCACCAGCCCAGATGTGACAACAATACTCCATGCATGGGCGGATGGTGGCGTTGTAGAGATACAGGATAATGTCAGGTGTGAGGAGTTTACTAGCACGGTAGAGGAATCCCACCTTTTTTGCTGCAGCCTTTATAGGCTCCAAAAGTGTTCGTTAGAAATGCAGCACATTTGGCATTAAGAACCTTTGGAATACACAGTGTAATAACATTAAGAATGCTAATTATGAGATAACATAACACACCAACAGTCTTTGATATCAGCTAGACTTTGGGTGTTGTGGGGGTGGGGTTAGTCTATTATATAAAAGAAAGTCATAATTCTGTGTGTGTATCCAGATAAAAGTCAGAAAGTACACAAGATATGCTTACAAATTTTATATCATCAGATTCAGGGTGACCTGGTTATAGCATTTCCTTGGACTCACCAGAGACTAAATTAATTCATGGGTAGTAAAAAAAAGCTTCTTTTTTTTATTTGTATTGGTAGTTGTTTAAAAAACGAAACTGAAACTAGGTCAAAATATATTCAGTTAATTTGTTTTTCTTATAATGAATCAGTTGAGAGACAGACAGGCAGACAGACAGACAGACAGAGAAGTTTTAAAAGAAAGACTAACAAATATATGCTCCCTCCGGTCGCATATTTTTACTAGGCTGGTTGATCCACTCATAATATAAGGGCATTCATAGAATTATATAATAGTTATACAAATTATTTATTTAACACACTATATATTTTTGTAAATATATAGAATGAAAAGTTCACACTTGGAAGCGTTGATGAAATGGCGATAACAAGGAAAATATTTTGAAAAAAATATTTTGAAAAACCTGGAAAACGCAATTTTTTATGGTTTTTTTAAAAATAAATTATTTATTTATTCTAAAAACTTGAGCACTTTCGGTAATATACACCTTTGTCAGAAGTATAAGCATATTTTTTTCTCTTCTTTTTTCGTTTAATCCTTCTTGATTGAGACATATTTATCGCAGTCAAGTTGAAATTCGTCTTGATGTTATCGACGATTACACACATCTAGTCAATAGTCAGTAGCTCGAACCACCAGACCACAGGACAGGCGCTGTTGGTAAATGATATCTACAATGTTTTTATATAAACATTGACGGCCACTTGACAGTGCTCTATTTGTTTATTTACAAAGGGCTTTGTATTATGCAAAAGTAATAGCAAGCGATATCATTAACGGCAGTGTTCTAACTCGAGAAGGGGGCTTACACAAATAAATACACATTGGTCTTTATTATAGGGTGAAAGATTATTCATTGAACACAATTTAGTGGATATAATTTGCTATTTCTACTCATAACTTGAGGGAAGTTGATGGTTCATGCCTTTTCCTCATGGTGTAAGAGCATTAGTGAACGTGATGGATTTTTCTCATAGTCACATTCGTCTCTGGATAAAAGGTATCAAGTATACCATTGTTGTTTTAATCTGAAGAGACTTCTGTCAATAAAAGAAGCGAAATATTAGTCCACTTGATGTTTTGTTATATGATTTTGCCTTTTAAAATTTTGTGGCTTGCTATCTTTAACTTCAACTGGCGACGAGTCAAAATATATCTACACCATTTGTCTGAAACTTAAATAACTCAACTTAAACGGGACAATTACATTAATGGGGTAGCATAAATGCTCCAGCCAGACGGCAACTCGGAAAATTAGAAGAGACTTATCACAACTTTAAACAGTAACTCTGTTCACTGAAACTCTATATCAGGGGCGGGCAACCTCCGGCACGCGGGCCACATCCGGCGCGCGAAGGCTTAGCGTCTGGCCCGCCACTCTGCTAGGCTTTATTATTGCAATCCGGCCCGCGGACCTCTTAGTAAAACTCATATCATTTTGTGACATAGACGTAAATGTAGGTTTCAATTAAGATTTACAGTGGGATAAAAATGTATAAATATCAGCGAGCATGTATATTTCATTTTTCTTTAACTATTAATTTCAAATCCTTGAAAACAGAAAGAGAGAGGCAAAGAGGAAACAAGAGACGAGGAAAGGGCATGAAACATAGAACTTATGTGAGGTGTGTCAAAACGAATGCTGGATCAACTTGCTACTTCCCCCCGTCATTATTTTTATGATTCCAAAATGGGCCTTCGTCGGTGTCTTTTATAACACCACATACAGAAGTCTCTTGAGAAAAAATATCAGATTTGTAGGGTGTTCAATGCAATTTTTCTACAATTTGTTCATGTAAACAAAATATAGTAATTCTAAGATTTCATTTTTCACTCCGGCCCGCGATCTCCTTCCACAAGTCTCATCTGGCCCTCACTCTAGAAAAGGTTGCCCGCCCCTGCTCTATATATACAGATACCCCCCCCCCCCTAAAAAAATACCACTTACAGAATCGTTAATAAAATTTACAATTCTTTCTCTAACCCAACCACATTTGGTACAAATAAACTTCAGTCTATGCCTGACTTGTCTACCAAGTTTCAGTCGCGAATGTCCAACAGTCTTCATTTTATTGTGTTAGGTAGCGAAGAGGAGTGGCAGAGGGAGGGCGCCCTAAAAGGGGGAGTGGGGGCTAAAACAGAAGTCGAGAAATCATGACACTTCCGCCTGAGAGCGGTTCAGTCTCTTAGCCTGCTGACATGGAACCGAATGGACAGAGAAACGTTGCTGGTCCCAGTCAGCCCGGGTGGGGTGCGGTGGGGTGGGGTGGAGTACAGTGTAGCTGAAAATCAGCCTGTCTTCTATATGTTATTGGCATCTCCCTCACCCTAACTCTCTCTCTCTCTCTCTCTCTCTCTCTCTCTCTCGTACACATGCAATTAAGTTTTCTGTCATTTGTTCTGTTTTATATAAAACTCTTACAAACAAACCAGCGTCCACGAGGTTTTCAATCAACAGCCAAAACCGTGGTTACAACAGCAGATGTATGGATGTATAATGTTATACACCAGCGACGTTTAATGATAATTACTGTTTAATGATAAGGACACCTGGATACAACATGCAAAATTGTCAATAACTTTGACACACTCCTTTCTTGGCACTGTCCGGGTTTGGACTGTGATGCCTCATCAGTTCGAGAATAGTATGGGGTTGTTTAGATAGCTATTATCTTTGAGATAATCCCACAGATAAACATCTGGGGGTTTATGGTCTGTGAGTATAAATCCGATTCAGCATCACACCTACTGATAAGACGATCATCAAAGTGTCTCATCATCAATTCCAATGAGTCATTTGAAGTGTGGGGAATTGTTAACAAAGTTTCAGAACAAAGGAGAATGACACCGGTTGCTAAGGACATTGGTGGGGTTATTTCCTTTTGATCAGAGACCCAAGCAATTTAAGGTTTATGAAGTTTTTGTCCTTTTTTTTCTCTAAGCAACAAATGAAATAAGATTTAACAAATACGAAGTTTTATTTACAAATCTTTTTATAACTTATTTGTTATTAAAAAACAAAACTTCGCTATTTACTTCAAAAATCAGTTTCTAAGGACAAAAACTTCATAAACTTTAAATTGCTTCCGTTTAGAAACTGATTTTTGAAGTCTAACTCCGCCCTCGTCGGGAGGCAAAACGAAAGATTACAAGTCAGCCGATTTTTTAAAAAGCGTATATATTTCGTTTATTTATTAAAATAACTTGCGTAATCATCCGTTTTGCCTCCTCAGGCTAGGAGCAATGTGTAGTATGGAAAAATCCTTCTAAACTGAGGTAAGATCCAGAGTGCCCCTTTTTGGGAAGCTTGATTTTTCCCTACAAAACGAAAGATTACTTAAGTACGGTGATAAATATTTCATACCCCCCCCCCATTTCTGCCCTCGTGGGGAGGCAAGTAAATAGTGACACAAAAAACTGTTTTAAAAGAAAACATGTTAATATTTTATTTGTTTTATTTATGGACTCTCTGCCTTAAAATAAATATTAACATGTTAAAAGAAAAAAATTCCGAAATATACTGCATTTATTAAAATAATAAAAGATTTATTTACAAGTGTTTTGTAAATAGAGACCACGTGTATTGCGAGGTCAACCGGTGATTCCAAAATATGTCCCGCGTCTTGTGTTAATGTTCTGGGGTCCCTATTGTTGTCTTGCTCCGAACTGGGGAAACAACAACAGAATTGAATCGGTAAAGTCGTACCATGCTGACTCATACACATTTATATTTAATTAAATCAACACTTATTCTTAAAGTAAAGTAGTTAATCCTAATTTTGTCACTATTTCCCTGTTTTATTTATACAGAGATTAGCCAAAAAACATTAAATTGGTTAAGACATCTAGGTTTTGAAATTTGCTATAACTTTCCAGGGTGAGGAGAAATTAAAAAAAAATTTCCATCATATTTAAAAATTAAATTAATTATTTTAAAAGTTTTAATTAAATCGTGGTGGTGAAGTGGATGCTGATGCGAACTAAGGACTTGACGTGCCACATTCGAATCCTGTCTGTTTTATCGATGTTGGCAACCTTCACGTGGCCCCATCCTGTGAGTACCTGATTCTAGAAAGAACTGGACAAACCATAAATAATGATATATAATAATAACTTTTTATCTCAGTCGAGCCCCTGCCATGAAAATAACGATAAAGCAGAGAGAGACTAGCAACAGCATCTGCCCCCCTCCCATCCTTTGCCCATATTCTTATTTCTATACGAATCAATCAGTCAAGAAAATTAAGTAAAACGTCATCTTTGATGCTTTTACTTACTAATAAGTAACCATTTAGATTTGAAGATGACTATGCTGTTGTCCTCAGGGAAACAATCTTGCGGAAACGTTCCAGAGATGGTAAGTTCTTGGAAAGAAACTCTGATCATGGAAATTCTGTTTAATGTTAGGCACACGGAGGCAAAAACCAATCGGGCAAAATTGTTATGTTCAACCGAACTGTACATAATATTAGCTGTATTTTTGTTTAATTTCAGATTTTAGGACGATTCTCCAGGCGTTACATGATCTGGGGACGATTTCTTTTCTTTTTTTTTCATTCTAACGTGACTGCTTCGAACCTACCTTTTAAATTGAACTAAAAAAGGCATTAAAATAAGTTAAAACACAAAAGAAAATATCTAGGTAGGTAGAAGAGTAACTTATCTTACCTAACATTTATTGCCTTTTTTTTTTACCCCTTTTTTGGTTTTGTTTGCTCTTCTGAAAAATTAAATCCCATCTTATTCTTCTCTTGGGTAAAGTAGTTAATCCTAATTTTTCTAATCTTTCTCTGTATCTGTAATCATACTCTTTCTCTTGCAGCTAGTGTTTACATAGATCAATAATAAGACATTTTGATCACGTTGTAGCCATCTGTACTCCCCCCCTCCTTTGCCCATAGACAGAATCCATATAGTTTTTCATGGTTTGTGTCTCCATCATCTCGAAGGTAATCGATGAATGATTACAGGTTTTCGAAGGTGGTTAAAGATAGATTATTCGATTTCTTTTTATGTTTGCCTCAGTAAGAATCACCGGGTTGTTCATGGTATCAGATAAAGAGTTTGATGGACTCCATATTGCCGAAGGGGTTCATATTGAGAAGGAAAGGAGATTTCTTTGGGTAAGGAAAATAAGGTCTTTATTGTTTCCTGATGAGATTCTTGTAGTTTGATGGTAGTCACTGAGTTAAGACAACAAAAGAATAGAAAAAAATACACAGAAAAATTGGTTAGAGATTAGAAAAGTTTTAAAGTAGAGTTGATAAAGAGAAATAGAAAAAAAACGTATATAAAAATAGAAAAATGAAATTAAAAAATGAAGAAGAACAAATAAAAACAAAAGAAACAATCAAATAATCTAAGACAGAAACGATAAGAATATAAGTAAAAATGAATAAAGTATATTTATAATAATATGATAGATGCGTGTCGTATGTCTGTATGGTCTACTTTCAGGCAATAAGACATTTCAAATGTAGTAGTGTTGCATTTTGAAGCCAGATTTACAAGACTAGAGATGGCTGTCGGCTGAATCACAGATCAAAAGTGAAATGCATAGGAATTTTTTTTTTTAACTTAGTTCACCCCAAACAAGACTAGTTACCACTGTAGACGTAAGGGGCTACTGAGAATTAGAGTGAAAGTTTTGGAGGTCAACCTAAATTGGGAGCTTAATTAAAATCAGTGAGGATTATTTTGCTTTGAAGTTCAGGGAAAAAATTATTATGCTTTAAATTTCAGGAAACAACAACTTGTTCTTTTTATAATTTTTTTTTTTACTTTTGTTCACTGGGCAGCAAGACATTTGTTCACCAGAAGAGAAAACGCAGAAGAAGAAGAAACGATGAGAGGACCCCAAAAACCTTTAGAATACTCAAAAGGAGAGATCTGATAAAATTCTGATAATTCAGGAGCTGCCTTTGGACTGTACGAGTTGTTTTTACAACTCCACCATATATTTCTATTATTTTCTGATAACTGACAGATGGACTTTCGAACTGTAATTTTTGTTCCATCTGCCAAGAAACACGTGTAGGTCTACAAATAGATTAATATGGAAAAACTGATGGTTTTGTATGTAAGAAGAAAATGTAAATGACGATTCTTCACTGAAGTGGAGAAAAAAAGACTTGAAGGAACCTGATGTAAATTATGTCTTCAGATTGCTTTTTACATGGACTTTGGAATTAAATTAATACAATATAATATATATGCTCTGAGTTTTGTAATAAATCTGCATTGAGCTTTATTGTAAGGAATATAAAATTGAAAACATATTTTCCTTATAAAAGCCCAATAACATTATATATATATATATATATATATATATATATATATATATATATATATATGTTCTCATCAACCCATCATGTCAACCCAATATTTCTATGTACTTGTATGATATTTTTCTTAAAATTATCATCCTGAGGAAGTCTTACAAATAAAGACGAAACGTTGAGGGAATACATAAAAAAACATCTTTTGTTTTTTTCCTTTTTCATTTCCCATTACGTCGGATTACTCTCATCCTTCCTTTCTCATATATATATATATATATATACATATATATATATATACATATATATATGTATTGATATATATATATATATATATATATATATATATATATATATATATATATATATATATATATATATATATCAATACATATATATATATGTATATATATATATGTATATATATATATATGAAGTAAAACCTAGTTTAAGAACTATACCTGCCGATATATCACTAAGAGATTACATACACCAATTTCATTCTTTTTTTAAATTTTCAATAAATAAAATAAAGTAAAACGTCATCTCACATATTTATGAGAGTTCGACTCGAATCCAGACACCACCATTTTTTTGTAAAAAACCCTAATACAAAATTAATAGCACCATCGGATTTCTCGTGACATTATACGCAATAAAAGTTCTTTTTGATCTTGCTATAGGGCTTTGTTTTAAATTGCCTCCGCCATGAAATCTTTAATAAAATTCAAAATCCTTCGTGCAATTCAACACTTTGGTGATCATCTCATCAGAAAGAGGTGTTATCCTGAATGGGCGTCACACTCACCGAGCCATAACCCGTTAGATTTTGTATCTGTGGGGTTACCTCAAAGATACAGTCTATCAGAACAATCTCCAGACAATTCCTGAACGGAAGAGGGCGATCACAGTAAAAAATCAGCGGAAGTGCCAGGAGATGGGTACCTCAGAGTTAGTTATTTTTTTGCACGTCGTATCTTGTCATTGAACGGCTATAAAATTAAGACTGTTAGACATTCATGACTGCAACTTGGTGGACGAATCAGGGATAGGCTGAAGTTTATTGGTACCAAATATGGTTAGATTGCAGAAAGGATTGTGAATTTTATTATCGATTCCATGGGTGGCATTTTATGTGGGTCACTCTGTAGTATCGCTATTGGTGTTGGGGTCATGAAGATGTTCTTTAGCATGTTTCTTCTACGATGAATGACTGAGTTTGAGTGTTTCCGTGTCTAACTCGAACAGAAGTAAGCTGACTTGTACTCTTTAGCATGGGCAGATAGCATTCAATTACTTGTTGGCAGGAACAAAGTTCAGTGAAGAAGCCATTTTTGTGTTAAGGATTAACACCCTTTCGCTCAGTTGCCCGCGGCTCCCAACACGAGCTCTCCAAGAAAATCTATCAGCAAATCATTCTCTCTGGTCTTTTTTCGCCCTTCAGTGCTTCCATAACACATTCGAATTGCTTTTAGTACAAACGGTTCATTTAAACTGATCATAATACACCAAATGGGTTCTTTAATATTTTTTCATCCAAAGGTTTCTGCTTTCTCTCTCTCTCTCTCTCTCTCTCTCTCTCTCTCTCTCTCTCTCTCTATCTTTTCTCACTATGTATGGTGCTGCTTCTCTCTCTCTTTCTCTCTCTCTCTTTCTCTCTTTCTATCTCTCTCTCTCTATCTTTTCCTCACTATGTATGGTGCTGCTTCTCTCTCTCTCTTTCTCTCTCTCTCTCTTTCTTTCTTTCTATCTCTCTCTATCTATCTTTTCTCACTATGTATGGTGCTGCTTCTCTCTCTCTCTTTCTCTCTCTCTCTTTCTATCTATATTTTCCTCACTATGTATGGTGCTGCTTCTCTCTCTCTCTTTCTCTCTCTTTCTTTCTTTCTATCTCTCTCTATCTATCTTTTTTCACTATGTATGGTGCTGCTTCTCTCTCTCTCTTTCTCTCTCTCTCTCTCTCTCTCTCTCTCGCCGTTTTCCTTATATAGCTATACAATCCAAGTCATACAATTTAAAACAAATTCAGGAAAGATATCCAAGAGGTTGATTTCATCGTTTGCAGACGCATTTCCCGACTGGATAAACTTTTTCAATTTAATCAATTTTTTCATTTTTGCACTGTCACTCACTACCTGGATCAATCTTCAATGTATAGCTTTAACAAAAGTATGTTTTGGGCTGATATATTTGATGTGTTATATACTTTTATGCATTTTTGCATATATTTTTATATATTTTCAAAGTGTAATTTTATCAACTGCAGTAATGTCACTGTGGTAATGGTCCTCTGAGGAGAAGAATTATCTTTGAAAACTCATGAGTTAAGGACTTTAAGATACTTTGCCTGAACTTTGAATTCTAATAAAATGTGATTCGCCCCTTATTTTATTATTTGATTTCATATTATGCTATTAATGCTCTATCCAGTATATTGAGCTTCAGTTTTTATCCGGATGTTTCACTAATTAAAAGATATTAGTTGCCTCTTATATCTTTTGTTGGATTAACTTTATATATATATATATATATATATATATATATATGAGAGAGAGAGAGAGAGAGAGAGAGAGAGAGATAGATAGATATTGTATTCACACTTTCTCTTTCTTCTTTTTCTGCCTCTCTTGACCTTTCTTGTTCTCTCTTACCTGTCTCTCTCTCTCTCTCTTCTTATCTCTTGTTTTCTAATTTCTCAACCTGTCTCCCCCAAGCGCTCAATCCTAGAGAAAGAGGGCTAAATAAAGACCTGGCCACAGATATGTTATTTTGGTAGTCATTTTTTTAAAGCCGTCCAATACATGCCAGTATGTAAAAAGAACGTTAAACTGATGATAATAATCATCATCATCATCATCATAGATTCAGTAATGCTTGTATGGTGCCAGTGTGAAACTGCCTTTAGTCAGTGCCCACTCAGAAGACGGGACCTGTACGTGGCTGATACATGTATCACGTGACTCGTTCAACTCAAGACGCATGCGTACTCTGATTCGGTTGTCTCTGGCACAGTCCTTCGTTCGCCCATAATATTAAGTAAATTCTTTTTCCATCATTTATGGATATTTTCATGAATTGTAAAAGTTCAAGTTGATTGGCTCATTTAGCATAATGGTTAGAATATTCATTAATGGACTGGGAGACTAGGGTTCAATCCTCGGTTGAATCATATCGAAGACTAAAAAAAAATGGTACTTATTTTTAATTAATTTTTTTTTTTTTACTAGAGTTCACCCCAGACAAGGCATACTGCCACTAAGACGTAAGGGGCTACTGTTGATTAGGGGCCAGAAATTAAAGGGGCCATCCTAAGAGAGGAGTTGTTGTGCGGCAAGATGTTTGTTTACATTGCACTTAAATTTCTGCATGTCGGTTCAGCTAGGAAAACAGGGAGCAGGGAGGGATTTCCAAAGATTGGCAGCTCGGGGAAAGTAGCTGTTATTTTTTGGTGGGCGTCAGGTTTGAATACGTTGTTTTTATTTGTATTGTCATTTTTAGTTATTTGATAGAGTGGGGTGGGAAAAGTGGGTGTTTGTTTGATGCCAGTAAGCTCACATAAGTTGACTATTAGCCGAGTATTGATCCGTGTGGGTTGTGGCTTCGGAAAAGCCCACCAGAGATAAGTGCAGGTTCCCTTTCCATGCGCGACAGTTGATGCCTCCTCACTAAACACACAGCATTGTAAGGTAGGGATGAAGGATGAGTAGAGAAATCCAAAGAAAGAAGTGGCCCCCTTCCCCTACATCTCAGTGTAGTAGACAATAAAAAGGGAACCTTCAGGTTGCCCTCAACTACGGTCGATCCATTTATTTTTTTATATATAAAAGTTTAAGCACAGTCTTATTGCCTTTTTTATTTTGTTTATTTTAGATTCTGTTACGTCTGATGGTTACACGTTGTTATCGGTTTAATTTCAACTCAAAAATGAAGGAAGGACGAAGTAGAACCTTTAACAAATTTATTTAACAAAAAAAAAAACGATTAAATTAAATGTAGAAAACCGCTGAACGCGAGATGCTTAAGTCTGATCGTGAGAGCCGTTCTGTTTACTTTTCAACTGTCATGGCAGACGACTTCTTTTATCCAAGGGCGATAACTCTTTCTTTTGATTCAAGGGAAATAACTTGTTTGTGTTTTGTTAGGTTGCCCTAACAGATGCTCTCTCTCTCTTTCTCTCTCTCTCCTCCCTCTCTCTTTTGACTTTATGTAGTAGGATCTGTCGATCTCATCTTTCTCTTTCTCTCTCTCTTTCTCTTTCTCTTTCTCTTTCTCTTGTGATTTGAAACAAGTTCTATTTCCCTTTAATTGCTTCAGTTTTTTTAAATTGCCACACTTCAATAATAGCATCGCCTCAGCCGTACACAAAGCCATTCTTAAAGAAGGTTTAAACATTTTATTCACAGATTCCGGACCAACAATTAGACAACATCTATCTAAATCCACACGCCTATTAACAACAAGGATCCTTGTATTTTGACAAATTGCCCTATCAGTAACACAGGACTGTGCAACCGTACATATACGGTATACCATATACAATGCGCAAAATGCCATGGATTCTACATCGGTAATACAGTGATACCATTACGCATACGCATTAAAGAACACATAACAACATCATTTTGCTACTACATTTCATTAAACAACAATCCCAATAAAGACATAAAAAAGATACTTGCCACTGAGAAAAATGTAGGTAATCTCAGGATCAAATAATCACTCTTGATAAACAGACTTAACTCCACAATCAAAAACAGAGCAGAATTCAATTCTAATTTTTTGATATAGTCACATACGGTGATTTATATTCATTCTAGAAAAAACATTTCCCCACATTATTAAAATAAAAAAGAAAATAAATTTTTAAATAAAAATAAACCAAAATTCCCCCTACTAAGGGAAATGACTCCATCAATTTAATACAGCAATTCTATTTTGTCCGTTAGTCATCACATTCTATGATCGATTTTTTTTTTTTGACAAAGGGGTGAGAATTGCTTTTTGCGAGTCAGCTGTTGTTTTGAGTGGGTGGTGTGTGAAGATTAACAATCCTCACATAGTATTCATCGTCATTCTACTGTCAACTTATCCATCTCATTAATCATTATCCTCGAGTTGTTTTTAGGCTTTGATAAGTGGGGACTCATGAGGAAATACAAAACTAGTCATCATTTGCCTGTGTACGCAATGCGATGATGTATGAAAGTGAAACAGAGCCATGGAGAGAAATGATATGAGAATGATACAGTAGAATGTATAATGGGAGTCTTAAAGACAAGCTTAGATCTGATGACCTCAAAGGAAGATCAAATCTGAACTATATAGAGAGATGTGTGCAGAACAGGAGACTCCATTGCTATGGCTACGTTGAAAGAATGGATCAGAGTTCTTGAGTTAGTAGATGTAGAACAGTTGAAGTGGCAGGGTCTGTTGGCAGGGGAAGGTCAAGGAAAACATGGGAGGAAGTGATAAGGATGGACTTGAGAGAAAGAGGGATGAATAAATACCTGCCCAGTGATAGGTTCGTTTGGAAGTCAATTTCTAAAAGCCGTCCAATGTATGCCAGCATGTAAAACAGACATTAAACAGAAGAAGAAGAAGAAAAAGAAGAAAAAGATGAAGATGAAGATGATGATGATGATGATGATAATGAAGATGAAGATGAAGAAAAAGATGAAGATGAAGATGAAGATGATGTCACAAAAATGAGGATAAGAGAGTAGAAAGTGAACCTTGGGTTTTACTTTCGTCAGTCTCGTAACTCTCGATTCACTTATTTTGTCCTTTAGTCCTCACATTCCATGAGCAATGTTTCTGACAAAGGGGTAAGAATTGCTGTTTTCTGGGTCGGAATCTATCCATCTACCACTTATTGTTGGCTAATTTTTGACCTTGAAGTAGTAGTTTTCCTATTTAGCTCCTTACATCAAGCGGCTTCTTGTCTTGTCTGGAGCAATTTCCACAAAAATAAAAAAAAATAAAAAATAAAAAATAAAAAAGGTAATTATTAAATGAGGTAATTATTAAATGAGGTAATTATTACCTATTTGATATTTTTGAACATGGGATTTATTTTGGTACCAATTATTCTTCCGATTTGACCCCCGACTGCAGAAGCGAACCACCCAGAATCTTTCAGTCCTATTTAGTGCCTTTGTCCATGCAGTCCTTCTTTAATTATCAGACTGAATTAAAAATACCTTCCTTTGTCTGGTCGGCATGTTTAGATGAGGCAACAAAAGAACTCTCCTGTCTAATTGATACGGATGTGCGCACACGGGTGACTGTTGAACTTTAATCGACATTACTGGCAACTTCTGATTAAAAATGTGCAACCTGCATAAAAAGCTGAGCTGAACTCTTACAGCGTTAAAGTGAATATACGGCATAATTACATTGCCACACAAGTTCTTGTTAAAGTTTAAGTGACGTTCAGCTTGGTCAGTACAAGGTGGTCGACCATTTGGGAATACCAGAGGTTGTATGTGGAAGGACGGCAACACATCCCTGCAAAAAAGTGTAAAAGCTAAAATACGTCCTAAGATGAGGAGGGACTGTTGCCACATCTGGGGAGGTGCTGCTCAGAGCAACCGTTTCCTGCCTTGACAGGGTACAAAACCGACTTCGAAATCTAGTCAGCGATGTTCTCTTCTCCTCCCTACTACCTCTTTGTTACAAAAGAGATGTTGCTAGTCTTTCTCTACTCTATAGTTATTTTCGTGTGGCAGGTGCTCGGCTGAGCTTCAATCTACCCCCCCCCTGTAAAACATTAACAACAAAAACTCGTCAAGCTACAACCACTGTCAATAATTTCCCTTTCTCCCTTTCTATGCCTAAAACTAAGCGAAACTTCCATGAGCAAAGTTTATTTCTTAGAACTCAATACCGCATGGCTGCTTCCCAGCTGACTACAACATTGTGGTTTTCAAGTTCAAGGTAATATTCTTGTTAAGCCATCCTCCTAAATAATCAAATTATGCCAAACTGCCGCCATCATTACCAATCATCACGGTGTTGTCTCACCGTCCACCTGACACCCATTAACCCATATCCTCGAGTGGCCTTTGGGCCTTTGTAAGTGGTGACTCTTTAGTAAAACAAATATCTCGTCTGAGCAGGATACACAGTTTGTGAATTTGATATTCCCTAGCAATTTTCCACTTCTCGGCTTAATCTAACCGTAAGTGGAAAATACCGTTTTTAACATTTTTTTTTACACATCTACACCCAATCTTGCTACACTCTGGACGTGTTAAGCATTGCTTCCCATAAAAAGAAATTGAGCTCTCTCGGCAGTCGGTAATGTAAACAAATATAAAAACATTATAATTATTCTTTACCGTTGTGGCAAAGCAATCATGATAGTGTACAGATAAGATATCTGACTACTATCCATCAGACTGTTTCGCTGTATCACAGCTCTATAGTGTGGCTACACAGGCAAGAGTTTCAAGCCGAAATTAAAACTTGATTGTTTTGTTGTCAGCCTGTGCCTCTATCCACTGCGCTATTAGCACAAGCAAGGGTGATTTAGTCATTTCACAGCCAAAATGGCAGACAACGAATTGGCTGCTTTTTTTCTGATTTTTTTCTAACCTCACAAATAAACAAGTAAACACAAATAAATTGTTTGGGACTAATTTCCTAGCTGTATTTCCTTTAAAATAATTTAAGGTAAATTTGAAATTAGTCCAAAACAATTTATTTGGGTTTACTTGTTTATTTGTGAGTTCGGACAAAAATCAGAAAAAAGCAGCCGATTCATTGTCCTCTATTTTGGCTGTGAAACGACTAAATCGCCCAAGCAAGTAAATATGAATCTTACTGTTTATATAAACAATATCACCTTGCAAATAATAACGGTTCTACAAATATATATATCTTATGAAGAAGACTTTTTGGTGAATGTGGGTGACAGTGTGAGTAGATCTGAGGATAAGAGTGAGCATTCCTCCGACTTTCCGGCATGGATGAATTTCTTAGAAAATGTTGATCCAGATAAAATGTTAAAATTAGTAGATGCGAACGAAACAAATGCATATATTCTGAAAACAAGAAAATCAAGAATTGGCCTCAATCGAAGCAGATTTGCATAGACAGTTTTTCGATAGAAAGCTATACTCATTAATGAAATAGGAGAAAACCCTTTGATTTATATATAAGACTAGCGGGGCTACCCGGCGTTGCTCGGGGTCATAAAAACATAATTGTAGAAAAATCGCGTGTGTAACATCTTTATATTCAAACATCTATTTCTCTCCCTCTCTCTATATCCGTCTCTTTATCTTTCTACCTTTCTTTTCCCTGGTCGACCCATTTCACCGCTACATTTTAATTTTGCCTTTTGCGAAAGCTGTTTCTTCCCCACCATTCATCCTACGTTGCCCAGGGCAATAGTATGACATATTTCTATAAAAAGTACCACCTCTGTCTGCGCCTTCTATATAGGTACTTATCTCCGCCCCGGTGTTCATAATATATACGTATCTATTGCCACCCCGGTGCGCATACTATATACGTACCTATCTCCGCCTCAATGCACATTCTATATACGTACCTATCGCCGCCCCGGTGCAGATACTATATAAGTACCTATCGCCACCTGGGTGCAGATACTATATAAGTACTTATCGCCACCCCGTTCGAATGCTAAATACGTACCTATTGCCGCCCTGATGCGAATGCTAAATACGTACCTATCGCCGCTCCGGTGTGAATACTACATTAGAACCTATCGCTGCCCCAGTGCGAACACTTAATATGTACATATCGCCGCCCTCGTGCGAATGCTAAATACGTACCTATCGCCGCCCCGGTGCGAATGATAAATACATACCTATCGCCGTCCCGATTTATATATAAGATAACAGTTTCGTTAGCTTTTTTTTTTAAATTTTCATATGTAGTTGAGTAATTAATTCGGCACAATTTCTGGCCATGTATTAATAGACGCTCTATTTTTTTTTACAGCATGTTATGTTCTTCTTCTGTCCGTTCCATAGCATCATTATTATTTGGGATGCTGGCAACCTTCACGTGGTCCCTTCCGTGAGTACCTGTTTATATCAGGTAAAACCAAAGCCAGCAAGCAAGTATCAAGTGAGGCCAAATATCTTATTGTAACTGACCATTTGTTTACTTGGATTGTTAACAGTTAACAAATGATATGTATGTGGCGAACAAGAAGAAAGTGACCTTTTTTACCTTTTGACTGAGATCAGAGTGTAGTATCTGTTTCGATGGATGCTACACTCTATAGACCGGTATCGTCTTGACCTTCAGGCCTTGATTCCGCCGGTCTGAGGTATTGTCCTGTGCAGTTCTAAGAGGTCCACCCTCCAAGGCTTTGCCTTCTCACTCTTTGAAAAGGGGGTTAGTTTATTGCTAATCGCCTGAGCCGCCCCTACCAGGGAATGCCGACGGGGCTGCTGAAGCATTTAGTGCACTGGCTAACCACACCTGACTTTGTGTCTTGTCTTCTGGAGAGAAGGTAAATAAAAATAGTTTGACCTTGTGTCTAACCTCCTGCTGGGGAGGTAAATAACTTGGCCTTTTGGTTAGGAGCAAAGTGTAGTATCTGTTCTGATACTACACTAGAGCTTTTCTATCCCCCGTTCAATTAAGGAGATATCTTTCTAGACTGGGGTAAATTTAATTTTTGTTCCAATCCAGAATGCCCCTTTCGGGGAGCTGGGTTTTCCTCACATTAAAAACTGACCTTGTGTCTAACTCTGCTATCGTGGGGAGGCAAGTAAATAAGAATAGAAAGAAAATCATGATAAACGAGTTTTTCTCTTTTGTGGCATCTATCGTAGATTGAGATAGTGGAAGTACAGAATAACACTCTCGTTACAAGCTACACATGTTTGTGCTAATTTTCTTTGCTCCTCATATTGAGCGACCAATAAGAAAATTCCCCTCCAAATAAAAGGCTGTGGGATTTGTTTTATTTATTAGTGGTGAGAAATTTTAACTTCGAAAGTTCATGTGTGTTTCCTTTGTTGCACATGGGAGGTTGGATTTTATCCTTTTTGTCTTATTATAATTACGATTTTGAATTTGCTTGCTAGATTGTTTACAACCGCTTTACCTTTGGACTTCATGAACACTGATTTGAGATTGTATTGAACTTATTGTTGGTATGCTTATTCTGCTTGCTAGACTGTTTACGACCGCTTAACTTTTGGACTTTGTGGACACAGATTTGACATTGTATGGAACTTATTGTTGGTATGTTTATTCTGTTTGCTAGACTGTTTACGACCGTTTTACCTTTGAACTTTGTGAACACTGATTTGAGATTGTATTGAACTTATTGATGTGCACTCTGTCATACAAAAAATGCCTGAGCATCACCGTCGGTATTCTCAGGTAGGGGCGCTTCAGATGATTAGCCAAATTACCCCTTTTCAAAGAGAGAAGATAAAGCCTGGGAGGGTGAACCTCCTAGTACTGAACAGAACCATACCTCAGCCTGACAGAAGCAAATCTACTGTCGGACTTATTGATATGCGTATTCTGCTTGCTAGATTATTAACGACCGCTTTGCCCTCAAACAAGTTTTGAACAGACTTGTGATTGAATCTACTGTTGGCACGTGTATTGTTTCCGTGTTTACTTTTACTGATAACATATTAAAGTGTAAGTAATTTAATGAAGATTCATATAAGTAAATTTCGTTGATATATTTTATTTAAAACCACATATTTGTCTGTATGTTTGTTCAGTCTTTTACTTGCCGGCTGCATGCCAACAATTTTTTCAAATTTGAATAATTGTCCATTCAACTACACATCCATCTGGAAATTTTCCATTTGGTCAAATGTTTATTGGTATAATGTCCATCAGTGACATATCGGAGAGGCAGATATCTGACTCCTTCACCGACCGAAAGTGGTATGTTAGCCAAGTTTATATCAGCAATATAATTAACCCCGTCAATGAAATGTAAAGAAAAGTTCAGTGGACAAAATTATATTTAAAGTTATATAAATGTTGTGTATCCAATCAGCAGAAACGATAGGTCGACCTTTGACATCACATTTGAACCAGGAAATCTGTTGTCAGACCAGATGGGAGCGAAGAATGTATTGATAAAAGAAGCTGACAGAGGTGGAATGGTGCGGCAGTGAAAAGATCAACTTATGTTGGGTAATGCACGACCGAAGAGATCGGAAGCGAAACATACGATTCACATGGACGGGCCGGCCCGTATAAGCCAAGAGCAAATTGATTGGACAGTTGGCACAGAGAGAGGCTTGCATGTAAAAAGCCACTTGTGACAGAACTGCAAGAGATGCAGACCCCACCAAGCGCACATGGGCACTTTTGAATTCTATTTTGCTTGAATAAACACCTCATACGTTGATGATTTCGTTTTGTTCGGCTGTTTTATGGCATATCAACCCTTATACATCGCCATGTAAAGTTATGTATGTGTACATGTTTATATATTTCAATGTATAGGATTTACTCCTAAACTAATTAAATGATCATTATTCATTTTGGAAAATAGCGGCTAGGCGTAACGGGTCCAAATGTGAGTTATATTTAGTTTCATTTAGTTTCATAAAAAGGGGGCAAAGAGGGGGATGGAAGCCCTTCATAAAAATTAAGATACCTCCGATTTTTTGTGAAATTTTATCAATATATATTCCCCAAATTTCGATTTTTTTAGAGTATTTTAAAGAATTTTTATGGGGGCATACCCTCCTATTTGAAAATGATCCATACTCATTAGACACCAATTAAGCAAGATTCCCTGAATTTCAATTTCTTCTTAAGACCCCTTAAGCTTAAGCCTTAAATTTGAGACATTTTCTAGAACAAAAATCATGTAATGAATTTTGATCAAAATTATAATAAGGATTATAGACATATGGTTTAGTCATTATATCTTGATTTCAATCTTCGTAAGAGAACATAGAAATGGTGCAAAACCGTTTTGTTTGAGGAATTTATTTTACTCGTTCTGGGACGAGTATTTTTCTAGTATATATACAGGGTGGGCCAAAATAAGGGTCCTATCTTTAAATTTGAATAACTTGAATTTGAATAACTTCCACAAAATAAAAGTTAAACTCACCAAACTTTATGTGTGTGTAGACTGACCCTTCCGAGATTTTTTGAAATAAACAAAACAAATTTTAGCCGAAAAACACTTCTTAAAACTTACAAAAACTAAAGTATTGTTTTTTACACTGTTTTGAGTTTTTTAAGCAAAAATAATGTTTTCTAAATGAGGGTACGTTCCTTAGGGCTAATACGGCTCATGCTTGCTTCGGAAGGGGTCCTTTACTTATTCTAAAAATAAAAAAAAAATAAAAATCAATAAATAAAAAAGTTATGAATTTTTAAAAATAGGACCCTTATTTTTGCCCACCCTGTATATAAAGTTAGTTACAAAGCAAGATTCTGAGTAAGGTTGTCGAGTCCTCTAGCCTGTCTTAATCTTTAAGCTTAATGGTATAAATATAACTTTATTCTCCGTACCACATGGTAATTTGAAATGGCCGTGAGGGTAGAGTGAAAGCGTCCCGATCCATAAGTGGCTATGTGAACCGGGTTCGCGCCTCATGACCGTCTGAAATTATCACTTCCCTACACTGAAAAGAGTAATAGGCCCAAAACGACGACGTCGTCTGTAGGTAAAATATAATTTAATATTTGTTTATAAATATTAATATATTCTGTAGTTGAAAAACACTTTAATATTTAAAAAATATTCATAGTATATATATATAATAAATATTTGTTTATTTGTTTATTATCTATGTATGTATACGTTTCGTCCCTTTTAATCGGAACTCATCAGCATAGAGATATAACTATTCACTACTGGTCGCTTGATTCGAAACCCCGGGCTATGAGTGTTTTATAACTCAAATCCCGACACCTAGAAGCATTCGGCCACCGCTGGATAGCTAAATAAACAGAGATAATTTTAACACTTATTTCGGCGGCTTGACGTCATAAGAGCGTTCAACTTAATGAAAGGAACGATGCATTTATAGCTAGCGACGTCATGCTGTGTTAATACATATATATATATATATATATATTATCATCCTTAAGAAGTCTTACAAATAAAGACGAAACGTTGATGAATACATAAAAAAAACATCTTTTGGTTTTTCCTTTTTCATTTCCCATATATATATATATATATATGGGAAATGAAAAAGGAAAAACCAAAAGATGTTTTTTTTATGTATTCATCAACGTTTCGTCTTTATTTGTAAGACTTCTTAAGGATGATAATTTTAAGAAAAATGTCATGCAAATACATAAAAATATTAGGTTGACATGATGGGTTGATGAGAAGAAGTAGTAGCCACTACTGGGAGCGCAGGACCAAGGTCCGGGCAGAGAGAAGTCGGTGGCTGAGTGTGAAATGAATGTGAATGGCTGTGAGTGAAAAAGGGGAGGGGTGGGAGTGTTAGTGAATTTTCACTCACAGCCATCCACATTCATTTCACACTGCCACCGACTTCTCAAAGCCTGGACCTTGGTCCTGCGCTCCCAGTAGTGGCTACTACTTCTCATCAACCCATCATGTCAACCCAATACTTCTATGTACTTGCATGACATTTTTCTTAAAATTATCATCCTGAAGAAGTCTTACAAATAAAGACGAAACGTTGATGAGTACATAAAAAAACATCTTTTGGTTTTTCCTTTTTCAATTCCCATTATGTCGGATTACTCTCATCCTTCCTTTCTCATACAAATATATATATATATATATATATATATATATATATATATGAATTTGTATATATCTACAAAAACAGGAAAATAAAAGCCATTTTTAAACCTCTGTCTTTTAACATCCATCAATCCAGGCTAAGTGACCATAAGTATTGTGGGTTAAAAAAAAACTTTGCTGCCCACTTACCCCTTCTTAATGACCCTGAGGGTTTTTTGTTCTGGTGGTTCTGACCATGAAGCAAAACCAGTGTGGTTTTCCTGAGACAGGCCATGCTTAATGAGGCTTAATGAACCAGCAGAGAAGCAAAGAGAATACAGCGGAGACTTTTCTGGCATCGTTATCTAATTTTATGCTTCTTGAAGCTGAATTTGAGAGATGATCATTGCCTGATCGTCAGCAGATGGACGAAGAAGACAACGTGGCCTCTCTCAAAGAAGGAAACTTGCTTCAGTAAGAAGAAATTTGGCAACCATTTTTATTTTCATTTAACAACTACCTCCTTCCTCCGCAAAAAAACAAGAACGGCTATTCGTAAGATGCGTCCATTCAATACACACGTTCAACATCTAAAAAAAAGAAGAAAGAAAACGTCCAAAAGAAGCATCCCTGATGGGGTTGTGAGGAAATAGTCCAGCAATCGAAAACAATAAAATTTCTTCAAGTTGAACTATTTGTGTGTAAACACTAGAAAAATATTAATAGAAAGTTTGGTAAAAAAAATATAAATAGAAAGTTTAGTAAAAAAAAATATAAATAGAAGGTTTGGTAAAAAAATATTAATAGAAAGTTTGGTAAAAAAAATATGAATAGAAAGTTTGGTAAAAAAAATATGAATAGAAAGTTTGGTAAAAAAATATTAATAGAAAGTTTGGTAAAAAAAATATGAATAGAAAGTTTGGTAAAAAATATATTAATAGAAAGTTTGGTAAAAAATATATTAATAGAAAGTTTGGTAAAAAAAATATGAATAGAAAGTTTGGTAAAAAAAATATGAATAGAAAGTTTGGTAAAAAAAATATTAATAGAAAGTTTGGTAAAAAAAATATGAATAGAAAGTTTGGTAAAAAAAATATGAATAGAAATGTTGGTAAAAAAAATATTAATAGAAAGTTTTGGTAAAAAAAAATGAATAGAAAGTTTGGTAAAAAAAATATTAATAGAAAGTTTGGTAAAAAAAATATTAATAGAAAGTTTGGTAAAAAATAATATGAATAGAAAGTTTGGTATAAAAAATATTAATAGAAAGTTTGGTAAAAAAAAATATTAATAGAAAGTTTGGTAAAAAAAAATATTAATAGAAAGTTTGGTAAAAAAAATATGAATAGAAATGTTGGTAAAAAAAAATGAATAGAAAGTTTTGGTAAAAATAAATGAATAGAAAGTTTTGGTAAAAAAAAATGAATAGAAAGTTTTGGTAAAAAAAAATGAATAGAAAGTTTGGAAAAAAAAATATTAATAGAAAGTTTGGTAAAATAAAATTGTCTCTAAATTCAAATAAAATATGATACTAATCAGTCTGACAGTGGTTGAGGTATTGTTCTGCTCCATACTCCCAGGCTTTACCTTCTCTCTGAGAAGGGGTTAGTTTATTGCTAATCACCTGAGGCGCCCGTGCCGAGGAATACCGACAGTACTGCTCAGGCATTTTTTTGTAGGCCAGAGTGCGCGTATCCTAGTGCGCTGGCTTCTCAAAAGCACACCTGACCTTATGTCTAATCTCCTGGCACGGACGTAAATAAGATACATAGAAGATAATATATATTTCGCAGGCAATGAAAAGAGTTTAAGATATCTTCACCACAAGCAATAAAAGAAACCATTAGAGTTGGCGCTAACCCGCTGCCAGCCGATCCTCACTTTATATGAAAAAAAAAAAGAACACAAATTAGCAACAGTTCAGTCCTGCAATAAAATACAACGCATAGCAGTTCAAGCAATATACACACTCTCCGCGTCAAATAAACACTACTTAAAACAATTTGTGGGAGAAAATACACACACCACATACACTTAACTGATCATACTCACACATCAACAGGAGCTTAACACGTGCTGAAAATATTTCAACTGAAATATTTCCGGACTAACTTCACCGTCGTACAAACTTTTAAATCCTCTATAATTTCTGACTTTGGTAAATAAAACGTTTATAATTTATTTGTATTAAGTAATTTGTTAATTTATTTAATTTGCATCAATTCCCCTATACTTGTTAACTATTTCCACCAAGAGTTATCTTCTCTTTAATAATTGGTTAACTGAAGAAAAAGGTTTGTCTCGGTAGGTGGCACTGTTAATCTTTTTTTTTTTTTTTATTGCAATGGAGGCATTCACTAATTTGCATAGGAATGGTGGTGCTTCATTGTCAGCCAATCGTAACTGTGGTGAATGCTACACATATATAAGATTGACATTTGTTAATGGATGTCAGTTTGCTCCAGTCTTGTGGGTGTTCAAGAGTGGAGGGCCAAAGGCAATTATAAAAGAAGTTGAAGAGAAAGTTGGAGAATTCAATAGTTGTAATTTTGAGGAAATCCGTACTTTGTATCCAGAGAAAGAATACAGATATTTTTTTCTTTGCACAGATCTCCTATCACACATCCATGCTAAATATTCATATTAAATGTTACTTATTGAACAGAAGCACTCGGAGAGCACCGACCTCAACCTCAGCCAGATCATAATCTACCTAACAGCTAACTGGAGGGGGTCACTGCAGTAGCATAGCAAGCAGAAACCGTCTTACCTACCTAACTATCTATCTACCTACGCACCTACCTACCTCTGAACTCGCTAACCAAGGGAAGCTTGCTGACACCCCAAAGGTTTCAGCAGTATTTTGGGGGCGTCCTTAGTTTTATTTTTTTCCATTACTAAAAATTTTCTCAGAAAATAATGAAGAGTGTATCTTTTAACAATAACAACATATTTAAAAAAATTATACTTCTTCAGATTAGGACCCGAGTTCACTTTGACCCTCAACCCTGACCCTACCCCTAACCTTGGCCCTAACTCTAATTCTAACCCTAACGACGGGGCAAAGTTAGCTCGGGTCCTAATCTGGAGAAGCACAACAAAAAAAAACATTACTGCACATGCGTGTTTATCTAGCTCAAACTTCAATTCTGTTAAACATGAATTCTTCTGAAAATCACTATTTGACAACTTATCTGTTTTATTTTGATGAACGTTGGTCCATGTTGTTAAGAATAATAAAATATAATTTGAGTTAATTTCTTCTAGAAAATAATTTATCAAATCGGATTTATTTTTGTATAGTCGCCGTTTAAAAAAAGGGAGGTAACTCTGTATTCGTCCATCACAGACTTACTGGCACTCCAAGAAAGGGTGGTTTCAGCAGCACTTTGAGCGCGTCCTTGGTTTTATTTTTTTCCATTACTAAATATTTTCTCAGAAAATAATGAACAATGTGTCTTTTAACAGTAACAACATATTTTAAAAAAATATACTTCTTCAGATTAGGACCCGAGATAACTTTGACCCCCAACCCTGACTCTACCCCTAACCCTGGCCATAACTCTAATGCTAACCCTAACCATGGGGGCAAAGTTAGCTCGGGTCCTAATATGGAAAAGCACAAAACAAAAACATTACTGCACATGCGTGTTTATCTAGCCCAAACTTCAATTCTGTCAAACATGCATTCTTCTGAAAATCACTATTTGACAACTTATCTGTCTTATCTATATAATAAAGTAAAGTCAGTCGGATTCCCGATTTTTGTCATCGATATGTTCCTTCTGACAAAATTAATATTTCATTCTGAATAGCCATATTATTTTGTTGAACGTTGGTCCATGTTGTTAATAATAAAATGTAATTCGATTTAATTTCTTCTAGAAAATAATTTATCAGGTCGGATTCATTTTCGTATAGCCGCCGTTTAAAAAAAGGGAGGTAACTCTGTATTGGTCCATCACAGACTTACTTTGCGTTCTTTGAACAAATAAAATGAAATTTAACGGTAAAAAAAGCGGCATAGTTTCGAAAAAGAAAAGTCAAACAAATCGCAAGTAAATAACCATGGGATGCTGTTTAACGCCGGTATCGTAGCGGTAAGCACAGCAGGTGATCTGCTCGATGCTTGTCCGTCGCCGGTTAAATCTACTTGACACAACGGTTCCCGTCACGTCATCGAAGTTAAGCTACATTTAACGTGTGTTATTACTTAGGGAAACATTTGCTGTAGAATTATACGTATTATACGCTGAAATTGCCAAGTTTGGCCTATAGAAGAATACGTGGGGACATGATTGAGTGCTATAAATTGCTCTCTGGAAAATATGATTTCAATGCTGATAAATTATTGACTAGAAAAAGTACAAGAGTGGGCAACAGGGGACACAGTCAGATGCTTTACAAGAAACAGGCACGTTTGAACCTGAAAAAATATTCATTCAGCCATCGCTGTGTTGATTTGTGGAACAGATTGCCATCAAGTGTAATTGAAGCCGAAACTGTAAAGATATTTGAGAAGCGGTTGGATAAGTTCTGGATTGACCAAGAAATCAAATTCAATTATAAGGCTGCTGTCATCACTGGACGCA
>OY744529.1:29160472-29165472 GCA_963556195.1 Sepiola atlantica
GTTGATGAATGGAACCAAGCTTGACTTGCCAGATTTGCCCTCACATTCTCAGGGTGTGGAACGGGCAGTTAAGTTAATAACAGAAGCTTCACAAACTGTATATGGTTTTGAAGCAAGGCATCAACACATTACAGCCAAAGTTTTGAGTCAGAAATTGAGACCAGCATTTTTGTCTAAGGGGTCTTATATGGAGCAATTTGACTCTCTATATTAAGCTTCATTAAAATAGTGTTAGGTTTTTCCTTATTTCTTTGCTTGTTATATTTTCACTAATAACAGAAAAAATAATTTTTTTAGGTATTCAAATATTACTGTTTAATTCATAACGTTAAAAGGTAGTTTACAAAAGCAGATACTGAAAATAAGGGGGGGCAAATTTTCAATTTGAAGATTTCTTTAATTCATATCATTTTTATAAAATAAAAGGACATTCCCTGCTTTTAAATGCTAAAATTATTTGGTTTTCACACCAATATTCAAGCAAATCTTGCAAAAACGAGGAATTTTCAGTATATTCTTGTCTACGATCTTTGATACCAAACGCTCGAAAAACCGCTGAAGTTTTTGATCTAATTTTTTGCATGAGTATTTAATAGGTCTATATACAACTTTCAGAACGTGCCTTTTTTTAATATTTAAAAAAAAGTGTAAAATCGACCTACCCTAATATGTATATATATATATATGTATATATATATATATGTATGTATATATATATGTATATATATATATATGTATATATATATATGTATATATATATATGTATATATATATATGTATATATATATATGTATATATATATATGTATATATATATATGTATATATATATATGTATATATATATATATGTATATATATATATATGTATATATATATGTATATATATATATATGTATATATATATATATGTATATATATATGTATATATATATATGTATATATATATGTATATATATATATATATATATGTATATATATATATATGTATATATATATGTATATATATATATATATATATGTATATATATATGTATATATATATGTATATATATATATATATATATGTATATATATATGTATATATATATGTATATATATATATATATATGTATATATATATATATGTATATATATATATGTATATATATATGTATATATATATATATGTATATATATGTGTATATATATATGTATATATATGTGTATATATATATATATATGTATGTATATATATATATATGTATATATATATATATGTATATATATATATATATGTATATATATATATGTATATATATATATATATGTATATATATATGTATATATATATATGTATATATATATGTATATATATATATATATGTATGTATATATATATATATATATGTATATATATATGTCTATATATATATATATATATGTATATATATATATATATATATATGTATATATGTGTATATTTATATATATATATATATATATATATATATATATATGTATATATATGTATATATGTGTATATATATATATATATATATATATATGTATATTTATATATATATATATATATATATGTATATATGTGTATATTTATATATATATATATATATATATATATGTATATATGTGTATATTTATATATATATATATATATATTTATATATATATATATATATGTATATATGTGTATATTTATATATATATATATATATATATATATGTATATATGTGTATATTTATATATATATATATATATATATGTATATATGTGTATATTTATATATATATATATATATATATATATATATATATATATATATATATATAACAATATTTATAAATAAATATTAAATTATTATTACCTACAAACGCCGGCGTTGCAAGCTTATTGTTATCATCAGGAAGTTTGTCGGGTCAAAATATGTCACAGCCAACTTGACTGGCAGTTAATAGAGCAACCGGGGGGGGGGGTGAGAAGTATCTACTGCCAGCCAAGCTTGGCTGACATATTTTGACCCTGAAAAACGTCCTAGCTAAAATAACCATAAACTAACAAGTCGGAGCGATCAATCCCATTCATCTTGAATCCATTGAAGAAGACAGGCCACTGCTAATAACGCTACTACCAAAAATCATGTTTTTTGTTCTCGGCTTGTTCACGTCAACAACCATACCGAAGTCTGGACACTTTCTGACAAATCAATATTAATATTCTGTATAATTTTTCTTACATTGCTTTCTTCATCCTGAGGAAGTCTTTCAATAATGACGAAACGTTGATGAATACATAATTACATAGTTTTTGGTTTTCCTTTTTTCATTTTACAATAAATCGGATCATTTTTTCCTCACTTTTCTTCATATATATATATATATATATATATATATAAATATAGAGGCAAAAATGCCTTCAAAAAACCATGTATTAGATGCGAGTAATTAAATCAAAAGAAAAAGAAAAATATTTCGAAATATTTATCAAAATATTTCGAAATACCTTCCGTTTTTTTTTTCCTTCATCTTGATTTTTTTTTAGCTAATATTTCGCTTGATAAAAACAGGCTTCGACAGAGCCAAGACAAATAAAGGTATAACCTTTTTTTTCCATAATTTACTTCCTGGTGTTGGTGAAGTGTCTCGTCCGGTGTTGTGGACTATTGGTGAAAATGTCTGTTTTAAATAGAATAGAACTTGATTGCGCATGGTCGCTGCTAGTTATAAAAAAAAAAAAATCAAGATGAAGAAAAAAAAACGGAAGGTATTTCGAAATATTTTGATAAATATTTCGAAATATTTTTCTTTTTCTTTTGATTTAATTACTCGCATCTAATACATGGTTTTTTGAAGGCATTTTTGCCTCTATATTTATATTAACTTTCAAAAGATGCTTTATAAAATGAACTTTCCTAATTTATATATATATATATATATATATATATATATATATATATATATATATATATATATATATATATATATGTGTATATATATATATTAATTAAATATATTTTTTGCCGGGGGAAGGGTTAGTAAACAGGATATATTTTAGATGGAGGAGCCAGCAGAGTTCAAATGGGTAACCTTCAGATTATAAGCTATATTGTGAGACTCGGAAGTTATGAGACTTACCGGATTATAGAATTTGATACTGTACGACCAGTTGAGCAGCAAGATAAGTAAAGACTCAAGTAACCAAAAAGCCAGTTTATATGGAAGCTGAACTGCTCCACTATGCCAAGTTGGGCAAGTCCATTATATGAATTCTGATTGGCTTCCAGTCTGAGAGTGAACAATTCTATATATAAATACTGTTTCATTCAAGCAATATTTGCTTATAAGATATAGGACATTGGAGCCGGTAAGTGTTAATTTGATTCTATATATCCTCCCCCCTCCCTCAGTACGCGAACGTAATGGTCTTTGGGGAAGAATGAGTTCCTTCTGGCTTAGTTGATTGTGAGGGAGTAACCTGGACAATGTCTGGACTGATTTCACTGGCATTGGTTTAGCAGTGCTGGTTGATGTTCGGTGCCTCGACGATGTCATCCCGTCTCATCTGTTATGCGGCAATGGTGTACCAGGTGTATGGGAATCCCAAGGCGTTGGATTGGGAGATTGAGGCAAAGCACTGGGAATAGGGACTGGAATTACAGGTGTTGCAAGTTTTCTGAGGAATCTGCGGTTTCGCAAAGTGATTCTGCCTGCCCCATCAATCCTGATCCGATACAGACGGTTAGGGAGAGTTTCGACAACATGACCTGTTGTGTCCCATCGACGATTGTTTGCACGTTGTATTGATACTCTTTCTCCTTCTTGGAGTGGGCATAGCATATGCGCTGTGCGAGTGTACTGCTCGGTGAGGTGAGCATTGCGTTGGGATAAGCTTATCTCACGGTTTCTAGCTGCAGCTATCCATTTTGCATGTGGTTTATACAGTGCAGGTTGGGATGGTATGAATCACGAAGTCGCCGGCGGAGCAATAGTTGTGCTGGGGATAGACCAATGCCTTGGATAGGGTTGTTGCGTCATTGCAGGATGGTTCTGGCAACACTGTCATTATTCAATGAGCCCTGGGGACCTGTATTTCCATGAATTATCCTCTTCACTGTTTTTACAGCTAACTCTGCTCGACCATTAGATTGAGGATATGCCACTGAGGACTTTCTGTGCTTCACACACCATGTTTTGAGGAACTGCTGAAATATGTTGGAATTAAAAGGTGGACCACCATCGCTACTTAGTTCTTCTGGGGTGCCATATGTGTGGAATAGTTCCGACAAATAGATAGTAGTTTTGAAGTGATGGCATGACCTGGTTTAAGATGATAGAAAATAATCCAGCCAGTGAGTCTGTCTGCACAGACAAGGTATGCAATGTGTCCGACGAAAAAAAGGTCCATCACTATCTGCTGGAAGGGTCAATCTGGAGCTTGAGTTAATACGAGTGGTTCAGGTGGCTGACTTTAGGCAATGCTTGTGCATATCAGGCAATTGGTTCTGAAGTTGCATATTGATGCATTCATACCGGGCCAATACACCGATTCATTGGCACGGGCTTTCATGCCAACTACGCCCCGGTAGGCTGAGTGTAGACTATGGCATTCTGGACGGACTCATCAGCGGAATTGTATGGCTGTATGTTGGCCTGAGATGTCAGCATACCTGTCATTTTGGTGAATACTTCCCAATCAATTCTGAATTTTCTGAATTGTTAGGGGGCTCATTTCAAGATAGAGCTGGGGCAGTTTAGATGCCGGTGCATTAGCATAGGTTACCTCAGCAGAGAGTTCCTTAGCTTCTTTAAGGATTGAGAGGACTTCTCCCATTGTCGCGATCCCCAGCTCTTTCAACATCGCCCGATCCATCATTTGCAGGTTCTTCTTTGTCAGCTTTTCACTTGCAAATGTGGCAGCATAAGTCCGAGCTGAGCTAGCAGAGATCCCTGCTTTGAGAAGGTACTGCTCCTAATTTTCAGGATCCATACATCCTGTTCGTAGCGGC
>OY744529.1:29170472-29315472 GCA_963556195.1 Sepiola atlantica
TGTTGATTAACCAATCAGATGACAATTAAAATATAAAATAATGTTTATTAACCAATCAGATCACAATTAAAAAGTTAAATAATGTTGATTAATCAATCAGATCACAATTAAAAAGTTAAATAATGTTGATTAACCAATCAGATCACAATTAAAAAGTAAAATAATGTTGATTAACCAATCAGATCACAATTAAAAAGTTAAATAATGTTGATTAACCAATCAGATCACAATAAAAAGGTTAAATAATGTTGATTAACCAATCATATCACAATTAAAAAGTAAAATAATGTAAGTTAACCAATCAGATCACAATTAAAAAGTTAAATAATATTAATCAACCAATCAGATCACAACTAAAAAGTAAAATAATGTTGATTAACCAATCAGATCACAATTAAAAAGTAAAATAATGTTGATTAACCAATCAGATCACAATTAAAAAGTTAAATAATGTTGATTAACCAATCAGATCACAATAAAAAGGTTAAATAATGTTGATTAACCAATCATATCACAATTAAAAAGTAAAATAATGTTGATTAACCAATCAGATCACAATTAAAAAGTTAAATAATATTAATCAACCAATCAGATCACAACTAAAAAGTAAAATAATGTTGATTAACCAATCAGATCACAATTAAAAAGTAAAATAATGTTGATTAACCAATCGGATCACATTTAAATAGTAAAATAATGTTGATTAACCAATCAGATCACAACTAAAAAGTAAAATAATGTTGATTAACCAATCAGATCACAATTAAAAAGTAAAATAATGTTGATTAACCAATCAGATCACAATTAAAAAGTAAAATAATGTTAATTAACCAATCAGATCACAACTAAAAAGTAAAATAATGTTGATTAACCAATCAGATAACAATTAAATAGTAAAATAATGTTGTTTAACCAATCAGATCACAATTAAAAAGTAAAATAATGTTGATTAACCAATCAGATAACAATTAAATTGTAAAATAATGTTGTTTAACCAATCAGATCACAATTAAAAAGTAAAATAATGTTTATTAACTAATCAGATCACAATTAAAAAGTAAAATAATGTTGATTAACCAATCAGATCACAATTAAAAAGTAAAATAACGTTGATTAACCAATCAGATCACAATTAAAAAGTAAAATAATGTTGATTAACCAATCAGATCACAATTAAAAAGTAAAATAATGTTAATTAACCAATCAGATCACAATTAAATAGTTAAATAATGTTAATTAACCAATCAGATCACAATTAAATAGTAAAATAATGTTCATTAACCAATCAGATCACAATTAAATAGTAAAATAATGTTGATTAACCAATCAGATCACAATTAAAAAGTAAATTAATGTTGATTCACCAATCAGATCACAACTAAAAAGTAAAATAATGTTAATTAACCAATCAGATCACAATTAAATAGTAAATTAATGTTGATTAACCAATCAGATCACAACTAAAAAGTAAAATAATGTTGATTAACCAATCAGATCACAATTAAATAGTTAAATAATGTTAATTAACCAATCAGATCACAATTAAATAGTAAAATAATGTTGATTAACCAATCAGATCATGATTAAAAAGTAAATTAATGTTGATTAACCAATCAGATCTTTTCCCACACGATTTATCAAAACAAGTTTTGGAGCTTCTCGACTTGTTGCGATAAGGAGTTCATACATTAGATTCATTACTTTTTCTGCTTCTCGTAAAGTCGGTACTCTTTATCGTTCTAAACACTTTCTCACACCCGAGGCTATTCTTTATCTACTATCAACTATCCAAATCAGACCATGTACGGAGTACTGTTGTCATACTTTGGCTGGTAAATCTCTGTCCCATTTGAGGGTTCTTGATAAGGTGCAGAAACGTATCTGTAATTTGATTGGCACCACCCTTTCTTCGTCTCTGCACCCCTTCTCTCTCTCACAGACCTGATGTTGCTAGTTTTAATCTTTTCTATAAATACTATCATGGCATGCGTTCTTCAGAATTGTGGTATCTATTCCCCGCTTCTTTTGTTCCAGCTCGTTTGACTCGTTGGTCTAGTGGTTTCCATCAATTCGCTGTTCTGATACCTCATTGTAATACAGCTTCCCATTCCAGTAGATTCTTTCCAAGAACTGCAGGCTTGTAGCACTCTGTTTTTGCTGACTGTTTTCCTCCTACCTATAGCCTTGGTCTTTTCTAGACTACGGTCAATAGGTATCTCTTGCTTTTGCGATAATCATCTTTCGTTATTGTAAGCTCCTTACATCAAGTGGGTTCATGCCTTGTCTGGAGCGATTTCCATAAAAGAAAAATCATCACTATCCAAAAGTGCAGCTCCAGGGAATAAAAAGCAAGTAACACAAGAGGCAAGATGTGAGATAAACGTCATTTCAAACAAATATGGTCGCATTGCTATAGTTAAACATGCACACACACCTACCTATTTCAACTTTACAGCTTCAGAATATGCACACACCATTATGTTAGAACTCACACATAGTAATAAGAATTTAAAAAATGTGATAAAGGATAGTTTGCTTGAAGCATTGCTGATAAATAGGTATTTATTAAGGCTGTTTTCAATGTGGAATACCCCGGTATGGTAAAAGAGGAAATGAACAAACACAAAAATTTAAGACAATATATGCAATATTTTTCTTTAAAATTTGTATCTATTTATTATTCAATAAATTTTTCACACATTGTTTCGGTAAATTGTTTCACTTATTGTAAATACAATCTGGGATGGTGGAAGATATTTTGATATTTTGGGAGACACCTCTCTCCTTCTCAAAAAAATAAACGTTCTTTCTGCTTACAGAGAAGAAACATACACGATGGCTATTATATACAGGAGGCCAGGTTCGCACAAAATAAAGGTCCAGCAGTATACTGATCATAAAATAGCTAATGTTTTAAACAAATTTCAATTCATATTCTTTCATTTCACTTTTACTGATACTCCATTTCTTCGTACTTTTTTAGGCAAAAAGCTAATGAAGATAAGGCCTGCTTAGTTTTACTTTTGACCCTCTTACTTCAAATGATTTTTTTTGATGTCTTCAATATTTGATAAAAGATAATCGGACGCCGTGACCTGTAAGTATAAATATATCTTTATATTCACTGCAGCTGCTATTGCTATTTAGGTCATTATTGAAAAAATGCTTCGATTTTAACAATCTTCGGAGCCGCATTATTTCATATATAATAATATATATTGTCGCCCCCAATCTAGGCTGGACACTGGGCGTCCGATGCGAATGCATACCAAAAGATATTATTATATCCATTCTTTGGATAGAACAGATACTAGATTTTCATCTTTGCCTGAAGGCCCAAAAAGTGTATTTTAGCTTGAGTTTCACGGTCGACATTCTGGTGATACCAGATCAGGCTGCCCTGTGGCTCCCTGAGACGAAATTCACCTACATTGACGTTTTTTTTTTTTTTTCTTTGTTTTTTTTGTAAAACTTAATTATGTTCTACAAAACCAAAAACAAAAACAACAGCCCCTCTCCCTTTCTCCCTCCCCTTTTTTATTTTATTTTTAGAACTTGAAGCATAAATCTTTTACTATAATGACCAGATTCGGCATTAAATAACCCAAAAAGGGTTGATATGCCGTAAAACAAAACTACCAAACCAAAAACGATGATTTAACATTTGAAGATATAAAGAACTTGAAGCATAAAAACTTTTACTATAATGACCAGATTCGGCATTAAATAACCCAAAAAGGGTTGATATGCCGTAAAACAAAACTACCAAACCAAAAATGATGATTAAACATTTGAAGATATAAAGAACTTGAAGCATAAAAACTTTTACTATAATGACCAGATTCGGCATTAAATAACCCGAAAAGGGTTGATATGCCGTAAAACAAAACTACCAAACCAAAAACGATGATTTAACATTTGAAGATATAAAGAACTTGAAGCATAAAAACTTTTACTATAATGACCAGATTCGGCATTAAATAACCCGAAAAGGGTTGATATGCCGTAAAACAAAACTACCAAACCACGGTCGACATTAAAAATTATTTTTATGCATTGCATCTTGGATGATCGGGTGACCCCCCTTTTTTTAAAAAAAAATGGGTGAAGGGTGATAACGTTAATGGAGGTTTCTTTTCACCAAATTACATACAGATACTTTCATCTTGTTTAAGGATGGCATCGGCACACAACGCTAGCAGCACAGATAGTTTAGTGCTAGAATCATTTTGGCTCTTCACCTCCACGTTTACCAGGCAATAACTTGACAAGTTTATGCCATAGCTCTGCTATTAGTCTTTGATAGATTTAGCATGGAAACGCTTACCAATTATTCCTACCCTGGTAGTTACAAGGAACTAATTCTTAAACGATGCTGCCGTTACTGCAAGATTAGAGAATGGCGTAGAATAACATCTGTTCGAAAAAAAATGGCCGTTTTTATAACATCTAATTTTATCGTTATCCCAGAACTTCCATTCTGTGGAACACATTACCACGGAACTGCTTCACTGCAGACTACAACATAGTTATCTTCAAATCCAATGTCAACAAATACTTGTTATAAACAATCCTAAGTAATCGAATTTTCTTCATTCCATTCATCATTTCCAATTCTCTCATAATTCTCTGACAATTCATCTATCTAATGAATATTTATACTTGAGTAGCTTTTGGTCTTGATAAGAGGTTACTCATTAGTAAAGAACAACAACTTTTCAACAAACAAGCGAAATTATGAATCAGTATATATTTGTCTCCCTTGCACTAGTTGAATTTTTATTATCAGAGCAATTATAACCTCACCACGTCATATTACACAGATTACAGATTATATCTATCTCTCTACCTGAATAATGTATCTGAAAGAAATAATAACATGTATTTATAATACAAAAGTATTTTCTTAATTTTATATATATATATATATATATATATATATATATATATATATATAGAGAGAGAGAGAGAGAGAGAGAGAGAGATAGCGAATCATATAGTATAATTTTAACGCCGAGAAACAAAATATACAAGAAATAACTTTTATCAATCGTATTAAAATTTAATTTTCTACCGACCTGTATAGTTATACATTTCAATGTAGACTTCGTAGATGCAATCCTTGCCCAAGCTAATTACTCCATCAGCCACTTTGATAAATCCACAGAACAACTCAGATATATCAACACTCAATCCTGCCATCACCCCCTTGTTTTTACAAACCTATAATCTAAACTTAAGTAACAGAATATCTAGCCTTTCCTCCAGCCTCGATATATTCCAACAAGCTGCCCTATACTACAACATACACCTCCATGATAGTGGCCTTAAAGAAAAAATCTCATACACACACACACCCAACTCACCATGTCAAATAGCCCCAATAGAAAAAGTAACATCATCTGTTTCACCCTTTCCTTAATATAGACAAATATTTACTCTATTTACTAGACAAACACTAAGCTCTATAAATATTTAAACATAAACACAGTTAAAACCTGTTACTCCTGCTAACCCTCCGTAGGTTCTCTGGTAGTCTAAAAAAACACAACTATTATCAATCCACTTAACCCACACCGCTCATGCAGAACAGATGAAATTGGCCTTTCAGAGGGGGATGTACAATTAAATCTGTTGTGTATGAAGCCAAAGTTACCTCAGACATAAAAACCACAAAAACGAACTCTATGTCGGTATGAAGCAACGAACCTTCAAACAGAGATTCTACTCTCACAATAACACTTTTAGATAATCGAGCAAACGATGCATTATCTCCCAAGTAACTATGGAACCTCAAAGATGCAAACACACCATACAAATTCAAATGGAGGATTATTACACAACAAAAACCCTGCAACCTCATATCGAAAAGGTTCCTACTATGCAGCATAGAAAAACTTAAAATGCTGCAAGTTATCAACAGCCTATCTACAAACTGCATCAATGTCAAATCGGAAGTTTTCAAAATGTGCTTCCACAGGAAAAAAATTATTCTGGCTAAATGGTCCAATACTAAAAACATGTAACACAGAGAGAACCATCACTCTCTTCCTCATGCTACAACCAACTGAACTATGACATCCTGATGTAGGGAAAATATAAGACCTATCCATACGCCCTAGACATCACCATTTAAATAATTTATATATCTTCTCCACACACCTATCCTTCTATATCCATTATCACAAATACAACCCGAATATCGCCATACATCTCCATTAATCAATTCCCAAAACACACTGCATTACAATACACCCCAAACTAAAATAACATACATAACATATATATATATATATATATATATATATATATATATATATATATATATATATATATGTATATATATGTTATGTAAATTAGCCATGCTGATGACGGCTGTGAGCCAGAAACACGTGTCCATGGATTACTTTTATGAACGTATAAAATAAATAAAGAATATATATATACTAGCGGAACCCGTCGCCCGGCGTTGCACGGGAGAAAGTACTACCTATTGCATGACGTCGAATAAAAAAAGACACGGCCTATTGTTCATCTACCGTGTATGGGAATGTTTTAAATTAAAAAAAAAAAGTTGTAGTGAAAAAGAAAAAAAAGTCGTAGCGTAGATTGGGATCGAACGCTGAAACTGCCGATTACAAAACCTAACTTCTAAACCATTGTCCCAATGTTTCCAGTTTCAAATCTATGTGTAAATAACCGAATTAACCTAAGCTTGTTCATTGACCGAATATAAAGTTCAACAATGACAGAGTTTACGGCATTTGGTGATGAAGTAAAGGAGTTGGCCAAGATTTCTATAATATGCGTCTTGTAGGTGTATGATTTGGAAAATGTAAATATTTAGGGGTCTACCAGTATGTTGGCGCTTATTCAATTAAGTAGGAAGTCGATTCGATCAAGAAATTCTAGGTGCCATCTTGAATGATTACATCTCGCTGAAACTGTGTTCGTTAATTTCATTCGGTTAATTCCGGAATGAATGTAAATGTAGAAGTTATAGGTAGAATTACAAGTAACGTAATCTGATATTCGCGAATAATCATCGGAGTGTAAGGGAGCGGTTGTTAAGTTTTTGCGTATTGCTTAATATTATGTAGTAAAATAATGCCAGACAAATACAAAATAACAATGGGTGTTTTGTTAAAATTATACTGTGTTTATTAGTTCCCGGTGTCGATGAGAGTAGTCACAGTACAGAATTGTTAGGGAGAAAAGTTTTTACTACCACCTATATGGAGTTGGTATTTCGGAGAGTTGTGGCGGCCGGGTCGAATGTAATATTCGGTGTTAGTTTGGAAAAAAGAATAACAAATTTACTAAAACACGCTCGAGTAAATAAGTGTAATGTAATGGTGAGTTTAGTAGCCTGTGATGCATGTGGTTATTTTCCTATTCTCCGAGAAGGTACAGGGGAAAAAACGTCTCTACTTTATATATTAGATAAAATAAAAATATAAAATAAAAAATGTTATTTTATATTTTATATTAATATTTTGTTATTATTTTTGACATCATTATTTTTTTGATTTTGATTCTTAACAGTCCCAACCACGTTATTTTCCAAATTTAAATTTTAAATTTCTTTTCTTTTTTCTCCATTTCATTCTTTTAAAATATGATCTAAGGTTAAGATCGGATTTTAACTCTCCCTGATGAGATCTCAGTTTATAACAGCTGTTGATCGATAATATCGACATGCCAGTGTCGCAGATTTTGTACATGTCTGTGTAAATAAAAATAATCATATATAAAAGCTCTATTTGATATTGAGCACTTTTTATAAACCCGGTTGAAATTCTTTGGATTACTATCCTGTGAATGTTTACCTGGATTATTATTATATATATATATATATATATATATATATATATATATATATAAAATAATAACTCCAAATTACAAAATCCGAACCTTTATATATAAGGAATAACAAATGCTGACATAAAATACTATCACAGACTAACCCCATTTCAAAGCTCTCCGCCTCTGCATATCTACTCGAAAATGAACACCTTCATAATCGCAGTGACAACTTTGAATCAGCCACTTGAACACATTATTATTTCTCTTCCCCATTATTAATATAAGATACACAATTTCAGGATTAATCAGCTAGATAAACATAATCGCTGTTTGATCTGTTTTCAAAATTAAACCTTTGGCCCGAATTGAGTTTTTGGATGGTTCTTATTGTCAGAAAACACCGTTTTTTGACCACGTAAAGAAACGAAATTCATTCATAAATAATTATTTTTATTGCCATTTTTTAAGATTAAAAACAATTTAATAAAAATGGCTGCGTTTCGATTCGTTAAACCCATTTTCTGTTTTACAGCTGTCTGTAAGACAAACAGTATCAACAAGTAGTTTTTTTGTTCTAGAAAACACCACGGCTCTAACAGTTTTTTTGTTTTTTTTTTACTTGACCTCATATATCAAATGTTTTTTAAAACTTTTCTTTCAAGACAAAAATTTAAAACATGACTATATTGAAAATTATTTCAACAAGCAATATATCTTTACACAGGCAACTCCAACTAAATACTACTTGGTTATATATATTAAATTTTAAAAAAATAGATAAATATACGAGCACATAAAAATAGATTAAATTACGCTTTAGTTTTTCCACAATTAAAAACAAATTAAAAAAAAAATAAATTAATAAAAACAATAAATATATAATAATAAATTCAATTCCACCTTTTTTCTCCTGCTAACCCTAACCCTAAAACTACAGAGAAAAATAATTAAAGACCTTAAATAGCAAGAATAATATAACAACAACAAAAACTCCTGAAGACGATCACGAAGATCGAAGGTGTTGGAGATGGCCGAAAAAAGAACTCTCGGATCCATTCTCCATGAATTAACACCAAAGAGACCCGAAAATTATCTTGTCAAGTCAAGATAACGTGTAAGCAAATAACGAACAGAGTAAATTCCGTTGTCTTTAATCATATCATCACCATCAGCATCAGGTTTTTGATCACTCCTGGAGGAGGAGACCCCTCCCTGGTTTCCGTTCACCTTATTGGTGACTGTACTCAGGGGCTTTTGCCATAGTCGCCATGCTAGGCACTGCGGGTTGCTAACTCTATTTTCCCATAGCTAGGTGACCACATACAGCACCTGGTATTCACAAATGGTCACTCATCTAGTACTGACCAGGCTTAACGTTGGTTAACTTCGGTGATCTAACGGGAACCGGTGTATCAACGTGATTATGCCATATATATGTATATATATATATATATATATATATATATATATAAAAATAATCAATAAGTATTTAATAGTAAATATATTTTAAATTATTATCCACATCCGTATATGTTTCATCCTTGCAGTATCGTCAGTGTGGAGATAACTGTTCAGCCGGTGGCATGATTCGAAACCCGGACACGAGTCACCTTTTAACTTAAAACTTAACATCCTAACTAATGCGACAAACTATAAGAGCTATGCGAGAAAAAGAGAAATAAAGTCTACAATGTCTTTTGAAGCGGACACATAGTAAGGCGTCTAACAGCGTTTGGCAAATCACATGGACAGGAACTCGCATTTGTTGCTTTGATTAGATGGCTTATTTTATTTCTCTTAAAGGATCCAGCCAAAAGGGAGTGTAATGTATGGTTAGTCTGTTTCTTGCGTTTTTTGTTATCGATAGATTCGATTCTATTGATAGATTCGATTTTATTTTCGCACTCATATATATATATAAAATAAGTAGAGCACTCTTAATGGTAGTACAAACACAGCATGACGTCACTTGCTTTATATGCATCATTCCTTCTTTAATAGAAGTAGAATGCCTCGACATCAAGCCGCTTTTATATGTGTTAAATTATCATTGTTTATCGGCTATTCAAATATTGGGTGTGCGGTTAACGACGTTGGATGCAAGTTGAAAACTACTTGTAATCCAGGGTTTCGAATCGTACGACCAGTAGTGAATAGTCATATCTCTATGCTGATGAGTCCTGATTGAAAAGGGACGAAACGTATACGTACATAGATAATAAACAACAACAAATATTTTATATATATATATATATATATATATATATATAATAAATAACTAGTAATACAATTTGATTGGTACATTAATAGTGTAAAAATATGTGCAAATTTTAGGGTGAATTAAGATAATAGATAAAAAAGAGAGATATCCAGAGTGACAAAAAGAAACGTTCCCTTCTCTTTATTTACGTTATCTGTTTTTCTTTATTTTTTTCTGCCAACTCCTATTTCCTTTCATCCGTTTTCGTCCATTTCTTCATTCATGTCCCATGTTTGTCTCTTTGTATTGCCTCTCTACTCTACATCATTTTTTATTTGTCGGTTTGTTCAGTTTTTGCTTTCTATTCCCATTTAAATTTATTGTCAACATTGTCACGTATCTATTCTCCTTTCTTGTTCTCCATCCGTCTGTTTCCAAACATGCTCAACTCCTACATTAGACCAAAACGGAATTTAATGTACAGTCATTTTGTTTCTTGCGTTTTTGTCATCAATAGATTCGATTCTGACCAAAAGATATTTGATTCTAACTATCCATTTTTCATCGTTACAGAATGTTTTTAACAAGAAAAATGTATTTCAATTCAGTTTCTTTCACGACAAACGCATTATGAGCTGAGCAGTTCCGGTGGGAATGTCTGTTGTTAAACCATAGAAGAAACATGTTACAAGCAGCAGAGGATGTTGGATTTTCACTAAGGTCATTGGTTGATAACCTTAGAGGGGCTTGCTTTTGCTAAAAGCTGTTTGATGAACATGACTCAATTTTTCTGTGTTTGTTCAAGAGCTCAAGTTTGGTCAAAGGTTGTTGAGAGGCCAAGGTCATATTCTCAAGTGGTCGCTGGTGAATATTTGTAGATTTCAATCCACTTATGAATCCACTTTGTATCGCCTAATCTTTATATTCCTCGGCACTGCAAGCAGACTTTTAGTTATATTTCCAACTTAAATGCCAAAGGACCTGCAGACGCTCGTTCAGTGTACCTATTTACTTGCCTCCCCACTAGGGCAGAGATAGACATAAGGTCAGTTTTTATTGTAGGGGGAAATCCAGCTCATCAAAAAAGAAGCACTCTAGATTGGGGCCAAAAATAAAAATTGCCTCAAACTAGAAAGATTTCTACTTCACTGACCAAGGACAGAAAAGATAAAGTGTAGTATCAGAAAAAGTACTTCACTTTGCTCCTAGCCAAAAGGCCAGTGGGTCTTTTGACTTTGGTCAGCACAGCGTGAAGATTTCTGGCATAAAATTCAAACAAATTCTTCCAATTTTTTATAGCAGTGTCACGTGATGGGGGTGAGGTTCTAATCGCTTTGATTATAAAAATGCTACTGATACAAGGGAGACAAACCTGATTCGTAATTCTGGTTTTTTGTTGAAAAGTATTTTTCTTTTACTAATAGGTCGCCACTTATCAAGGCCAAAAGACACTCGAGTATAACGGTTAATGAGATGGATAAATTGTCAGAGAATATTATGAGAGAATTGAAAATGATGAATGGAATGAAGAAAATTTGATTACTTATGAAGATTGTTTATAACGAGTATTTGTTGCCATTAGATTTGAAGACGACATTGTTGTAGTCTGCAGAGAAGCAGTTCCTTGGTAATGTGTTCTACAGAATGGAAGTTCCTGGAAAGAAACTTGGTTCATGGAAATTCTGCCTGACGCTAGGCACACGGGGGAAGAAAGGAAAGATCTTTTCAATTTTGGTAGTAAGACGAGTTCTTGCTGGGAATGTCCTACAAAGAGGAACCAGAGATTGGAGCTCAGTCGAGCATCTTCCATGGAAATAACGATGAAGTAGAGAAAAAGTAGCAACGTTGCCCTTTATATTGTGTTCTTTGTGACGAAGGAAACACAAAACAAATGTGTTGCTGGTTGTAGGTCAAAGAAACCTTTTCTTATGCTTACTTATTATATTTAAAACTCAAAAACGTCTTTTATTTCGATAAACTAGTGAAATTAATTAGATTAAGTTCCACAGTGAATGGATGGGATTTAGCTGATTGCGGGTTGGTTGAGTGTATTTACGTCGAGGGGCACTAAAGCAGTGAGTTCATCGGACCTATTAGATTAGATACTCTTTTTTGGACCGTGTTTAACAGGGAGAGACTGGTGGATAGTGCACCAGCCCAAATGTGACAACAATACCATGGACGGCGGCATCGGGGGGGGGGGGCCGCTTTTTTACTTATGCCCCCCCCCCCCACTTTATGGTCATCAATAATGAAGTGATATATGCATGTGTTTAACCGGCCCCCCCCCACTTTTTAGGAGAGCCCCCCACACACACTTTTTAGGAGAGCCCCCCCCCCCCACACTTTTATAACTGTTCCGCCGGTCCTGAATACTTCATGCATTAGCGGATGGTGGCTTTGTAGACATATAGGATACTGTCAGGTGTGAGAATTTTTCTAGCACGGAAGAGGGAGCCCACTTTCTTTGCAGCAGCCTTAGCAATGTCTTCCATGTATTTGTTCCAATTCATGTTACCTGTGAATGTTGAGCTGAGGAGTTTTATTTTGTTTTGTTTTTTAACATAGTTAACCCCAAACAAGGCAGGTCGCCACTGTAGACGTAAGGGGCTACTAAGAATTAGGGTGTAAGTTTTGGATGTCATCCTAAGTTGAGAGCTGTTTACATTAGTTTTAAACTTCTGCATGTCGGTACGGTCGGAGAAACAGGGAGCAGGGAAGAAGTTCCAGAGGCCGGCAGCACGAGGAAATAAGCTATTGGAGTAGAAGGCTCTCCGACATATGGGGACCTCCACAGTGAATGGATGGGATTTAGCTGATTGTCGAGTTGGTCTAGTGCATTTATGTCGAGGGGGCACTAGAGCAGCTAGGGTCATCGGAGCACAATCCATTGAAGTATTTGTAAAACAAGCACAAGGATGCAACATTGTGACGATGGGACAGGGGCTAGAGCTTGGTGGATAGTGAGGGACCTATTAGATTACAGACTCTTTTTTGACCTTGTCTAAGAGGGAGAGACTAGTGGATGATGCCCCAGCCCAGATGTGGCAACAATACTCCATGCATGGGCGGATGGTGGCTTTATAGAGATACAGGATAATGTCAGATGTGAGGAGTTTACTAGCACGGTAGAGGGAGCCCACCTTCTTTGCTGCAGCCTTGGCAATGTCTTCAATGTATTTGTTTCAATTCATGTAACCTGTGATTGTTAGGTTGAGAGTTTGAATGCTGAACTCTCAGGTAGGGTGTTATTTGCCATGGCAATCGGTGGTTGAAGAATTTTCTTATAGTTATTGAAGTGGCTTTTGGCCTTGACAAGTGATGACTCATTAGTCAAAAACACCACATGGTCGCTAAAAACGTAAAAGCTAGGATATAAATTATTGGTTACTCTTACTATGTCAAAAATAAAAAACAGTTGTGTAACGCTGCCAGAAATCAATACTACAACTCATAAGACGTTTGAATTTAGACTTGCCATATTGATTTCTGCCAGTGTTACATCGCTGTTTTTCCGATTTAGGATCTGTATATCCCCATAAAACTAACGAATATTTTATATTCTAGCTTTTACTTTTTTACTTTTTTAACGACCACGTGTTTCTCGTATAGGAGGTCGCCATTTTGTCTGTTGTGTTATCGTGTATAGCATATAGGCGTTGGAAGAAAAAGAAAAGGACAATAGTGAAGAAACAGCTGGATTTACAAGCATACACATTTATTATCACATACACAGTTCGTCAATAATAAACATAAAGGAGGATTACAGAAACATGTAATGTCTTACACAATAATACACCAAGGAAAGAACAATAGAAATTACTACTAAGGAGAAAAATACATTACTGTTTCAAATAGAATCGATAAAAACACATGTTGCTGGGGTCAGAGATAGGCAATATGCACAAGCAATGAAATTAAAGGTACTTCCTTCATGTTGCATGTTTCTGAGAGTCTATGCGACTGCTATCAGAAGATGTGACCTAGAACCAAAGCCTGCTAGTGTTTGGGAAGGCATACTCCTACTATGAGCTGGACGAAACGTCTGTACACCTTGAATGATCAGCCAGAAAAAGAGAGACTCGTTTAGAATTTCCTCACATATGTAGAACAAGTTTTCTTAACTTTCAGACAGGAGAGTGCATCCCCTACGTTGGGCAGAATAAATCCCAGGAAGATAACTCGGATATCATTCTAAGGGAGATAACACTGCCCTTACACCCCATTCACTGATAATTTAGTTCACAATAAAAATAAGTAGCATTTTTCTTTTACATTAAATAACCTAAAGAATGGATATGTCGTAAAACATACAAATTGAACTAATTACAATAAAAAAAGGAAAATAAAGATAAACGAGTGACCTCCCCTTTAAAAATACAAACGTAGTTTAACTTGTATGACTGATAAAACAGAAAGAAACTTTTTTGTTAGTTTTAACAAAGCTATAAGTATACTTTGATAAATGCTTTTCTTAATTCACTGACATTTGTTTGTCTTCTGTTGAGACAGTATTTCTTATCTTCGACAGATAAATCAAAAACAAATACGAACAGACGCAGACAAAAACAAAAACAAAAATAAAACAAAACGTAAGAAAAGAAAACCATGGCATAAAAAATCTCTTCTCCAAATGAAGACTTACAAGAACATGATAAACGCACAGCACATTTTTTTTTTATGTCCTTGACGGAAATAAAATGCTAAACTTATTTTTCATGTTAGGTTCCAAAATTTTCAGCAAAAAAACAAAATACAAATCAAAAAAATTAAAAAATTAAATTAAAAAAAAAAAGAAAGATGATGACCAGCAAAAACCTCAAGAAAGATAACTCTTATTTTTTCTATAACCTTTTCAGTTTTACCTTTTATTTTACTGCAAATTTATTTATTAAAAAAAAAAAAAATTTTTTTCACTCTTCCAAAATTAGTAATTTTATTTTCCATCAAATTGATTTGTTCTGAAAAAAATTTTTTTTCACTCTTTCAAAGTTGGTAATTTCATTTTTCCGCATATTTATTTGTTCCAAAAAAAAAAAAAAATTTTTTTCACTCTTCCAAAATTGGTAATTTTATTTACAAATTTTGGAAGAGTGAATTTTATTTTTCACCAAATTTATTTGTTCTGAATAAAAATTTTTTTTCACTCTTTCAAAGTTGGTAATTTTATTTTTCACCAAATTTATTTGTTGCCAAAAAAAATAAATTTTTTTTCACTCTTCCAAAATTGGTAATTTTATTTTTCAGCAAATTTATTTGTTCTGAATAAAAATTTTTTTTCACTTTTCCAAAATTTGTAATTTTATTTTTCCGCAAATTTATTTGTTCTGAAAGAAAGAAAAAATCATTCATGACCATAATGCATCACTCAGCAGAGAACGGACATCATCTAAATACTTATATAAGAGTCAGATACGTACTGAGATTTAGTACTGTTGCCACACCTGGAAAAGTGCTGCTTAGAGCACTCTTTCTTACCTTGACAAAGTTCAAAATCGACTTCACAATCTAATGGTGGGGATCTCTTCTGTTCTCTATAGCTCTTTTATCACAGAAGAGACGTTGTTAGTCTTTCTCTACTCAATCGTTATTTCCATTGAAAGTGCTCGACTGAGCTTCAATTTCTGGCTGCTCCTTGTAAAAGAACTTGTATTGCTACCACTACTGCAAAGAAATTTATTTTCTTCCGCCGTGTATCTAACATCAAATGTGATTTCCATGAACAGAGTTTCTTTCCAAGAACTTACCATCTGTGGAGTAGATTACTACCCTGAGTGCGAAATTATGGTCATCCTCTAATCTAATGTAAATAAATACTAAAATCAAAGAAAGTAAGATAGAACGCAATAAATTCCACAAAATGTTCTTTTTTGGGAAGCGAAAATGATCGCTCAAATGAAGTAGGCTTTCTTGTACATAAAAAAACATATTGCTACAGTAAGAGAACATAAGTCACAGACGTTCTATTCTGCAAATGAGGTTAGGGTTGGGTTAGGGTTAGACGTTCTATTTTGCAGATGAAGTTAGGGTTGGGTTAGGGTTAGACGTTCTATTCTGCAAATGAAATTAGGGTTGGGTTAGGGTTAGACGTTCTATTCTGCAGATGAAGTTAGGGTTGGGTTAGGGTTAGACGTTCTATTCTGCAGATGAAGTTAGGGTTAGACGTTCTATTCTGCAAATGATGTTAGGGTTAGGGTTATACGTTCTATTCTGCAGATGAGGTTAGGGTTAGGGTTAGGGTTAGACGTTCTATTCTGCAGATGAGGGTTAGGGTTGGGTTAGGGTTAAACGTTCTATTCTGCAAATGAGTGTTAGGGTTAAACGTTCTATTCTGCAGGTGAGGGTTAGGGTTAGGGTTAGACTTTCTATTCTGCAGATGAGGGGATTTACTCGCTGCAAATATTTATACAATCTTGATAAGATTTTATTGAAATATACAATCAAATAGAGTCGATTATAGATGAAATTCCAATTTGGTCTTCTTGTCTAGAATGAATGGTGGAAGGGTGCAGAAAAAGAGTTGTACAACTGAGAAGATTAAGTGATAATGTTTGTCCGATGGACTCGGTCGGCTGAAGAAAGTAGTGAGAGACTAAAGGTCTTGGAGAAACTTGAGATATGATAGAGTGTATTCTGTATTAAAAGCGGATAAAACGTTTGAACATGATAAGCCATCTACTTGCATTGTTAAAATCTTTTATTAATTTTAAATTAGTAATCAAAAATTCAACTAAAATCAAGGGAGGCGGCGGTCGTGATGTGGACACCAGCGCGGACTGACTGTTGCACTTCCACTTACCGATGGGTGTATAAAACATTATATACCCGCGTCGTCATCACAAACCAAGGTTTTTTTCATTTGCTGATAAAACCCACTCGGACACCAACGTTTATAAATAAGGTTTATTTAAGAAGGACACACAGTCAAAGAAAAACATCAGAGAGATAGGTTACTCATATACGTGTGAGAGAGAGATAGAGACAGAGAGATAGACGGATAGCTTGTCTCGCTACACCCACCCACACTATGTGTGCTGCGCCCCGACTGGGGACACCACTCAGACACGTCTTTTCATGCTTGAAGTCTCGTCAGCAAAAGAGACAGAAAATCCCTGGCCGGAAGTCATGGACTTCCGTCTGGGGTCACCTCTGATCTTTTAGGTGTCACTCAAACGCTTCAACCCAAACACGACCCTTGTTGTGTAACGTGACAACCAGGGTGGGCCAAGTTCGAATTCTGTCAGTTCCATGGCACCACTTTTACTATGGATGTTGGCAACTTTTCCACGCTACTTCCTCTTGTAAAGAACCGAGAGAAACCAATGCCAACAACAAAATCGAGGCGGTTAAAGGTTGTACAGTTTTATGATTCTATACTAATTTCTTCTTCCTTTAACATAGCAGAACAGAAGTTGTAATAAGTTTTTTAAAAAAATTAAATAAAATTGTTACATAATGAAGGCCGCTGTTTGAATGGAAAAAGTTCGAGTGACACCTTAAAGGCTAGAGGTGACCCCAGAACGGAAGTCGACGAAATCATAGAGATTTTCTGTTTCCTGTCTAGTAATACTTCGAGGAGGGAAGACGTTTCTAGGATGCCATCCCCAATGTAACTAGGTGTGTAGCGTACTGCTTACCGTTGCAGATGCATAACAATTATACACCAAAATAAAACGGTCTTCTTTTTTAATACAATGTATACCCCATGAAAAAGTGTCTGCATAATGAAGTTAATTTTGAAAGAAGGGTTTTGTGCATTCCATTAATCGCACTTATTTTACTATGGTGATTTGGATTGGCTTCCGCACTCGAGGATTTTATTAATATTTAAGCTGTTTTATCAGTACCATGCTTTGTATGGTGTTAATCCGCTTCTTGATTCCAATTTCTCTAAGTCTTTTCCAAGTTTTTCGGGAGCGCTCTCCTCCTAACCAAGCATTGACAATAAAATATGAAAGACGACCAGAAGCACTGCTGGGATAAGCAGAAAAGAACAATCTCACTCCAAAAATTGGATATTAAAAAAATGAAAAAAAATAAGGAATGAAATAGCTAATATTGTGTTATTGGCTAAGAAACAGGACATAATCGTTATTCATTCAATCCTGGACAGCGCCCAGTTTTCCTGCTGACAAAATAATAATGTTGTCGGCCTTTTCCCATGTCTGTCCAGAGTTATCTCCTCTCTCCCTAGACTGCAAATCATGAATCAAACATAAATTATGACGCACCCTGATGTCTCAAGAATGTCTTTTAGTGTTATCATTTCACCCAGCAGAGATAGTTACTTCGGTTACTCTTATCATGTTGCTTTTGCTGCAAGCCATTTTGGGAAATATCTCCAGTCTCTTTTTCGATAGACAGTGTAAACCCTTATCATATCTTTTAGTTCAGGACTTCCCCACCCCCACCGTCTCATTCTTGTGTACCTCTACTCCCCCCCCTACCCCGATTCTTTGAAGTCCAACATCCAGCCGCAAATCATCTGGTAATATTTCTGAAAAGCTGCCCACAAAATCGTAAGCCACAGGAATTAGCATCAGAACGATGCTTCGTTGGACTTAGAATTATTGCATCAAGTGTCTGGCGTCCTTCCCAAATACCTAACTCATAAAGACGTAAAATACAGATCAAAAACACACACACAAAAAAAAAATTGTGAGGAAGGACAAAAAACATTTTATTAAGAATTTTGACATATTACATCATTAAGAAACTTTCCTAGACCCCTTATTGGTGAAGGCCAGAAAATTCACCCATCGTAATGCATGGAGGAGAGCGCTCCCGAAAAACTTGGAAAACACTAAGAGAAATTGGAATCAAGAAGCGGATTGACACCATACAAAGCATGGCACTTATAAAACAGCTGAAATATTAATAAAAATCCTCGAGTGCGGAAGCCAATCTAAATCACCATAATAAAATAATCTGACCTCCACTTCCCTCCAAAAAACACAGTGGTACAGGCGGCGACTTATACTACAGAAAATGATCATGGAGAGTCTATGACAGTAGAGAGAGTACTGAAATCATGAGGTTTATTGCCACTTAAGTTCCAGAGAAAGTGAATGGTTCGTATCACCGATAAATCAATGGTAGTGGCCAGATGGGATGGCGTGCTGAAAGATGTTTGTTCACATTACATTTAAATTTCTTCATGTTTGTACAGCGGGGAGAACAAGGATAGGGACGGAATTCCAAAGGCAAGCAGTCCGAGAAAATAAGCTATTAGAGAAGAATGTTTTCCAGCATCTGGGAAACTCTATGGTGAAAGGGGTGAATATTCCTTATGTCAAAAATCGACCGTTGCCCTTTTTAAGGTGGCAAGTCAATAAGGACTCAGTACAATCTTTTCTGCCATTCAACTTTGATTATCTCATTCCTCTTTGACCGACTGCCTTACTCCAAACACATGTGTTGTGGTTCTTCTTCTTTTCTGTAGCGGGATTCTAGTGCAGTCGGTAGCCAGTGGTGCAAAGTCATAGTTTACAATTTACATACATAATAAAACCAACACACAGATTAAGGCATTGTATACAGACGACATGTCAAACATGTCTCCGTGTAGTGTGTCGTTGGGGTCTCGTCGTTAGTGTCTCTACATTAGAGCTCAATTCCCATCTTTTAACCTCGGAATCTCAGCTAAGACGAACTTTGCTGTCCTAACCTTCTCCGTCTCTCGCTGAAATAATTCTCATCCAACGGTCAGACGCCCCCCCCCACCCCCACCAAATATATTTACTTTCCACCGGAAATCAGATACATCTGGTTTTCCGTCATCCTACTGCTGGAAACTGGCGGAATCCTTTTTTTAATTTTTTATTTCAGCTTACTTTCATTATTCGTTATCTGGCAACCCAGAAAGTCAACAAATAATTTTCATGTCGTCGCTGGTCTGTGGAGTTCAATGGATCGGCTGGTCTTTTTACTGTTATTCATTTTCCTAGCTAATCTCTCCTAGTTGTAGGGGAGTAGAGGAGCATTTCATAGTATCACATTTCACTAAAAATAAAAGTTTCCAAAAAGGAGAGATAGACTGCCAGAAAGAAATTCTCGAAATAAGGCGCATGCCCCGACTGGGAGCTATTAGAACCTATAAAGAGGTGGGGAATATTTATTTACTCCCCAGGAGTTAGGCACAAGGCCAGTTTTATCTTACTCCCACAAGTAAGATGTGACCACAGCTTGGGTCGAGAAAGTGGGGTTAAAAGCCAGCGCTCGAGAGGTGAGCACTCTGGCCATTTAAAAATTGCCTGGGCAGCCCCGTCGGCATTCCCCGGTAGGGGCGCCTCAGACAGTAAGCAATAAACTTACTCCTCCCCAAAGAGGGGAGGCGAAGCCTGGGAGGGTGGACCTCCTAGAACTGCACAGGACAGGCGTGCAGTATCCATCGGAACAGATACTACACTTTGATCTTAGCCAAAAGACAGCATTTATAAAGAAAGTTTTCCAAAAGTATGAATCTTGACATCCCGTCATTGAAAAGTAAGTCAATTATGTAATCACAATTTTGAATTATTTTCGAAAATACGTTAATAATCATAACCATATGAATCCGCTAGAATTTCTAAATGTGTTATCATCTAGAAAGCTACGACCACTGAACAACCAGCCGGTACTTTGTTGGTTTTAGATTTATTTCATCATGTGTTTGGCGCATTTCCAAAATACATCAGTCTTTCCTAGACACACATAGACACATGCAGAAAATAAAAACAACTTGTCGAAAAGAATCATTCTCTGAGAATCTGACGCAAGTATCAACTCTCTGACACATCTCTTCAGTTTTACATTTGAGATCAGTCTCTCGTTTTTTATTCCCTTTTGTTTTTTCTTGTAAAGCCGACGCGAAAGGAGGCCCGAAACATGTTTGTATATGTGAAGTGCAGTTTCCAAAACAGATAATTTTTCTTCTTAACTCGGGAGAATTATTCATCTTCTCATGAAAGGGACGTTTTTGCTTTATTTTTCCTCTTTATATTTTGAGAATATATATATATATATATATATATATATATATATATATATATATATATATATATATAAGTATAAATTTTTATTTATACAAACATTATTGGTTACATATGTGCATACATGTTTCGGTTGCACTTTCCCAGAAAGTCAACCTCATCAGACCAAGAAACCGAAACATGTATGCACATATGTAACCAATAATGTTTGTATAAATAAAAATTTATACTTATAAACAGCTCTACTTGTTATTGAGCACTTTTTATAAACACTTGAGTTTCTACGGATTTACATTTACAGAAACTAATACAATACATGTACTATATATATATATATGTATGTAGATAAAAACAAATATTTATATTTATTTGTCTCCCCTCCCCCCAATCTAGGCTGGGCTTTGTAGTGAGTAGAATTAGAACAGCCGTCATCGTGGCTTTAAATCAGGGGCGGGCAACCTTTTCAGAGTGAAGGCCAGATGAGACTTTTCGAAGGAGATCGCGGGCCGGAGTGAAAAACGAAATCTCAGAATTACTATATTTTGTAAATCTTAATTGAAACCTACTTTTACGTCTATGTCACAAAATGATATGAGTTTTATTGGGAGGTCCGCGGGCCGGATTGCAATGATAAAGCCTAGCAGGGTGATGGGCCGGACGCTAAGCCTTCATGGACCGGATGTGGCCCGTGGGCCGGAGGTTGCTCGCTCCTGCTTTAAATGCATGCTCCTGTAGCAGTCGAACACTCTGATGACGGCTTCCTTTAACAGGTTTGGTACCAGAGGCGATTGATACTACAGAAAATGATGATGGAGAGTCTACGACGGTAGAGAGAGTACTGAAATCCGGAGGAGGTTTATTGCTACATAAATTCCAGAGAAAGTGAATATATATATATATATATATATGTAGATAAAAACAAATATTTATATTTATTTATCTCCCCCCCCCCTCCCCAATCTGGACTGGGCTTTGTAGTTAGTAGTATTAGCACAGTCATCATCGTGGTTTTAAATGCATGCTCCCGTAGCAGTTGAACACTCTGATGATGGCTGCCTTTAACAGGTTTGATCTCTCGCTGGTTTACTGGGTTGTTGATACTGCCCGTGTGAGCTAAGACGTCGGAATTTGAGCTTAAAACATGACTTGTGTTCCGGGATTCGAGTCCGGCGACCGGTATGAATAATCATCTTTACACTGACGATTCCCGAAAGGATGAAACGTATACGTATGTAAATAAAAACATATACATATATATATATATATATATATATATATATATATATATATATATATATATAAGGGAAATCTTTGCTTTATTTTTCCTCTAGATATTTATATTTAGACAATATATATATATATCCTTATATATATAAATCCTTATTCTAATTTTGATCAAAATCCATTACATGATTTTGATTCTAGAAAATGTCAAAAATTTAAGGCTTAATCTTCAGGGGTCTTAAGAAGGAACTAAAATTCAGGGAATCTTGCTTAATTGGTCTCTAATTAAATTATATAAAATTATATGCAAATGTGATATATTCGAATTTTCAAATATGAGGGTTGTTCCCATATTATACCGCGTAAGAACCCTTTAAAATATCCCAAAGAAACTATTTGGGGAATATTTATCACTTGATGTCTAATAGCTATTGTTAAAATTTCACACAAAAAAATGGTGGTATCAAAATTTTTCACAAAAGTCTTCCATGTCATTTTTAACTCCTTTGACTAAAATTAAATTAAACGAAATATAGTCGACATAATTATCTTCTTACGGCTAGTAGCTGCGTTACAAAATTCATAATAATCAATTAAAATGTTTAAGAATATATATATATATATATATATATATATATATATAATGTATTATGTAATTATTCTTATTAGTGATTGCAGCGTTCGTTGTTTTTTTTTCTTACTACTACTTCGATTGTTTCACTTCCTAAGTGATTAAGATGCAGAAAATTGCATTATAAGTCGCCTTTAACTTTATAGGACGTATTTTTCGTTAATCTATATATTTTTATTAATTTTATGCGTACATAAAAGTAATCCATGGACACGTGTTTCTAGTTTCCAGCCGTCATCAGCATGGCTAACTTAGACAAGGATTGAACCTTCAATATTGATGTCTATAGTCCAGCTTTTTACCATTGGACCAAGATGCCCTGTCTAGAAATATGCACGATTTTTATCACCTTAATATTTAATGTATTTTCATGTAATTATTTTTATTGGTGATTGCAGCGTTCTTTGTTTTTGTTGTTGCTCACTACTACTTCGATTGTCTCACTTCCTAAGTGATAAGGATGAAGAAAAAAAAATATTTATGCAAACATTGTTAAAAATTACAGAATTCGTTTGTTTAATTATACCTTTTTTATTTTGTCAATTTTTCTGACGGTCTGATTTGTGATTCTTCAAATAACTTTTGTTGATTTGTTAAAATCTTTCACCAATCGTCATACCTTTTGTAATGATTTTCCTTCAAATAATTTCTTTTTTCTTTTTTTTCAATTTTTGTAAAGACGAAAAAAAATGTTTAGTTGTTTGTTTATCTCGAAATCTCGTCGCCATTTGAAGTGACCGTGTTCGGTTAACTGAGTGGGTGCAACTTTGAATATGAAAATGTGAGTTAACAAACAAAAATATGAGAAAGAATTTGAATGAGAAAATTTAGTATGATATAGAATTAATTATTTATTTACTTCATACAATTGGAAGAAGAGGATTTACTAATTAATTGACATTTATAGTAGCAACTAAAACGATAACCTAACCACAGAATGTCTCTCTCTTGTTGGAAGCCAAGGGAACATAACTCTCGCAATTTCTCAAGCCACTCTGACAAGTTAACTCCCTTTAATATGTCCATTCTAAATGTCCCGTTTTCCAAGCTAGATGTGGCTCTAGCTAATAAAGACAAAGAATATTTACTGTTTTTAAAATAATCAAATTGCTATAATTTTAAATAAATAAAGAAATAAATGAAGAAAGAAAGAAGGAAGAGACATGTTTGTTTTATTTATTTAAATAATATTTAGTTGACAATGACAATTATTTTTATGGGAGTAGAAAGAGTCATTTTTGATAGTATTGATTCTGACAGACATTTATTATTTCAAAAGAAATATCATTTTTAACAGTAAATTACAGATGTAGCTATTGCATGAGCGAACTATTTTGTGTTGGTCTACGTGACCGGAAGTGAGATGTAATTTGACTTGGCGATTATGAAATCATCGCCTCTTCACCACATGGCCGAATAATACGCCTATGTGCAACTAGATTCATACGCGATGAATCATTTGGGTGCGAAAACCAGCCCACGTGATGAACAGAACAATTGAGTTCGCAAAGTGTTCCTCTAGCCCACAGGACGTACCCTTTCCTGTTCTCCGACTGACTCAACATAAGCAGGTGAGATATCGAATCTCGGGATAACATTATTTCGTCTAACCGACATTAATCAGCCCATTGTACCATATTCGTTTTGTTCCTGTGTTTCAGTAAACAAAATTTCATATCTATTTAGTTGTGCTGCTATTGTTTATTTCGTGGAAGAATGGTGATCTCTTTTTGCTTATGTAACATTTCTATTTCAGTCAGATTCGGCCAGATGTATTATTCTTCCAAGTTCGTCATTCTGATTTTCTTCCTGATTTAATCTACAAACTCTAACTAAACAGAAAGCACCGTGGAATTTTAACAGTGTCCCGCTTATAATTTATTATTATACATGTGCGTGTGTGTATATACTTTTTTATTTATTTGTTTTATGTGTACCAAAATGGCTGACAAGTCCGATCTAGTCCTTGAAAGTCCAATCTGACAAGCTGGACAGTGAATGCTATTGGTTCTCGTCTGATTGTTTGCTTTGCTTTTTCTGACCTGTCCATATCTTTCGGCTTCAGCGATCCACTACATTTCATATGGTCGCGCATCGCTGTATACAATTTCGCTCCATGTTGTCCATTTCTGAGGGTTTTTTTGTTGTTTTTTGTTTTACTAATGTGTCACTGCCTATCAAGGCTCAGATGCCACTCGAGTGCCACCATGCAAGGATTGGAAACAACTGAAGGAATGGGAATAAGATTTCTTGAGAGAGAGGAATTATTTATTCCAGAGGACGGCTCAACTAGTATTTGTTTACATTAGACTTGAAGACAACCATGTTGTAGTCGGCTGGGAAGAAGCTTCGCAGTAATTTGTTCCACAGATTGGACGCTCTAGAAAAGAAACTTTGTTCATGGAAGTTCTGTTTGGTGTTTGGTACAGAGAAAGAGAAACGAAATTTCTCCACTGAGGTTGTAGTCAGGCAAGTACCTGCTGTGAATGTCTTACGAAGGGCGAGGGATTGGAGCTCAGTCGAGCACATACCATGAACATAACGATACAGAAGAAAGAGGCTAACAATATCTCTTATGTGTGAAAGAGGCTGTAGGGAAGAGAAAAGATCATCCCCCACTAGATTGTGAAATCGGTTTTGTATTCTGCCGAGGCAAGAAAGGGTGGTCTGAGCGGAACCTCCCGTTGTGGTAGGACAAATTTTTAAGACCATCTGTGAGCTCTTCCTCGTATTCTTCTTTGACCTCTATGTGAGCGTTTACCATCATTGAGTTCCCCATACATATTTCCTGGTCAGGAAAATTGGCGGCGATGATGCATCATTAATGAATAGAGATTTCTAGACAACTGATAATGTGTATATAAGCGTAAGAATTTACTTTCCTTTTGTAGCTTAGTCTGATGACGTAAGAGGTAGTGACTCCAATTGTTGACAGAGTTGACTTCGATCTCAGTTGAAATCACTGTTCATCTATCCACACTGAAGAGCTGAGATACAGCAAAACAATATATCGATGGATGACTATATATACATATATATATATATATATCTAAAGGGAGGGTAATAATTATATATATATATATATATATATATATATAATATATATAAATAAATATTAAATTATTAATACCTACAGACGCTAGCGTTTCAAGCTTATTGCTCTTATCAGTGCAGGAAAGTAACAATTTCAGATGGTCGGGAGGCGCGAACCCGATTCACAGAGTCAGCCTAGAATCTGCAAGCAGTCGCCATATCCACTCGGCCAACAGAAACTGTCACGTAATTAAGGGAAATTAAGATCTATATGTACCTAGAAGCGGGCACAGATAGAAGACTAGTCGAGAGTGTTCGACGAACGTATTCGGTAATGATTACCCTCATTTTATATATATATATATTATTTAAGCTTTCTTTTGACTATATATCATTTGCCTTTTTCTATGGTCCAGGAAGTTATCAAGAATGGCCAGCTTTTTTCTTTTCAATTCCATTTAAGTGCGTTTGGATTTACTTATATTTGAACATTCTCTCCATACTGCCCCTACGCAAAAGCCTTTTTTCGCTTTCTACAATTCATTGGACATCTTTTCAATGGAAAATTACCACCCGGACAAACCACATATCTTTTTTACGGAACTTCTCTTTCACTGCATTTTTTAAATAATATTTTTCATATATTTTTCAAATATTTGAACTTTGGTTTTTTCGAAAGCCAACTTATCTATCTGTATTTCTCCTCTGATGATAAGATCTCGATCTTTGAAAAGCCTTGGCTTAAGGAAAGAATAATAAACACTAGTTTATTACTGGATACACCTTGCATTGAACAATTGAAATTTGAAATAAATTGGGACAATCGTAGCATATTTATCACTCTTTTTTCTTCTATCTCTCTCTCTCTCATATATATATATATCTTCAACAAGACCAGGAAAGACTCTTACGAAAAAAAAAATATGGTTAATACCTTTTTATCAGTTTAAAGCTCTGATGAGGCTCGTTGTACCGAGCGAAATTATTGTATATATATATATATATATATATATATATATATATATATATATATATTAGAAGAACTACTCTGTGTTGACCAAGTTAGAGTGTGGGATAGCATCATATGCAACATCATGGTAGGGAGAGTTTACATTAACAGCAACCTTGATGCTGTCAGCTAGATATCTTACTCACCGAGGTATTCAGATATATGTTAATACTCTTAAACTAACGCTAATAAATAGATTAATTTAATTGTGTTACATGTTTGAAAATTGTCATTAGCTTCTTTAAGGGGCAGCCAGAGACGCAAAAATACTTCCATTATGTTCACATGCAAATTGTGCATGTGAATACAATTATATTGAAAGCACACTTCCTAGTATGTCTTCGTTTTTAGGGATAGACATGCACAGGCAGAGAGGTGTTCTCCTTGATTATATATATATATATATATATATATATATATATATATATATATATATTTTAATTTTCATTGAATCAAAGAGAAAACAGTTTTCAGTGGAGGGGTTGTGTCCCGAAGACGACCTTAATATTATCAAAATTTGCTGGAATTTTGGGAATAGACATGATCTTTGGTCATTTACGTATGGTTTAAATTTCATTTGAATAAAAAAAAAACAGTTTTTAGTGGGGGGGGGACCTCTTAATATCAAAATTTGCTGGAATTTTGGGAATAGACATGATTTTTGGTCATTTACCTATGGTTAAAATTTCATTTGAATCAAAGAGAAAACAGTTTTCAGTGGGGGGGGGGGGCACCCTCTTAATATTAAAATTTGCTGGAATTTTGGGAATAGACATCATTTTTGGTCATTTACCTATGGTTTAAATTTCATTTGCAGCGTTGAAGTGATATATTTCTTATATAGCCTGTGACCTTCACTGAGAGGTCAGTAGTCCACATGCCAATTTTCAAGCAATTCTGTCCAGCGGTTTGGGTGAACAGAAGACACAAAGATCATGCGGACACACACACAGACAAAGTTACTATTTTATATATAGAGCAAAGATGTACACATACATATATATATATAGTCATCCACAAATAGAGTGTTTCACTGTTTCACAGCTCTTCAGTGCGGCTACTCACCAGTTTCAAGCCAGGAATCAGATAGTCAAAAGTCCTACTCACTGACCTGATATTTATCTACCTCCCACAAGATAAGATGTGACACAAGGTTGGGAAAGTGGGATTTGAAAAAGCCAGCGCCCAAGAAGTTGAACACTCTGGCCTACAAAAAATGCCTGGGCAGCCCCGTTGGCATTCCCCCGTAGGGGCGCCTCAGGCGATTAGCAATAAACTAACCCTTTCTCTAAGGGTGAGAAGGCAAAGCCTGGGAGGGTGGACCTCCTAGAACTGCACAGGACAGACCCATATAGACCGGCGTAAATCAAGCCCCGAAGGCCAAGACAATACCAGTCTATAGGGTGCAGTATCCATCGGTACAGCTACTACACTTTGATCCTGGCCAAAAGGCCGAGTCACTGTATTTGCGCTAAGTAAGCAGCATGTGATATCATTTAACGACAGTGCTCTACCCGATAATGGGGGGTTTATATAGTCATACACTAACAGACTGTTTCGCTGTATCACAGCACTTCAGGCAGCTAGACTAGCACCCATCCTAAACCAGGAATTTAACCTACAACCATCTAGTTTATAGTATATATAGGTGCGTAAAAATACATGTTTGTGCAAATATTTTTTTAATAGATAGTCCAAACTATTCAAGGTAAAAGCTCAATGATTGTCAACATTGTACAACAGAGCATATATAAATAAACAATATTACGCTAAATTCCAGTTGTTATGCATATTCCATTTATTTCATCATTTTATTTGCGGTGTTGGAACGAATTCAACTGTTTGTGGAAAAGCATTTTACCTAAATGCTAGGCGGGCATTTTTTTTTCATCTCCAAATGTAATGCTCCCATAAACAGAGTAGTCTCAGGTGGATCAAAGATCCCAGTCTTTACTGGATAGCAGCTTTAAAGAAGAAAGAATGGATCTATAAACTAACAAATCCGGAGCTGATAAATCTAGCTTATGATCTTTTGGATGTTAGGGCATTTGAATCCGCCGGAGAATATCTTGCGACTATCCGAATATAACCAGTTCAGAGTTATTCGATCAATTATCAGCACAGTTTAGCAGTGAGTTTGCAAACTACACCGATGCTGTGTGAGAACTAATTAAAATAAAGCCAGATCGAAAAGAGGTACTCACAGAATTAGCTAACTGAATCAATCGACTTGCTAGGTTAACATGTAGAGATGCCAAGTTGAGAGAAGGTTCAGCAGTGCGGAGTTGCAACAAGCACAATTCCAAAGACAATTCCAAAGACAATGTCACGAGCGTTCAATGCAATTCCAAGACAATTCCCAAAACGATTACATAATAATTCTCAAAACAATTCCATAGCCGTTGCAATACATGTGCAAGACAATTCCGTAATAATTCCAAGACATTTTCAAAGACAACTTCAAGATGATTAAATTCTAATTCTAAGGCAATTGCAAAGACAATTCAACGATATTTTCGATACAATTCCAAAGACAATTCCAAGAACATTCCATGACCTTTTCGATACAATTCCAAGACAATTCTTTCAATAAAATTCGGAAACCGTTTCTATATAATACCAAAGACTATTACATGATAATTGCAAGACAATTCTAAAGACAAGTTCAAGAAAATTTCAAGATTATTTGAATTCCAATTCCAATACAGTTTCAAGATAATTTTGTTTGAAATTTGATTCCAAAGACTATTACATGATAATTGCAAGACAATTCTAAAGACAATTTCAAGAAAATTTCAAGATTATTTGAATTCCAATTCCAATACAGTTTCAAGATAATCTTGTTTGAAATTTGATTCCAAAGACTATTACATGATAATTGCAAGACAATTCTAAAGACAATTTCAAGAAAATTTCAAGATTATTTGAATTCCAATTCCAATACAGTTTCAAGATAATTTTGTTTGAAATTTGATTCCAAAGACTATTACATGATAATTGCAAGACAATTCTAAAGACAATTTCAAGAAAATTTCAAGATTATTTGAATTCCAATTCCAATACAGTTTCAAGATAATTTTGTTTGAAATTTGATTCCAAAGACGATTACATGATAATTGCAAAACAATTCTAAAGACAATTTCAAGAAAATTTCAAGATTATTTGAATTCCAATTCCAATACAGTTTCAAGATAATTTTGTTTGAAATTTGATTCCAAAGACTATTACATGATAATTGCAAGACAATTCTAAAGACAATTTCAAGAAAATTTCAAGATTATTTGAATTCCAATTCCAATACAGTTTCAAGATAATCTTGTTTGAAATTTGATTTCAAAGACTATTACATGATAATTGCAAAACAATTCTAAAGACAATTTCAAGAAAATTTCAAGATTATTTGAATTCCAATTCCAATACAGTTTCAAGATAATTTTGTTTGAAATTTGATTCCAAAGACTATTACATGATAATTGCAAGACAATTCTAAAGACAATTTCAAGAAAATTTCAAGATTATTTGAATTCCAATTCCAATACAGTTTCAAGATAATTTTGTTTGAAATTTGATTCCAAAGACTATTACATGATAATTGCAAAACAATTCTAAAGACAATTTCAAGAAAATTTCAAGATTATTTGAATTCCAATTCCAATACAGTTTCAAGATAATTTTGTTTGAAATTTGATTCCAAAGACTATTACATGATAATTGCAAAACAATTCTAAAGACAATTTCAAGAAAATTTCAAGATTATTTGAATTCCAATTCCAATACAGTTTCAAGATAATTTTGTTTGAAATTTGATTCCAAAGACTATTACATGATAATTGCAAGACAATTCTAAAGACAATTTCAAGAAAATTTCAAGATTATTTGAATTCCAATTCCAATACAGTTTCAAGATAATCTTGTTTGAAATTTGATTCCAAAGACTATTACATGATAATTGCAAGACAATTCTAAAGACAATTTCAAGAAAATTTCAAGATTATTTGAATTCCAATTCCAATACAGTTTCAAGATAATCTTGTTTGAAATTTGATTCCAAAGACTATTACATGATAATTGCAAGACAATTCTAAAGACAATTTCAAGAAAATTTCAAGATTATTTGAATTCCAATTCCAATACAGTTTCAAGATAATTTTGTTTGAAATTTGATTCCAAAGACTATTACATGATAATTGCAAAACAATTCTAAAGACAATTTCAAGAAAATTTCAAGATTATTTGAATTCCAATTCCAATACAGTTTCAAGATAATTTTGTTTGAAATTTGATTCCAAAGACTATTACATGATAATTGCAAGACAATTCTAAAGACAATTTCAAGAAAATTTCAAGATTATTTGAATTCCAATTCCAATACAGTTTCAAGATAATTTTGTTTGAAATTTTATTCCAAAGACAATTTCATGATAATTCCAAAACAATTCGAAAGACAATTCTAAGACCGTTTCAATACACTTCCATGATATTTTGAAAGACAATTTCAAGACAATACCAATACCTTTTTAATACCATTCCATAAACAATTTCCAAACCGTTTCAAAACAATTTCAAGACAATTGCAAGGGCAATTCCGAGACCGTTTTAATACAATACACTTCCATGATACACTTCCATGATATTTCGAAAAACAATTCGAAAAACAATTCCAAAACAGTTTAAATACAATTCGAAAGACAATTCCAAGACCGTTTCAAAACAATTCCAAGACGGTTTCAAAACAATTCCAAGACAATTCGAAGATCGTTTTAATACAATTCCATGATATTTTCAAAGGATAATTCCCAAACAGTTCTTAGACCGTTACAATAGAATTCCGAACCGTTGTAATAAAATTCCGAAACCGTTTCCATGCAATTTAAGGAGAGTAGAAAATGGACCTTGAGTTTACTTTCGGCAGTCTCGTAACTCTTGCTTCCCTTATTTTGTCCTTTAGTCCTCACATTCCATGACCGATGTTTCTGACAAAGGTGGATGAATTGCTGTTTTCTGGGTCAGAATCTATCCATCTAACACTTATCGTTGGCTAGTTTTTGACCTTGAAGTAGTGTTTTTTTTTAGCTCCTTACATCAAGTGGCTTCATGCCCTGTTTGGGACGACTTCCATGAAACAAAAATTCGAAAGAGAATTTCGTGATCCTTTTGAGACAATTTCAAAGACGAAGGCACTCTTACAGAGTGTATCCATTGTTTTATGAGACTGAAAGGAGGCCAACATCAGTAGTACTAGAATTGGTAGAAGTGGTGTGAATTTAAATGGTACCAATGGTCTCCATATTTGTTAATTTTCTTTTTCTCTCCCCCTTCCATTTACATCATCATATTCTTCCTTTCAACAGTCTAATACTCTTCTTCATCTTTACTTACTTTCACATTTTCTTCTTCATCAGCAGTCTCATAATCTTCTTGTTCCTCCCCTGGATTCCCCCACCCACATCGATACCCCACGGCAATGGCAGAGCAACTGAGAGAATCAATTATACAAACAAAACTACATACGAAATACCATACACTAACCTAAAACAAATTATAAACAAATACACTTTTAAAAAGTGACAAGAGACTTGGAACCTTTCCCATAACAATAAAGTACATTCTATAAAAACCCTCCCTAATGGGAGCTAGAATCCGGAAAACGTAGAGAGTAGTTGACCGTGTCCCGATTGCATATCGGTCACATGAGACTGACCCACTTTTCTTGATCCTGAAACAGGAACCACCACCTGAATGCTTGGCTTGCCAGACAAAATACACATGCAACACATTCTGATAGAATATGGTGACCAGACAACGTTCCAGCGACACCAGGAAAAATATAAAGGAGCTGTTTGAAAATATATTATTATAAATACATTATAGCCATCGATTACAGAGAGTAGAATGACCTAAATATGGCAACCACACAAAATAAACCCCAAAACCTCACTTATAAGTGTATGCATATATATAACGGAGGAACACTTACATTGTAAAATATGGATTTAATGAAAACGTTGAACTATCTTGGCATTAATATAAACAGAAACGGGTTGATATGCCGTTAAACTAAATCAATAATCGATTTTTGTCCTTTTTTCCTCTTCAAAATATTTTCCTCCCTCTTCTCTCGTACTCTTCTTCTTCTTCTTCTTCTTCTATTACTACTCAAATCACCAATTCTTTTTTTTATAATTTGAAACAAAATGATTGAATCCTCTCTTCTCGGAGCTCTCACGACCCGTCCACAGACAGCACACTACCCTCAGCCCCACCCCCAGCGCAAGCAAGCCCTTCCCCATCATTTAAGCAGACACCACGTATCTCTTCTCCTCCGATGGCAAATATCCGGATGATGCAGGACTGACCTCATACCAGTCACATTTCACCGTAGAAAGTTTCACTAATGGAAGGCGGACTCGCTTCCATACGGAATTTAGTCAGAGTTCAGAGCTGGAGAGGCTGATCGAAACTCAGACGGTGATGGCAGCAACAACTGGAAGAAGGGGAGGAGAGGGAGGGGGCGGTGGGGGAGATGCTTGTTCTAAGATTTTCAATTTAGGCTTTTAAGTTGCCTCCGTTTCGTAAAAAGGCAGGAGATAAATTTTTCACATGGGTGAACGAGCAAGCAAATATTTGAATGCAATAATAACTAAAGACGACATCTTTGTTTATGAACTTTTTTTTTTTTTAACCTTTTCTACTTTGTAACTTTTTTTTTTGTAATTTTTTTTTTTTTGTAATTTATTTTTTTATTGTAATTTATTTTTATTGTAATTTATTTTTATTTTGAGTTTTTATTTCGTTTCTCGTTTCACTCTCGTCCTATATTGTCGTTTTTTTTTTTGTTGTTTTATTTTGTTCAAAATTTATTTCCGTCTTTGCAGTATTCTGTGCCAGTTTGGGCCTATGATTCTGATCGTGTGGATGTTCAGGGGGCGTTTACTCTTTTATTTTATTATTTTCATTACTTGTCAGATTAAAGTTTCAGTGAGTTTAGTGAATAATTTCAATAGAAAATTATGTGAGGATGGTCTGCGGAGATCACGTGACACTCAAATGTTAACTAAACGAAAACTCGAGCCGAAAAAATATTTGTCGCTGATGTATACAAACACACTAGTGAAATATGGCTGTTATAAATAAAATAACAGAAAAAACTTTAAGAACTACTTACTTATTATTGAAAAATATATCAAATTGACATCCTCTATTTTATCAACAAACAGTGTAAACACAAAAACAGAAAGATATTACCAAATTCACTTCAACAACAAAAGCTAAAACTGAGGTCATAAAAATCACCTCCCAGAGACAGTCTAACAAAAAGGCGCAAAAAGCCAAAAATGTTGCTCACGTGGGGTGCTCTGAACTACGTCCGCCAAACCACTGATCAAACAATATAAAAGCAGATTTTGTCTCTCCTACACTTGACAGAGAACACAAATTCGGCTACCCTCGCCCTTGGGCGAGACGGTGCCAACGCATCCTCTGACTACTAAACACACACCCACACAGATACACAAAGGCTTACACTCCTATCATTCTTCAACACATACAACCTCACACTGCTGACAAAGACACACACACATACAAATGCCCAAACGAATTATCAACTCTCACACATACACATTCGTACAACCACGAACAAAAGGCGACACGCGCATTCACACACTTCGACACATGGCTACACTACGCACATACATACACATTCATAAACATCTACCGGAGAGGACTATGGGAAACGATAAGTATACTATACATTATGATTATGTGGTTCCTACATCTACCTACCTGGAAAATGCAGCAGTCAAACCGGACATAGTCATATTAAATAAGGCAGAAAGAGAGGCAACACTGATTGAGGTGAGTGTTCAAAATGACAGTGGCTTAAACAGAGCAGAAAGGGAGAAGGTGACAAAATACCAAGGCCTAATATATGATATGAAGAAAAACTGGAACCTACAAAACATCAACATTATCCCAGTTACAATAGGAGCTAAAGGCCTCATGAAGAAAAATTTAAAAAAGTATCTGGAAAGTATTCCCGGAAAACCAAGTGCAAAAGAAATCTAAAAAATTGCACTTAAGGGAACGGCCAAAATTCTTAAAAGAGCACTCGGTTGGAGCCTCTAAATAGCATGTGATGGTCTGGCATTTGGAAGAATGCCTCGTCCCTATGCTAACGAACACAGAAATAAGAAAATTTTAAAAAAAGGGGAGAAATCACAGGCATGACCTTGAAATGTACACTTAATGCTCTGTAATTTGTAAATATATATTTTGTGTTACTTTTAAGCTATGTTTTATTGTTAGTTCAACTTATGCATGTCTTTATCTTTCATTCAACTTTCATACATGTTTTTCTATGTTTTATCTGTTTGAAATATTTCTTTACACAATCATAATCTAAGCATGGATCTTAGAATTTTCTCTAAGACACAACACCTTACTAAGCTAAGGTCCGTACTCCTACAAATATTACCATACACTGAAATTTACGGGAAATACCCGAGTAGAATTTTTATATAAAATATAATTAAGTTATGTATAAGATTAGCGATTTTACGCTGGTGTGACGCCAAGGGGAGACTATCAGTGAGTCAGTGATATTAACTAAGACTAAAATCTAAGATAATGGCTAAAAATGGCGGCGATTTTTGACTACATATAGTAGTTAAATTTCTTAAATAAAAATAAAAATTAAAGATTTTATATTTATACATAACTAGCTAGCTTTGCCGGATTTCTATCGCTTCGCAAAGTTTGCTACTTGAAATACTTAAAGCCAAAATATTAAATAATAAGCATTTCATTCATAAGGTTCTTGTAAACACGAGACAAAAAAGCTTTCGCATGTATTAATATAAATAGATAAGCATTAACATTTATTTCTGTAAATAAATACATATTAACATTACTCTCCCCTGTAAAATATTCACAGCAAGAACTCATCATGCTACCACCACAACAAAGAACTTTTCTTTTCTCTCCGTCTGTACCAAAAACCAAACAGAACTTCAATGAACAAAGTTTATCTAAAACATCTCACCTGTAGAGCAGAATACCACGAGTCTGCTTTGCAACCGACTACAGCAGGGTTGTCTTCAAGTCTAATGTAAACAAATACTTGTTGAGCGGTCCTCTTGGATAATCAATTTCTCTTAAGTAATCTTCTGTCCATCCCACCAACTGTTTCCAATCCTCTCGTGACTGCGATCTTCGTCCAACCAACAATCCTTTTAACACTTATCCTCGAGTGGTCTCCGTACCTTAATAAGCTATGACTCATCAGTACCCCCCCCCCCCGAAAACGCCACACCTAACCTGTGATAGTCCCTAATGTGATATATTCTATTTTTTGCACACCATTTCTGAATAGGGGATACATTGGTTAGACAAATTAAGCTTTCAGACTTAGATTTAATAACCACAAAATTAGTATCAGACAAAACACCCTCCTCCCAAATAGCCAAACATTTCGGGCAAACAGAACATACACCAAACTCTCGTCCACATATGCACGCAAGTAAAAAGAAACAAAATGGATGTCAAAACTAAACGCACACAAATTAAGTCTGAACTCTGATATGGGAGTAAATATATAAGATTTCACTCTTTCCTGTCTTGATAGAGTATAAAACCGACTTCGATACGTAGTAGGGTATGTCCTCTTCTCTTCTGTACAGCCTCTTTCTCACAGGAGAGCGGGTGCCTGTCTTTCTCTACTCTATCGTTATTTTCATGCTAGGTGCTCGACTGAGCACCAATCTATGGTCCACCCACTGTAAAACATTCACAACAAAACTCGTCTAGCTACAACCACTGTAAATATTTTTTTCTTTTTGTCCTTTGTCTATCTAAAACTAAACAGAACTTCCATGAACAAAGTTACTTTCCAAAAACTACCCATCTGTGGAACACGATATAATGGGGTTGCTTCCCAGCTGACTACAACATGGTCGTTTTCAAGTCCAATGTTAACAAATTCTTGTTGAGCCGTCCTCTTAAATAATTCCAACCTTGTGTCACATATTCCTGTGGTGGGAAAGAATTACATAGCTTACAAACCCCAGTCTACACTGGCAGTTAGGACAGACGGTCCACATCTCTTATTTCTCTGCTGTATATATGTTTCTCCAATATACTTGTTATACCTAAACCCCATGTCCGTTTTTTCATTCAGGTCCCTAAACAGATCCACAACACTAATAAACGGATCATTATCAATTTTTGAATATATATTCTAAAAAAATACTGTTGTGCACATTATATTTTTGTAAATCTTAACATTTAAGGGTTGCATATATATATAAAGTATTATTTTACGAGCCGATCATTATGAATTTTGGAATATATATTCTCGGTAACCTGGTGAATAACATGGGCACATTATTTTCTTTGTTAACTGTATCCACCCAAACCCACCCCCCAAAAACCTTTTAATCGCCTAAACTAATGAAAAGATCATTATGAATTTTGGAATATATATTCTTAAAAAATACAGTAAGTAACATGGGCACATTATTTTTTTTGTATATGTTACATATACAAAAAAAAAAATGTGCCCATGTTACTTACTGTATTTTTTAAGAATATATATTCCAAAATTCATAATTATCCTTTTAGGCATTGTAGATATATAAATAAAGTTTTTTATTTTATTTACTTATATTTTTATGAACCGATCATTATGAATTTTAGAATATATATTCTGTGAGTAAAATGTACACTTTACCATTTACGGGGTGCATCTATCAAAACTAGCAGCTTCTGCCTAAAACAGTTAAAATAAGTTTGATACAAAAAAATTTAATAGAGAAAAGAATTGCTCTACATCAAATTTTGATTTATATTAAGTAATACATTTTTTTAAAAGATTGGTACACGCGTGTGAGCGTCAATAATATGTATGTGCTTGGTAAAATCCTAACCTATTGAACTTATTAGGAATTATCACAATGTACCCACGTTACTTACCCTGTTTCCTATATTCTAAGCAACAGGGTAAGTAACGTGGGTACATTATTTTTGTTGTTGTAATCTATACCGTTTAGGGGACATCACGGAAGCCATACCATACCCCGCAAAGAAAGCAAAACACATTAAAATTTAAAACTAATGGCATATTTATTGCTTATACTTGTCCTGGGAATGGTATTTTTCTAATATATAAATAGGTTTCGATGTACAAAATTTGTAAATAGTTTTTAATAAAAGTGGCGCAAAACTGTTCTTTGGAGCTCTTTCGACCACCATTTGGTAAGAAAATATATAATAAACTAGAATTAAGGGAATTCGGGAATTAAATTGCTGATGAAATGAGGAAAAGCAGTTAAAATAAATAAATTTAATATATTGATTAAAAACGCTTAAAAGGCGTTAGTTTAAAAGCAAGAAAAAGCCAAATAACTTTCTTCCAAAAAGAATCAGTGATCTTACAAAGTCTTTCTGTTTAAAAAAACAAAACAAAAGACAGCTATTTGAATGCCAAATTTGCATAACTATTTTTTAAACACTTCATAATAAATTAATGTTTGGTGCTATTCATTTGTAATTTTATTGTCTTATTTGTTCTATATGTATTTGTCGATACTAACAGTAATTCATTAAAGTGATTGAATGAAAAAAAGGTGATAGCGACTGATTCCAGAATTTTCAAATGAGAAACAGAATCGGCCCTATGCAATACCTTGAAACACTCTATTTTATATTTACTGGCACAGCAAGCATTATCAGCTCAATGCTGGCCAATTGAAGATTCCAAAACCGAAGAGATGTGGCACAAGGAACCAGGTTTACCCTGTTTAATTTTGGATGGGATATGCTGGTTGATTCAGGTTGAATCAATTGTGCTTAAGACGATAGACAACTCCCCAATGAAACAGAGGAGGAAATACCTGGGAGGCTGCATGTCCTAGACCATACCTAATCCCAAGAGAGAAGAGTGTGGTACGGCCATGTCTAGGTTATCGGATTGATTGGCAAGGCGAAATGGCTGGTATGAAAACAGCTGCGAGGCAGCTGTATATGAGACGTGTTATTTTTAGCGTTAGATTATAGATTTTAACTATGTGTGTATGGAGTAGAGTCTTTGGTAGAGGTTAAATGGAGCTTACAAGTTTTGGATAAGGTCATGACACGACCCCCTGGGCAAAGTTGACCTGAAGAAGATTGGATTTTTTGTATGGCCTCCTTGTAATGAGAATTGATTCTATGTTAGGTCTAATGACGTTGTGAACTATTAAGACTGGCCAAGGTCATAGGTAGATTTCTAAATCTAATTTATCTTTGTTACTTAGCGAGAACATTTTATCTTTAGCCTCCAACTCTCTCCTTTAAAATGGCGATAGCCAAAAGTCAAAGGGGGTCAAAAGCAATTTGAAATGAAAAATGGAAGTCTGTTATGCTATATCTACCTTAGTTCCCCAGATGATGATGACGATGATGATGATGATCATCATCATCACTGGTTTAACGTCCGTATTACATGGTGACATGCGTTGGACGGTTTTAAGAAATTGGCTTCCAAACTAACCTATCTCTGGTCACGTCTTTATTTATATCTCTTTCTCTCGGGTCGATTTTTATCACTTCCGCCAATGTTTTCCCTTGCCTTCCCTTGTGAACTCAACATGCTACCTTAACTGTTCTACATCTACTAACCCAAGAACTCTCATCCATTTTTTCAACATGGCCATACCATTGAAATCTCCTGTTCTGCACACATCTCCCTATACTATCCAGATTCAATCTTCCTCTTAGCTCATCAGATCTAAGCCTGATTTTAAGAATCACCTTACACATCCATCGTATCAGTCTCATATCATTTCTCTCCATGCAACGCATATCCTCAACTCTCACTGGCCAGGTTTCACTTCCATACATCATCACACTGCGTACACATGTCTGATAGACAAGTTGTGAAAAGCAACTTGAGAGATTCAGTTTTGTGTAATTATTGAAACTACTGTGCATGCTATACATGTTTTTATTTTTCATCATTTCGTGTCTCATCAAAATTAATTTATTTGCTGAACTTCGTATCTCACTGAACTCTTGGTCTCTTTGCTGAACTTGTTTTCTTCTCGTACTTAGACTCTGTACTGAAATACGTCTCTTTGCTGAACTGGGCAAAATTGATCTCTTTGCTGGACCTTGTTTTTTATCTATAAGTTTTTTATAATTAAAACCAGTTATTTATCTACCTCCCACAGAGGTAAGATGTGACACAAGTGGGATTTGAAAAGCCAACGCTCGAGATGGTGAGCACTCTGGCCTACAAAAAATGCCTGGGCAGCCCCGTCGTAGGGGCGCCTCAGGCAGTAAGCAATAAACTTAATCCTCCCCAAAGAAGGGAGGCAAAGCCTGGGAGGGTGCACCTCCTAGAACTGCACAGGACAGACCCATAGACCGATGTAAATCAAGCCCCGAAGGCCAAGACAATACCAGTTTATGGGGGTGTAGTATTCGTCAGAACAGATACTACACTTTGATCACAACCAAAAGGCTGAGGAGGACTTAAAACCAATTTGCAAAAGCATTTGTGTTGCGTACAAACAATACTAATATTTCAAGATAGCTGCTACTAGAGAGATCAACCTCCGTCAATTCCTGTGCTTCCTTCTTCACTAACCCGCACTCGTTCACCGCCACCGACAATAAAGCATAAAATGTTCATACATCCGTGTTTGTCGTCATTCTTTTTAGCAGAGCACGAATACAACATGTGTATATTCATATAAATAGTGTAATTTTTCACTTACCTTAATTTAGGAAACCATATTTTTTTTGTTTTCTGTGGAGAGAAATGTGTGATGTTGGTAGTTGTTCCAAACACAGAGATGGATGTGCATGCAAGTGGGGATGAGTGTGCAGTAGAAGATTTCCGTTTCTGGTTCAATCCCTCGTTTTTCCTCCTTCTTTGAAAAAAATAATTAATAGAGAATTGTCCAAAAAGAAGAGGATTTCGTTTCTGTCTTGATTGTTGAAATGCTTGAGGTTAGTTTATTTTCAGTTCCTTTTGGTTTTCTGGTACGTGTCTGCAAAAAGAAAAATAGCGAAATACGAAAATGACGAAAAGTTGTTAGAAAGGAAGAAAGGTTTCTGCGAAAATGGTCAAAGAAAGATGGAGTAATATATATATATATATATACTTATATATATGAAATAAAAAAAGAGTGAGGGGGGAGAAATAGCGTGTGTGCGTGTGGAGAGAGAGAGAGAGAGAGAGAGAGAGCAAACAACCGGAAGTGTTCAAGTCCTCTTTCTTTCTGTCAATATTGAGTGGAGGTAAGAGAGGAAATGAAAAAGAAGTTTTGTAATTAAAATTTATATTGATGGTAGATAATAAAAAGGAGTGGGTTAAAACAAAAGAAAGACGAGAAAGAATGAAAAACTTAAAGAAGAGAAGAAGAAAAGAAAAAGAACGAAAAATTAGAAGAAAAAAAGAAATAATCAAAGAAAAAGGAATGAAACCCGAGAAGAAATAAACTAAAAAAAAAGTAAACTTGAAAGAAAAAGAACGGGGTACGATAAATAATTTAAAAAAAAACACGAAAAAAATAAAAGAATAACATGAAGAAAAAAATTAAAAAATCAAATAATTAAAAAAGACTGAAAAGATTGAGAAAGAAGAAAAGATCAAGAAAAAATCATGGTATAGATAAGGTGAAGGAAAAAGAAAGAAAGTAGGACAAAAATGACAGGAGACAGATGAAGAAAGACAGAGAAATTAATAAAATATGTAGACGAAAAAAAAAACTGAATAAAAAAGAAAAGCTGAACAAGAAAAGGTTAAGAAAGATGGACAATTTAGGAAAGAGGGGGAAAGAGAATGATTCAGGAAAAGTTAATAAAGTAAAAATGACAAATAGAGAAGACAAAAAGGAAAATGAATAAAAGAAAAGAAATATAAAAGAAAAATAATAAGAAAAGATGAAGAACATAGACAGAAAAAAAAGGAAAACATTGAAAAACGATGACGAAAAGGCGGAAAAAGAAAGAAAAAGTCGAAAGAAAAAGAAAGAAATATTTGGAGAAAAAGATGACGAAAAATACAAAAGAAAAAAGCGGGAAAATAAAAACAAAACGAAAAAAAAACCCAGAGAAATACGAAGGAAGAAAATGAATAAAAATAAGAGAAAAAGCGGAAAAGTCGAAAGAAAAAGAAAGCGAAAGGTAAAGAAAAATGACGTTACGATCTGGGAAAAAAAAGAAGAAAAAATCGAATAAAACTGAAGGATAAACACAAGAACAAAAAGACAGAAAGAAAGAAGAAAGAAGAAAACAAAGAAAATCTTAATTAAAAAGACGAGGAAAGAAAATATATCAAAAAGTTACAGAAAAAGAACAAAATATAAGGAAAAGGAAGATAAAAAACTGAATAAAAAAGAAATAAAATAAGAATAAAAAGAAATAAAATAATAAAAAGAAAGAAAATAAGAATAAAAAAGAATGAAAATAAGAATAAAAAGAAAAGAAAATAAGAATAAAAAAGAATGAAAATAAGAATAAAAAAGAAAATAAGAATAAAAAAAGAAAATAGGAATAAAAAGAAAGAAAATAGGAATAAAAAAGAAAGAAAATAAGAATAAGAAAGAAAGAAAATAAGAATAAAAAAAGAAAATAGGAATAAAAAGAAAGGAAATAGGAATAAAAAAGAAAGAAAATAAGAATAAGAAAGAAAGAAAATAAGAATAAAAAAGAAAATAGGAATAAAAAAGAAAGAAAATAAGAATAAAAAGAAAAGAAAATTAGAATAAAAAATCTGAAGAAAAAGGAAACATTGAATAAAACAAAACGATAATGCCAAAGAAAAAAGTAGAATAAAAATACTGGAAAAGAAAAAATAGAAAGAAAATTAAGTAGAAAAAGAAAAGCAAATCATTAAAACAGGAAGAAGAGTCTTGACCAATGTAGACAATGTGGTGTGGCCATTTATAAGCATAATGGGTAATAATTTGCTATCACCCTTTACAAACATTAATATATTTTTTAATATTCAAGTGTTATTAGGCCACATGGTTTTTAAATGCGTCTAGCATCTCTATTAAAAAGCTCTGTCTGTCAGTACGTCCATATATCATGCTTGAAATAGCATTTTCATCACTAAACATGCAGATGGAACGGATACATCTTATTTTAAACTAGCAGGACCAGTGTTCCGACGTTGCCCAGGAAAATTGAGGAACCCAAGAAACTCCTGCTTCCATTCTTAAGTATAAAAGTCAAACCCGCTTTTATGGTGTGACTGGACTAATTAAAGTAATCGTCGAACTGATTCTCTTTGTTTATTTGTCTCCGTCTGTCTCTCTCTTTCTCACTATACTAAAACAATGCTTATTATGCATACACATAATATTCTAAACGATCTATGTATTATTGTAAAACAAATCGGACGCCATTGTTAATGTTCTTTAACAAACGAATTTATGAAACTGTAGCAAAACGAAAGTTTATCCTGTGAATTTTTTTATGGTGGTGACGGTGGGGAGAGTCACAGTAGATAGCAGACAGGGAGTGAATCATTGCCACAATGATCATACTTGACGCAGAACTAACACCTTCTCATATACTTATACTATTGAAATTAAATGGTTACACGTGGAATAGGCCAATATAAGGCCAAATCGGAGCCCTTGTAGAAGTCACATGAACCCCTCGCTAAACACTCATATAAACACTGACTCAAAAAATTTGAAGTCATTTCTTTTGCACGATTTTGTTCACAACAAACTCTCAACCTTGACCTACCGATCAGTGTCTTTCACCTTGTGTAACTTACTGTTCTCTCTGGACCCTACACAGTCAGCAGCGAGCTGCTCCTACTATCAACACATGTGTCACCCGACCCAAACAACATAGGAGAAGCTAAAACTGCTAGTTAAAGCTGATGTTACTACAGACTGACTGTCTTGTGTTCAAACTGAAACATGATTTTTACTGGTGTGTAAAGATGAGGTTAAAAATGAAAAAAGATGGAATTTTTCATTAAAAGTCAAGTTAGAGTTAGAGTTACATGTACAGAAACTTGCGTCATGGGAATAAGTAAATAGCAGAGAAGCTAGAAAGTTCCTGCCTCTTGAGAGGTTAGGCATTGAAGTGATCGGACATGGTTTTCTAGGCTCTCACCACCATGTGGAGGGAGAGGGTCGTGTGGTGAGGCAGTTATTCTGGACATACTTGTTGCAAGTTGCTGCAAGGAGTAAATAAAAAAGAGCAAATATTTGAGTTATCTGGTATTTTTTAATTGCTTCTATTATTACAAAGAAAGAAAACAACATCTTTACTACTGCTACATTACTACTCCGAGACGTCACTATCTAATGAGCCAACACGTAAGTACATGTCAAAGAGACGACAGTCGTTTCTGTCGATGAAAAAGATGACAGACAAAATATTGGGTTCAAAGAACCCCCACACGTTGTTACAAAACAAGCTAAGTCCTGCAAATCCACATCGTTTGCAAATCATTCACAACAAAAACACGTCTAGCTACAACCACTGTAAATAATTTTCTTTTCTTCCTTTGTGTATCTATAACTAAACGAAAATTCCGTTAACAAAGTTTCTTTTCAAGAACTGCACGTCTGTGAAACACGATACAACTGGGTTGCTTCACAGCTGACTACAACATGGCCGTTTTCAAGTCCAATGTTAACAAATTTTTGTTGAGCCGTCCTCTTGAATAATCAAATTCTGGCCAGTTTTAACAATCGTTACCAATTCTCGTAGTGTTGTCTCTTCGTCCATCTGACAAACTCTTTAACCCTAATCCTCGAGTGGCCTTTGGGCCTTGATAAGCGGTAACTCGTTAGTAAATAAAAAAGATATTGTAAAGTCTTAACTTCAGATGTGTTGATATGTCCCGCCTTCTTCATGCCTTTTAGTATTCCAAATGCAGACGTTGGCACTTCTTAATATTCTGTTAATGTCAGATGAGGATCCTAAAACCACTGAGCCAAGAAACATGAAAGTTTTTTTTTTCACCCGTTTTGTTGTCTATTGAGATGTTATCGCCAGAGGAGGAGGTTACCTGCATATTTACACTGCCCTCATCAACATGGATATGTGTACTATATTTCGGTTGCATTACCCTTCAGTCTTCTTCAGATATATGGTTTATTGATGTACGGTGATGATTTTCCCGTGTTCAAATATAATGCATATTGATTATTTGTTCACGTTCATGCTTCTTACAAACTTAAATCTGATCTACGGATAATAGTCGATGTTCTACATAACACTGTTGTTGGATCTGTTAATATTAAGCCTCTTTCTGATATCTGTATTTCTTAGTCTATCAAGTAAAATTACTCCAAGGATAGTTCTTAAACATTTAATTTCAAAGACATTGAGATTCCTCTCATGCTCTACCAGTATAGTCAATGTTTCACTTCCATATCCAGTAATAAGAACTGCCAATGCATTGTAAAGTCATAACTAAAGAGGCGTTGATATTTGTCTTCATTTTCTTATCGATTAGTTTTGTCTTCTTTTTCTTATCGATTAGTTTTGTCTTCTTTTTCTTATCGATTAGTTTTGTCTTCTTTTTCTTATCGATTAGTTTTGTCTTTTTCTTATCGATTAGTTTTGTCGTCTTCTTCTTATCGATTAGTTTGTCGTCTTCTTATCGATTAGTTTTGTCTTCTTCTTATCGATTAGTTTTGTCTTTTTCTTATCGATTAGTTTTGTCTTCTTCTTATCGATTAGTTTTGTCTTCTTCTTATCGATTAGTTTTGTCTTCTTCTTATCGATTAGTTTTGTCTTTTTCTTATCGATTAGTTTGTCGTCTTCTTATCGATTAGTTTTGTCTTTTTCTTATCGATTAGTTTTGTCGTCTTCTTCTTATCGATTAGTTTGTCGTCTTCTTATCGATTAGTTTTGTCTTCTTCTTATCGATTAGTTTTGTCTTTTTCTTATCGATTAGTTTTGTCTTCTTCTTATCGATTAGTTTTGTCTTCTTCTTATCGATTAGTTTTGTCTTCTTCTTATCGATTAGTTTTGTCTTTTTCTTATCGATTAGTTTGTCGTCTTCTTATCGATTAGTTTTGTCTTTTTCTTATCGATTAGTTTTGTCTTTTTCTTATCGATTAGCTTTGTCTTCTTTTTCTTATCGATTAGCTTTGTCTTCTTTTTCTTATTGATTAGTTTTGTCTTCTTTTTCTCATCGATTAGTTTTGTCTTCTTTTTCTTATCGATTAGTTTTGTCTTCTTTTTCTTATCGATTAGTTTTGTCTTCTTTTTCTTATCGATTAGTTTTGTCTTCTTTTTCTTATCGATTAGTTTTGTCTTTTTCTTATCGATTAGTTTTGTCTTTTTCTTATCGATTAGTTTTGTCGTCTTCTTCTTATCGATTAGTTTGTCGTCTTCTTATCGATTAGTTTTGTCTTCTTCTTATCGATTAGTTTTGTCTTTTTCTTATCGATTAGTTTGTCGTCTTCTTATCGATTAGTTTTGTCTTTTTCTTATCGATTAGTTTTGTCTTTTTCTTATCGATTAGCTTTGTCTTCTTTTTCTTATCGATTAGTTTTGTCTTCTTTTTCTTATTGATTAGTTTTGTCTTCTTTTTCTCATCGATTAGTTTTGTCTTCTTTTTCTTATCGATTAGTTTTGTCTTCTTTTTCTTATCGATTAGTTTTGTCTTCTTTTTCTTATTGATTAGTTTTGTCTTCTTTTTCTCATCGATTAGCTTTGTCTTCTTTTTCTTATCGATTAGTTTTGTCTTCTTTTTCTTATCGATTAGTTTTGTCTTCTTTTTCTTATCGATTAGTTTTGTCTTCTTTTTCTTATTGATTAGTTTTGTCTTCTTTTTCTCATCGATTAGTTTTGTCTTCTTTTTCTTATCGATTAGTTTTGTCTTCTTTTTCTCATCGATTAGCTTTGTCTTCTTTTTCTTATCGATTAGTTTTGTCTTCTTTTTCTTATCGATTAGTTTTGTCTTCTTTTTCTTATCGATTAGTTTTGTCTTCTTTTTCTTATCGATTAGTTTTGTCTTCTTTTTCTTATTGATTAGTTTTGTCTTCTTTTTCTCATCGATTAGTTTTGTCTTCTTTTTCTTATCGATTAGTTTTGTCTTCTTTTTCTTATCGATTAGTTTTGTCTTCTTTTTCTTATTGATTAGTTTTGTCTTCTTTTTCTCATCGATTAGCTTTGTCTTCTTTTTCTTATCGATTAGTTTTGTCTTCTTTTTCTTATTGATTAGTTTTGTCTTCTTTTTCTCATCGATTAGTTTTGTCTTCTTTTTCTTATCGATTAGTTTTGTCTTCTTTTTCTTATCGATTAGTTTTGTCTTCTTTTTCTTATCGATTAGTTTTGTCTTCTTTTTCTTATCGATTAGTTTTGTCTTCTTTTTCTTATCGATTAGTTTTGTCTTCTTTTTCTTATCGATTAGTTTTGTCTTCTTTTTCTTATCGATTAGTTTTGTCTTTTTCTTATCGATTAGTTTTGTCGTCTTCTTCTTATCGATTAGTTTGTCGTCTTCTTATCGATTAGTTTTGTCTTCTTCTTATCGATTAGTTTTGTCTTTTTCTTATCGATTAGTTTGTCGTCTTCTTATCGATTAGTTTTGTCTTTTTCTTATCGATTAGTTTTGTCTTTTTCTTATCGATTAGCTTTGTCTTCTTTTTCTTATCGATTAGCTTTGTCTTCTTTTTCTTATTGATTAGTTTTGTCTTCTTTTTCTCATCGATTAGTTTTGTCTTCTTTTTCTTATCGATTAGTTTTGTCTTCTTTTTCTTATCGATTAGTTTTGTCTTCTTTTTCTTATCGATTAGTTTTGTCTTCTTTTTCTTATCGATTAGTTTAGTTTCAATGATTTCAAGTAGAAATTAATTTGCAAAGTGATAGCGAGCGAGTGAGCGAGCAGGTGGACGAAGACATTTTCAGATATTGAAAAAATAAAAGAATAGTTAAATCACAGAAAGACAAAGGCATAGTTAAATTAATTTTAAAAAAAGAAGACAAAAGCAAAATAAAAATGGAAGTAAAGACTCCCAGGCAACACCGGATATCGTTTATTTTAGTGATCATAAATTCAGAAGTTGCTGTTCTATTCTTCTAATGCCCGATGAGGATTCTGGAACCACTGATCCATAAAGCATGTCGCTATTTTCGTACCCGATCAGTAATACAAACTATCAGAGTTTTGTCAAATTTTCACTTCAGACGTGTTGATATTTTATTTAATTTTTTTTTATTGAAATCGCTCCAGACAAGTCATGAAGCCACTTGATGCAAGGAGCTAACAAGAGCGAAATATGATTATCGCAAAGACAGGAGATGCCTATTGACCGTAGTCTTGAAAAGACCAAGGCTATAACTAAGAGGAAAACAGTCAGCAGGAAGAGAGTTCCACAATCCTACAGTTCTTCAAAACAAGCTACTGAAATAGGAAGCTGTATTACAATGAGGTATCAAAACAGAAAATTGATGGAGACCACTAGACCAACGAGCCAGACGAGCTGGAACAAAAGAAGCAGGGAATAGATCACACAATTCTGAAGAACACATGCTGTAATAGCACTTATAGAAAACACTGAGACTAGCAACATCACGTTTGTGAGAGAGAGAGAGAGAGAGAGAGAGTGCAGAGAAGAAGAAAGGGTAGGGCCAATCAAATTACAGATACGTTTCTGCACCTTATCAAGAACCCTAAAGTAGGACATAGATTCACTAGCAATAAATATGACAACAGTACTCCAGGCAAGGTCTGATAGTAGATTTTTTAAAAACAGAGAATAGCCTCAGGTGTGAGAAAATGCTTGGAGCGATAGAGAGAACCGACTTCATGAGAAGCAGAAAGAGCAATGGGTCTAATGTATGAACCCGAAGAAAGATTTGATAAGAGAGAAAGACAAATAATTTTCAGAGTCGATTTCTCCTCAAAAGCAGAGCCATCCATGAGAATCTCAGGAAAAAAGGGACACACCTACGATTGAAATACACGAGCTGAGTCTGAACTGGATGAAATGAAACAAGCCATTTCATACCCCAAACCACAACTGAACTCAGGTCAACTTCTAGATCAGCTGCATATTTCAACTGATCCAAGGGAGATGGGCGAGAAGCAACACCAGAATAGAGAGTGGTATTATAAGCATACATGTTAATTGTCTGAATAATATTCTATTTTAGAGGTAGACATTTTTGTCAACCAGTCTAGTAATCCTTATTGGGCTCTTGAAGGGCTTATTTTTTTTTAGCTAGCTTGTTTGGGGTCCAGGTGATTGAATGCTAGTGGTTGGGTCTCTTTCAGGCTTCGTTTGTCTTGAAGTGATTCTATCTTTCTCTCCCTTTTTATTATTATGCCTTCTATATCAATACGAACAATCAGAGCATTGTAAAATTTTACCTTCAGAGGTATTGATATGTCTATGGATAAAAGTTTTGAACTCAACAAGAGCAGATATCATCATTTAGGATGAGTACGACTTCTTTAATATGGAAGCCTTGGGATTTGGTGAATATCAGATTTGGTAAAAATGTTAGATTTGAGATTTTCCACACCGTAGGCTTGATATTACAAATGAAAAAAAAAAAATTATAGCGAAGATTTAACGGAGACTTTCGAAATAATTAATGGGATTTCTAAATATGGAACCGAGATTTTTCTTCATATCTCATCTCGCACTGGAGATTTATTGGCAAGACAAAATTTTAAAATTTTTTTTTTTTCAAACAATTAGACTAAGATGCGACTGTGCATCCGATTGGGAGGCTTCATTCATCGGTTGGTCAGTCACATTTAAAGTTAAAATAGCATTTCTCTTTGTCCGTTATTTTTAAGTTTAAAATAGCATTTTCCTTGGTCCGTTATGCTCAAGTTTGAAATAGGATTTCGCTTGATCTGTTATGTTTAAGTTAAAAATAGCATTTCCCTTGGTCTGTTATGATTAAGTTAAAAATAGCATTTCCCTTGGTCTGTTATGTTTAAGTTAAAAATAGCATTTCCCTTGGTCTGTTATGTTTAAGTTTGAAATAACATTTACCTTGGTCTGTTATGCTCAAGTTTGAAATAGGATTTCGCTTGATCTGTTATGTTTAAGTTAGAAATAGCATTTTCGTTTGTCTGTCATGCTTCAGTTGAAAATAGTATTTTCGTTTTTCTGTAACGCTTAAATTTGAAATAACATTTTCGTTGGTCTCTTATACTTAAGTTCGGGGATGGCACAGTGGCTAAGTGGTTAACGATGCGGACTGAGGACCTGGGTGTGCCGGGTTCGAATCCAGTTTATTCCACAGAAAAACCCACACCGACTTTGTGTCAAACCTTCTGGAGAGGAGGTATAGTAAATAAAATACTTAAGTTTGAAATAACCTTTTCGTTGGTCTGTCATGCACGATTAATTTTGAAATAACATTTTTGTTGGTCTGCCATGCTTAAGTTTGAAGTAGCATTAGTTGGACGACTTTTAGAAATTGACTTCTAAATTAACCTAACCCTGGCCTGAACTTTATTCATCCATCTTTCTCTCGATCTCATCCTTATCACTTCCTTCTATGTTTTCCTAGGCCTTCCATTGTGAACTGGACCTGTTACCTTAACTGTTCTACATCTACTGACCCAATAACTCTCATCCATTCTTTAAACGTGACACTACTATCAAAGTTTCCTGTTCTGCACAATCTTCCTATCCTGTCCAGATTTGATATTCCTCTGAGGTCATCAGAACTAAGCCTGTTTTAAGACTCACATTAACCTATATATCGTATCATTCTCATATAATTTGATTCATGCAACACATGTCCTAAACCCTCACTGGCAAGGTTTTGCTTCCGTACTTCTTCATACTGCGTATACATGCCTGATAAACTATTTCCTTGATAGACAATGATAACGCTCTGCTTGTTAGTAATGTAGTAATGGCAGAAGTTCACTGAACTTTCTCCATCCACTCTGAAAAAGAGAATACTAAATAAATTATTTAGGCCTTTAAATGGTGCATGTGTCCAGGATTAATACTCGAGATTTACTTGCTTCCCACTGCAGCAAGATCTGGCACAAGGCTGGAAGGTGAGAAAAAACAGGTTTGCCGAGAAGGTATTCTAGTCGGGTACGAAAATAGCCACAAACAGAACCATCAATATTCCCAATGGGGCATGTTAGACAATTGGGAAATAAATAAATCCCCTTCCTGAACCAAGCCAGACTATACTTCAGAAAGAGTATGATTGTTTAGGACAGATCTTAGGTGGTTAGTATGATTCCAAGTCGAACTTTAGGTGGTATGACGACTGGCAACAAGATACCCTCCGTGCATTGATGATGACTTTAGTTGTTCGAAAGCTTGGCAATAATTAAATCACCACAATTATGAATTTTTTAATGTTTTTTTTTTCATTTTAACTTATATTCACCCCCAAACAAGGCACGTTGCCACTGGGACGTAAGGAGCTACTGTAAATTAGGGACCAGATTTATAGGGCACTCTAAGTGGGAAGTTGAGAAGCGAGATGTTTATTCACATTAAATTTAAATTTATGCATGTTGGTACAGCCGGGGAAACAGGGAGCAGGGATGGAATTCTAAAAAAACAGGCAGTTCGATAAAATAAGCTTTTAGAGTAGAAAGCTTTCCGACATTTGGGGGACTTATACAGTGAAGGAGTGCGATTTTGCTGCTAGTCGAGTCTGTCAGAGGTATTTAAGTTAAGGGGGTACAAGTGAAGCAATAACGTCAGAGCACATTCCATTGAAGTACTTGTAAAACAAGTGCAAGGATACAATATTGCGGCGATGGGACAGGGGCTGGAGATTGGTAGACAGTGAGGGATCTATAAGATTAGAGGCTCTTTTTGGACCCTGTGGATGCTTCCTTTAAACTTAATCTTACGTATTAAGAAAACTCGTAATTGAAAAAGCGTATAAAAAAGGACACCCTTTTCTTTCTTTCGACCACTTTTGTTTAAATGAATATCTGCTGGCCACATACATAATATCTAACATATAATGTTACCTCGTTGAATTTTCAAAGTCAGGCTCAAATAGCAATTTATCTGATATATCGACACCTGCTTCAGACTAGCATATTTAAAAAAATTTCCTTCCATTATGTTTTTAGCACCAATATATTTTATTTCGCTTCAGTTCTTTTTCTGAAAATACTTATTCTGACTAAGAAAACTGTTAGAGTGGAGACATTTTCCCTGACTCATCCAAACAGATTAAAGGGAAGTTATTGTGTGCAATTATACCAAGTTCTCTCCATTGAGTTCTTCAAAAATGAATATGCATATTAATTAAATTATGCGACTTAACGTTGGTTATGATGAAAACGTAGTATCTGTTCTCATACTACACTTTATCTGTTTTGTCCTCGGTCAGTGAAGTAGCTAGATTTTCCCCACATTAAAACACGGCCTTGTGTCTAACTTTATCCTCGCGAGGAGGAAAATAGGAACTTCTGTGTTCGTGCATATGTGTGTTTCTCGCCCCACATGAATTTCATATAATTTTTGTTCTTTATATTTAATCAATTAGTGTCAAGTACTAAAATACTTATTCCGGCTAAGAAAACTGTTAAAGTGAAGACTTTTTCCTTTACTCACAAAAACAGGTTAAAGAGAAGTTATGTGCAATTATACTGAGTTATCACCCTTTATTTCTTCAAATATATATATATATATATTTGAAAAACTAATATATATATATATATATATATATATATATATATATATTAAAGTGAAATATTTTGAAAATCAAAAAATCGTGCAATTTTAAATGAAAAATTAATTTATTTAATTTATTTTTATAAATATATATATATATATATATATATATATATATATATATATATATATATATATATATATATATATATATATCCATTAAATTATGCGAATTTACTCTGTGTGTATTTCTCGCCTTACAATTTGTTTTTCCTATTAATCGATTACCGTAAAATATTTAAACGAAATTAATAAACCTTCTATTAATCGATTTGTGTAAAATATTTAAACGAACTTTATAAAACCTCCTATTAATCGATTAGTCTCAAGTACTTAAACGAAATTCATAAAACTTCGTATTAATCGATTAGTGTCAAATATTTAAACGAAATTCATAAAACCTCTTATTAATCGATTAGTGTCAAATATTTAAACGAAATTTATAAAACTTCCTATTAATCGATTAGTGTCAAATATTTAAAAGAAATTCATAAAACTTCCTATTAATCGATTAGTGTCAAATATTTAAAAGAAATTCATAAAACTTCCTATTAATCGATTAGTGTCAAATATTTAAACGAAATTTATAAAACTTCTTATTAATCGATTAGTGTCAAATATTTAAACGAAATTCATAAAACTTCCTATTAATCGATTAGTGTCAAATATTTAAACGAAATTTATAAAACTTCGTATTAATCGATTAGTGTCAAATATTTAAACGAAATTCATAAAACCTCCTATTAATCGATTAGTGTCAAATATTTAAACGAAATTCATAAAACTTCGTATTAATCGATTAGTGTCAAATATTTAAACGAAATTCATAAAACTTCGTATTAATCGATTAGTGTCAAATATTTAAACGAAATTTATAAAACTTCGTATTAATCGATTAGTGTCAAATATTTAAACGAAATTTATAAAACTTCCTATTAATCGATTAGTGTCAAATATTTAAACGAAATTTATAAAACTTCGTATTAATCGATTAGTGTCAAATATTTAAACGAAATTCATAAAACTTCGTATTAATCGATTAGTGTCAAATATTTAAACGAAATTTATAAAACTTCGTATTAATCGATTAGTGTCAAATATTTAAACGAAATTTATAAAACTTCGTATTAATCGATTAGTGTCAAATATTTAAACGAAATTCATAAAACTTCGTATTAATCGATTAGTGTCAAATATTTAAACGAAATTTATAAAACTTCCTATTAATCGATTAGTGTCAAATATTTAAAAGAAATTCATAAAACTTCCTATTTATCGATTAGTGTCAAATATTTAAACGAAATTTGTAAAACTTCTTATTGATCGATTTGTGTCAAATATTTAAACGAAATTTATAAAATATCCTATTGATCGATTTGTGTCAAGTATTTAAAAGGAATTTACAAAACTTCCTATTAATCGATTAGCGTCAAGTATTTAAACGAAATTTATAAAACTTCCTATTTATCGATTAGTGTCAAGTATTTAAAAGAAATTTATAAAACTTCGTATTAATCGATTAGTGCTAAGTATTTAAACGAAATTCATAAAACTTCTTATTTATCGATTGGTGTCAAGTATTTAAACAAAATTTATAAAACTTCGTATTAATCGATTTGTGTCAAGTACTTTAACGAACTTTTAAAACATTCATATCAATCGATTACATATTATAACTTGTTCTTAATCGATTAGTGACAAAGTTTTAAAAAAATTCGATTTCACGAAATAATTTGATTACGAAATTAAACTCAACAAGATTTTCTTCATAAACAAGTCAGTCATTTTTTTTTGTTAACTCCCGGGCAACATCGGCTAAGTACAGCTAGTTTATTTATATCTGTACATGTAAAGATATAAGTGATTGTGTACAAATGTGTCCACTTTTCATTCCAAATGGATGTCAAGTGAGTTTGTCAGTTCCAAATGAGGTTTGCTGAAGCCTCTTTTGTTCTTTCACGAGTGAATTTTAATGACATCTTTGATTCTATATAGTACACACTTCCTGCAAGAACACAAGATGTTCTCATTGAATCAGAATTTTTTTTTTTTTTACTGTTACCAGTTTACCATTCCATACTGTAGTAGACAATGACGGTGGGTGTGATCAAGCAAAACACGACCTTTGTTTAGTTTGGTTGTTTTGTCTTTATAAATTATATAAGGCGCGAATTCAGTCATTTTTGTAAAAGTTTTTACGCTTCAAATATTTATTAATGGTATTTTACTTTGGTTGTTTTATTTTACGGCATATCAACCCTTTTTTGAAGTATCTAATGCCGAGTACCGTGATTTTGATAAAAGTGTTTATACCTCAAGTTCTTTAATCTCTTCAAATATTTATTCATGGTGTCTTGCTTTGGTTGTTTTATTTTACGGCATATCAACCCTTTTTGAAGTATCTAATGCCGAGTACCGTGATTTTGATAAAAGTGTTTATACCTCAAGTTCTTTAATCTCTTCAAATATTTATTCATGGTGTCTTGCTTTGGTTGTTTTATTTTACGGCATATCAACCCTTTTTGAAGTATCTAATGCCGAGTACCGTGATTTTGATAAAAGTGTTTATACCTCAAGTTCTTTAATCTCTTCAAATATTTATTCATGGTGTCTTGCTTTGGTTGTTTTATTTTACGGCATATCAACCCTTTTTGAAGTATCTAATGCCGAGTACCGTGATTTTGATAAAAGTGTTTATGCCTCAAGTTCTTTAATCTCTTCAAATATTTATTCATGGTGTCTTGCTTTGGTTGTTTTATTTTACGGCATATCAACCCTTTTTGAAGTATCTAATGCCGAGTACCGTGATTTTGATAAAAGTGTTTATACCTCAAGTTCTTTAATCTCTTCAAATATTTATTCATGGTGTCTTGCTTTGGTTGTTTTATTTTACGGCATATCAACCCTTTTTGAAGTATCTAATGCCGAGTACCGTGATTTTGATAAAAGTGTTTATACCTCAAGTTCTTTAATCTCTTCAAATATTTATTCATGGTGTCTTGCTTTGGTTGTTTTATTTTACGGCATATCAACCCTTTTTGAAGTATCTAATGCCGAGTACCGTGATTTTGATAAAAGTGTTTATACCTCAAGTTCTTTAATCTCTTCAAATATTTATTCATGGTGTCTTGCTTTGGTTGTTTTATTTTACGGCATATCAACCCTTTTTGAAGTATCTAATGCCGAGTACCGTGATTTTGATAAAAGTGTTTATACCTCAAGTTCTTTAATCTCTTCAAATATTTATTCATGGTGTCTTGCTTTGGTTGTTTTATTTTACGGCATATCAACCCTTTTTGAAGTATCTAATGCCGAGTACCGTGATTTTGATAAAAGTGTTTATACCTCAAGTTCTTTAATCTCTTCAAATATTTATTCATGGTGTCTTGCTTTGGTTGTTTTATTTTACGGCATATCAACCCTTTTTGAAGTATCTAATGCCGAGTACCGTGATTTTGATAAAAGTGTTTATGCCTCAAGTTCTTTAATCTCTTCAAATATTTATTCATGGTGTTTTGCTTTGGTTGTTTTATTTTACGGCATATCAACCCTTTTTGAAGTATCTAATGCCGAGTACCGTGATTTTGATAAAAGTGTTTATGCCTCAAGTTCTTTAATCTCTTCAAATATTTATTCATGGTGTCTTGCTTTGGTTGTTTTATTTTACGGCATATCAACCCTTTTTGAAGTATCTAATGCCGAGTACCGTGATTTTGATAAAAGTGTTTATGCCTCAAGTTCTTTAATCTCTTCAAATATTTATTCATGGTGTCTTGCTTTGGTTGTTTTATTTTACGGCATATCAACCCTTTTTGAAGTATCTAATGCCGAGTACCGTGATTTTGATAAAAGTGTTTATACCTCAAGTTCTTTAATCTCTTCAAATATTTATTCATGGTGTCTTGCTTTGGTTGTTTTATTTTACGGCATATCAACCCTTTTTGAAGTATCTAATGCCGAGTACCGTGATTTTGATAAAAGTGTTTATGCCTCAAGTTCTTTAATCTCTTCAAATATTTATTCATGGTGTTTTGCTTTGGTTGTTTTATTTTACGGCATATCAACCCTTTTTGAAGTATCTAATGCCGAGTACCGTGATTTTGATAAAAGTGTTTATACCTCAAGTTCTTTAATCTCTTCAAATATTTATTCATGGTGTCTTGCTTTGGTTGTTTTATTTTACGGCATATCAACCCTTTTTGAAGTATCTAATGCCGAGTACCGTGATTTTGATAAAAGTGTTTATGCCTCAAGTTCTTTAATCTCTTCAAATATTTATTCATGGTGTCTTGCTTTGGTTGTTTTATTTTACGGCATATCAACCCTTTTTGAAGTATCTAATGCCGAGTACCGTGATTTTGATAAAAGTGTTTATGCCTCAAGTTCTTTAATCTCTTCAAATATTTATTCATGGTGTCTTGCTTTGGTTGTTTTATTTTACGGCATATCAACCCTTTTTGAAGTATCTAATGCCGAGTACCGTGATTTTGATAAAAGTGTTTATACCTCAAGTTCTTTAATCTCTTCAAATATTTATTCATGGTGTCTTGCTTTGGTTGTTTTATTTTACGGCATATCAACCCTTTTTGAAGTATCTAATGCCGAGTACCGTGATTTTGATAAAAGTGTTTATGCCTCAAGTTCTTTAATCTCTTCAAATATTTATTCATGGTGTCTTGCTTTGGTTGTTTTATTTTACGGCATATCAACCCTTTTTGAAGTATCTAATGCCGAGTACCGTGATTTTGATAAAAGTGTTTATACCTCAAGTTCTTTAATCTCTTCAAATATTTATTCATGGTGTCTTGCTTTGGTTGTTTTATTTTACGGCATATCAACCCTTTTTGAAGTATCTAATGCCGAGTACCGTGATTTTGATAAAAGTGTTTATGCCTCAAGTTCTTTAATCTCTTCAAATATTTATTCATGGTGTTTTGCTTTGGTTGTTTTATTTTACGGCATATCAACCCTTTTTGAAGTATCTAATGCCGAGTACCGTGATTTTGATAAAAGTGTTTATGCCTCAAGTTCTTTAATCTCTTCAAATATTTATTCATGGTGTCTTGCTTTGGTTGTTTTATTTTACGGCATATCAACCCTTTTTGAAGTATCTAATGCCGAGTACCGTGATTTTGATAAAAGTGTTTATACCTCAAGTTCTTTAATCTCTTCAAATATTTATTCATGGTGTCTTGCTTTGGTTGTTTTATTTTACGGCATATCAACCCTTTTTGAAGTATCTAATGCCGAGTACCGTGATTTTGATAAAAGTGTTTATGCCTCAAGTTCTTTAATCTCTTCAAATATTTATTCATGGTGTTTTGCTTTGGTTGTTTTATTTTACGGCATATCAACCCTTTTTGAAGTATCTAATGCCGAGTACCGTGATTTTGATAAAAGTGTTTATACCTCAAGTTCTTTAATCTCTTCAAATATTTATTCATGGTGTCTTGCTTTGGTTGTTTTATTTTACGGCATATCAACCCTTTTTGAAGTATCTAATGCCGAGTACCGTGATTTTGATAAAAGTGTTTATGCCTCAAGTTCTTTAATCTCTTCAAATATTTATTCATGGTGTCTTGCTTTGGTTGTTTTATTTTACGGCATATCAACCCTTTTTGAAGTATCTAATGCCGAGTACCGTGATTTTGATAAAAGTGTTTATGCCTCAAGTTCTTTAATCTCTTCAAATATTTATTCATGGTGTCTTGCTTTGGTTGTTTTATTTTACGGCATATCAACCCTTTTTGAAGTATCTAATGCCGAGTACCGTGATTTTGATAAAAGTGTTTATACCTCAAGTTCTTTAATCTCTTCAAATATTTATTCATGGTGTCTTGCTTTGGTTGTTTTATTTTACGGCATATCAACCCTTTTTGAAGTATCTAATGCCGAGTACCGTGATTTTGATAAAAGTGTTTATGCCTCAAGTTCTTTAATCTCTTCAAATATTTATTCATGGTGTTTTGCTTTGGTTGTTTTATTTTACGGCATATCAACCCTTTTTGAAGTATCTAATGCCGAGTACCGTGATTTTGATAAAAGTGTTTATACCTCAAGTTCTTTAATCTCTTCAAATATTTATTCATGGTGTCTTGCTTTGGTTGTTTTATTTTACGGCATATCAACCCTTTTTGAAGTATCTAATGCCGAGTACCGTGATTTTGATAAAAGTGTTTATGCCTCAAGTTCTTTAATCTCTTCAAATATTTATTTATGGTGTTTTGCTTTGGTTGTTTTATTTTACGGCATATCAACCCTGTTCGGGTTATTTAATGCCGAATCCTGTCATCCTGGTAAAAGTTTTTATACTTCAAGTTCTTAAATCTTCAAATATTAATGGTATTTACTTTGGTTGTTTTGTTTCACGACATATCAACCCTTTTCGAAGTATGTAATGCTGAGTACCGTAATTTTTCATAAAAGTTTTCATGCTTCAGGTTGTTAATATCTTCAAGTATTTATTCATGCTCTTTGCTTCAGTTGTTCTGTCTTATGGAACGTAAACATTTTTCGGATTATTTAATGCCGATTCCAGTCATTTTGGTAAAAGATTTGATGCTTCAAGTTCTTAAAATCTTCACATATCTATTCATGGGGAGATGTAAATTTATATTGAATCGGCATGGTACGACTTTTGAGACCGGCTCGATTTTGTTGTTGGCATTGGTTCCCCCAGTTCTTTCTAGAATCATGTATTTACAAGACGGACCACGTGACAGTTGACAATAGTCATAATCACTTATGACTATTGTTAACTGTCACGTGGTCCGTCCTGTAAATACATTATAAGTTGTGCCATGGAACCGACTGAATTCGAACTTGGCACACCCAGGTCATCAGTCCGCATCGTCATTCACTTCACCACGACTACCACCACCCATTCATGATGAAAATGCATATTTTTTATCTGAATGTTGTAGAGATTTATTTGTTTTGTAGGCGTATATTTTGTAAACAAATAGTCTGTAATCGATAGATTATATTTAACTCAAAGTTGTAACTTTGACAGGTACTACCACTACCCCGGCTAAGATTGGACCTGGGAGTAATGCCAACTAAGGACTTATTCTGTACTCCCCAAAGCTGTAAAACTGAGGACTCACAACCGGAAGCATCTTCGTGTCATAACCAGAACGGTTGAGGGTAGAGAGAATTTGAGTAGTTGATAAGGTTGGGTAATAGAGTAGGAAAGAAAGGTAGAAGGACCTCATTCTTAGGACGATGGTAAATACTTGGACCAAATAAAAGGCAAGAAAAATACTCCCAACAAAACTGTCTCTTTATGAACGAACCAGCCAGCCAGCCACCCTCTCCCTCCCTTTTTTCTTCTTGCTTATGCCTCGTGGCGAGTGATGTTACTTTAATTTAAGAAAAGCTTTTCGTAATTTATCCGCTTTCTTTATTAAATCATTTTAATTAATTACTGTTAATATGGACGAAACTATTGCATATATATAGTAAAATAGAACAAAAAATTACAAATTAATAACACCGAACATTAATTTATTATGAACTGTTTTAAAAAAACTAGTTCTGTAAATAAGAGATTCAAAGAACTGTCTTTGAATCGCTCATCTGTATATAGTATTGCAAAATGTTGCATTACCTGGCATTTTGGCTAGGAAGTAAGTGTAGTATCTGTTCCGATGGATACTGCACCCTATAGACCGGTGTGGTCTTGTCCTTCGGGGCTTGAGCCGGTCTGTGGGTTTGTCCTGTGCAGTTCTAGGAGATCCACCCTCCCAGGGTTTGCCTCCCCTCTTTGGGGAGGAGTAAGTTTATTGCTTACTGCCTGAGGAGCCCCTACCGGGGAATGCCGACGGGGCTGCCCAGACAATTTTTAATGGCCAGAGTGCTCACCTTCTCGGGCGCTGGCTTTTCAAACACCACTTTCCCGACCCGACCTTGGGACACATCTTACTTGTAGGAGTAAGATAAAACTGGCCTTATGCTTAACCTCCTTGAGAGGAGGTAAATAAATCATTGATTTAGCCGTGTTGATGGTAATATAGGAGTGATATATGAAACAAAACTTTCTCTTTTATTCATTTGCATCAAATATACATCTGAAACAGGATGCTGTAACTTCATCAAATGATCCTTCATGCAAAGCTGCACACTGCCCGAAAGACCAGCAGAAATGATTGAAGAATTAGTTCTGCCATATCGAACTTATCGTCCAGACGTTGTTTCAGCTGACTATGCTCGATCTATATAATAATATGTTAAGGCATTTCATCTTCATATGTACGTTATCACCTTTCACACGCAGTAAAAAAAATAGATCGTTCGATTAGTAAAGTTGGTGATTGGTGATTAATCTCATGTCGCTAAGGTAAACAATTCCGACTTTACCCATTTTAAAATGAATTGTTCCAAAAACAAATTATGTCGTCCCGTCGACTATATTTTCTTTAAATGAATGAATTTCAAAAAGTGATAATCGTTTTATTGATGTTGAAGAATTTTAACTCACTATTATTTTTTACGGTAAGAGGACAAAGGATATTTATTGTTTTAAACAGAATGGAATTGCTTTAATTTTAAACAAAGAGACATAATCGTTTGATTTATTTAAAGAATATTTAGCTGGCAATGACAATTATCTTTACGGGAGAAGAAAGAGTCATGTTTAATGGTATTGACCCTAACAGACATTTATTATTCCAAAATGAATATTATTATTAACAGTAAAATATGCAGATTGGTGTAACAAACACCGTGGAATTTCCACTGTGCTTCTCTAGGTTCGATTAATAAAGTATTATCGATTTGAGTCCTTAATGAATTCGAAGAATCCTATACAGCATTCTTCGATTACCAATCGCAGGATTGATTCTTGAAGAAATCCGAAAACTTGCAGGTCGTTGGCAGAAAGCCGTAGACAATGATCATCTTTATTAAAAAAAAATCCGTTGTTTCTGAATACATTCATACATCTATACAATAACAGGCTAAGATAATTTCATGTTCGTACGTACGTTATCACCCGTCACCTTCCTTTTTAAAAGATTGGATCTCCGATTGCTGAAGATTTATTTATGCAAAGAATATTTAGCTGATAATTTATTTTTACTGTAAGAAGAAAGAGAGTATTTATTTTCAAACGATTTAGAATTGTATCAATAAATAAATAAAATAGAACGGGTAAAAATTTCGGTATATTTATTTAAAAGAAAATATTTAATTTACAATTATTTTTTATGGTAAAAAGAAAAGAATATTTATTGTTTAAAAAATAATTATATATATATATATATATATATATATATATATATATATATATATATATATATATAATAGAATTAACGATAAGTGAAGTATCGTTAAAGTGATCTATCGTGATAAAGTAAAGCTCAATACGTTGAGTAGAGCAATTACGGAGACAGATATAAAGAGAGGCTGAAGAGAGTCCGATAAACAGGCATTTATAGGTCCGCCTTGTTAGGATTTGAAACCGACGGTACCGATGTTGTTCTGATCTTCTGTAATACACACATTTATAAATAAATATAAATATAAATTTAAGAAAATATATTTATGTCAATTAAGCTAAACAGAGGCTTCCGCGTTTCATCCCCGTAGGGAATCGTCAGGCTAAAATGCCCACAGGTATGAAACGCAGAAGCCTCTGTGTAGCTTAATTGCCATAAATATATTTTCATAACTTACTACCTAGCTCTACTCACGTATTAAAGTAAATACTGAAAATCAATACATAAAATATTACATCTTATAACATTTTATGTGGATACATGAAATAATCATAATAATAATATATATAGTAATCCATAGACTGTTTCGCTGTATCACAGTGCGGCGAGACTAGCACCCACCCCAAGCCAGGAATCCAACCGTAAACCATCTAGTTGATAGTCGGTAGCTATCCTCACTGAGCCACGATTGGCGCTCGTAAATGATGTCCACAATGTCTTTATATAAACATTGATCTCCACTTTTGAAGTGCTCAATTTCTTTATTTACAAAGAGCTTTGCCTTACGCTAAGTTACCAGCAGGTGATATTATTCAACGACAATGCTCTACTCGTGAAGGGGGCGGAGTTATGCGGTCATCCATATTTAAATTAAAGGACCATATATATATATATATATATATATATATATATATAGTAAACTATGAAAATATATTTATGGCAATTAAGCTACACAGAGGTTCCCACGTTTCATCCCCGAGGTGAATCTTCAGGCTAAAATGCATAGACTTATTTTTGCCGGGTGTTTTTATATACACGGCTAGCTTGTTAACCTATCAGATTCTTTGATGTACTCTCAGCCAATCGTAGAGCTTCCCACGAACAAAGGTCTGGTTAGTGTTACTTCCTATATCCTGTTCTATTGTTCTGTTTTCTATAGATTGGCCTATATCCTGTTTCTTTGTTGTGTCAATATAATGGGTGAATTTATTTTAACAAGTGGTTCCTTGTATTTCTATTTTAGGTTTTAATTTTTAAATTGTTAGGTTTTTGTTACTTATTTGTTTATTTATTTATTTATGTATGGTAAGCCTAAGGTAAATGTATTTCTGTGTAGGCAGCTGTTTGCTATTTCACTTCTACAGTTTAATAGATTACGGGGGTCTTTAAAGTTTAGGGTTTAAAATTTTTCATTCAGACATAATCTACACGGGTCGTCTAAATTTCTACATGTACTGCCCTGTCGTATTATTTTCCATTCAATTATTGGTCAGCGTCCATTTTCTTTGAGCTACCAATAGTGGTTTGCTAGTGCTGTTTTAATTCGACGTTCTCTGTTTTTAAATGTGCTTTTGTGGTCATAATATTTGGTTTTAAAATCTAGGGAGGTCATACCTACGTAATATTTCTTGTTATTCGGTCTTTTCTTGGCAAATATTGTGGCTTGGTATAAAATAGCATTGTAAAATATTGTATACAAAGCCACAATATTTGTCAAGGAAAGACCGAATAACAGACTAGTATGATATTAGTGACTACGTGAACGGAATAAACTGATGGGATTTGAACTCGTGTTGCAGACTTCACTCGTTGACTGGATGACCATTTTGCTACAAGCACCTCCAAAACTCTTTCTGAAGATCTTCAGTAATGAATGCAAGTCACATTGAAATCATGTTTTTTTTAATTCTTTTCATATATCAATCAAAGAACATATTGTGTCGACGACGAGGTGTGTGGGGGTGGGAAACCTTGATAAATGTTTTATCAAAAGATGCGGATTTTTGTCCTTTATTTTCTTTCTTAATTGATTTCAATAGATGAAATCTTTAGAATTTGAATAATTTGAACAGATGTCAAAGAGTTTTGCTCGGCTGATTCGGAGTTTGTCTTTTGGTTTGTCTGATTCCGATTTTGGTAAGTCTTGGGAATTTTTGGATTTTTTTTATTTTCGTTTTTTTTTTAATTCAGTAATCAATAGATTTGGCAGTTTATGCATTTCTGTGCATCTTCTACCCTTCCCTCTCTTCCGTCTACTTCTCTCTCTCTCTTCCCCATTTTTCCCTCTCTGTTTATCAGTGTATTTTTATCTCTCTCGCTCACTCTCTGTCTCTTTGTCAGTGTATTTCTGTCTCTGTCGCCATTCCTCTATGTGTGTAACTGCTGCATTTCGGTCTCTCTACCACTCGGATTTTGCATGTATTTCTCTCTCTCTCTCTCTCTCTCTCTCTCTCTCTCTCTCTCTGTATGCTTATTTTTCTCATCTTTTTATGTCTCTATCTTCCCATTACCCTATCCTTATCTCTCCCTCTTTCTCTCTATGTCTTTGTATCTATCTATGTATATGTGTATGACTATCTCTCTATCTCCCCATCTATCATAATGCTTGTATCTTACCCCCCTCCCCACTCCCCTCTCTTTATTTCTCTCTCATCGTCTCTCTATGTGCAAATGGATCTTTTTAGCCCTGTCTTCTATCTCTCTTTCTGCGTGTATGTGAGTGTGCACATCTCTCTCGCTCTCTCTCTCTCTCTCTCTCTCTCTCTAACTGTTTTAATGCATATTTTAGTCGATGTCTTATTCGCTCTCTCTCTCTCTCTCATATATATATAAATATATATATATATATATATATATATATATATATATATATATTTGTTTTTATCTGCATCTCTTTGGTGTGTATTTCACTCTCTTTTCACTCTCTTTCTCTTTCCCCTGTTTCAGTGTTTCTCTATCACTTTAAGAGAGCCTATTTCTCTCTAAGTCTGTGTATGTATCTCCCCCTTCTTCTTCTTCTTCTTCTTCTTCTTCTTCCTTCCTTGTCTTCTTCTTCTTTTTCCATCCCCCTCTCTTTCAGTCTTCATATCTCTCTTTCTCTATCTATGATTCTTTCCGTGTATTTCTTCCAGTCTCTATCTATGTATACATATGTGCGTATGGGTGTTCTCTCTCTCTCTCTCTCTCTCTCTCTCTGCATGTCTCTTCTTTTTTACACCCTGTGTCCGCGAGGGCATATAAAACAAGGCGATTTAAATCGCTTAGAGCAAAATTAACAAATCGAGAGAAACTGCTTTACGGAAGAAACTAAAAGTGACGCAGATAATGATGTTTAATGAAGAAGAAGAAGAAGAAGAAGAAGAAGAAGAAGAAGAAGAAGAAGAAGAAGAAGAAGAAGAAGAAGAAGAAGAAGAAGAAGAAGAGAGAGATAGGATTAAGGAGGTTAAGAGAGCAATATCAGGAATGGTCGCGATGATGGGAAGGAGGGGAGAAGAACGAAACTGGAAATGAAGAAAGAAAAGACAAAGTAAAAAAAAGATAAAAAGAAAGAAAGAAAATGAAAAGATGATGGAAAGAAAGAAAGAATACAAGTAAGTTATCAGAAAAAGGAAAGGAAGGGAATAATGAAAAAGAGGAAGAAGAAAGGGGAGCTATGAAGAAAGAAAGAAAAAGACGAGAAAAGGACAGAAAGAAAGAAAACGAAAGAAAAAGACGAGAAAAAAGGCAAACAGAAAGAAAGAAAAAGATAGAAAGAAAGGGAAAAAAAAGGAAGGAAAAAGAGACAAAAAAAGATGGCGGAGTCTATTCAATATTGGAAACCAAAATAATATGTAAAAAGCTGTAAGGATAATTTTTTGAGAGTTTTCTATAAAAGAAACTGAAAAATCTCTCAACTAAAAGAGAAAAAAAACAGTAAAGAAATTCTTTTGTAACAATTTTACAAAAGAAAAGCTTTATTGAAAGAAAAATACGACAGAAAATGTTTGAATGGCAAAGACGACACTAGGGGGCACTGCAGTGTTTGGATGTCAATGAATAATATTTAATGTTTGCAGAGGTTGCATAATGTTTTTTTTATCTGCCTACCCAGTTTGACACAGGGTCAATTTAATGGGGAGGAAGAGCTCTTCAGATTGCATAAAAATACGGGATGTCGCAGTATATATACGACCCTTTTAATAACTCTGCCAGTATTAATAATATTATTCTATACTTTATGCAAGGAACGGTGAAGCAACGCGTAGAACTGCTAATTAATAATCAGTTCTAATGACAGTCTTCTGGTGGTTTAAGGTTCAATCCTGTGTACGAGCGATACGAAGAATACAATTATGAATTACTTAAGACTTCTACTCAGTTGTGAATGACGGAACGAGACTAAGCTACCTCCGTGGATTAAATAAAGAGTTCCGTTCGCAATTCTATACAGATTCCCGAGTTCGACATAAAGATTCCCGAGTTTGATCAAGATGCACTTGAAGAAAGTCGTGGTTACATCAGCCGAAACGTTGTGAGAATAATATCCAAGATGAGAACAGTAGTCCGAAAAATCCAAATGATACAAATGGTTGATAGAAAATAGAACATTGTTTCAAAATGCAATGGCGTTATCAATAATATTGGCCGATTTATTAATCTCAAGCGCCAGATGCTGCTACCAGATCAGGCTGTCTGAAGATATCGGCTTCCTGACTCAAAATGCACCACACATTGATGCTTTATTGTTTTTTTCTCTTGGCAAAACTCAATCATGTTCTGCAAAATTCAAAACAAAAAAAAACAATAATTTTCCTACTTCTCTCCCTTTCACTGACCCCTCTCCCTCCTTTCCCCTCTTTCAGTCAACCAAACACCATGAATAAATACTTGAACATATAAAGAACTTGAAGCATAAAAACTCTTACCAAAATGACCAGATTTAGCATTAAATAATCGAAAACGGTTGATATACCGTAAAACAAAATAACCAATCAAGCGCCAGATGAATTTCTTCAGAGTCCACTGTACTATTTGAATCCTTATTTGTCATTACCTTCAGGTCCACTTTGACCTGGAGTGGTAGTATGGATTAAATTGAATTAAATCTGGCCTATATCATAGTAACCCTTTATACTTCAGTGGCAATATGTTTTCTTTGGGGTTAACAAAAGTAGAAAAAAGGACATTCCATGATTTTACATTTTTATTATTATAGATAAGCTCTTGTAAGTATGGAAACATCATTTTAGTTTCCATTACTCAATTTCATTCTTAGCCCGGAAGTAGTAGTACCTGTCGGAATTCCATCTATAGGTTAAATAGAATCCATCCTCTGCAGACTATTTATTTACAAAACAAATTAATCTACCAACCATTCATATACTGAAGTGATTGCTGAGTGTTGAAGCAAATGCTGAGTGGGTGTAAATTTAAATATGTGAATGTGAGTTAATAAACAAATATACGAGAAAGAATTTGAATGAGAAAACTTAGTATGGTCAAGAATTAATTATTTAGTTAGTTTTTACAATTGAAAGAAGAGGATTTACTAATTAATTTGAACATTTATGTGTGAGCTTGATACGACAACGTCTTTCTAAAATGTCCGTCTCTGTTGGAAGCCACAAGGGAAGTTACTCTGAAATTCAATGCAAGGTAAGTAACTCTGACAAGATATCTCTCTTTAATATGTCTATTTATTTTCCTAAGTAGAAATGCTTCTAACTAACATATACAATATAAAATTTATTGAATATTTGGAAATTATTTATAACTTGAAGCATAAAAAACCTTTGCAGAACTGAACCAGTGGTTTTATCGAGACACCATCTTTAGGTGATTGCTAACTAAGCCTAAAGAGCACTTCAACTGCTCTTTTAATTAAAAAAAAAATTGTTTTTCCATTAGAAAAAGGTATAATTATTCACTTGTTCTGTTCTATGCCACCCACCACAGAGTTCAACTTCTGTTTGGAATATACCAAGGGGGAATTCCGATCGCCTTGGTTGAGTCAGGGATACACAACCAGTATACTCGATTCAAGTACAGTTTCGAGTCGCTGCTAATTTCAAAATTATTAACCAGTAACGTTGCCTTATACAGATGTACAGTAAACAACTAGAGAACGTCAATAAATTCAAATATCCGGGCGCCATTATAACAGCAAATGGTACATCAGAGAAAGAGATCCAGACAAGAATTGGCATTGCTACGTCTTGTATGAACCGTTTGAAAACTATATGGAAAAGCCGTCAGATAATGGTGAAAACGAAATTACGGTTATATGAATCGCTTGTAATACGGCTGTTAAAGCTAGACTATCCTGAAAGATCAGGAAAGACGAATTCACGCATTCGACATGAAGGCATCGAGAAAGATTCTAAACATACTGTGGCACGCTTATAAAACTAATGTCTACGTTAATAAATTAGGCGAAGATTTAGCGGGATCCAGCGCGCCAGCACATATTAACATCAACTGCTGAAACTACGATCGTTCGGCCATGTATTACGACATCAAACCTCAAAGAACACTAAGTATAGATACCTAAAGAATGCGCACGCGGTAGATATATATATATATATATATATATATATATATATATATATATATATATATATATATATATAGAGAGAGAGAGAGAGATAGAGAGAGAGAGAGAGAGAGAGAGAGAGAATGCGCACGGGGTAGAGATATATATATATATATAGAGTGCGCACGGGGTAGATATATATATATATATAGAATGCACATGGGGTAGATATATATATATATATATGTATATATATATATATATGTATATATATATATATATATGTATATATATATAGAATGCACATGGGGTAGAGATAGATACAGAATGCGCACCAGGGTAGAGATATATATAGAATGCGCACCGGGTAGAGATATATACAGAATACGCATGGGGGTAGATTATATATATATATATATATATATATATATATATATATATATATAGTGTGTGTGTGTGTGTCAGGTTATATATGAAAAGAAATCAAATAAAGTGCTCGATCATATAAGCGATCTTAATCTGTACCCTCTCTGTGTACCTGCTGATCGCACTGGACATTTCCAGACCCGAGTTTCAGCTGCAGCCAGAACCCTTTTTTTTTTCAACATCAATATCGAAATAGAATTTATTATTGACTGTTCGTACTCCATTTTAATTCCCTTCTTTTATCAGTTGATGGTAAGTGACCTTTCGTCGCTGCTGGTATTCAATGGCAAAGTACTTGCGATTTCTAACAACCGATTCCGATTGAAATGCCAAGTAGGGTAATTATGACCGAACTTGCTGGAGATCGAGGGAGGACACTTTAAAAATAATTTCTCTTGGAGCCAAACAGGTCATTGGTCAATGAAAACGAGAGTTAATTTGTTTATAGAGGAAAAAGCAATCGCAGCATGCAGACACGCACCTCTTTAGTTCGAAAGTCAGCTCTTTGGCTTGGAGATTATTTTTGTAATTTGATGGTGAGATTGTTTGTTTCACTTGGGTTTGGCCTTTCTAACTATGAAGTTGAAATTTCATGAAGCCATGTATATATTGTTGTCCAGAAAGGCAGACATAAACACAGGCTGAAGTGAGCCCGGTAACAGAAAACAATTATAGGTCTCCTTTGTTTTGATTTGAAACCGACGGTACCGATGCTGTTCAGATCTTCTGTAATACATATATAAATAAATAGTTCACACTTATTTATTTTATTTTTCTTAATAATGTAACACTCTGCTGGGGTACTCTCCTACTGACCTTAATATATATATATATATATATATATATATATATATATATATATATGTGTGTGTGTGTGTGTGTGTGTTAGAGTGAAATAAAATCCAGAAAGAAATCCGGGTATGAGAGCTCAATGTATTAAACAGAGTAAGAATAAAATAAAATAAAGTAACACGGAATCAAATAATCACCGGTGCAATAATTTATTTTGACCCTATGGTCTTTTCAAGCATCCAAACGAGGTGATTACATTTTTGAAAATGAAAAAAAAGAGACATTCACACTCAGCATTTCAATATACATATAGAGAGAGCGACAACATATTTAATACATATCTTGAGAGAGGGTGAAATGAACTATTTAAGACGTATATTGAGGAGGGAAGAGAGTGACAACATATATATATATATATATATATATATATATATATATATAATATATATATATATATATATATATATATATATATATATATATATATATATATAGAGAGAGAGAGAGAGAGAGAGAGAGAGTGAGAGAGAGGGGGGAAGATAGCACGATTTATAACGGAAGGTAATACAGTGAGGGGGAAAGAGAGCAATAAATAGAGAGAGAGAGAGATCAATATATATATATATACTGAGAAAGAGATTGATCAAGTTCAAATATGTTAATTAAATTACCCTAAAACCAATATATATATATATATAAATGTAGAGATAATAAAGATAAACATGAACTTTTATCTTTAAAATATATCTTTTCTGTCAATGCTCAATATACAAGATAGAGCAATAATATAAGAAAATGAGTGACGAGAATAAAAATTGAAAAATTTACAATAGTTATTAAATCATCAAATAGTTTAAACAAGGAATATATATATATATATATATATATATATATATATATCTTATATATAAAGTAGAGACGTTTTTTCCCCTGTACCTTCGCGTCGAATAGGAAAATAAACTCGAAATCAATAGGTTACTACAATCAATACAGCATCAAGCTTATTCGCTCGAGCGTGTTCTTACCAAACTCTAGACTCTTACATCCACCTCGGGCAAATTATTACTTTCGTTCCTCACTCAGTCACTCTCCCCAAACCAGACACCATACAGGTAGTAGCAAGAACATTTCTCTCTAACATTTTACTACTCCCACGCTACCAGTCTACACCGGGAACAAATACACAACGGATACTTTCACACAATTTACACATTATTTACCTTAAATATGCCTTCACCTCACCACACAGTAGCATACGTTGCACAGAAAATATAACAGACGCTCCCTTCAATACATCTGACTACGTCACTTCCACCAAAAAAGATTTAATGCTTCTACTATAAGCCTCTACCAGCAACTACAGATCACGAAACGCCTGCCTGATCCACTAACCTTAAACAATTATATCGATTCCCCTTACCGATCAAACTTTTTTTCAGGTAATACACCGTTCCTGATCTGCTATTTCCGTTATACACTCATCTACTTCACTAATTAAAATTGATGCTACAATACTAACGTACTATGTTCAGAAAAAAAAAACGATTAATCGATTGACATTCCATTATTCTTGCTACGTAGCATTTTCACGTTAGCGAATAACAGATTACATTAAACTGAACACAATTACAATCGCAAACACGACGATTTATTCACCTTCATTGTACTAATAAATACATTAGTACACTCCTGACAGAAAGTACAACATTTCTTATTCGATTTTATATGTATTACTTACTTTTCCATTAGTTTACTCTTCGCAAGCCGCAATCAGATCAGTTTACATTAGTAACATGTTACATATTAAATTACATACTAAACAATATTCCAAATAACTTTTATGTTTCTGCCGGGGGGGACCTCATTTTACACGTATTTCTCACTTTCTTTCCTTATTTCATATACCGAACACCGATTACATAATACAAAAAATTAAAAAATGTCAACTCTAAAATATAAGATAACCATATTTAAGTTTTCCTTCTGTTACGAAATATACAACTCAAGAATCAATATATACCAATAATTATACCTATCACTTACTTTAAAAAAAACATGTGACTTCTACACTATTTGAACCAAATTTATTTTGCACAAAGAATACACATCAAACATATTATATTACATACTAAACAATATTCCAAATAACTTTTATGTTTCTGCCGAGGAGGTGGGGGAAACTCAGTTTACACGTATTTTTCACTTTCTTTTCTTTATTTCACGTACCGAACACCGATTACATAATACAAATAATTTAAAAAATTCAACTCTAAAATATAAGATACAAATATTTAAGTTTTCATTATGTTACGAAATATACAACTCAATAAGCAATATATACCAATAATTATACCTATCACTTACTTTAAAAACAAACATGTGACTTCTACACTATTTGAACCGAACTGGGTTTTTTTCAGATTGTTAATAAAATAAGCATATACTTTTTACAAATGGGATTTCAGTTACCGACTATGAGAAGAAAGACAATTCAAAATAACAGATCCTTGACTTTTACATAAGGATACTTCTGTATTTCAAACATCACTTGGAAGACTTCCATTCATTCCACCGAGTGCCAGACTGAATGTTAAATTTTAAATTCTAAATTTTCGTTTTCAACGATCACTATTGACTCTTTTAATAGAATTGTAATCTATACAATAAAAAAATTCACTGTTGACTATTTTGAGAAACTTTTCAATCATACAATAAATAAATCAATGACTATTCATGAAATTTATATATTTTCGTTTTAAAATTCACTGTTACCTACTTTGCGAAAGTTTTACTTCATACAATAACAAAAAAACATTTACATTGTTTTTCTAAGTTACTAAATAATAAAAAAAACATTGTCGAAATCGATTAACTTCTTTGGGAAGAATTCTCTCACCGTTAAATACTTTGAGACAAGTAACAAAACAAACGAACCGATTAGATACATTTTTTTTAGAAATATAACAAACAACCGCGCTTACAGATTAGACGAATATCATTCCGTTATTCTTCTTTCGTAACAATTCACAGTAATCGAATAACGGATTACATTAATCCGACCACCTTCACAATCGAAAACATGCTACGATACGAAAAATAAATTGAATAATTCTGATATTTCATATTATAATAATTTCAAAATAAAATTCAACTCTAACAATTAATAAAAACATTTACGTTTGCCTTATTTACATAAAGTTAAAACAACTTCATTCCAACGAGTCAACCTGACATGCCAGACTGCATTTTTCATTTTACATTATAAATTTTCGTTTTTTACGATCACTATTGACTATTCGGATAGAATTTTAAGTTCCCCGTGCTACCGTGTTGACAAATGTTTAACATTAAAAAAAAATTCGTTTAGAAGTTTTGGGGCAGGGTATACACCGTGCATCCAAATCAATTTGACTGCTTCTGTCTGAGACTGATTCTACACAATGTTAGAGGTTCACAGAGCTTTAATGACCTAAAAACGATCAATGGTCAAGTTATGACTACATTCAGGGATGCATGTAGTGCACATGGACTACTTGAGGATGATAACCACTGGGATGCTACATTACAGGAAGCATCTATATCTGAATCTGCAGACAATTTGAGACATTTGTTTGCCATCATGTTGACATCATGTGCAGTGTCTCATTGCACACAAATAAGCTTTTAGTGAAGATTTCCTTCTTAGGAAACACAATCAACAGCCTGAAGTTGATATAACATTTTTAGACAACATCTTCAATATGGCTTTAGTTCATATCGAAGATATGACTTATAAGATTAATGGTAAACCACTGAAAAAATTGGGTCTTACCTCACCTAATCAATCTAATACACATCCGGTCATTACTGCATGGACGCATGAAATTAGTTATCAACCTCATGAGCAAGCATCAATTGTTCGAGATGGTATCGCACAACTAAATAATGAGCAAATTCATATTTTTCGTACTGTAGTTAATACTGAATAAGATCAGCAAGGTGGCCTTATATTCCTTGATGCACCCGGAGATACTCCTGGTGGTAGGACAGCTCACTCCACCTTTAAGTTGCCATTATCTAACCAAAAGTGCTGATCCAATTTGTCAAATAGAAAGAGGGTCAGATTCAGCCAAAGTCTTACAGAATTGTTCCTTGATCGTATGGGATGAATGTACAATGGCACATAAACAAGCGTTCGAGGCTCTAGAAAAAACATTGCGTGATCTCAAGAGACGTGATGCTGTTATGGGTGGCATAACACTATTATTATCAGGTGACTTCCGACAAACGCTTCCTATTGTTCCACGTGGAAGTCCCCCTGATGAGCTTAATGCTTGCATTAAATTGTCATATTTGTGGAAGTACATTAAAACTGTAACGTTATTTACAAACATACATGTACATCTCAATAGTGACCCAATGGCTGGTGAGTTTGCCTCCCTCCTCCTAAAAATAGGTGATGGCAAGCTTGCAACAACCAACAATGGCAAGATTGTTATTACTCCAGTTATTGGCTCAATTGTTTCATCACTCACCTGAATGGCTAACTGAGAGGGTAATTCTAGCTCCTAAAAATGACATGGTGCATGTCATCAATCAACAACTGCTTGATGAAATCACAGGTGATGAACAAACTTTCACTTCTGTGGATTATATTCTCGATCGCATCCAGGCTGTACAATACCCTACTGAATTTTTAGATTCATTAGAATTGCCTGGTATGCCAACACACAGCTGAAAGCTGGATGCCCAATTATGTTACTCCGGAATCTTGATGCTCCAAGGCTATGTAATGGAACGAGACTGTGTTAAACGCATGCAACCTCATGTGATAGAAGCTGTAATACTAACTGGTGTGGCAAGGGGCAAACTGACATTCCTTCCAAGAATACCCATTATTCCGTCGGATTCTGCAATAACATTTAAAAGGCTTCAGTTCCCAGTTAAATTGTGTTTTGCCATGACAATTAACAAGTCCCAAAGACAATCATTGGCAGTGGTGGGTCTAAACTTGACTTCACCTTGCTTTAGCCATGGGCAGTTTTATGTAGGATCTTCAAGAGCTTTGTACAAATAACTTTTACCACTATAAAAGAGACATCTGTTGGAACAAACACAAGAACGCTAGGGCACAGCTCCGTGTTAAATCCAATTTTAATTACCTAAATTACTTCCAGTGAAATGATTTATTGTCTGAATCTATTCATTTAACTTAAAAATTAAAATCAGGCTGTTATATTTCCCCGGGCAACGCCGGGACACGGGTCCTGCTAGTATATATATATATATATATATATATACATATGAGAAAGGAAGGATGATAGTAATCCGACATAATTTCACTGCTGTTTAATGGTACCCACGCAAAGCTTTCCATATTCATTTCATTCTTCGCCACCACTGACTTCTCTCTCCCCCAGCGCTCATAGTAGCCACGGCTACTACTTTCCTTTATCTCTCCATCATGTCTACCCAAAATTTCAATGTACTTGCATGACATTTTTCTTCAAATTATCATCCTGAGGAAGTCTTACAATAAAGACGAAACGTTGATGAATATATAAAAAATATCTCTTACTTTTTTTGTTTTCATTTCCCATATATATATATGATGGACTATATATTTCGACGTATGAGTGCCCCACCAGGGGCTGCCCGCGCGTGCATTTGTAATTGCAAGGGTTGTGCAATCCCCAACAACCGCTCTCCTGAGTCGGCATTGCTTGATTCCAATGGCAAGTAGTAATTCAGGACGACTGGAAACAATGCCGAGATAAACAGACAGCATATACAGCACCTGGTATTCCCAAATGGTCACCCATTTAGTACTGGCCAGGCTCGACGCCGCTTAACTTTGGTGATCTAACGGGAACCGGTGTGTCAACGTGATTGTGCCGTATGTATGTATATATATATATATATATATATAGTTCAGGAGAAATGAATGCAGATGAAACTCCATTACATGATTTTGATTCTAGGAAATGATTACATTTAAGGCTTAAGCTTAAGTAGAAATTGAAATCCAGGGAATCGTGCTTAATTGGTGTTTAATGACTATGGATCAAATTTTATGCAAATCTGAAATATTTGAATTTTTAAATGAGAAGTTGTTCTCATATTATACCATCTGAAAACTATTTAAAATATATAAAAAAACTGAAATCTGGAGAATATTTATTAATTTACCTATTGTTAAAATTTCACACAAATCGGAGGTATCTGAATTTTACAAAATGTTGTCCACCCCCTCTTTGAATAAAAGTAAATTAAACTAAATATATCCCACATTACCCACCCTCACGTATAGTAACAGTGTTCAAAAACACAGTTAATTTGTTTAGGAGTGAATCCTATACATATAAAATGTACAAAAATATGCAGACATAATTTTATATAAATAGCGATATATGAGAAAAAAGTGACCTGTTGGGTCACTCATTGAGCTCCGGTTACATTGTGTAAATATATTATTATACTATAGTTGACATTTCCCTGAGGCCTTTTTCCTTTATATTATCTCTCTCTCGCACCTCTCGCCCCTCTCTCTCTCTCTCTCTTTCTCGCACCTCCCTCTCTCTCGCCCCACCCAAACTCCCTCACTCTCTCGCACAACCCCTCTCTCTCTCTCTCTCTCTCTCGCACCTCCCCTCTTTTCTCCCCTTTCTCCTCCTCTTCTCTCTCTATTTATGAACTGGAAAGAATTTGAAAAGCTGCAGCATGTGTTCGAACAAATTAACCCCGTTATCAAGGATGAAGCAACGCACAAAAATAAAAGAAAGAAATGGTTGGCACCTTTCCCCAGATGGTAATTACTGGAATCTTCCTTCTCTTGCTAATGGCTGACCAAAATGATTTTAACTCACACTCTTTCTATACATATTTTCAAGGGGAATATAACCAGAAAATTAAATCAAATCTATTAATCCATCTATCTATTTTTCTTTATCTCTCTCTCTCTCTCTCATTATATACATATATAAATAGTATACCTATATATAAATAGTATATATATATAAATAGTGTATATATAGTAGTATATATATATAAATAGTATATATAGTATATATATATATAGTATATATATATATTATATATATAGTATATATATATATATATGAATAGTATATATATATAGTATATATATAGTATATATATATAGTATATATATATATATAAATAGTATATATATATAGTATATATATATATATAAATAGCATATATATATATAAATAGTATATACATATAGTATATATATATATATAAATAGCATATATATATATATAAATAGTATATACATATAGTATATATATATAAATAGCATATATATATATATAAATAGTATATACATATAGTATATATATATAAATAGCATATATATATATAAATAGTATATATATATAAATAGCATATATATATATATAAATAGTATATACATATAGTATATATATATAAATAGCATATATATATATAAATAGTATATATATAAATAGTATATATATATATATATATATATAGTATATATATATATATAGTATATATATATATATATAAATAGTATATATATATATAAATAGTATATATATATATATAGTATGTATATATATAAATAGTATATATATATAGTATATATATATATATATAGTATATATATATATATAGATAGTATATATATATATAAATAGTATATATATATATGAATAGTATATATATATATATGAATAGTATATATATATAGTATATATATATATAAATAGTATATATATATATAGTATATATATATAAATAGTATATATATATAAATAGTATATATATAGTATATATATATAAATAGTATATATATATATAGTATATATATATATATAAATAGTATATATATATATAGTAGCTATATATATAGTAGATATATATATATAGTAGCTATATATATAGTAGATATATATATATATAGTAGATATATATATATATATAGTAGATATATATATATATATAGTAGATAAATATATATAGTAGATATATATATATATATAGTAGATATATATATAGTAGCTATATATATAGTAGCTATATATAGAGTAGCTATATATATAGTATATATATATATATCTATAGTAGATATATATAGAGAGTAGCTATATATATAGTATATATATATATATATATATATATATATATATCTATAGTAGATATATATATAGTAGCTATATATATATATATATATAGTATATATATATAGTATATATATGGGGTAATGTACACAATAAGTCATGAAAATGAAATGCCGTGGTAGACAAAATGTGTGAAAAAAGAGACAAACGGAAAACAGGTTAGAATGCAGGAGAAAAACAAAAACAAGAGATTTGACCGGTGTCGTTCGTGTTAGCAGACGTCTTCAGAAAAAGTGAAGATTTGGAAACAATTTTATTTTGAAAAGGCACACACATGGGAGAAGGAAAAGATGATCTGATTGGACCATATGAGAAGACTTTTAGCGACATTGAAATATGATTTGACAAGTGGGTGACATATTCTTCTTCATTTCTTATTCTTTTTTATATTTTTCTTTATTATCTTTTTCTTTTTCATTTTCATTTTCCCACCTACTCAGCTAGTATAGAGGAGGGTGGGGTAAAGGCGATAAGAGAGAAGAGTTTCTCTGTCTTCTTCCCTCTTATCGCCTTTAATATTTAGTTGATTTTGCAGCGCCATAGTGATGTACTAACATCGAAACGCTGGTTAACTCATGTAGGCTGTTCATTTTTTTTACCCTTATTAACCTCAAAGAAGAAAAATTGGCACTGAGAAATAAGGGGCTACTGTGAATTAGGGATCATACCTACAGGGAAAAGTAGGGAGTTCAGCAGCGAAATCTCTGTTCGCATTACATTTAAATTTCTGCATGTTAGTACAGTCGGGGAAACAGGAAACAGGGAGGGGATTCCAAACTCTAGCAGTTCAAGGAGAAAAACTATTACAGTAGAAGTCTTCCTGACATTTAGGGACTTCTACAGTGAAGGGGTGGGATTTTGCTGTTTGTCGGGAGAATTTACATCGAGGGGGCACCAGTGTTACGAGCTCGTCGGAGCACATTCCATTAAAGTACTTGTAAAAGAAGCGCAGGGATACAACATTGCTGCGATACGACAGGCGTTGCGATACGACAGGTGTTGGAGCTTGGTTAGATTGGAGACTCTTTTTTTCACCCTGTCTGACAGAGACTAGTGGTTGATTGACCAGCCCCTATGTAGCAATAGTGGCTTCGTAGAGATAGAGGATACTGGCAGGTGTGTGTAGTTTTCTAGCACGGTAGAGGGAGCCCACCTTATTTGCAACAGTCTTGCAATGTCTTATGTATTTGTTCAAATTCAGGTTACTTGTGAATGTTAGCCCGACGAGTTTAAATGATGAACTCTCAGGTAGAGTGCTGTTAGCCATGGCAATCGGTGATTGAAAAGGGTTCTTGTAATTGTTAAAGGATATAAGCTCTGTCTCAGTGACATTAAATGTTACCATCCATTTACGTCCACATTCCACTACAGATTGGTGGTCATTTTCTAAGGTTTCAAACATTGCCTTGGATAGGTGAGTGTTCGTTTTTCCCACACTTTTTGGAATAGAGTATGGTGTCATCAGCAAATATACCCATCTCGGACACAATTTCATCAGGGAGGTCATTTATGAAGATCAGGAATAATAAAAGTCAAAGTATCGACACCTGGAGAACACCTGCATTAATCTCATGTTGCTTGGATGTACGGCCATCGAGGACATCCTGGATTTTTCTTTTCTCTAAAGAGGATCTTATGTTAAGCATTCATCCAGTAATACCGCATGATTTAATTTTCATGAGAAGATCTTTATGCCAGACCTTGTGAAAGGCTTTGGATGGATTGACCTGCCTCGTCCAGTACGTGGTATATGCACTTGGAGATGATCATTAAGATATCCGTAGTTAGACGGGCTTGTCTAAATCTATACTGTCGGTCAGAAAGAAGTTTAGCATTTACAAGATGGTGGACTATCACTAGATTGATTTATGATTCAAAGATTTTTCCAAAGACAGGAAGGAGACTGATAGGGCGATAAGTGAGCCGGTCAGTTCTTTCACCAGAATTCTTGAATATCAGTGAAAGCAAGATTCGACAAGGCATTTGTTGTAGAGTTTGGAAAGAATAGGAGCTAGCTCAGCAGAGCATTTCTTTATTAGTATAGCAGGGATAAGATCAGGTTCACACGCCTTGGGGGTGTCTAGGTTTTTTATGATATTACAGACATGGGAAGGGGTGATTATCAGATCATCACGTGTGGCTTCTGTCCACACTGGTAAATTTGGGAGGGAGTGGTTTGTGGGGTCTAAGGTGGAGTTAGATGCGAACTGTCAGACAAGCAGTTCAGCCTTCTCAGTTGCGATGCAAGCGACATAATGGTTGTTGGATAGTGGGGGAATTTTTGATTGCCGATTATTCACCACACTATTATAAATTTTCTAGAAATCGCAAGCGTCTATAAATTTTTTCCTATTTGTATCTGACTTATGACGGCTGAATCGGCAGAACACTTCTTGCTTTTTCGCCAGTGGCAGCAGCTTTACAGGTTGAAGTGAATTATTGGGGAGAATGGGGCTTGCTATAGAATTTCCACATGGGAACATGTGCTTCAATGCCTGCTTTTACCCATTCAGTTGCATCATTTGTGCAGTGTTCAGCAGGGAGAGAAACAATTTTATTCCATGGAACATCTCTGATGGATTTCTGATCAGCCATTTTGAAGTATCTCGTCATTTTGAGCACTGGTTCTTGAGCTTGGAGTCGAAAGTTAAAGGTGATATCTACCTATATCGGTAGGACAGTAACACAACAATGTAAGGATTGGCAGCAATGGTTGAGACTGGTCAGAATTAAATTATTTAAAAGGACGACTCAACAAGAATTTGTTAACATTGGACTTGAAAACGACCACGCTATAGTCAGCTGTGAAGCAACCTCACAGTATTTATTATGTTCTCGCTTGTCAATTGTTATGTGAATCTATTAGTATTCGGCTCGCGACGTAATAGATACATATACATACAATGCGAAGCAGAGAACGTGGAATGAATAAGAGAGAGACGTGGTTGATGTTTACGCTTCCGAGACCTTCTACCAAGAGAGCGATCTACGTCAGCATTCGTTTATATATGCAAGAGAAATATACAAAGGGAGATAATTACACAATGTAAGGGAGGTAACTATGATACATTGTTGTTGTTTCTAAATGTAAGATACTACAGTATTGTGTTTCACTTCAGTATAATCTGCCAAACCACACGTGTGATGAGACACAAAACAATCAACTCCTGGGCAGAGTTTTGTTATCAAGCGTGTGGTGATCAGTCTCCCTGAGTGGACTATGAGCATTTGTCACACAAGCCTCGGGCAGTGTAGTCAGGAATAGATCAAGATGTGAGGCTTGCTAATCCTCACGATATGGGAGGCGGGTCAGGAAAGTGACAGTCTGTGAAAGGAAATTAGATATAGGGAAACTATACGTGCTGTTACCAGCTGTGTCTGTATATTTAGAGAAACAGAGCCAAGTACTGTGGTGGACATTAAAATCACTAAATACGTGTATTTGGGCGCTAGTATCTAAAGAGAGTGCTGCATCTATACGTTCAGAGACATGGTTGAGGAAATATAAGTAACTAACACTGTATTATTTCAGATTTGCATTAAATTGGATCCACAGTCATTAGATACCAATTAAGAAAGATTCACTTAATTTCAATTCTTTCTTAGAACTCCTTAAGCATATGCCTTAAATTTTAGACATTTTCTAGAATCAAAATCATCTAACGGACTTTAGTTAAAATTGGAATAAGGATTCTAGACATAAGGTTTAGCAATATTATATCTTTATTTTTATCTTTGAAAGAAGGCATAAAATGGTACAAAACTGTTCTGCTCGGGGAATTAATTTTACTCATCCTGGGACAGGTATTTTTCTAGGATATATTCTTACTTCTTTTTTTGAAATATGCTTGTTTATTTTATTTTTTATTTATGAACAATTCTATGATTAGAAGCCCGTTAAACAAAATACTATATATTTTTTTTTTGCTATGAAACGTGCGTAAGATAAAATGAAAAAAAGTACAGGCATTTGCCAGAATAAAAGAAAATTGAAAAATAAAAAAATAAAAAAAAATTATTTTTGTGGATAAAAATTATGGCTTTCTTTGGTCATTGGAATGTAACTAAAAAGTATATATGCTCTGAAGCCTGAAGCATAACTTCATTGAGCTTGTAATATGAAACAATGTTCGATGATATTATAAGGAATGTATTCCTAAATATATATTTTTTATATAAACTCAGAAATATATATATATAAATAAACAAAAGACTATATATTTTTCTTTATATGCTGTGAAACGTGCGTAAGATAAAATGAAAAAAGTACAGGCATTTGCCAGAATAAAAGAAAATTGAAAAATGAAAAAAAATTTAAAAAATTATTTTAGTGGATAAAAATTATGGTTTTCTTTGGTCATTGGAATGTAACTAAAAAGTATATATGCTCTGAAGCCTGAAACATAACTTCATTGAGCTTGTAATATGAAACAATGTTCGATGATATTATGAGAAATGTATTCCTAAATATATATTTTATATATAAACTCAGAAATATATATATATATATATATATATATATATATATATATATATATATTATATATATATATATTGTTAGCGATGCTTATATGGTTATATATTTGTATGTACAGGATTCACTCCTAAACTAATTAACCGATCAATATTTTGTTTCCGTCATTTTTGACGCAGGTTTAACATTTATTTATTATAATTATTTTTATTCTAATGAAACTGTGTCTGATTAACAAGGATAATTTTTAATTGTTTTTATTATAATTGAAAGTAAAAACATACTTTGAGTCGACATACAGGGGTAGGTGGTCATTTTTGGAAACCTGACGTAGACAGGTACATCGGCTAGTTTTAAGTGATACATTTAAAAGAAAAAAAGGAAAAAATTGTTCCGAAAGAAAAGATTTTTCCGGTCGCAACAATGGAATAATTCGGTTGGAGTAAGTAACGTAAGACGAGAAAGAGCTCGACTTACTGAAGCCATACAAGAGCAAAAGGCCGAGCGAACGTAGAAAATTGAAGGGAACTAAATGCATGCGTTTATCAGGGTAGGGGTGAATGAGGTGGAGAGAAGTCGACCCAACATCTATCTAACTTTGTTCATATATCTTATATATATATATATATATATATATATATATATATTTCATGATTTTTTGGGGAGTACAAAATTTTATTATCGCAAGCATGAAGGGAAGACGAATTCTATCGTTCATGATTAAAAGTTAATAAAGAAAAAAAATGCCAGCCGACCGGTTTCGCCCTCTCTGAACAAAGACTGTATCGAGGGATTAAAAAAAACAGGGATTTAAAAAAAAAAAAACGGGGTGAAAAGAGAGAGTACAGAAAATAAAATAGCGTTATGTTATATGTACAATCGAGGATGAATCTTAGAGACTGATCACATCTAGTCCCAATAGACATTCCCTTAAGACGAACGTGGATCGTCTCCAAGATTTTTAGATGGTATAATGAGTGAGTATGACTGAGAATGGTGAAGGAGTCCATGCTAAAATTCCTAGTGCACGGCGGGTTTTAAGTAAATGGTCTGTAATGGAAGACCCGTATGTGTTATTTTGAACGTCCGTTGACCGGAAGGTTCCATTTCTGATCTTACTCGGAATGTGCTGTTGAACTCTACTATCCAGTCTTAACGTCGTCCTACCCACGTAGTCAGCACTGCAACTACATTTAAAATGATATATATATATATATATATATATCCCTAACAATATATAGGTTTTTCGTTGTTCTAACAATCGTACATATTTCTAGGCAGGACGTTGTAGTCCAAGGGTAAAACGCTGGACTATAGACATCAATATCGAAGGTTCGATCCTTGTCTAAGTAGCCATGCTAATGATGGCTGGGAACTAGAAACACGTGTCCATGGATTACTTTTATGTACGTATAAAATTAATAAAAATATATATAAAAGATATATATAGCATATATCCTTTTATTTATACAAACATTATTGGCTACATATGTGCATACATGCTTTAGCTGAAACATGTATGCACATATGTAGCCAATAATATTTGTATAAATTAAAAGATGTATGCTATATATATATATATATATATATATATATATATATATATAGAGAGAGAGAGAGAGAGAGAGAGAGATACTATATATGCTATATACTAGAAGAATACCCGTCCCAGAAAGTGTCAAATTACTTCCCCAATTTGCATCACTTTTATGTCTTCTACTAAGATTAACATAAAGATATTATTCTACTAAATCTTACATCTAGAATACTCAATAGATGATTTTGATTCTAGAAAATGTCTAAAATGTAAGACTAAAGCTTAAGGAGTCTTAAGAAGAAAATTTTAATTCAGGGAATCTTGTTTAATTGGTGTCTAATGACTATGGATCAAATCTTAAGCACATCTGAAATATTTTCATTTTTAAATAGGAGGTTCTGCGCATATTATTCCCTCCTAAAATCACTTTAAAATACTCCAACCCTAACCCTTACCCCAACCCTAACCCTAATAATCCTAACTCCAAATAAACTGAAATGTGTGCAATATTCATTAACAGACGTCTAATACATATTGTTAAAATTTCACAAAAATTCGCAAGCATCTGAATTTTCACTAAGGTCATTCTACCTCCTATTTTCCCCCTTTGTATATAAGTAAATTTAACTAAATATAGCTCATATTACCTACCTTTACGCCTGGCAGATATGAGTGATTCTCACACATACAAACATATACACATATACACACACATCACTTTGTATATATATCCTAACACCTTCTCACCACCCATGAAGCATTAGAAAGAACCAATGTTATTTATGAGTCTAAATGTCGTTTGGGAGAATGCAACTTCCATAATAATAATAAAGCTAATAGCTATATGGTTTTACAACCACTCCCCTATCCTTGTGAACTCTAGCTGATTTTACCAGCATTTACAAAAACATAACTGCCCACCCCTCTCTGATTTAAGACAAATATTAGTTAATAACAGGAAAATAATATATTTTGAAAACAATTTTTAAAAACATAAAAATGCTCGAAGCTATTTCTATTAAATCCCAGCTAGCATCACGTATGAAACCAGTAACAACATTTTAAAATGCTTAACGTGATACAATCCACTCTGTGACGCTAATTCTGGCGTCCCGGAATTTCAATTGTTAAAGTTTCTCCTGAAACTGCATTGGTTCGTTCTTTTGACGTCCAACTGACTTCACATACGCGTTCTCGGCTGCTTTTTGAAATTCTTTCTTTGTCTCTCCACCTTTTTTGTTCATTTGTTTTTGTCACTTGAATATGATTCGACGAAGAATCGAAAACGCTAGTGATACATATGAAACATGCATTAAATTTTTTTAAATTTTGACACAAAAAAGATTAGAAAAATTAAAATAATAAAAAAAGGTATAACCAGACAGTTAAGCAACGTTGAGCCTGGTCAGTATTAGATTGGTTTGGTAGTTTGGTAGTGTTGTTTTACGGCATATCCACGCTTTTTGGGTTATTTAATGCCGAATCTGGTCTTGTTTTCTTCTCTTTTTTGTTTCTTTCCCCTTTTAATATCTGTTTCTATTTAACCCATAGTTGGGACCCTAACAGGTACTACCACTCCGGGTCAGGGTGGACCTGGGAGCAATGGTAATTAAGAGGAGGCTCCACATTCCCCAAAGTCCGTAAGCCGGATCTCACCATCGGATGTAGTTTAAGGTCATATCCAGGACCGGGAGTAGGGTAGGAAAAATAAAAATAAAAAAGGGGAGGGAGAAAGGGAGAGGGGCTGTTGTTTTTGTTTTTGGTTTTGTAGAACATAATTAAGTTTTACAAACAAAAAAAAAAAAAAAAAAAAAAAAAACGTCAATGTAGGTGAATTTCGTCTCAGGGAGCCACAGGGCAGCCTGATCTGGTATCATTAGATTGGTGACCATTTGGGAATAGCAGGCGCTGTATGTAGACACCTAGCTATGGGCAAATAGCGTCGCCAACCCGCAGTGCTTAGCGTGGCGACTATGGAAAAAAAAAAAAACCCTGAATGACTGTCACCAATAACGTGTCAAAAACCAGATAGGGTTTCCTCCTCCAGGAGTGATCAAAAACCCTGATAATAATGATATATATATATATTTATATATATATATATATATATATATATATATATATATATATATATATATATTAATACCCCCCTGTAATTCTTATCAGTTCTCTAACACACTAGCTTCAAAACGCAAGTCTGCTTAATTTTCAATCCAACCCTGGCCCATAACACTTATATTATTTCAACTGTTACTAGCATTTCTGTCCTATCTCCTTAATACCCTCAATAACCCCCTTTGAGAAATCTTTTTAACTAATTGATTGATTCAAGCTAGTTACATAACTACTTATTTTGGCCTATTTTTGAATAATCCTAATCCCTCTAAATACTCGCGAGCCATTTTCTATCGGTCTATTCTCCCTTTGTTCAACTTATCTTATCTTTGACCAATCTCACCCCCATCCCCTCAAATCATATTTTCATACTACTTGGAAACCCCTTGCAAGTTTCCCTTATATATCTAATTACATTTAAATTGTAATTGTTAATTGTTACCCTGTTACGACTCACTCACCATTTAAACCATAGATTATAAAATTGACACTGCACTCAAGTTTTTGATTGAACCAACCCAATTCCACCCCCTATTACTAGTAATCGAAACAAATTGTTTCAAACAATCTATCCTTATCCCTTACACTGTTCCCCTCTCCTAAATTTCAATGTAACCGAGTAGAACAGACTTGATCTTTAATTTCACTAACTCTTTTTCCCATTAATTTATTTCCCCCTCTTGTCTCCTTGGTCATTTAATGTCCCTCCTAATTTTTCATCTAACCCTTAATTTGGTTTTTAAATTAAAAATAAATAAATAAATAAATTTTTTTAATTAACTATTCCCTAGCTTCTTTTAAATTTTAATTTTTTTAAATTTTAATCATTCACTCTCTCACATTCCTCTATTTATTTTACCATGCTTTTAACTAATTCTACTTTAACCTTTTTAAACCCCCAGAAACCATAACTGGTAACTACAATTTAAGTTGCTCTTAGCTGCCTGAAATGTTAGAAGCTCACTCATTTGATTTCTATTTTTAGAATCAACAATTTCTATACCCACTTTCCACTTAAGATTAATCCCACCCCCCAAAACCTACATCCTACCACTCGCCCACACCCTTAACCTACCTGTCACTTTAACTACATCCCCATACCAACCCTTCCTCCTTTTCCTTTTCCCCCCAATTCACAAAGCGGCTTTTTAAACAATCCCGTACCTCATAACCCCCCCCCCCCCAACCCCAAATCTTTAACAATTTTGCCTTTTTGTCCCATTCGGATTTAAACCTTGAATGAGATTCTTCTGTTTTACTTGGCCCTGGAAGTACATCAAAAAATGGCCTGTTTTCCTCTTCTCAACCTCCTTTAAGTGCATCTGGACTTACCTACATTTTGAGCACTTTCCCCAATCTGCTCCCACGCAAAGAGTTTTTCTTCACATTCTACAATTTCACCGGACTTCTTTTCAACGCAAATTTACCACCCGAACAATTTGAATATCTTTTTCACGGAACTTTTCTTTTCTTTCAATACGTTTTTTTAACAAAAATTATTTTAATAATTTTTAATAACATTTTTCATATTTTTCAAATATTTGAACTTTGGTTTTTTCGAAAGCCAACTTATCCATCTGTATTTCTCCTCTGAAGATAAGATCTCGATCTTTGAAAAGCCTTGGCTTAAGGAAAGAATAATAAACACTAGTATATATATAGTTCGCGCCCTGACGACGATCTGAAAGTGTCACTTACTACACTGATGAAAGTGAATATTCGAAACGCCGGCGTATGTAGGTAAAAATAATTTTATATTTATTTATAAATATTGTTTATATGCTGTACCTATTTGGCGTTGCCCGGGAGTAAAAGAAAAAAATGACTGAGTTGTTTACGAAGAAGTAAAAATATATTTTTGAATGAAATAATTTTGTGAATACTAAAGCCATTATAAATAACCATTACTAAGCCATCATAAATAACCATTATTAAGAAACAATTATTAAATAAATTATAAATAACCATAATTAAATACATCATTGATAACCATTATAAAACATATTACAAATGACCCTTATTAATGACATCATAAATAACGATTATTAAAGACATCCTAAGAAACCATGGTACTGGTGCAGATTAGGACCCTAACACTAACACTAACCCTAACGACACCAATTCGATTTTAGCTTGGGTCATAATCTGAATCAGCACCGAAACCATAATTAAATACATTATACATAACCATTATTAAAGACATCAGAAATAATCCTTATTACAGATATCCTAAGAATTCATTATTAAAGACAGTATAAATGACCATTCTTAAAAACGTCATAAGAGAAACCATTATAAAAGACATTATATATAATATCAAGTAAAGTAAGGCTTCAAATGGAAGCACTGAGCTAGACTAAGTGAAATAAGATGAGAAAGAGTTTTGAATTACCGAAATCATTCAAGAACAAGAGACAGGGTGTGCACAAGAAGTAAGGTGTGTACAAGAGAAATAAATTAAATACACTGGCTTTCTAGTGAAAATAGAGGTTAGATAGAAAGTAGATGCGGGCAAGAAACCCCACTCCCACCCAAACACTCAACTTACCATCATCTGTATTTAAAGAAATTAAACTTGACAATCTAAGTAGCAGGGGTTGATTTGCGGGTATAGGTGGGAAAAAAACTGACCATATCTCTCTGTCCATTTTTGGAATCAGCAGAAGTGACGGAACCGTGGCGACCACGCAAACTCAATTCCCTTTCGCTAATGAAGAATTTCCGGGTCTCTGAGCAGTTCCTTCGAACAAATTTTGTGGATACTTACGTCTTATCGGTTCTCTGTCCAAGAGCATAAATTTCTCAGAATGGTTTTACTGATATGTGTGTGTGTGTGTGTGTGTGATGGGGGAAGGACGTGGTTGCGACTATCGTAAAGAGATGATGGCGGAGAGGAAGAAGAAGCGGGCGAAGAACAGTTGCACGCCAGAGCGAATTTCGAGGAAAGCCAATATCTAAGCTTACATTGTTACTCGGGTGTCTATTATGTGTACCGGGGGTTAGATTCGATTGTGCGCGGACGGATCCGATCAGGAAGGCCGAATCTGATGGATGCTCAAAGATGGAGGAACAACAGAAAATGGTTGAGATGTTTTATGATGATTAGACATGGAAAGATTATATATTTTATGTTAAGAGGAGTGACGAGGTTGAAAAGAGTCTGGTCAGTCTGTCTGTCTATCTATCTATCCATCTCAGTCTTTATATTTATCTGACTGTCGTTGGTCATATCAATAGATCGATCAATCTCTTTCTGTTCATATCTATCTATTTATTTTTATACCTATCTATCTCAGGCTGTTCATCTCTCCCTTCCTCTCTCTCTCTCTCTCTCTCTCTCTCTCTCTCCCTATGTATTTAATATGTTGCTTGTTTTGTGTTTGTTTTGTTTTCTGCCTTATAATATATATTTTTCTGGAGGCGAACTTTGGATTTCTGGAATTGACAAATTAATTTTGGTTGTTCGTTTATGGGCGAAACGGTCCGTCAAAATGTTTTGGATATGGATTTGGAAAAAAATGAATAGTAAAATGAGAATGAAAGTAAAATGAACAAAATCTTAGTCACTGGGATTTAGCTTAATTATATATATATATATATATATATATATATATATATATATATATAATAAATATTTGTTTTGTTTATTATCTATGTACGTATACGTTTCGCCATTTTTAATCGGGATTCGTCAGCATAGAGATATAACTATTCACTATATATATATATATATATATATATATATATATATATAGAGAGAGAGAGAGAGAGAGAGAGAGAGAGAGATAGATAGATAGATAGAGAGAGAGAGAGAGAGAGAGAGAGAGAGAGATGGGTTCTTACAAAAAATATATATTTAAGTATATACTCTTTATAATATCCGAATGTGTTCCAAATTGCAAGCTCAATGAAGTTCTATTACAAGCTTCAGAGCATGTATATTTTATACTTTCATTCCAATGACCATAGGAAAAATCAGTCCATAACCATAACATACACATGTTCTTTTAATTTCTTTATTTTCATATATCGGCGAATACCGGTAATTCCTCTTTGTCTCACAAACAACATTTTTTAATATATTTATATTTTTATGTTTATTCTTTTCCCAAATTCAATACCTTTTCTACATCTTATATATATATATATATATATATATATATATATATGAATGAATCTGTTCATATGTACCTATACTTCTATGTCAATCTATTCATATTTATCTATTTCAGTCTATACATATCTAGATATCTACCTATGTTTTACATACCGATCTATATATCTATCTGTGCATATCTATCTATCTATCAATTTCTATCTCAGTATGTCTATATCTACCTTCCCCTCTCTCTCTCTCTATATATATATATATATATATATATATGTGTGTATTTGTACATATCTATCTATCTCAGTCTGTACATGACACATTTTTCTTTACTTATTTTCACCTCAAACAAGGCACATTGCCACTGAGACGTTAGGAGCTACTCTGAATTAAGGGTCAGATTTATAGGGGCATCCTAATTGGAGAGTTGTGTGGTGAGATATTTTTTCACACGTTGGGACAGTTGTTGAAACAGGGAGCAGGAGGGGAATTCCAAAGCAACTATTAGAGTAGAAAGCTGTTCGGCATCTGGGGACCTCTACAGTGAAGGAGTTGTTTTTTGCTGACTAAACGGGGTATTTACGTTGAGGGGGCAAAAGAGCAGCAAGTTCATCGGAGCACATTCTGTTAAAGTACTTGTTATACAAGCACAGGGGTGCCTCATTGTGGCAATAGGGCAGGGACTGGAGCTTGGTAGACAGTGTGGGGCCTTTTAGATTAGAAGCTTTTTTTTGGGACCCTGTCTAAGAGGGAGAGACTAGTGGTTGGTGGACAAACCTAGATGTGGCAACAATAATCTTCTCTCATATATATATATATATATATATATATATATATATATATATGGTACGTCAATGAAAATTAGTAAGACCTGCAAATGGAAGCAAATCGGTATTTTCAGTTGTTCAAAACAAGGAGTAGTTTAGCATTTTGAATTTCTTTAATTTTTAATTTTTAATTTTAAAAGAAAACTTTTTCAAATTTGGAACTTTGACAGTCCTACCCTGTCAACTTATCAATCATAATCTTTCCTCTGATGATAAGATTTTAATCTTTGAAAAGCCTGGTTTAAGGAAAGAAAAAGATGAAAAATAAATGTTTTTATTAACTAAACTACTCCTTGTTTTGAACAACTGAAAATACCGATTTGCTTCCATTTGCAGGTCTTACTAATTTTCATTGACGTACCATATTTTTGCTCTATCCAGTATATTGAGCTTTCCTTATTTCACAATAGGTCCAACTCTCTAAAAGTTTACCTTTTAGTTATAATTTACATATATATATATATATATATATATATGTTTTTATAGGTACAAAATTTTAAAATTGATTTTAATAATAATGGCGAGGTAGCCATAATTACCAAGGACGGAGAGGCCTATAATACTAAAGCGAGAAATAAATTATTCCTTCCTTACTTTAGTAAAGCGGTTAAAATATTCAAAAATTACAATGGAGGAGAAAAAAAAATGGTGGTGAAATCGAGACGTCTTCTGAGTCGACACATTTTCGAGATCTCACGTCGACTAAAATAGAATGTTTGAAAAACGAATTAAAAACCATGGATTATCGAATGAGTGGAAGGGAAAAAAAAAAAAAAAAAAATTATGTACCCATCAGTTCCAAATTGTGGGTATATTCTTTCTGCTTGCACAGAAACGGTTTACGTAGGTTGATGATGACCGCTTCGAAAATCTTAAGGTGATTCTTCGAGCGAACCCTGTGCAAGACAGTAAATGCCTCATCCGTATATCCCTCAGTGCATAAATGGCACTCCCATAAATGGTCGCCGATGGCCGACTCATGAGCTTGTAAACGCCCGGATGTCGGCCACTGTCTGTGCCTACGTATCGAGAGGGGGATGTGTTGGGAAACTCTGACCTCTAATCGCTGAATGGTACGCCCCACGTAGTCAGCCTCACACTGGCCACGAAAATGGTAAATAACTAAATTTTATTGAATGGTGGGGATACCATCCTTGCGAAAAGAAGAGAAAGCACTGTGGGTCCCAAACACCGTTCTCACATTAGTCGCAAAAAAGCAACGAGACACGACTGAAACAATTTTATGCGAAAGTTCCTGGCTAGCGGTGCCAATCCATGGTAATTTCACATAAACAAGGCACTTTTGGGGGCCGAAATATTTTTCTCTATTAAATGTGGAAAAAGCAAGAAAAGTGTAGTCTTTGGTCTACCAGGCTGTTCTTCAGAGACAGTCATTTAACAATACAAAAACAAGCGCATTATTCCAATACAAATAAGAAGAAAAGTGGTCAAGAAGGATGAGAACAGAAGTAAAGAAAAAACTCACTTTAAAGATGACAATCCAAAAAAAATGTTTTTTTATATAACTCAAATACACATACGTATATATATATATATATATATATATATATATATATATATATATATATATATATATATATATATATATATCTGTTCATATATATAGATCCCAGTCTGTTTATAATGTTACACATATACATGCTTACATATATCGCCAAAGCTTCTTACAACAGTCAGGCAGAAGATGTGCAAAAAGGTAAACAAACTTCATAACAGTAATTTATTAGCCGTTATAAATAAGTAGTTGCCATCAACGACTATAGCGGCGGTGGGAGGTGGAAGATTCAACAGCCCATGAAATATAAATTTGAAACCCATTTTCCTGTTACTTCCTCCTAATCCACAAGACTTTGAGCACAAAGAACTTTGAAACGGATCAGTTACGGGCACTCCATTGAGACAGCATGGATGGACGAATCTTAAATTCGTGTAGATGGAACTTGTAACTCACAAAAATGAGAGATTGGCTTATTTCGTTTCGGATAAATGATCTGATTGACAGAAACATGAATGAAATATCGCTTTCCAATCGGATCGAAATGGACTGGTCATATTACTGGCCCAGAAGGAAGATATTGATTTGCACATTATAGCAGTTACATGCTTAAGATCTATTTTCTTTCGCACGTGCGTGTTATCACTCGCGGAGTGATTGGTACGTACATACATGCCGGCCGAACCAACCTGTCTTATATTCTTGTGTTACTAACTCCTTCCAAATGATATTCTGTGTTGATGAAAATGCGGAATAAAGTTGATTTAAATTGTAGAAAAAAAGTTTGTCCTTTTAAAACTTAGTGAACCTTTTCTTTATATCAAACAAGGCCTGTAGGATGGATACAAACGCAGCGACCCTACTGCAAAATGACGATCTCCAACAAGCGTCTTTGACCCCTTGACCTCAACAAATTGATGACCCCAGCGTGATATGGACAAGAAAAAGACCTATGAACATTATTTTTCACATCTATGCAGACGACACAATTGTCTATGGCAGCACATCGAAGAGCACTGGTGATCAAGCTATTGCTGTTTCTCTCGTTTCTGATCTGGAGCACATGGTGCAATGGGGGAAAAAGCGGCGTTTTACTTTCAACATTTCTCAAACCTAACTTTTCTCCTTCCATCACCAACGCGAGGATCGTTGTCGTGTTTCAGTCGAAATGAATGGCTCTCTCTTTGAAGAAGCTTCTTACTTTGATAAGCTCCTAGGACTGACTTTCACTCATGACCTAAAATGGAAGGCTTTTTACATCCAATCTGTGGCCACGACTACTGGAAAAATAGTTAGCTCATTGTACCACTCCAGGAAGTAGATTACTCCTGATGCAAGGTTCTACCTAGATAAGAGTCAGATACACCCTAAGATGGGGAGGTACTGCTGCCACATCTGGGAAGGTGCCGCTCAGAGCACTCTTCGTTGCCTTGACAGAATTCAGAATAAACTTGGAAATCTAGTGGGAGATGATCTTTCCTGTTCCTTACGACCTCTTTCTTACGGAAGTGACGTTGTTAACCTCTCTACTCTACCATTATTTCCATGGAAGGTGCTCGACTGAGCTCCAATCTCTGGTTCCTCCTTGTAAGACATTCACAGCAAGAACCCGTTTTACTGCCACAACAGAAAAAAAAAGGTTTTTCTTTCTATCTCCGTGTACCTAGCGTCAAGCGAAATTTCTATGAACAGAGCTTCTTCGCATCGTTAGAACACATTTCTTCAGGACTGCTTCCCTTCAGATTACAATGTAGTCGTTTTCAAAGCTAATGTCAACAGATTTCTATCTAGAACCATCCCCCACAAGTATTCGAACTTCGTTCTGACAATCATTCCTTCTCATTACCCTTATCCTTAAGTGGCATTTGCCCTTGATAAGTGGTGACCTCTTTTTTAGTAAAAAAAAAAGAAGAAATTCTCCCATTACTAATCAGCAGAGCATTACCACTGTCAACCAAGAGAAGAGTCTATCAGGCATATGTGCGCAGTGTGATGATGTATGGAAGTGAAACCTGGCCAGTGAGGGTTGAGGATATGTGTTGCATGGAGAGAAATGATATGAGAATAATATGATGGATGTGAAATGTGAGTCTTAAAGACAGGCTTAATGGCCTCAGAAGATTAAATCTGGACAGTATAGAGAGATGTGTGCAGAACAGGAGACTTCATTGGTTTGGTCACATTGGAAGAATGGATGAGAGTTCTTGAGTTAGAAGATGTAGAACAGTTCAGGTAGTTAGGTCAACTGGCAGGCGAAGGCCAAGGAAAACATGGGAGGAATTGATAAGGATGGATTTGAGAGAAAGAGGGATAAATCAAAACCTGGCCAGAGATAGTTTAATTTGGAAGTCAATTTCTAAAAGCCATCCCACACATGCCAGCATGTAAAATGGATGTTAAACCGATGATGATGATGATGATGATGATGATGATGATGTCGGCATGGGTGGGAGGATCTAAAATCACTGTATTTGTAACCTGTAATTCATAAAGTGAGAGATTGAACATTATTTTTGTAAACCTGTTAGATAGCTAGGAGGGGAGGGGGGCAAAAACGGAAGTCAAGAAATCAACCGACCTGAACAGACATGAGATAGGTCGTCTCAGCCAGTCTCAGTAGGAGGAGGGGGGCGGGGACGGTGGTGTACAGATACCTAAAAGTCGGTCTGTCTGTCCATATATTATTGGTATCTCTCCCTCCAATTCATTCATTTATTCTCTCTCTCTCTCTCTCTCTCTCTCTCTCTCGTACACACTCATTTCAGTTTCTGTCTTTGTTCTGTCTGAATAAAACTTTTAAAACCAAACCAGCGTCCATGTGGTTTTTAATCAACAGCCGAGGAACAGCTAAAACCTTGGTTACAAAAGATATAATATTATACAAAACCTTCGCGAGCACATTTCTTTTTCATCTCGAACATTCTGTAATGAAGCTGATCGAACAATAGAGTGGACACTACCCCCAGTGATAATGGCCGTATTCGCCAGTCGAACTGCTGCCAAGTTGCGTGCTGTGTCTGTAGTAGAAAATGGATAATGGCTATCCCAAACAAGCGGTTGTAGGCAGATATCCAGGACAACAAAGTGAGCCGTGTCCGGTTATGCAACTGAATCGTTTTGCTGACCAATCACGACATTTTGGGGCTCGATATAAGTAGGCATATTCAGCCAAGTCAGTCACTTAGTTTGGCGCCTTCTCTTTGTTCTAATCAGTTTCAGTTGTAATCTCGCTCCCCATTCTAATAAAAATTGAGTTGTTTCTTTACAATAACTCCAGTATAAAAATATTGGCAATATTATTTGACAATATTGAATTTTCTTGCTCACATGCCCCTATTCCGAATTCGTAGCCGTGGCCCGCCATCAGTAGACTGTTTCTCTTGTACCAAACAAACGGTCATAAACAACGTTTTAAGTTTAATTTAGACGGTTTCAAACGGATATAAATGATCGCACACTAAAAATAATTAAATTTTTTTAAAAATCTATTTTTTTAAAATTCAAATTGTTATTTATCTACCTCCCACAAGGTAAGACGTGACACAAAGTCGGGAAAGTGGGATTAGATAAGCCAGCGCTCGAGAGGTGAGCAATCTGGCCATTTAAAAATTGTCGGCATTCCCCGGTAGGGGCGCCTCAAGCGATTAGCAATAAACTAACCCCTTCTCAAAGGGTGAGAAGGCAAAGCCTGGGAGGGTGGACCTCCTAGAACTGCACAGGACAGCGTGCAGTATCCATCGGAACAGATACTACACTTTGATCTTGGCCAAAAGGCCAAGAAAACAAATTTTTTTAATCAAATTATTTGATGGTTTTCAGTAATCAAGTCGAAATTCCATTTTTATTTAATTTTTAATTTTTTGTTAAAAAATTATTCCAGCAAATTTGAATGAATTTTATTTATAAAATTTTACATTTAATTATTTGATGGATTTCAGTAATCAAGATAAAATTCCATTTTTAATTGATTTTTAATTTTCAGTTAAAAAATTATTCCAGCAAATTTTAATGAATTTTAATTATAAAATTTCCCCTGAAAAAGATTTTATGTGACTTTTTTGGTTTTAATTATGACCGTTTGGTGCAGAATATGCAGTCTATTGATGCTGGTCCACGGCCACAAATTCAGAATGGGGTCATGTGAGCAAGAAAATTCAATATTGGCTATTATTTTACTAGCTTTAACTATCCAGCGTTGTCCAGGAGTCATTTTTACTTTCATTCATCTTCCGTTTTTCTTTTCTTTTTTTTTTTTTTTATTTTTTTTACTCTGCCGCTTGTTTGCTTTTTTGTTTTTTTACCATTTTATTTTTTGAAATAGGACTTTGAAAGTTAAATTAAATCAATAGAAGAATGTGCAGACTATGGAATAGTGAAGAGAGAAACATCAAAAAGTTACAAGTTAGTACCAGAAGCAGATTTAGGCGATACAAAAATTTAGAAACATAAAATTACATTGATTTCTTGAGATAAACAGGCGCATATTTTGAACGACGCTCTCTAGCGAAAGAGGTAGGAAACAACTATGATAAGTTAAAACAGTTAAAGCTGAGAGAAGAGTTCCAGAACAGATTACCTGAAGAATTACAATGATAACAGAACAGAACAGAAAGTAGAAAAATGCATATGAACAAGCATCACTAGCAGATGAATATAACTTAATGCGAACTCGAATGAGATCAAATCATGTAAGGATTACCTCTGTGGAGGTAGAGAAAGTAATAATAATAATAATAATAATAATAATAATAATAACAAGCCGCGCATGCGTGGTCCCCCTTTGTATGTGACTCGATGTGGCCAGTGTAAAATGCAATAAATTTGGGCAATTTGGGGCATTTTTGACCCCCCCCATTGTACCCCCTGTGGGCGCGAACCAGAATTTTTCTGAGGTCAAGGATGCTAATTTTATATCCAGAACAATTGCCTCTACATTTTGGCCAAGTTTCAGAAAAATTGAATGGATGGATGAAACGTTATGGGAGAAAAGGGTCATTTTTTGCCATTTTGGGGGCTTTTGACCCCCTGGGGGTGCGAACCAGATTTTTTCCAAGGTCAGCGATACTTATTTTCTATTAGGAACAATTGCCTCCATATTTTGGCCATGTCTCAGAGTAATTGAATGGATGGATGAAAAGTTATGGGGCAAAAAATGTCATTTTTTGCCATTTTGGGGCCTTTTGACCCCCTGGGGGGCTAACCAGATGTTTTTTCAAAAATCGGAGAATGTCACTTTCTAACCTGACAAAAGTTACAACTTCATGCAAAATTTCAGAGAAATTCAATGGATGATTGCGGAGAAAAATCCGGACGGACGGATGGACGGAAATGCCTCAAAACATAGGTCTCCCGATTTTATAAATCGGGGGACCAATAATAATAATAATAATAATAATAATAATAATAATAATAATAATAATAATAACAACACTATTCTGATAGTTATCAGTAATAGCTAGACAATGACAACAATAGTGATCTTTGTTACAAAAGATGGCTATTCCAATATAGGTTAGAGATTGAAATGCAGATGTCGGTCGCTTTTGGAATCCAAAGCCGAGTTTGTTTTGACAGGTTGTGATTTCTGAAACTCGGTAGTGAAGCTGTAAAAATAAACATCTGGCTTTGTTTCAGTTTGAAAAGAATGTGTAAAAGCAAAACCAGTTTTTGATAAATACAATCAGCTGATCGGAATATGTAGTGAGCAAATATTGACACTAGTAGTGATGACGTCCTGTTTTTTGCTCCCTTAGTGGGGAGGCAAGTAAGTAGGGCCTCTGGGCAACGAGGACATGCTGTGCTTTGCTCCTCTAGTGGAGCTCCGATCGGGAGTGTTGGAGTAAGATGATGTCGACATACATCAGCAATAAAAGTAAGCAACGTAGGATCCTCTTTTTTTTCGAGTCTTCATTTGTGACCAAACCTGTGGAAGAAAATAATTCTCAAAAATGCTAGACCAATCCACTGGCCGAAGAAACCAAGTAAGTGCAGATATTCACTTTTATATAACGTGGCATCTTGATGATTTACACACGAATCCCCTCAATGTAAATAATGGATTTGTGACACATAATCATTAGAAGCAACATCACGCATAATCATTTGAGGAACATTAACAACTTTCATATGTGATGCTGATAAAGAAGATATGGGGCCACAACGTTGCAGTTATGTTTTTACCTGATGTTTGTCTGCTTGTTAAAAACTTAAGACATCTCTGAAAAAATATGCAATATTCAAAGATGAGTGTACACTCTGTGTCAGCATTTACTAAAAAAAAAATTATACTTTACCAGTGTTCGCACTGATAGTCATATTTATATAAAATAACGTCTCAAACTAAAAATTAGAAAAAAAAACTCGAAAATATTTATGGGATTTAAATTTCAGCATTACATAAATCCATTTCCACCACATTTTTGATGGCCTTGAGCCTAATTTGTTCAAAATGTAACTTGTATATTTTTGCAAATAAATAATTCAAACCTGTTCTGTCCTCAGTCAAAGAGGGATAAATCCTTCTTTACTGGGTCAATTTTAATTTTGGGCTCATCGAGAGTTACCCTTTTGGGGGAGCTGGATATTCCCTGCATAAAAAAACGACCTTGTGTCTAACTTTGCCCTCGTGGGGAGGCAAGTAAGTAAGGACACTGAGTAACGAGGACATGCTGTGCTTTGCTCCTCTAGTGGGGCTCCGACAGTGAGTGCCTGTAAAGAAGATAGGGGGCCACAACGTTATAATCTTTGGAACCACTCGGAAGAGATGACAGAAAATTCGAATAGAGAATAAAATAGATTGATCATGACGAGATGAAACAGATTCAACCCTCTGCAGAATAGGCGCAATATAAGTAATAGGGTTAGGGTTATAAGTAATATTCGATGCTTTTACTGTCATGAAACTGGACATGCAACCACAAAATGTAGAAATCGAGAGAATAATGAAACGAAAATCCCAATGCTAAACAAGCTGCAGGGCAGAACTGCCGCAAAGGATATAATTGCTGTTGGATATAAGCCATTCATATCCAGAGGAAAATTATCCCATATGGATGAAGAGGAATACAGTAATATCAAAATACTGAGAGATATAGATGCATCTCAATTATTGTTAGCACGTAAATGTCGACCCCGAGGATAAAAAAATTCGCCAACAGGAATAAGAAGTGAATATCATAAGCATAGATAATCAGCCAAAGGATTTTCCTATGCATCACATTAAACTACGATCCAAACTAATTTCGGATATAGTAAAATCGGAATAATAAACGAGTTGTAAATGGAAGGAGTCAATATGTTATCAGGGAATGACTCGGCGGGAAACACAATCCGAAGGCTTTATACATCTAAACAGGGAATCCGAGAAACACAAGAAATAAATCTTGAGAATGGAAATACGAGAATAGCTTTCGCTACGGGAGCAATAACATGGGACGGATTGAGAGAATGGAAGAAATAAGAATGGAATTTGAAGAAGAAGCTAAATGGCGGGAAACAGGGTGATGACGCCATTTTGAAACCTTCCATAGACAAAGAAGATCTCATTAGAAATCAGAGGAAAGGCACATAATTAAAGGAATGTTTCATAAGATCAGTGAATGAAAAATAAGGATGGGATATTTCCGAAATACTATATAAGGGCAGGAATCTTCATGAGGAAAGTAGGACGGGTAAAATTACTTCCCTGAACAACAGTTTTGCACCACTTTTATGTCCCCTTACTAAGATTAAAATGAAGATATAATGATACTAAACCTTATGTCTTGAATCCTTATTCCAATTTTGATCAAAATCTATTGAGTGTTTTTGATTCTGAAAAATGTCTAAAATTACTTCCCTGAACAAAACAGTTTTTCACCACTTTTATGTCCCCTTACTAAGATTAAAATGAAGATATAATAATACTAAACCTTATGTCTTGAATCCTTATTCCAATTTTGATCAAAATCTATTGGGTGTTTTTGATTCTGAAAAATGTCTAAAATTACTTCCCTGAACAGAACAGTTTTGCACCACTTTTATGTCCCCTTACTAAGATTAAAATGAAGATATAATAATACTAAACCTTATGTCTTGAATCCTTATTCCAATTTTGATCAAAATCTATTGGGTGTTTTTGATTCTGAAAAATGTCTAAAATTACTTCCCTGAACAGAACAGTTTTGCACCACTTTTATGTCCCCTTACTAAGATTAAAATAAAGATATAATAATACTAAACCATTATGTCTTGTATCCTTATTCCAATTTTGATCAGAAGCCATTAGGTGCTTTTGATTCTGAAAAATGTCTCAAATTTAAGGCTTAAGCTTGAGACGTCTTAAGAACAAAATTGAACTTCAGGGTATCTTGCTTAATTGGTGTCTAATGATTCGGTGCTAGTTCATACCAAAATCAGACCATCTGAGTGTAGGCCATTTTTGAGGATGGTTTGTTCTCTGTCGGTTTGAGGTATGGTTCTGGTCAGTTCTAGGAAGTCCACCTTCCCAGGCTTTACCTTCTCACCCTTTGAGAAGGGGTTAGTTTTTGTTAATCGCCTCGGGTGTCCCTACCGGGGAATGCCGATGGGATGCCCAGGCAATTTTTGTTCGGCCTGTGCACTTCCTCTAGGGCACTGGTTTCAAATCTCAGTTTCTGACCTTGTGTCACATATTCCTGCTGTGAAAGGGAGATAAACACATACTCTAAAATATTTGAATTTTCAAATAGGAAGTTGTGGTCATACTAATGCTCCCTAAAACCTCCTTAAAATGCTCCCCAAAAAATAAAATTTAGTGAATATTTATTAATTGATGTAACCTATTGTAAAAATTTCATAAAATCGGAATTTTCGCGAATGTCTCCATTGTATTAATCTTTTGAATGGGTTAAATATATCAACAATGTGTAAAAATATTATTGTTAACCATTGTTAGCAAAATTTAGTTTTTATGTAAAAGGATAAAAAAATAAAAGGGTGATTTTTTTCTTTTAAAATTTTTTCATTCCGTTTCAAATGAAATTCATTTTGCTGATGAATATAAACGGAAATATAATAAGAAAACCGTATAAACATTTTGCAAGCTGAACTCTAACATGAAATCGTTGGATTCATTATTACAACAGGAGTGTACACCCTGCGTCAAAAATGACGGGGAAAAAATTATGCTTCGCTAGTGTTCGCACTAATATTCATAGAAAATAGTATCTCAATTGGTGCACTTAAAAAAAGAAATACGAAAAAAAAAACGTTTTAAACTGAAAAGTTTAAGAAAAAAAAACTATCGATCGGTATAAAAAGAAAAATACAAAAAAAAATGTCTCATTATGGAAATAGAGTGAAGGATTTCTTCCGAATTCATTCCAGACAGCAAGGGAGGTGACTTGCTATTTGTTTTCTCTCTTCCTCTAAACACTTAAAATGGTTTTGTCTGGCATTTTTTTTACTCGCTAACTTCTGCCTGACGGGATTGATATATATTTATATATATACAAATAAATACACATTGGTCTTTATTATAGAGTGGAAGATTAAAGTCGCTACTCCAGGTTAAGACTGCATTTGGGGTCGAAACCAAAAATGGTCAGGAAACACCGACTTACACTGTAATATGATTTGAAAAGGCATAAAACATCCCTTCCCTAGATATGCATGAACTAATAGCTTATGTTCAAATAATCGTTTCTAATAAATCTTGTATATCGGCATTAAACAACCCAAAAGGGTTGATATGCCGTAAAACAGACAAAACAAAATCATCATACTGACAGCAACATCTATACTATATTTGTCATGTTTGTTTGTCTGTCTGTCCGGAAACGCAATTTGGAACAAAGTTCGTTTAAAATTTTACGAGAAACTGAATTAGGAAATTTGAATTAGGGTTTTGTTTCATAATAATATCATTGCGTCTGCGTTCGTTAAGAACATCCATAAACTGCAAAGACAACGTTTTTACTCCGTTTTATTTTAATTTTATTTATAAATCGAAAATTATAGAGATTAAAAAATAAAAATAAAATTGGTAATGTGAGGTTCAAGGCTGGGAGCAGAATCACACAGAGTTTCTCATTCATTCCCTGACAACGCCGGGGTTGCCTGCTAGAAAGTATTAAAATGAAACAATGATTTAAAATAATAGCAAAAATAATAATATGTACTCAACGGCGTAAGGTGGGTGCAGGGGAGAGACAAGAGGGGCTACAAGCTACTTATTAAAACAATATTTAAAGCTGAATGTAAAAACTTTGGTAATCATAAAGATTGACGGTGTAAACATAATGCAATAAAAAAATTGTCTATAAGCGATAAAATTGTTTTATGTTGTTTTTTTTTGTAAATATTATTAAATGAAGAACCATTTTGAGTTAAAATCTATTTAGTATGACGTATGTAATCGGAAGAAAAACATGTTTGAAATGTGTCAATATGCTACAAGAACCGTGATTTAAAAAAATGGATGCCACAATGTTGTTTTTTTTTGTATCACTCAAGATGAAAAACATATTAAAACGTCTTTTTTCACTATCACTACGTAATAATACATTGCTTTTAACTTCAAAACGTTCTTAGTGTCATAATCTTATATATATATATATATATATATATATAATAATGGTAATAATCCAGGTGAAAAATATCCACAGGGTGGTAATCCAGAGAATTTTAACCGGGTTTATAAAAAGTGCTCAATATCAAATAGAACTTTTATATGATTATTTTTTATTTACACAGACATGTACAAAATCTGCGACACTGGCATGTCGATGTTATCGATCAACAGTTATTATAAACTGAAATCTCATCAGGCAGAGTTAGAATCCGATCTTAACCGTAGATCATATTTTGGAAAGAACCCAAAATTTCCAAAATATGATCTAAGGTTAAGATCGGATTCTAACTCTGCCTGATGAGATCTCAGTTTATAATAACTGTTGATCGATAACATCGACATGCCAGTGTCGCAGATTTTGTACATGTCTGTGTTAATAAAATAATCATATATATATATATATATATATATATATATATATATATATATATATTATCACCTGTACAATAATTTTATTGAATTTTTGAAGAAACTGTTTACACCGTCGATCTTTACAATTACCAAAACTTCGGCACAAATTGAATAAAAAACTTAAGTGCAAATTATAAATAAAAAAAATGAAATGTGGAATCACCCCTCCATTTTCATTATTTCCAGGTCAACTCTGACCCGGTGTGCTAGTGCCTGTCAGGATCACATATATGGGTTAGGTTACTGGAATCTGCTACATCGAGTAGTGAGGCCCCAATTTGGGAGTTTAAGGGAGTGTTTATGTTGCTCCTTAGTTAGTATTACTCTCAGGTCCATTCTGACCCGTAGTGGAAGTACCTGTCAGAGTCCCATCTAAGAATCTAAGTCACTCCGGTAATCAAAGTTTCTATCCTAAAGGTAGAGTAAGAAATAAATATTTTTCATTGTTTTGCATAGTGTAGATTATGCAAAACAATGATTAAATTGATTTGCCATGTCAAGTCGGAAGACGACATTCACCTCGAGACTCTTCTCTCTAAGTTTGGCATGAAAGAAATATCTGATGTCCTTAGGCTAGACAGGGTGAGATGGCTTAGCCATGTCAGGCGAAGCTCCAGCTGGATCTCCTGTATCAGAGACATGTGCATCGCCTCAAGTCAGCAGGCTGGAAGACCAAAGCTCTCTTGGGATGAGCTGTGTAAACACCACCGTGCAGCCCTGGGGATTGCAAACTTTGATCCTCGCGACCGCCGAGCCTGGAGAGGAGGACTTCGATCAAGACTGACAGACAAGCCCCATCTTCTTATAGATGACTAATCAAAAGCATGTTAAAAATAAATCGGATGATGATAATCATGATGATGATGAATGTACGTTGCTTGTCGTTCATAATTGTCAACTTAAATAAATGTGTTGATTGTTCATTCGTTCTAATGATGGAAATGTTTCGGATATTGCAGGGAACCGATTCTAGTGGTGCACTAGTTCTGAGCACCGCTGATTGTTTCCCCTTAATTGTGCCCGAAAGAAACTAGAGAGTATTAAGAATTCACCGCTGTCAGACCTCTCCCATGGAGCTTCCACAGAATGAAGAATCTAAGTCACTCCGGTAACCAATGTTCCTATCTTAGAGGTAGACTAAGAACTAAATATCTTTCATTGTTTTGCATAATGTACATTGATTGTCTTTCATAATTGTCAACTGTAATAAATGTGTAGAATTTGGTATATTCGGACTATTGTTCTCATCTTGGGTGTTTTTATGACAACGTTTCGGCCGATGTAACCTCTGACCTATAAATGTGTTAACCATTCTTTTGGTCTTAGCCTTTTGTTCTAATGATGGATACGTTTTGGATATATGTTTAATACATGAGCTGTGAAATAAAATAACGTATATTCTAACACCACTTCTTTACCGAAAAAAACCCTCTCTATAAGATTGTAATGCCCAGTTATGGACGTGCAGATGGCTCAGCAGCATTGATTTTATTTTACAAGTCTTATAGATAAATATTTGAAGATATTAAGAACCTGAACAACTGGAGGAGGAGAGAGAGAGAGAGAGAGGGGGGATGAGAGGAGAGAGGGAATGGGAGGAGAGAAGGAGGCGTGAGAGGAGATAGAGAGAGCTAGCAAAAGAGAGAGATTTATAAAGTAAGATTTTACACACACTTTTTAATTCTTCTATTTTGTTGTCCCTGCCTCCGGGAAACGTCGGGTAACCATGCCAGTCTGCCATAAAATAATTTAAAAAAGAAGACGAGAGTTATCTCCCTTGCACCCCCCCCCCCCCAAAAAAAAAAAATTTAATATTTACTGCTTTAATCTTCTTTAATAAACTTATTAAAAAAAAAAAAAGTCTACTACAGCGGATATAGTCCTTGTATATGCATGGATATAACGTGTGTTTTCAGCTGTTGTTTCTATTTACTTGCCTCCCCACGAGGACAAAGTCAGACACAAGGTCGATTTTTAATCTGGGGGGAAAAATCTAGCTCCCCCAAAAAGGGGCAGTTTGAATTGGAACAAAAATAAAAATACCCTCAATCTAAAAGAATGTCTCCTTCACTGACCGATGATAAAATAAACAAAGTGTCGTATCAAAACAGATACTACACTTTGTTCCTAGCCAAAAGGCCAAGGAACATTTCAGCTGTTGTTATTTTCCAAAATTTTTAGAAAATGTTTTTCAAGAATTTATTTAGAATTCATTTTTTTTTTTTACTTTATTTCACCCCAAACAAGACATATTGCCACTGTGACGTAAGGGTTACTGTGATCAAGGGCCATATTTAAATGGGGCATCCTAAGTGGGGAGTTATGCAACAAGATGCTTGTTCACATTACATTTAAATTGATGCATGTTGGTACAGATGAAGAAACAGAGAGCAGAGAGAGAATTCCAAAGGCAGTAATACGTTTTTGTGAGAGTAAGGTGTAGGGGTCTAACTGTAGATTTTGATGTACGATGATGTAGTTTAGTGAATTAAATATATATATATATATATATATATATATATATATATATATATATATATATATATAAGATTGTCTTTGTGTTGGGTGTATATATTTGATGAAATAGAGGGGGAAAATCAAGTCTACTTTATATAGATAGATGACACATGGATTTACGATTTTTGACTCTCTTTTGAACCGGTTAAAAATACTTAACATGGACAATTATTACTTCCTAACCTTCACACTAACGTAAAAATATATCTAAAGTATAAACAAAGCATTTTTATTAAAGGAAGACAACTGTTTCAATGTTAAATGAAAGTTTGTGGTCACACGGGAAGAGAAATATATGGAAACTGTTAGGAACCCGACAAGGCATGTTTCTGTTACATTTAATCGAATTCATGGGAAGTCTGCTATAAAAAGGATCAAGTATTTTCTTTGTATCGTTTTATGTATTCGAGAACAATATTAATATTGTTTCTGAGGTTAGGGTTAGGGTTAGGATTAGGGTTAGGGTTAGGGTTAGGATTAGGGTTAGGGTTTGTTAATATTGTTTGCGTTTCATTTTTTTTAATATTTAAAAATGTTTTTGTTGTTTTGTTTTTAATCTTTCGTAAAATCAATTATTGAAATCTTTGTTAACATCTTCATCTCCTCTTCCCCTAAAAAAAAAACCAAACAAACTTATAGACTGACAAAAGAAAGACACCAATGGCGGCGTTGTGTTTTAACCGCCAGAATAGCCCTTCTTAATCTGACATTGAACAAATAGATTTGCCTTTCTTTCTTTGGTGCTTGTATAATAAAAAGCCGAAAAAAAGTTTTTTTTGTCTTTTAGTGTTGGAGAGGTAAATAAGGGGCAGGTAACTCTTCACAACAGCTCTAGCTTTCGAACAATATTTTTCTAACCCTAAATCCTAACCCTAACCCTAATCCTTTTATGTCTAATCGACGTTCTCCTTGCACAGTAGCCACATGTGCAACGCCAATTAAAGCCATCAGTTTTGATTACTGGAAAATCTTGCTTAAAATTCGTGGTAAGAGTTACCTGCCCCTTACTTTCCTCTCCAACACTAAAAGACAAAAAAAAACTTTTTTTCGGCTTTTTATTATACAAGCACCCTTTCTTTTTGTATCATAAACACAATTGGTAGCCCGTTCGAATACAGTCGAGTCTAATACGCTTACATAATCATCATTGTTGTTGATTGGTACTCGTCTCGCTCTAGAGCCAATGAATAGCCTCTGATATGATGTCTGCGGGATGGGGTTTCATAGTAAAGCAAGGGTTGTGCAATCACTACGATAGGTTTAATGGAACGGAGTCTTTAAAGTCAATAGTACCAAGGAATGTTGGATTAAGATATCTATGAGCTTTTTCAGGTTTTTATCTGATCATCAGGTAGCGTTTAGGTGAATTTAGTTTTGAAAATAGACATTAAAATCATTTTTATGGTGGTTTAAAGTCAGCAATTATTTTATGCGAACTTCATTTTTTTCTCGAGAAGTATTTTAGACATATTGTAGTTTGAAGACTGCCTCTCAATACTCCTCTATGGAAAACGGAATATCTGCTTACTAATAAAGTGACAACTGAGGTAATAATTTATTGAACACCTCAGGGCATATATACTCCTTCTATAGAATATACTTTCGCAATTATACAACATGAACTAAAAAAAAGGGCCAAAAAGTTCAAGAGAATCAGAGGGTCAATAAGCGTCAGACGTCTGTAGTTTAATATTATTATGATGTTGACTAGACCTCTTCTGGGAAAAGGTCGGGTAATATATAATAGAAATATATCGAGAGTCGTACACAGTTCAAACGGTGACTTGGATAACATCTCACTCCATCGTGACGAGAGTTGCCTCTCTTTTATTCCCTTGGAGCATCTCATTCTCCAACCTCAGGAAGGGGTACCAGCTTACTCCACATCAAAAGGAAAATTATTTTTAACTAAATTATACAGATTGATGTAGTTTTTAGGCGATTGAGTGTTTTCTACTAGGGCCAGGGTGCCTCTGAACCTAGAAGGAGAGCCCCAGAAGGAGAGATTCCCATGTCAGTAGGAGAAGGGATTCTGTAGCCGTCTGACATGCATTGATCTCTCTCAAACAGAGAAAGCATACTATGGTGATGTTGACTAGACCTCTTTTGGGAAAAGATCGGGTAACATATAATAGAATATATCGAGAGTCGTACACAGTCCAAACGGTGACTTGGATAACATCTCACTCCCTCGTGACGAGAGTTGCCTCTCTTTTATTCCCTTGGAACATCTCATTCTCCAACCTCAGGAAAGGGGTATCAGCTTATTCCACATCAAATATTCAACAAAATTCAGAATTTGAGCATGATCCAAATACAAATAGCCTCCTACCCCACGGTAGAGAGCAACAACTATCTGTGAGTATAGACTGTGTTTTATATATGTTATGTATAATATCGTGTTTACGTTTTTGTATTTGTCAACTTTAATAAATGCGTAAATTGTACTTGGCATTCCTTTTCGTATCTTAGTACTTCTAATATTTCTGCTTAGAAGTTTGGAGGACGACGGTGTGAGAGAGTGGGGGAAATGTTATACGAAAAATGCATAGAAATCAGGAGTAAGAAAAACACGTTTTCAAAAAAAAAGTATTTTATATATATCAAAACAGGTGGCTTACAAAGGTTGTAAACAAAAGAATACTTGTTCTGGGGATAAGCGTCTTTGCGGAATAAAGAGGATTTATTAGCTGAGCTAGTGAGGAAGGTTTCGTCGACAATTGAATGCTATAAAATATTCACAGCCGTGTCTAAAATCTTCCCACTCAACTGGAGATCAATTGAATGCTTGCCTTTATATAGGCTCAAAGGTTTCTGAAGTGGATTTCAGATAATTACTTGATAATTTCGCACACAAGCTTCTGATTGGCTCAAACTATACATCTGCATTTATTAGATTGGCTCTAATTTATTAGATTAGCTCTAATTTCACACACAAGCTTCTGATTGGCTCAAACTATACATCTGCATTTATTAGATTGGCTCTAATTTATTAGATTAGCTCTAATTTCACACACAAGCTTCTGATTGGCTCAAACTATACATCTGCATTTATTAGATTGGCTCTAATTTATTAGATTAGCTCTAATTTCACATACACGCTTCTGATTGGCTCAAACTATACATCTGCATTTATTAGATTGGCTCTAATTTCACACACACGCTTCTGATTGGCTCAAACTATACATCTGCATTTATTAGATTGGCTCTAATTTCACACACACGCTTCTGATTGGCTCAAACTATACATCTGCATTTATTAGATTGGCTCTAATTTCACACACACGCTTATGATTGGCTCAAACTATACATCTGCATTTATTAGATTGGCTCTAATTTCACACACACGCTTATGATTGGCTCAAACTATACATCTGCATTTATTAGATTGGCTCTAATTTCACACACAAGCTTCTGATTGGCTCAAACTATACATCTGCATTGATTAATCCAACTCGAAGTCTGCAAGAAGCCATATGCACAAAAACGACTTTAGGCACTTTTATTTATCATCTCAAAGTACTATCACTACAAAGTACAAAGTAGATAGGTAAATTCCCTACCCAACAAATGGTCCTGTTAAAATAGGAACATTTTATATTCTCATTCTGCACAAAACAGGCACAGTGTGACTAGGAAATGAAAGAGCATTTTCCAGGCACTTAGATTATAGCACGAGTACGTCGACATCTAAAGACAACACAAAGAAGTAGGTTAAATGCATGTGCATTTATTCAAAGTTTGCCTTAATAAACGACAGCGCGATATAAAATAAAGAAACAAACAATTGATACATGTCATAAAATAATTGAACGCACATAATTGTTATTCGAATAAGGAAGTAGAGTGGAAGGGTTTAGTTACAGTCGACAAATTGGGACTTCCTGGAAGGACCAGGTGTGAGACCCTAAAAAAGGTCGGCTTCACTCCAGGAAGGGCCAGCAAAAAAAAAAGAGAAGGAAAACCAATGAGATTTCTCGAATCTCACGAGAACTAGAGCAAGGTCACGTGTCCTCCGAGATCTTGAGACCTGACCCTTTTTCTCAAGGGGGCACAACTCTGAACATTAAAAAGGAGGGAGTTAACTTGAAGGGAGTTAACTCTGTTGTCGTCCGTACAGTCTCTTATACAGGGTGGGCAAAAATAAGGGTCCTATTTTAAAAAATTCATAACTTTTTTATTTATTGATTTTTTTATTTTTATTTTTTTAGAATAAGTAAAGGACCCCTTCCGAAGCAAGCATGAGCCGTATTAGCCCTAAGGAACGTACCCTCATTTAGAAAACATTATTTTTGCTTAAAAAACTCAAAACAGTGTAAAAAACAATACTTTAGTTTTTGTAAGTTTTAACAAGTGTTTTTCGGCTAAAATTTGTTTTGTTTATTTCAAAAAATCTCGGAAGGGTCAGTCTACACACACATACAGTTTGGTGAGTTTAACTTTTATTTTGTGGAAGTTATTCAAATTCAAGTTATTCAAATTTAAAGATAGGACCCTTATTTTGGCCCACCCTGTTGTAATTCGTATGCATTGTTTAGCACCGATTGTACATCCCCCCCCCCCACTCGAAACAATTTAACTTGGAGTGAGGTGGTTGGGGACCGAGGTCAATAATTTACAATAACATAACATAGAGAAATGAACCCTTCAACTCGTAATAATTAAATAAATAGTTTTTACAATTTTTTTTCTTTTTTTTTGATAATCTGAAAATTATTAATGAAGAAGAAGAAAAAAAAAGAATGCTGCAACCAGGAATTGAACGTAAGATGAAAATTAAATGACTTGCTTATTAAAAGCAGTTTTCCGCAGGGCTGGCAATACCCAGTAGGCAAACCCCCAAATAAAGGGTACACACAAAAGCAAAGAAAAATAAAATTATTTTACCATTTCTTTGAGTTTATTCGCTTTTTGTATTCATCCTTAAAAAAAGTTTACTGTCCTTAACTAGAAAATTATGAATTTGAGTTATGTACCTTTAGCCTCGTTTTCGACTTGTTTATATAAATGGTGGCTGTATTTTTTCTGCCGAGTTTTCATTTCGGCATTTCACGTGTATAATGAAACTTCCGGGTATCTTTCAGAATGATCAGTACGCTGAAAACGCTAAAAAAAACAAATATACAACAAATAAAAGTAACTGTCGTCGATAAAAGTTAATTTAAAACTGACCTGTGATATTTGTTTGTATTTTTAAACCGTTCCAACTGCTATTTATTAGAAATCAATAGTTTTGTAACACAAACTTGCAAATACAAAATGGCGCTGGCTCGTAAGAGAGTGAGTAGAAGACGCCATCTTGTCTAGAAAAAAGTACTAGTTGAAAATGAACAAGAATTTTTTTTTTACATCTAATAAAAACCCATTTATAGTACGTAAAAATACAAACAAATATCATAGGTAAGTAGACAAATATCTCTTCTCGACGTAGGTTAAACTCACTTGTTGCATATTTATTTTTATAACCCCGTTCTCGTTAGTTTTTTGGACCCCGTCCGCGACTGTACTGATCATTCTGAAAGATACCCAAACTTCCTATAGCTTATTTTTTTATGTTTTTTTTGTTTTTTATTTTAACTGAAACATAGTTTTACTAAAAAAAAAAAAAAGTTATGGGCGTAATACCGACAACCATTTGACCCTAAATAATTTGCGTGACTCAAATAGGAAGTAGCCCAATAAAACTCCTTTCATTTAGGCTAGTAAGGTACGACCGGTCTTTAACGAGCGTGAATGGAAACGCCAATAAGTCTGCAGAAGCGAACATACAGACACAAAAGGAAAGACCAATAGAAAAAGTCGCACGATCTAAGGGAGATAACTCTAAAAGAATTACGAATTTTTACGGCGTAAAATTTATTTGCGCAGTGAAAAATAAAGCAGTGCGATTTTTCCTAAAGTAAAAGAAAATAATTTTGAAATTACAATTAAAAAAATAATCATTCCTCCATGAAAAAATGTATCTTCTTTCTTTACGGATTATTTTTAGGGTTGTTTTACATGGGATTCGGTTTCTGTTTGAGTGATTTATTTCTTGCTAAGAAAACTTGTGTGAATTCGAGGCTGGCTTAACTTTTCTGCCTTTTCTCAAAAAAAAGAAAAAAATTGGATAAAATAAAAACAGACGTATATATATTTTCGTTTTGTTTGATTTTTTTTCCATTTCATCACATTCTTTATCTATCTATCTACCCATATATCTATCTATCTATCTATCTATCTATCTATCTATCTATCTATCTATCTATCTATCTATCTATCTAAGTTAGCAAGTAAAATACGTGCGTTTTTCTAACCTCCGGACGAAACCATTTCAAGTGGTGAGAGGAAGCGGAAAAGCAAATAGCAAGTCAGACCACCACCTCAGACCAACCCTACCACATGAAATGAATTCAGAAAGAAATATATATATATATAAGAAACTCTATAATAAAAAAAATCAACGGTGCCAGTTTTTTCTTCTTTAAGTCATCAGAAATGATAATAGTTTGTAGGAAAAATAAATTACTGACGCAATTCTATGATTTCATAAAAATATTTTAGTAATATAATATATCTAGATAAATAGCAAGTGCGAACACTATATATTTTTTCCTGTCATTTTTGATAAAGAGTGTAGACTAGTATATATATATATATATATATATATATATATATATATATATATATATATGACAGGTAACAATATGAAAGCAAATTTATACAGTTCATATATATATATAGCCCAAATAAAAACTATAGACATCCCCTCCCTCACCTAAACGAGGAAATTCTCCCAAAAGTGATAGCTGCCGTCTGTTACCTCTTTTCGGATTGTCTTCGTTTCGTGGGATGTTGAGGATTTGAGGCAGACTCTAAGGTCTTTTTCTAAACAGTAAAAGTCTATCCGTGTCAATGAAACTATGGTCGATCTCTAGAAACTGTAATATATAGTTTTTAAAGAGGTAATTTGTATTTTAGTTCTCGCATTCTCATGATCTAGCACTTCATTGATTTCTTTTCAACATACCCTGACACATACACTAATATATATATATATATATATATATATATATATTTAGGCAAACATTATTAAATAACACGGAGTGGTTTTGTTTGATGCGACTTTTTTTTATTTTTTCAATTTTCCGAATTGTCCATCTAATGTTTCGGTCAAATTGATGTCAATATGATCCATTGGTTTCTTGTTCCATTCTTTTTTCTTTTTTGCAAGTAATTTCGATTTGAATCGTCAAATCATCTTTTTTAAGTTATAAACTACTTGCCGTTATAATTCAAAAATGAGCACAACAGTAAAGTCATAATTTGTAAAGACACTAAAACTAATACCGCCTGAAGATGATTTGACGATTCAAATCGAAATTACTTGCAAAAAAGAAAAAAGAATGGAACAAGAAACCCATGGATCATATTTACACCAATTTGACCGAAACATTAGATGGACAATACGGAAAATTGAAAAAATAAAAAAAAGTCGCATCAAACAAAACCACTCCGTGTTATTTAATAATGTTTGTCTAAATGAAAATATGCTGCCTAAATACACACACAATATATATATATATATATATATATATATATATATATATATATATATATATAGCCAGTTTCACTAATGAAATGACGGGAGAATTTATTCTCACCCTAGGCTGAATTTCCAATCTAACCTGAAACCAATAGTATAAAATGACTAATCACTTTATAGTATCACCTATAAATAATAGTTATTGCTCTCACAAAAGTAATTGTGCCATCTGTGTTTATTTCTCTAAAACATATATATATAATATTAATTATTAAAAATAATAATAAGCAATTAGAACGCCATACAATGCATTTTAGTTTTAGTAACTTTTTTTTTCAATTTAATTTTCGAAGATATACTTCATCATCAGAATTTCTGAATTTCAAATAAAGATATTGCTTATTATTATTTTTAATAATTAATATTTCCATGTAAACAATGCTTTCTAACCAAGGACGACATCTCTTATTACAATTTGCACCGCCACGTGCAGTCCAAAAAATAGATCGAACCGATAACACCAAAAAACAAGATGAGGACTAAAATAAAAAAAAAAAGAAAGGTATTTTAATATATCTTTATTTGAAATTCAGAAATTCTGATGTTGAAGTATATCTTCGAAAATTAAATTAAAAAAAAAAAAAAGTTAATAAAACTAAAATGCATTGTATGGCGTTCAAATTGCTTATTATTATTTTTAATAATTAATATTTCCATGTAAACAATGCTTTCTAACCAAGGACAACATCTCTTCTTATTATATATATATATATATATATATATATATATATATATATGGGAAATGAAAAAGGAAAAACCAAGAGATATTTTTTATATATTCATCAACGTTTCGTCCTTATTTGTAAGACTTCCTCAAGATGATAATTTTAAGAAAAATGTCATACAAGTACATCGAAATATTGGGTTGACATGATGGGTTGATGAGAAAAAGTAGTAGCCGTGGCTACTAAGAGCGCTGAACCAAGGTCCGAGCTGAGAGAAGTCAGTCAGTGGCAGAGAGTGAAATGAATGTGGATGGCTGTGAGTGAAAAAGGGGAGGGGTGGGAGTGTTCGTGAGTTTGTCTTAGGATGGGAGAGAGGGGAGGGGGTGCTGAGGTTTTTGTCGTGGTGAGGTGTAGCATGGATTTTGTGGGGCTGGGGAAAGAGGAAGGGAGGGGGAACTCTGTGTTTTTGGTATGTAGGTAGTATTATAGTTTTAGAAATATATATATATATATATATATATATATATTTGTTTACATAGGATATACCATTAAATAAACGGTTAATATCTCTATTTATATAGTTAGGTATGTGCATATGTTTTTATATTTATATCTACAGGATTCAAGCCATAAACAAATTAACCCATCATTATGAATTTGAAATACAGCTGCTAAGCCTACAGGATCGTAATGCGTGTTGTATTTAGTTTAATTTAGTTTCATGCAAAGTGAGCAAAGGGGTGGTGCAAGCTCTTCGTAAAAATTCAAATACCTCCGATTTTATGCAATTTTAACAATATGTATTCGACATCAATTAATGAATATTCTCCAAATTTCATTTTCTTTGGAGTATTTTAAAGGGTTTTTATGGGTCATAACATGGGCACAACCTCTCATTTGAAAATTCAAATATTTCAGATTTACATTAAATTTAATCCATAGTCATTAGACAGCAATTAAGCAAGATTCCCTGAATTTCAATTTGTTCTCATAACCTATTAAATTAAGCTTTAAATTTTAGACATTTTCTTGGATCTAAATCATGTAATGGATTTTGATGAAAACTGGAATAAGGCATCTAGACATAAGGTTTAGTAACATTATATCTTGATTTTAAACTTCGTAATGGAACATTAACGTGGTGCAAAAGTGTTCTGTTCTGGGAATTCATTTTACCCTTCGGGAGACGGGTGTTCTTCAAGTTATTTTATAAAGTATGACACTAAAATTTTATAAAGTATGACACTAAAATTTTATAAAGTATGACACTAAAATTTTATAAAGTATGACACAAAAATTTATAAAGTATGACACTAAAATTTTATAAAGTATGACACTAAAATTTTATAAAGTATGACACTAAAATTTTATAAAGTATGACACTAAAATTTTATAAAGTATGACACTAAAATTTATAAAGTATGACACAACAATTTATAAAGTATGACACTAAAATTTTATAAAGTATGACACTAAAATTTTATAAAGTATGACACTAAAATTTTATAAAGTATGACACTAAAATTTATAAAGTATGACACTAAAATTTTATAAAGTATGACATTAAAATTTTATAAAGTATGACACAACAATTTTATAAAGTATGACACTAAAATTTTATAAAGTATGACACTAACATTTTATAAAGTATGACACTAAAATTTTATAAAGTATGACACTAAAATTTTATAAAGTATGACACTAAAATTTATAAAGTATGACACTAAAATTTTATAAAGTATGACACTAAAATTTTATAAAGTATGACACTAAAATTTTATAAAGTATGACACTAAAATTTTATAAAGTATGACACTAAAATTTATAAAGTATGACACTAAAATTTTATAAAGTATGACACTAAAATTTTATAAAGTATGACACTAAAATTTTATAAAGTATGACACTAAAATTTATAAAGTATGACACTAAAATTTATAAAGTATGACACTAAAATTTTATAAAGTATGACACTAAAATTTTATAAAGTATGACACTAAAATTTTATAAAGTATGACACTAAAATTTTATAAAGTATGACACTAAAATTTATAAAGTATGACACTAAAATTTTATAAAGTATGACACTAAAATTTTATAAAGTATGACACTAAAATTTTATAAAGTATGACACTAAAATTTTATAAAGTATGACACTAAAATTTATAAAGTATGACACTAAAAATTTATAAAGTATGACACTAAAATTTTATAAAGTATGACACTAAAATTTTATAAAGTATGACACTAAAATTTATAAAGTATGACACTAAAATTTATAAAGTATGACACTAAAATTTTATAAAGTATGACACTAAAATTTTATAAAGTATGACACTAAAATTTTATAAAGTATGACACTAAAATTTTATAAAGTATGACACTAAAATTTATAAAGTATGACACTAAAAATTTATAAAGTATGACACTAAAATTTTATAAAGTATGACACTAAAATTTTATAAAGTATGACACTAAAATTTTATAAAGTATGACACTAAAATTTATAAAGTATGACACTAAAATTTATAAAGTATGACACTAAAATTTTATAAAGTATGACACTAAAATTTTATAAAGTATGACACTAAAATTTTATAAAGTATGACACTAAAATTTATAAAGTATGACACTAAAATTTTATAAAGTATGACACTAAAATTTTATAAAGTATGACACTAAAATTTTATAAAGTATGACACTAAAATTTTATAAAGTATGACACTAAAATTTATAAAGTATGACACTAAAATTTTATAAAGTATGACACTAAAATTTTATAAAGTATGACACTAAAATTGCTAAATAAAATCAGATATGACTAACTGCCCACTACCTTCTCATTGTTTTAATGTCTCATCTGAAACTCTCATAATGTTAATTATTTCTTTTAATTATTTCTTTTAAATTATTTCTTATAATTATTTCTTATAAATATTTCTTTAAATTGTTTCTTTTAATTGTTTCTTTTAATTATTTCTTTTAATTATTTCTTTAAATTGTTTCTTTTAATTATTTCTTTAAATTATTTCTTTTAATTATTTTTTTAAATTATTTCTTTTAATTGTTTCTTTTAATTGTTTCTTTTAATTGTTTCTTTTAATTATTTCTTTTAATTATTTCTTTTAATTGTTTCTTTTAATTGTTTCTTTTAATTGTTTCTTTTAATTATTTCTTTTAATTATTTCTTTTAATTATTTCTTTTAATTGTTTCTTTTAATTGTTTCTTATAAATGCAAGAATATTTATTAATGGATGAATCTCAGTAAAAAAAAAAAGTATGTAAAATCACTCCAAAACATTTACTACCTTCTTATTGTTTTAATGTCTCATCTGAAACTCTCATAAAGATAATTATTTCTTTAATTGCAAGCCTGACAAATATACATAAAAAAGAATATTTATTAATGGATGAAAAATGTTTTTTTAAATATGTAAAATCACTCCAAAACATTTACTATCCAATTTCAGGAAAGTTGCCAGCTCAAACAATATCGAAAAACAATTCGCTTAAAATATCGTTTAAAAGGCAAAATACTATAAAATAGTCCACAAAAATCATTTAAAAACAGAAAACAAACGTTTATCTTACTTAAAAAAAATAAAAAGAGGCATTCGCAATTTGTTTTAATATCGTTATTAACCCCATACATAAATGTAACCATTAAAATACTAAATAAAATTAAACTTTCATATTACATAAAATTCTATGAAAACATGAAAAAAATATGTGCAATCCTATAAAACAAATTAAAACAAGTTGAAAATTATTCGTTGCTTAATGAGAACACAATGCGACTTGTGAAGATTTATTCTGATTATAGCAATTTATATAACAGATACCGACTCATAGCTATCTATGAACTAAAACGTTTCAGAAAGGGAGATAATTTCTGACAAGGCAGGTAACTTCGGATTACTTATCACAAAGTTTTTAAAACAAAGCGCTAAATTTGTATGGAGACTTTAGAGTTAACTTTTACAATAAAAACACCTAATTTCATTTAAATAAAACTAGGTTCGTTCAACTGTTTCTGTAAACAATTGGTGGGTACGTTTACTAGTAGTGATATTGTATATTGCTGAGATATATATGGCGGTTATGCTGGAAGATAGGAAACGTTTCAGACGTGGGAGCCTCAATAAGACAAGACATACTAAAATGGTCTGACAAACTGATTAATGTTTAAGCAATGTGCTTAAAACATAAGTAACTCTCTCTCTCTTTCTGCCTCTTTTTTTCATCTTTCAACCACTAGACGATCATATGGTCGAATAAATCTTCATTCTTCTAAGAACGTATTGTTCAAATTAGTTGCATTATAATTATTATTAAGGAAGCTTATTAGATGGCTTTTGTTTTAGCTAACAGAATTATCCTCGGTCCTTGGAGAAAGAGAGCAACGCATGCATGCATAACCCCATCAGCTTAACGAATGCATGGATTTAAATTGATTAAAATATTAAATGAGTTTTTTTGAACTGAACGATTACATCAGGTTATTTTGATGACACCTCTACAATTATGTAATAATTATTATATACTTACAGCATCTGCTATATATATATATATATATATATATATATATATATATATATATATATATATATATATATATATATGTATATATAAAGTTGAGCCCTTTCGAGAGATAATAAATTGATGATTCATAAATTAGCCATGTTGCAAGGTTCTCTCCCTTGGAAGATAGGAACTCTCTTTAGAATCACAGTACTTGTGCTTACATTGAAAGGATACAAGGCATATTTCTCGCGCATTTCAAAGTGTGATCGTTGTGCTGGCCGAACAGTTACGAGACAAGGGTTCATAATACTTAGATTCGGGGTTCGAATCGTCCGACCGGCGATACGGTTACATAATCCCATACTGACAAGTGTAAAATAAAAAATATATGTCTATGGATATAAAAATATTTATAAATAATAATTATATATATATATATATATCTATATAGATAGATAGATAGATAGATAGAGAGAGAGAGTGGTCCTAGTTGTCGGGATTTGAGTTGTAAAATACTCGTAGCCTGAGGGTTCGAATCACATGACCAGTAGTGAATAGTTATATCTCTATGCTGATGAATCCAGATTAAAAAGGACGAAACGTATACGTACATAGATAATAAATTTAAAAAAAAAACATTTATTATTTGTAGCCCTTAGAAAACCTCTAGATGGGCACTGCAAGTGTAGTATAAACACAGCATTATGCTGCTAGCTATAAATGCATCGTTCCTTTCATTAAGTTGAACGCTCTTATGACGTCAAGCCGCCGGATAAATTGTTAAAATTATCACTGTTTATTCACTACCCAGCGGTGGCCGAGTGGTTCTAGGTGTTGGGATTTGAGTTGTAAAATATTCGCAGCCTGGAGTTTCGAATCACGTGATCAGTAGTAAATAGTTATATCTCTATGCTGATGAGTCCCAATTAAAAAGGACGAAACGTATACGTACATAAATAATAAACAAAAAACAAATATTATATATATATATATATATATATATATATATATATATATAAATCCATATCGTGGATGTACATGTTTCTTTACCTTTTTTTTCTTATTTCTTTTTTCATTACCATGGTGACAGAATATTTTTCCAAACCCAGGCAATCGCCTGTTACTTAGAAGCTCCAACCGATTCTCTTTTAAGGATTTTGGCGTTCCCTTAAGTCCAATTATTTGGATTTCTTTTGCACTTGGTTTTCCGGGAATACTTTCCAGATACTTTTAAAAATTCTTCTTAATGAGACCGTTAGCTCCTATTGTAACTGGGATAATGCTGATGTTTTTGAGGTTCCAGTTTCTCTTCATTTGGTACTTTGTCATCTTGCCTCCCCCCGTCTGATCAGGTCACTCTCATTTGGAATACTCACCCTAACCAGAGTTGCCACCATTTTAGTCTTATTTAATATGACAATGTCTGGTTTTACTGTTACATTTTTCCAAGTAGAAGGAGGTGGGGACTAGATAACCATCATAATCGTATCCCACATTGCTCTCTAGTAGATCTTTCCTGACTAAGTTATACACTAGATGTTAATGTTTCTACAAAGGGTCGAGTGTATGTATCTGCACACACCATCATGACATGTTGTGTAGCTGCCATCTACAAACAATTTTGCAGCTTAATATTAGGTGATTCACACTCTCTACTTCAGTGTGGCAAAACCTGCACCTGTTATCATTACTAACTCCTGCCATTTTTAAAAATGTATTTGTCATAAGGCCTTTCCTGATCATAATGGAGGGCTCCTCTTTTGAGCCAGTCCAAGTAACCTTCTTTTTTGATGTACTCTAAAGATGTGGCTCTCTAAAGTGGCCGGAATGAAAACTCGAACTTGGGGTTTAGAGAAAACAAGTATATTGAAAAAAATATAATACAACACAAAACAAGAGTGGTGGGACGTCAGTCTTGACTGCCAGTATAGACTGAGGTTAATTCAGCTATCTAATTCCTTCCCACTGCAGGGAATATGTGATACAAGGTCCGAAGGTGGAGGGGGGGGGGCAAGCCAGCGCCCCTAAAGAAGGAGCACTCTGGTCTAGCCTGAGCAGCCCTGTCAGCATTCCCCGGTCAGGGCGCTTCAGGCAGTAAGCAATAAACTTACTCTTCCCCAAAGAAGGAAGGTAAAGCCTGGGAGGGTGTACCTCCTAGGACAACCCAGGACAGTATATCTCAGCCCGGCAGGTAAAAGGCCACCGAAATAGCCCAGTTCCTGCCGGACTGATTGTCGAGAACGAATCCTCGACTGGTATTACCCCATCCCAACGTCCTCAATCAAGCGAAGTTAAGAGACTGAATGGGCTGGGGTTGATTCAGGTATTCAATTGCTTCCCACTGCGGCAACATGTGACAGAAGGTCGGAAAGTGGGGGAAGAGTCAAGCCAGTGTCCCTAAAGAAGGAGCACTCTGGCATAACAAAAATAGCCTGGGCAACTCCGTCGGCATTCCCCGGTCAGGGCGCCTCAGGCAGCAAGCAATAAAATTACTCTCCCCAAAGAGGGAAGGCAAGGCCTGGGAGGATGCACCTCCTAGGAAAACCCAGGACAGTATACCTCAGCCCGGCGGATAAAAGGCCACCGAAATAGCCCAGTTCCTGCCGAACTGATTGTCGAGAACGGATCCCCGACTGGTATTACCTTACCCCATCCTGACGTCTGCACTCAACTGAAGTTAAGGAGAGACTGATCGGGTTGGGGTTGATTCAGCATTTATAGTGAATGGAAGAGTCCAAAGTCCGTTATAGGTAAGGTACCATAACAATATCTCATCAAGAAAGTGAATGGCACATTTTTATTCTTCCCACTTTTAAGACCCCTAGTTTTGAAAGTTTCCATGTATTTTTTCCGATTATTTTGGGCTGTCTCTATTGCGGGTTTGGTTGCTGTTTCTATCTCATCTGGTAGACAGCCCTGTCCGAAATGCTTGGCCAGATGTGTTATGGAGGTTGTTTGACTAGCTCTTGTCTCTTGGTGTTTCAGTACCATGACAAGTTCCGGGTTAATGGAACTTCTCAGATAATGGCTAATACTAACAATAGTGTTTCTCTGCTGGTAAGGCCAAGTCCTCCTTTTTCTCTAGGCAAGTATAGCCTGGGCAAGCATTGATTCCTGTATATGACCCATAGGAGGGTTAATTTCTTCTGTGTATTTACATCCAGCCTGTTCATAGTTTGTTGGTACCAATCTATGAGACCCAAACTGTATCTGATAACTGGCAGAGCAAACTGGTTGATCGCACTAATCTTATTTTTATTTGTGAGCTGTGTTTTGCTGATCTTATTCACATGTGTGTATTCTTTGCCTATTTTTTCACTCATTTTGGCATGTAGGATGGTGTCATTTTCCTCAATGCAAAGGTATTTATATGGCTCCATCTCCTCAATATTTTTTATGTTGTTCTCCATGTCTAATTGGACTTGGCAGCACATTTGTATGCACAATTTCAGTCCAATGTCTATGGAGAAAGTGTATACAACATTCAGGAGCTCGTTCAACTCATTGTCTGAGCTCGCACAAAGTTTTAGATCATCCATAAAGTTTTAGATCATCTCTTTGATAGATCTTTCTGGCAGCCTTGACTAAGATTGTTGGCCCTGACTACACTGTTTTTTTTAGCAGCTTACTAAGCGGTCAATCTATTGCCATGCCGAATAGAAGTGGAGATAGACTGTCTCCTTGGAAGATTCATCTTCTGATATGGATTTCAGGGATTGAAATGTTCCCTTTGTGTGGCTTACGGAGATAGTGGTCTGCTACATCTGTAAAATTGGTTTGGTTGTTTTGTTTTACGGCATATCAACCTTTTTTGGGGTATTTAATGCTGAATCCTGTGGTTTTGGTAAAAGGTTTTATGCTTCAAGTTCTTTATATCTTCAAATATTTATTCATGGTGTTTTGTTTGTTTTTTTGTATAGGAAAAATGTTGTTTTTGTTTTTGGTTGTAGGTGAACAGCTATTGTTTGTCATATCATTAGGTTTATTTTATAGAGCTCAAGAGATCGCAGTAACTATGAGTGAGGCATGCTGTCGATAGTCAATCCATGCCATACTCGAGTTCATCTGCCACCTTCTACAGTCTTCTAGGATAGTTTTGTTGATTACCAGCTGGTCTTTAGTACAGAAGCATCTTCCTCTGCATCCAGTCTGCTCTCTTTGCGGTACTTATGCAGTTTACAGACCATGTTCTCGTCAGCACATTCTGGCAGGTTACGTAAACCGCCGGAAGTTTGTGAACGAAAACTTTGTTGTGTTGACAATGCTGACCAATGTTTAAAGTAATGAGAGATATAGTTACTTTTGGCGAACCATGTATTTTGCCTTTCTTTAATTTCCCAGCATGAGTTTTAATTTTATAAAAAATAATTGTGGGAGCCTACAAGTAAAGCGTTTATTCTGGGTACCTGCATAATTCTGCATGTACGTACCATCAACTCCTTACCTGCCCCTTTCTATTACTTTAACATTCGTCAAAATGCTTTGACTTCATTTATACTGGGGAAAATTATTTGAGGAGATTTTAGGGGGTAAGTTTTGGCAGTAAGTTTCATAGTTTTTCAAGTTTTGGGACTTATCTGAAGCAGTAAGAACTCAGTTTTGTTAGAGGTCTCCGTTTATATTCTAAGTTTTAGTGCGTTAAGTTCAAACTCAATATTTTCAGTTGGGTTTAAAGATTTTTGATTAGACGGCTGGTTTCTGTGTAACTTCCATTTCAGTTAGTTCATAGTTTATCTGCTTCTGAGCCATTATTAGCCATTTTTGTTGATAGGGGTTAAATGAATTAAGCGATTATACAGGGTGGGCCAAAATAAGGGTCCTATTTTTAAAAATTCATAACTTTTTTATTTATTGATTTTATTTTTATATTTTTTTAGAATAAGTAAAGGACCCCTTCCGAAGCAAGCATGAGCCGTATTAGCCCTAAGGAACGTACCCTCATAATAGAGTGGTACTTTAAATCCAATGAGTCGATTTCGGAGACTCAACTCATCTATCGGCGTCATTACAACACCAGAAACTCTCCTTCGGCAAAAGCAATCCGAGGAATTATTGCTCGTTTTAGGGACCAACAAGGAATATCCGACATGGCGAGAAGTGGTAGGCCTCGTACTGTACGAACAGCTCAAAATTTCGAGGAATTGGAGAGAAGTTTGGAGGAGGATGCATCCACATCCACAAAGAGGAGATCAAAAGAACTTGGCATTTCTCGAAGCTCACTTCGGAGAATGCTAAGAGAAAGAGGATATTTTCCATATAAAGTGCAGCTAGTTCAAGAACTTCAACCTCGAGATAATGAAAAAAGACTTGAGTACGCTATGCGACTCCAGGATTTGGCCAATGATGATCCCGATTTTCTCAAAAAACTAATAATGTCGGATGAAGCCCATTTTCATCTTGATGGGTTCATCAATAAACAAAATTGCCGAATATGGGGTACGGAGAACCCAAGGATAATTCAGCAGCACACATTACATCCACTCAAGTGCACGGTGTGGTGTGGCGTTACTGCTGAAGAGATAATTGGCCCCTATTTCTTTGAAGACGATGCCGGAAATCAGGTAACAGTAACGGGTGACCGCTACCGAGAAATGCTGCAAAATTTCTTGCAACCGTGGGTTGCCGCCAAACCTGACAGGATGTGGTTCCAACAGGATGAAGCCACAGCACACACTGCGAGAGATACCCTTACACTTTTACAGGGTATATTTGGAAATCAGATTATCTCTCGCAGTTGCGAAATTCAATGGCCTCCACGATCACCCGACCTTACAGCTCCTGACTTCTTCTTATGGGGTTACCTCAAAGAAAAGGTTTATGCCAATAAGCCAAACAATATTGAGGAACTGAAAGCAAATATTGAAGCAGAAATAAGAGCCATAAGTCCTCAGATGTTGCAAACTGTTATGGAAAATGTTTTAAAAAGAGCCGAAGAGTGTGAAGCCGCCAACGGCGCCCATTTAGAAAACATTATTTTTGCTTAAAAGACTCAAAACAGTGTAAAAAACAATACTTTAGTTTTTGTAAGTTTTAAGAAGTGTTTTTCGGCTAAAATTTGTTTTGTTTATTTCAAAAAATCTCGGAAGGGTCAGTCTATACACACATAAAGTTTGGTGAGTTTAACTTTTATTTTGTGGAAGTTATTCAAATTTAAAGATAGGACCCTTATTTTGGCCCCCCCTGTACATGTGAACTTCTCCAAGGTCGTCACTGCTGTCTTTTAAGGGAGTACAAGATGGTTTCGGAGTAGAGTGGGGACACTACTTTTTAATCATTGCATGATTTTTGTTAGAGTAATTTTTTTTTTAAGTGATGAGTCATCGCTAAGTATAGCCTTTATGAAAATTTATTCATTTGGCCTCTTCTTGACCCTGATATATATGTTTTATTTTACTTATTTTGTTTCAATTCTAGCTGAGAGCCTCTGTTTTGTATCTTACTATATGAATACTGCAGAGCTGCTTCCCAGATGACTACAACATGGTTGTCTTCAAGTCCAATGTCAACAAATATCCTCTTAAATAATCAGATTCTGCACATCACATCCATCATTTCCAAGCCTCTCATAGTATTATTCATCATCAAATTCACAATCTCATGAACCCTTATCCTCGAGCTCGCCTTGGCCTTGGTAAGTGATGACTCATTAGTATTTGAAAAAAAAGAAGAAAAAAAAGATATGCAAAAAAATTATCCCGGTGCTAGTTCTAAAGGTGTGATTAGTCACGAGACTCCATCTGTCTCCCTCTTTTGAATCCGGCATGCAATGCGACAGCATGTGCCTTCGGGTATTCGGGGAAGATTGTAACACACCGGCTCACGTTATTTTTGTCATAGCATATCCGAAATATGTCTGTGAAAATAGTTTTCAATTGGCGCTTCTGATAAGTAGCTGAGGCGAATCTGCCAGCATTTGCTTTCAGACTTATTGAGTTTGTCATCGAAGTGACGGATTCCATTAATTTCTGTTTTCGTCAAGTCCTTCAAGGTCCGAAACCCACGTTGGACAGTCAGTTTATTCATTCTAATTTCGGCATCTATGAAATATGCCTGGAAAAGAAAACTTGTTTGAATATCATCAAATGATATTTCGGATGTATAGCAGAGTCTATCGCTTTTCCAGAAGAAATTAACTGAAATGGAAGAAAGTGATAGACCTGACATGTTAGAACCTTACACAGAGTGATCCTATGTACTTACTGCTCTTGGCCCCCCAACGTAAATACTAGCAGCAAAATCCCACCCCTTCACTGTAGAGGTCCCTAGATGCTGGAAGATTTTCTACTTTAATAGCTCCTTTTTTTGGACCGCTTGCCTTTGGAATTGCTTCCCTGTTCCATGTTTCTTCGATCGTACAAACATGCAGAAATTTAAATGTAATGTGAACAAACATCTTGCTGCCCAGCTCTCCACCAAGGCTGCGTCACCTTCCTTGCAAAAACAAATTTGACTCCCACCACAGTAACCCTTTAAGTGGCAGTGTGCCATGGAGTGAATAAAAATTTAAAAAAAAAAACATTTCTTTATGTTCCAATTTAAGAAAAACAAAAAAAAATTTCTTTATGTTCCAATTTAAGAAAAAAAAAATTTCTTTATGTTCCAATTTAAAAAAAAAACAGAAAAAAATTCTTTATGTTCCAATTTAAAAAAAGAACAAAAAATATTTTCTTTATGTTCCAATTTAAAAAAAGAACAAAAAAAAAATTCTTTATGTTCCAATTTAAAAAAAGAACAAAAAAAAAATTCTTTATGTTCCAATTTAAAAAAAGAACAAAAAAAAAATTCTTTATGTTCCAATTTAAAAAAAGAACAAAAAAAAATTCTTTATGTTCCAATTTAAAAAAAGAACAAAAAAAAAATTCTTTATGTTCCAATTTAAAAAAAGAAAAAAAAAATTCTTTATGTTCAAATTAAAAAAAAACAATGCTTTCTGAGACATTCAACATTAACCTCCCGAAAAATTTCAACTTCCTGTCTCTCAGCTTGGGTTAGCGCAAACTTTGCTGATGGGATCTTTTTTGTTAAAAAAATCTAGATTCAGTACTGTTATAGAGAATGCACCTTGTTTCCGTGACTTCGCCTTGTCAACGTTCAGGCAGGTCTTGGAAGTGCCCGATAGTAGACGAAACTATCAACCAATCAGATTGCAGCAGGCATTAGACAATCATGTTGCAAGCAAGCAGACAATAACTTTTGGAAGAAATGAATTTCTACGATATGCAGCGCGTTAAAAAAAAAAAAAATGAATTTCTACAATCTGTGTCAGCGTGTTGAATCTCCCAAAGGACTCATTGAGTTCTGTCAGCAACGGTCACTTCTAGCAAAAGACTAACCCTAACCCAGAAAATGTTAAAAATTAAAAAAAAAAAAAAAAATTGGTTAAAAACAGTGGTTTCGTTGTTTGTTATATAAAAAAAATCATCTTCTGAAACTTTTCGCTGCACAAAAAACATTTTATTTAAAAACATTTGATTAAGAATAGTTCCTTTGACAAAAAAAATAAACATCTAATTAATAACAGCTGTTTAGCTATTGTTTGTTCGTTCTTTATTTTCAGATATGTATTTTACTTTGATTTTCTTCGTCTGAATTTATCGTCTGACAGTCTTCTATTTAGCGTTTGGCAGTTTTCGCCTCGGCAACTCTCGGGCGCTATCAAGACCTGCCCCGAACGTTGACGACGTGAAATCACAGAAACGCGGTACGTTCTCTATAAGAGTACCCTAAATTTGTATGAATCATTATAGTACGATTTTGATTTTGATTTTGACTGTTAGCATGGGTTTCTCCGATTCTTTATACAATCAGGTACTTACCGGAGGGGGCCACATGAAGGTTGCCAACATCCATGAGTCACGGGACATCACCTTTCTTCCGCTTTTGAATACAACGTGCTATGCAACAGCACGTGCCTTTAGATGTTCACTGAAAATTGTAACACGCTAGATCATATTATTTTTGTCACAGCAAATCCGAAATATGTCTACGAAAATGGTTTTCAATGGGTTGGTTGATTGATTGGTTTACGGCATATCAACCCTTTTCAGGTTATTTAATGCCAATTCCGGTCATTTTGGGAGAAGTTTTTCTGTTTCAAGTTCTTTATATCTTTATGGTGTTTGGGTTGATTGTTTTTGTAAAAGAAAATTGTTGTTTTTGCTTTTGACTTTGTAGAACATGATTGAATTTTGCAAAGGAGGAAAAAAGAAAAAATAGCGTCAATGTTTTGGTTTACGGCATAACAGTCATCTAGGGGTTATTTAACACTGAGTAATGTTGTCAAATGAAATCCCAAGGTAGGTCAATTCAGTTTATATTGTTTTGAAAATACATAAAAATGAAAAATAAAAATTAAATAAAAAAGTGAGATTACATCTTTTTGAACAGTCTAACAATGGGAACAATGGAAATAACTGGATTCGAACTTGGTATAGCCAAGTCGTGAGTCCGAGTCGTTATTTCACTCTACCACCAACTTTCGTTTATTGTAAACCTACAATGTAACCATTATGTGTTTATTTCGATATTTTGAATTCGGTACTTGTTGCATTGTTTGTATTTTGTGATGCCTACGTAGAACATATATGCAACTTGATGTGTGACTATCAGGAGAGTGTTTTATTAAATAAATTAGTAATTATCCTTCTGTTTTATTAAAATTGGTAATTATTCTTCATGTTCTATTAAAATTAGTCATTATTCTTCCTGTTCTATTAAAATTAGTCATTATTCTTCCTGTTCTATTAAAATTGGTAATTATTCTTCCTGTTCTATTGAAATTGGTAATTATTTTTTTTTTTTTAAACAAAACAGAAACCACCACTTTATCAAGGTCAAGGCCACCCGTGGACAAGTGTTAATGTGATTTCTATTTATCTCCCCTCCAGGAGATTAGACACAAGTGTCATGTGGGTTTGATGGAAGCGTTTTCAGTGGAATGACTTGGATTTGAATCTGGCACACCCAGGTTCTCAGTCCGCGTCGATACCAACTAAGCCACTGTGCCATCCCCTAATTATGGTAATTGGTAATTATTCTTCCTGTTCTATTAAAATTGGTAATTATTCTTCCTGTTCTATTAAAATTGGTAATTATTCTTCCTGTTCTATTAAAATTGGTAATTATTCTTCCTGTTCTATTACGTTTTGAAAAGTCGAATTTATCTGAAAAGGGATAAATTTACGATAACCATGTATCAATGGGTAATAGTGTTACAACTGACATTACAGTTTTGAAGTTAAGCTATGTCAAATGTATAATATCACTTAGGTATGATTGACAAGGTTTCATTCCCTACGTTCACCTATCGCCTGATTGAGAGTAGATAACATATTGGTTACTTAAATCATGTGACATAAAAAGATTTGAAGTTAGATCAGTTGCAGTTTTAGCTTTAGTGAGGGAAACAATGTAATGTGAGATTCTGCTAGATCGGCGGTGTGGGCTCCTCTTACCACCTTTGAAGACAGCCAGAAACAACTCATGGTTAAAGAAAATGGATCCATATTGGAACATATACAGTTATATTTCAAAGTTAGATCCAAATAGCGATTCATCTGATATATCGATACTTGATTCGGCCTAACTAATTTTTTTAGTTTTACCTTTCACTATGTTATTAGAACGAATATATTTTATTTCGCTTCAGTTTTTTTCTGAAAATACTGTATCCGGATAAGAAAACTGTTAAAGTGGAGACATTTTCCATTACTTTGCGAAACAGATTAAAGGGAAGTAATCGTTTGCAATTATACTAAATTCTATTTATATGAGTTGTTCAAAAATAAATATATATGTTAATTAAACTATGAAACTTACAAACGTGTGTGGATATTTACTTCCCACTCACCACAGGAAAATGTGGCACAAGGCTAGAAAGTGGGAAGAATAAGCTATTGCATAAGTGCACTCTGGCCCCTTAAAAATACCTGAGCAGCCCCGTCGGTATTCCCCTCTGAAGGCGATTCATGCAGGTAGCTATAAATTAACTCGTTCCCAAGGCAAGATGTCAATGTCTGGGAGGGTGGAACTCCTAGAAATGAACACAACAAATACCACAGCCCGGCAAAAAAAAAGTCACTGCAATGGCTCTGTCTCTGCCGAACTTATTGTCGAGGATAGATCTTCGACTGGTATGTTATGCATATCTGTGCATGCGTGTTTGCGTGTGTGCATGTGTGTTTTTTAACCTCGACATTGATTACACATTGGTGATTTACTATAAACACCAATATATGTATTTATTTAAGTGACCTACACCGTTGGGTGTAGGTTGTCGAAAATTTAGACAGTGAAGAAATAAATAACTGAGTGACTAATTTCATTAGTTGCCGAAAGTCTTCTTCGAGCAATATATCTTCAAGTGAAGACAGCTCGGCGTCTAGGCGACGGAGGCAGGAGAGAGGACGTCTTTCTTCGTTGGTATCTGGAAGCTCTCTGCCTGACCTGCAAATCTCAAAGAGTCTGAAAGTAGTTCGGTCGAAATTAGTACGCCCTGGTGGCTGATTGGTTATCATGTGACCCAACCACCTCACAGGGGCTGCTCTCCGCAAGAAAAAAGAAATGTGAAAGTTTAAGACTGCTACAAGTATCTTAGTAATCTGTCCCGATAGAAAAGTATTCAGACCACAATGTCAACCCTGACCCCGGGAGGCAAACAACACCCATAGTCGCTATAAAAGATCTATATAATACTAGCATCTTGTTACACCACCTGTACATATGTTTAGGGCTGTAGAAACTGGCCATAGACACCAGTCCTGTAAGCCTACATAGGGGGGGGGGGGAAGAGATTTTGCATGTGGGGAGGTATGGGAGAATTTAAATGCAGATAAAAGATAAAAAAGAATTATTCTGAAAAGGAGCCAGCTGGAATTGAACCAGCAACTTTAGCTTGCCAATTGGACAGGCTTTTATGTCTCATGGGTTTTCTATCACGTCGATCGGTTAAGACTTTTTAATTTGATCTTCAGTCAATGTAAGTCAATATTATGAGCAGACATGTGTTCAAAATATTTGTGTCCGCATTTTCATACTCATGTAATATATATATATATATATATATATATATATATATACTAAACGAATACCCGTTCCAGGACGAGTAAAATTAATTCTGCAAACAGAATAGTTTTGCACCACTTTTATGTCCCATTATGAAAATTAAATTCAAGATCTAATGATACTAAACCTTATGTCTAGAATCCTTATTCAAATTTTTCTCAAAATTCATTACATAATTTAGACACAAGAAAATGTCTGAAATTTAAGGCTTAAGCTTAAGGGGTCTTAAGAAGCAATTGAAATTCAGGGAATCTTTCTTGCCTAATTAGTGTCTTATGACTTTGATCAGATTTAATGCAAATCTGAAATATTTTAATTTTCAAATGGGTGGTTGTGTCTATATTATGCCTCCTAAAAATCCTTTAAAATACTCCAAATAAACTGAAAGTTGGGGAATATTTATTAATTGATGCCTAATATCTATCGTTAAAATTTCACAAAAATCGGAAGTATTTGAATTTTATCATTATTCTAATTTTGATCCAAATCCATTAAATGATTTTGATTCTAGAAAATTTCTAAAATTTAAGGGGTCTTAAGAAAAAACTTCAATTCTGATAACTCTTGCTTAAATGGTGTCTTTGCATGAAACCAAATTAAACTAAATATTACCCACATTTGGACCCCTTGCGTCTAGTAGCAGTGATCCAAAATTCATTATGATGGGTTAATTAGTTTAGGAGTGAATCCTGTACATACAAATACATAAAGAAATATATTTAACATTATAAAGATAGAGATACAAATAATACTACTAAATGTCGAGAATTATTATTCTAATTTTGATCCGAATCCATTAAATATATATTTAACATTATAAAGATAGAGATACAAATAATACTACTAAATGTCGAGAATTATTATTCTAATTTTGATCCAAATCCATTAAATATATATTTAACATTATAAAGATAGAGATACAAATAATACGACTAAATGTCGCGAATTATTATTCTAATTTTGATCCAAATCCATTAAATATATATTTAACATTATAAAGATAGAGATACAAATAATACGACTAAATGTCGCGAATTATTATTCTAATTTTGATCCAAATCCATTAAATATATATTTAACATTATAAAGATAGAGATACAAATAATACTACTAAATGTCGAGAATTATTATTCTAATTTTGATCCAAATCCATTAAATATATATTTAACATTATAAAGATAGAGATACAAATAATACTACTAAATGTCGAGAATTATTATTCTAATTTTGATCCAAATCCATTAAATATATATTTAACATTATAAAGATAGAGATACAAATAATACGACTAAATGTCGAGAATTATTACTCTAATTTTGATCCAAATCCATTAAATATGTATTTAACATTATAAAGATAGAGATACAAATAATACTACTAAATATCGCGAATTATTATTCTAATTTTGATCCAAATCCATTAAATATATATTTAACATTATAAAGATAGAGATACAAATAATACTACTAAATGTCGAGAATTATTATTCTAATTTTGATCCAAATCCATTAAATATATATTTAACATTATAAAGATAGAGATACAAATAATACTACTAAATGTCGAGAATTATTATTCTAATTTTGATCCAAATCCATTAAATATATATTTAACATTATAAAGATAGAGATACAAATAATACTACTAAATGTCGAGAATTATTATTCTAATTTTGATCCAAATCCATTAAATATATATTTAACATTATAAAGATAGAGATACAAATAATACTACTAAATGTCGAGAATTATTATTCTAATTTTGATCCAAATCCATTAAATATATATTTAACATTATAAAGATAGAGATACAAATAATACTACTAAATGTCGAGAATTATTATTCTAATTTTGATCCAAATCCATTAAATATATATTTAACATTATAAAGATAGAGATACAAATAATACTACTAAATGTCGAGAATTATTATTCTAATTTTGATCCAAATCCATTAAATATATATTTAACATTATAAAGATAGAGATACAAATAATACTACTAAATGTCGAGAATTATTATTCTAATTTTGATCCAAATCCATTAAATGATTTTGATTCGAGAAAATGTCTAACATTTAAGGCGTAAGCTTAAGGGGTCTTAAGAAAAAATTTCAATTCAGATGACTCTTGCTTAATTGGTGTCTTATGAATATTGATCAAAGTCAATGCAAATCTGAAATATTTGAATTTTCAAATGGGAGGTTGTTCCCATATTCTGCCCCTAAAAACCTTATAAATTACTTTAAAAAAAAAATGAAATTTGGGGAATATTTATTAAGAGATGTCTAATACTAATTGTTAAAGTTTGACCAAAAATCAGAGGTATCTGAATTTTTAATGATTCCTTATGCCTAGTAGCTGTGTTCCACAATTCATAATGATCGGTTAATTAGTTTAGGAATTAATCCTGTACATACAAATATATAAACATATACACATACCTAACTTTATATAAATACATACATACATACATACATACATACATACATACATACATACATACATATATATATATAATATTTATGAATAAATATTAAATTATTTATACCTACAGACGCTAGCGTTTCAAGCTTATTGCTCTCATCAGTGCAGGGAAGTAACAATTTCAGACGGTCGGGAGGTGCGAACCCGGTACACAGTGTCAGCCATATCCACTCGGCCCACTGAAACTGTCACGTAATTTAGGGAAATTAAGATCTATATGTACCTAGAAGCGGGCACAGATAGAAGACTAGTCGAGAGTGTTCGACGAACGTACTCTTGTTCTGGGGTTCGAATCGTGCGACTGGTGTGAATGGTTATTTCTACACTGATGATTCTGGAAGGATGAAACATATACGTATGAAGATAATATCTAAATATCTATTATTAAAATAATTATTTGTAGCCCCTTCTCAGCTGGGCGTTTTAATGAGTAAATAAAAGAAGCCGTCAAAAGCTATGATGCATGATCCTCACTGTTGAGCGCTGTTATGGCGGCAGACTATAGCTGTCCGCTTCTACTGACATATATAGGGTTTATTTCTCATATCGTCTGTAGTCATTTACGTTAGCCTCATTGGTTAGCATGCTCGAATTTGCAGTTTAATATGACACTTGTTCCGAGGTTTGAATCGTGCGACTGGCATGAATGGTTATTTCTACACTGATGATTCCGGAAAGATGAAATGTATACATACTGTAGATAATATTTAAATATTTATTATTAAATAATTATATATAAATTCCCGAATCAGTTTTTCATGGTAAACAACTGATGATCCCTTAAATAATGTTAAGACTAGCGTAAATTCTTTGAAGCAAACTAATATAGTAACTGTAAAAAGTAAATTGACAAGAAAAGTGATTTTCCACCGAACGACTTGGGACTAAAATGTTTTTGTTTTTTTTACATATAGTTTTAATGGTTGAAAAACTTCCGAGACTATATATTTTTAAAATTTTTTATTTTTTAACATAGTTCACCCCTAACAAGGCAGGCCGCCACTGTAGACGTAAGGGCCTACTGAGAAGAAAGAAAAGGGAGAAGGTTGGGGGGGGGGTCAACCTAAATTGGGATCTGTGCAGCGAGATGTCTGTTTACATTAGTTTTAAATTTCTGCATGTCAGTATCGTCGGGGAAACAGGGGGCAGGGAGGGTGTTCCAGAGGCCAGCAGCACGAGGAAAGAAGCTATTTGAGCAGAAAGCTCTCCGGCATCTAGGGACCTCCACAATGAATGGATGGGATTTAGTCGATTGTCGAGTTGGTCTAGTGAACTTACGTCGAGGGGGCATCAGAGTAGCCAATTCATCGGAGCATAATCCATTGAAGTATTTGTAAAACAAGCACAAGGATGCTACATTGCGGCGATGGGACAGAGGCTGGAGCTTGGTTGACAGTGAGGGACCTATTAGGTTGGCGATTCTTTTTTGGACCTTGTCAAGGATGGAGAGACTAGTAGATAATGTACCAGCCCAGATGTGGCAACAATACTCCATGCATGGGCAGATGGTGGTTTGTAGAGATACAGGATAATGTCAGGTGTGAGGAGTTTACTAGCACGGTAGAGGGAGCCCACTTTCTTTGCGGCAGCCTTGGCAATGTCTTCAATGTATTTGTTCCAATTCATGTTACCTGTGAAGGTTAGGCCGAGGAGTTTGAATGATGAACTCTCAGGTAGGGTGTTATTTGCCATGACAATCGGTGGTTGCAAAGGTTCCTTGTAGTTATTGAAGGAAAGGAGCTTTGTCTTTGCGGTATTAAAAGTTACCAACCATTTATGACCCCATTCCACTAAAGACTGGGGGTCACTTTCTAAGGATTCAGCCATTGCCTCGGATATGATCGCGTCTGTTTTGCCAACATGGCGAGAGTAAAGCGTGGTGCCGTCAGCAAATAAACCAATCTCAGACTCTATGTCATCAGGGAGATCGTTTATATAGATCAGGAACAATAAAGGTCCAAGGATAGATCCCTGGGGTACACCAGCATTTATGTCATGTTGCTTAGATGAACGGCCATTGAGGACAACCTGGATTTTTCTTTTGGTTAGGAAGGATCTAATTATATTAAGTAATTGCCCAGTAATACTGTATGAGCGTATTTTCAGAAGCCCTTTTTGCCATACCTTGTCAAAGGCCTTGGATATATCAAGCGCTACTGCCCTAGCTTCTCCTGCTTTGTGTATGATACATGCGTTAAGAGATGACCGTTAGGATGTCTGCAGTAGATCGTGCTTGTCTAAATCCATACTGGCGGTCAGATAGAAGTTTAGAATTAACTAAGTGCCATACTATTGCTAGATTGATTAAGGATTCAAAGATTTTAGCAAAGATCGGCAGTAGGTTGATTAGGCGGTAGTTCAGAGAATCGGTTCTATTCCCAGAATTCTTGTAGACTGGTACCACAGAGGTAATTTTCCAGCTATCGGGGAAGCAAGATTCAGCTAGGCATTTATTGTAGAGTTTGGAGAGAACAGGGGCCAGTTCAGCAGAGTATTTCTTTATTACTATTACAGGTATAAGATCAGGCCCACAAGCTTTGGAGGTGTCAAGGTTTTTTATGATGTCTCTGTCCTGGGATGGGGTGATGACCAGGTTATCAAGTGTGGCTTCGGTCCGCAAAGGGAATTTGGGGAGGGGGTAGTTATCTGAATCCAAAGTGGAGTTAGAAGCGAAACGCTGGGCAAGTAGTTCGGCCTTATCAGTGGCTGTGCAAACGACATCATTGTGGTTTGATAGTGGAGGAATCGTTGATTGACCATTATTCACTACACTATTGTAGATTTTCCAGAAATCACGAGTACCTAGTTTCTGTGACTGGATGCGTTTTTTTGTTAACTCATTATACCTTCTCTTTGCTTCACCTATAACGGCCTTACAATTATTTCTTGACTCAAACTTATTTCTATTAGTAGCTGACTAATGGCGGCCGAATTTACGGAATGTTTGTTGCCTCTCAGCAATGGCAGCTGCACATTCCGAAGTGAACTATTGGGGAGAGTGGGGCTTGCTAAAGAATTTTCGCATGGGGACATAGGCTTCAATGCCTGCTTTGACCCATTCAGTTAATTCATTTGCACACTGGTCGGCAGGGAGTGAGAAGGTTTCCCTCCATGGGCCGTCGCTGATGTGATCTTTGATTGACTCAAAATCAGCCTGCTCGTAGTATCTCGTTGTTTTGAGCAACGGTTCATCAGCTTTTGGCCGACTTCTTAGGGTGATATGTATCATTAGCACAATGTGATCAGCATTCCCGAGTGGGCTATGAGCTTTCGTCACACAAGCCTCGGGCATTGAGGTCAAGAAAAGGTCTAGAAGTGAGGCTTGTTGGTCTACTCGATCGGGGATGCGGGTCGGAAAATCGACAGTCTGAGAGAGGGAGTGAGCTAAGGAGAAATTATACGTAGAGTTGCTGGCTGCGTCAATAAGGCTGGAGAATCCCAACCAGTCGCGGTGGTGGGCATTAAAATTCCCAAATACATGTATTTGGGCATTCGAGTCAATTAAGAGTGCTCTATCTATGCTTTCAGAGACAGAGTTTAGCAGAGTACAGTCCTGGGTCGAAGGGAAACGGTATAAGAAATATAAGTAACTGACGCTGTGATGTAAAATCAATCTAAAGCACATGTAGTCTTGGTCATCTGATTCTAACCTATGTTCTCTAGTCAGGGGAAGGTGTTCCGAACATAAATTCCTAGCCCGTGCATATGTTTGTCAGAGTCTTTGCACTAGAGTGGGAGGTAGTCAGTCATGTCAAAGTGGTGAGAGGAGATTGAGGATTGAAGGTTAGTTTCACTTAGAGCTAGGATATCCGAGGGGTTTTTCAGCAGAAAGGTTTCTACGTCGTAGATGTTGGTTCTAAGTCCCCAGATATTTGTGAATGCGAGCCTCAAGGGCGGAGGCAAAAGTGTTTTTTGTTGGGTGTCTGGTTTAGGTTTTCTTTTTTTTTTTGTAATGACATCTTTGTTTTGATCATAGAGTGGGTTGGCTAAGGTGGGTCCTTGTTTGGTGCCAATAAGCTCACACAACCAGTCCATTAGTCATGACCTGGTCCATGGGGGTTGTGGCCTTGGGAAAGCCCACCGGAGATAATTGCAGGGTCCCTTTCCATGCACGACATGGCACATACAACTACCCACGGTATTATGCAACTGATGATGGAGCAGCCGTTCTTAGCGCTACCCAAAGTTTGGGTTCCTGTCCTGTCAGCTGGAAACAGCAGCCAGACAAGCTGTCTAACCTGTACCCTCAACCTATCGGAACAAGAGAGACCCAGACTGGTCATATAAGACTTAGTGACGAAAAAGCTTTCCCCAAGTTGCCCAAATAGAGAGAAAGAGAACGGCGTTCATTGTCCTAGTAAGGAAACAAGGCTAGGCACTGAGTGTTTAGAGGCATCCCAGCACTGGTACCTCTGTGCCTGGCTAATAGACAAAGAAGGAGTGCAAGGACCGGCGATAGACAGAACCTATCTACTCCTTAAGCAATTGTAGGTTTGCAAACCGGATATTTTGTTCGAGATTCCAACTCTAGGAAGGTTGTCGATCAGGACTAAGGAGGCCTCCCTCCCCAACAGTTTACTGCTACGGCATAAGTAGCTGGTAGCAAGGTTTTTTTGTCAGAGATTTCCGTCTCTTAGATGGATGGCCTTACAAGTTCTTATGGGTCCAACACTCCGAGAGGGGTAAAAATAGCCTGCGCCCATGTACAAATCGAGTATTTCCTAGCTTCCGCAGGTTTAAAAAGAGAAAAAAAAAAGAAAAAAAAGACTTTCATATATATATATATATATATATATATATATATATATATATATATATATATATATATATATATAAATATGTTTATATGTAGATAAGTTCATTGTATACTAAAGAGGGAACAGAAAGATGGAGATAGGTTTCCCTCTCGCAAGTAAGTACAAATAAGAGAAATAAGAAAGAGAGGCAAAACTTCAGGCCAGCATGGGATTTCAAGAATTTCTTCAGTGGGAACTCAATAGACAGGCAATAAGACAGAAATAATTAAACACATTTAAGTCAAACACAGAATTAAGTACATTCATATAAAACATTAAAATTTGGAGATAATGGTGAGTAGTAGAATATGGAAAACAAAACAAAAAAAAGAATTTAAAAAAAAAAAGTTTAAGAAAACACACGGTAAATACTAGTAAGTTTGGTAGCATTGTTTGAAATTAGTAAAAATGCCAGATACATTTAAGATAGTAAAAGAACAGAAAACTCAACTGAAAACTTGGGGGAGTCTTTCATTTCGGCCGCCATGTGGTTGGCATTAATTGAAGTCGGGCTACTTTGCAAATGACCCTTTCAACAAAATCATATCGTGTACATCTGAGGAATGGTGAAGGGAGCTTTTGAAGTGGGGGGTGGGCTTGTATGTCGAGGGTTGTTTGAACTTTTTTTTTCTTTTAACATGTTAGGCTATCAATTTTTCCATATATTTTTAACATTTAGCTAGAATATCGAGATTTACAGCCAGTTGAGGGACACTAGTTTGCTATTTATAAGATTAAACGCTAGAGAAGATAGAGTTAGTTGAAGCTCAAAATTAAAAAGGAAATATATATATATATATATATATATATATATATATATATATATATATATATATATGCCGTACACCCCTTTTTCTACATATCCACTTATCAGCAACACACTGTTACCGTCTAATCATCTTTTATCACACACCCAATGTTCGACTTACCGCCAAACGTATCCCTTCCCATCCTAACATGATCCCTTACTTGAACTACCCTGCTTTTGCCTCCACCTTTCTCCTACCACTATTCACGACTTTGTGTATATCTGTTTTGACTCTGTTCAATAAATCCTATACTTGACAAAGTTTCATAAATTAAATGAAACATCGGAATTTATTTGTATTTATTCCTCTTTTTCTATATAGTTGGTTCTTCACTTATTACTTGTTACTCTTATTCCTGTTCATACCTATATACGCCCTGACGAATGTTTATCTTTTAAACACACATCATATATATATATATATATATATATATATATATATATTGGGTGTATTGATATAACATCTCAATATTATAGACGCTTTTTTACAGTTGTAAATTACTAGCCGTTATATAAAAGCAACAACAGTAAAGACATATGTGTAAAGACACCAAGAGTAACACCACCTGAAGATGATTTGACGAACCAAATCGAAAGTACTCGTGAAAAAGTTAAAAAAATGGAACAAGAAACCTACGGAACTTATACAGCAATTTGCCCGAAACACTGAATGGACCATTCGGAAAATCGAAAAAAAAAAAAAAATCTCATCAAGCAAACCACTCTGTGTTAACTAATAATGTCTATCCACACACACACACACACACACACACACACACACACACATTATATATAGTTAGTTTCTCTGGGAATTTAAACTGCATTTTCCTTTTTTTTAATTTTTTTAAATAACGCAAAGCTTCTTTAGACTATATATATATATATATATATATATGTATTATAGATACGAGGTGAATACATTTATGACAGATTCATTTACATACGTTCCGAGAATTCAACATAGACAACAGTTTCGTGTACGATCATTTCTGAGACGATATGGATTTTAATTGATATCAAGTCTCTTCATCAGTACAGGGTATAAACACCAAGTTCAAAGTTAAATCATAACATCAAGACTAGAGTGCAGATAATTCTCAGTTATACAGCAATTCCAGAGGCTGATGGGTTAGGGGTAGGGTTAGGGTTAGGCCATGATAATTATAATCGATTTCAAATAGCATGCAAAGCAATTAAATCTAACATACGAATGGGACACCACAGGGGAAATAAAGACTGTCTACAGTATAGATACAGAAAAAGTATTCAATAGAAAAGGGAATTGTTTTACAATTACAAAATTTTTACCGAGTTAAAAATACAAAAATATGCGCACCTATAGTTAAAAAATTAATAGATAAATTCGACATTAATTAAATTGAAGATGTATTCTTTTAATAGAACACTTTCAAGAAACATTATCTTAAAATATATCTTAATTAGAAAAGTTGAGAAAACAGTAATACTATTTGCAGTTTAACAATTGCACTAAGTAGAAGTAACTTTAAAGATAATTATGAAATATATATATATATATATATATATATATATATATATATATATATATATATATCCCCTTTAAGTGCGTCTGGACTCACCTATATTTTGAGCACTTTCTCCACACTGCTCCCATGCAAAGAGTTTTCTTCACATTCTACAATTCATTTGACTTCTTTTCAACGGAAATTTACCACCCGGACAATCTGCATATATTTTTCACGGAATTTTTCTTTTCATTCACTGCGTTTTTTTTAACAAAAATTCCTTTAATAATAATTTTCATATTTTTCAAATATTTGAACTTTGTTTTTTTCGAAAGCCAACTTATCCATCTGTATTTCTCCTCTGATGATAAGATTTCGATCTTTGAAAAGCCTTGGCTTAAGGAAAGAATAATAAACACTAGTTTATTACTGAATACACCTTGCATTGAACAATTGAAACTTGAAATAAATTTGGACAATCGTCGCATATTTATCACTCTTTTTTCTTCTATCTCTCTCTCTCTGTATATATATATATATACACGTTTCAACGTATTCATGTTTTTTCAAGACATTCTATTTCGAAATTATTCCCACGTCCAAGAAACCAAAATTGAAGAAAAATGAAAAATAAAAAAATGAAAGGAAAGACAAGACCAGGAATCACAAGTCGATCAATGCAGCACACATCCGGCTGTCTGGCATCAATTCATAAGATTAAGCAAAACCCCCCCTCTCCTATCCCCTCCATCTCTTCGCTATAACCAAAACCTAAAATTTAAACCTTTATGTATACGACTGGACCTGTGATTACCACTGACCCAAATTAATTATTATGAATTCGCTCAACAGAAGAAAAAGGGGGAAAGAAAAAACTTATTTTAGTTAAATTTCTTCGATATATTTTATATTCATTGTCTAAAGGAGTATCTGTACTGAGATTGTTAACATAGAGATCAAGCTTTGTACGACAGCTTAATCCCTCTCACGGTTCACAATGTCGGGACCGGCAACAAGCGAAAGCAAGATAACAAGTTGAATCTGCATACTATATATATATATATATATATATATATATATATATACGAAACGTATACGTCCATAGATAAATAAACAATAACAGATATTTATATTTGAAGCTCCTCGTTAAAAAGTAGAGCACTGTAAATGGTAGTAATAACACAGCGTGACGTCACTTGCTTTACATGCATCATTCCTTCACTTATAGAAGTTGAATGCCTGTATGTCTCGCCACCTTAAATGTGTTAAAATTATCATTGTTTATAAGCTGTTCAGAATTGGCCTATCGGTTAGCGACGTTGGATTGGGGTTGAAAAATACTTGTAATCCAGGGTTTCGAATCGTGTGACCGGTGGTGAATAGTCGTACTTCTATGCTGATGAGTCTTGATTGAAAAGAGACGAAACGTATACGTCCATAGATAAATAAACAATAACAAATATATATATATATATATATAGACCGAAAGCGTTAGAGAAATGGCCCAAGACACAACATTAGGCGCCATGATCCATCAATTGATACCAGAAACCTGACGAATCGCTCGCCGAGTCGAGAAACTGACCAGAAAAATCATAAAGAGGGAGACTTCGTGGTCTTCAATGACACATGTCTAATAAACGACTTGCTGCCGAAATATTATATATATATATATATATTATATTTAAGCAAACATTATTAAAAATAACAGAATTCTTTTGATTAATTATACCTTTTGATATTTTTTCAATTTTTCTAATGATCTTTTTAGTGTTAAAATAAAAAAAAAGCACGAACATTTTCGATTCTTAATCGAATCATCATGAGGTGACAAAAGCAAATGCATAAAAAAGCTGAAGAAAAAAAGCGAATTTCAAAAGATGGTTGAAAAACGCGCACGTGAAGTCAGACGCCAAAAGAACGAACTCGCACTGGAAAGACATTAACAATTTAAATTCCATAACGCATCACAGGATAAAATTGTATTACATTAAGCATGTAAAAATGTTGTTACTGATTTCATACTTAATGTTATTTATTATAGGTTGCTGGAGTTTAATGAACATAGCTTCGAGTATTTTTAATTTTTTGGAATTGGGTTTGGGTTTGGAATGTATTATTTTCGTGTTATTAACTAAAATGTGTCTTAAATCAGAGGGAGGTAGTTATGTTTTTGTAGATGTTGGTAAATTGATCTAGAGTTTATAAGATGCATAGTGAGGCGGTGGGATAGGGTAGTGGTTGTAAAACCAATGTAGCTATTAGCTTTATTATTATTATGAGAGTTACATTCTCCCAAAGGGCATTTAAACTTAGAAATAACATTGGTTCTTTCTAATGTTTTATAGTTTGGGAGGAGTTGTTTTTTACTTTTGGGTCTTAAATTTTTATAGTAAATTGTGAGTCTAATTTTATCATTATTGTCAATTGGTGATATGAATCGGTGTACAATATTTTTATGGCCTTTTTTTCTCATATAAAGTTTGATTACATTTGCTGACTATAGTATAAGTTAACATACGTTGAGTTGTGATGTTGGATACTAGTGTTATTTTAGTGGTATTTTTCAAGTTTTGAATCATTAATTTTATTTGTTCATATATATATATATATATATATATATTTGTAGATAAAGAAAATAACCAAGAGGGGAAAAAAGGGGGGTTATTATAATGGAATCATCTAACTCTATAAAATAGATGTTCTGTAAAATAGTAAACTCAATTTTAAAGGAACAACACAGGTAAGGAGAAACTATATTTAATAACTTAAAAAAAAAACAAATCTGGAGGCAAAACTAAATCAAATATTTGTAAACTTTTTAATTAAAAAATAATTATTAAATAGGGAGGTGGTGTCTGATCAACACTGCTTGGATGCCATGATAAAGAAATACTGTTTTGTTTTTAAAATTCCGAAACAGTTTTCATGGTAAACAACTGACGATCCCTTATATAAAAAAAACATATATAAAATATATATTTATATTAGAGTAAATTCTTGGAAGTTAACTAATATAGTGATTGCAGTAGATTGATTGACTTACTAGACAAAAATCTTTCAACAAATTTTTTTTTTCCAATTTTGAAGGTTAAAAAAACTTCCGAGACACATATATATATATATATATATCCAACAAAAGATATAAGCGTCAACTAATATCTTATAATTAGTGAAACATCCGGATAAAAACTGTTTTCGCTCCGGTGGAAGCTATGGCCGAGGTTGCTGACTCAATTCAATCTTATTTTTGTTCTATTCGGATTTAACGGATTCTCCAATTAACCGACGAACTTTGATTTGATTTAGGTTGCCCAGATCAGGACTTTGGAATTTTAAGTGAGTTTATTTAACTTTCTATATTATTTGATTTGATTTATTTATCGTTGTAATACTTAACATAAACATTGAATACTTTTCACTTCATCAATTGCTGACGCATCTCGCAACTGGATAACTTTGTCAGTTCTTTCAATTTCTCGTATCTGGACTGATACTCATCACCTGGATTAATCTTCAGTCAAACCTCTGGATGTCTGTCTTGATTATTTTTTTTCAAATTGTATGACCTGGATGGATTGTATAGATTTAACAAAAAAGTATGTTTTTGGGTTGATATATTTGATGTTATATATTTTTATGTATTTTTGTATATATTTTCAAAGTTTAATTTTATTACCTGTAGTGGTATAACTGCGGTAATGGTCCTCTGAGGAGAAGAATTACCTTTGAAAACTCATGAGCTAAGGACTTTAAGATACTTTGCTTGAACCTTGAATTCTAATAAAATTTGATTGACACCTTATTTTATTAATTCATTCTATATTATAATTATATATATATATATATATATATATATATATATATAGGCAGCATCTTCTCTTGCAGGCAAGTATTGTTGAATATAAGAGACAACTCATGTCTAGATATCCTGTCTATATATGTGCGTGTGTGATCTGTCTTTTTTGTCCCCTTTGTAAATTTTGTTGTACTCAAATAATTTTCTTTTCAAGTTCTGCAAATTTTCTTGTGTAGGACAGAAAAGTAAGAAGAAAAAAGATTCCTCGTTCGAAAACCCCAAAAGTCTGTATATCAATTCTTTCGTTTGGTTGATTTCTTTTATCCTATTTCATCACATGGCTGGTATTGTGTTCCTTCCCTACCATCCACACTTCTGAACACCCAAACCTCATCCACAAAACCAGCACCACCTATCCAACCATTTTTTTTATTGCATCCACTTATTCTTGCAGCCAGACTGGGCCGGACCAAGCCGGGCGCCTCCCAGATTTCCTTCATGGCCAAAAAAAGAAAGCAAAACCCACCTCATCTCAGAGACAGTGTTTATTGATTCACATAAAGAAAAAGAAAGAAAATAAAACACCCCGCCCTCCTCAACTTGAATAAAATTTAATAAAATAATACAGAAAAAATATAATGTTAGAACAATCCAAATTTGGTGGAGGGGGGGGGGGGGGGGGTTGTGTGTGTGTGTGGGGGGGGGGGTTGTTTTATTTTACAAATGAAAGAAAAAAAAACTTTTGCTGATCACTTTTTTTTTACCCTATTTCACATTACAACTAGAAGGTGAATGGCTCATGAGAAGTTGAACATCGACTGTACTTGTTTTACAAGTACTTCCACGGAATGTGTTCCCATAAACTTACTGAACTTGTACCCCCCCCCCCCCCTGAACAAAAATACTTCCGACCAACCCGACTAGAAGTAAAACCCCACTCTTTCACGTAGAGGTCCCGAGATACTAGTTTATTTCCTCGGACAGCTTGCCTTTGGAATTGCCTCCCTGCTCCCGGTTTCACAAACCGTACCAACATGCAGAAATTTAGGGTTTTTCTCCAGATTAGAAC
>OY744529.1:29320472-29330472 GCA_963556195.1 Sepiola atlantica
GCCTCTCTTTCCTTGGTCCCCATTATTTCCCTCACTCCTTCAACATTCTGTTTCCCTTTTTTCCCATATGATTCTTCTCTTGTTTAAATGTGTTAAAAACTTATAATAATGTAATTCATTTTCCCCCGGAGCCATCTGCTTTAAATGTAATAGTGTAATCTTACATTTATTGTTTCGTGACATTTAGGTTGATATTTAGTAAAGAAAATTTTCGTGTCATGTGAAGTCTCAGTTGGGTTTTTCATGACTGTATTTTCGGACATCGATACTTACACAACGTAAAAAAGAAGAAATCAATAAACCATTTCATTGTTTTTTAAGCAATGAAATGGTTTATTAATTTCTTTCTTATGTTGTGTAAGTATGGATGTCCGAAAATACAGTCATAATAAACAACCGATACCTCTAAGGACGCGTAAATTCTCTTTACTATATATGTATTTTATGTAACTGTATTTTCTTAAAGAAATATGTTATGTAAGCAAACAAACATTTTGGATGAAAGTTATTAATTATTCTTACATTGTATTTTTTATCTAACCTGATATTTTATTCTCTAACCTTAAAAAAACAAACTAAATTGTGTTTTTAAACATGAGTTATCGTTCTTCCTTAGCTATCCTGTAACAAATAAATTTCATTAAAAACCATGTAGTATATTTTGCGTTGTCATAAGAGCATCCTCTCAGGTTATACCTCCTCCATTTGGTGGTGGTATTGTAGCATATGTTCGTTCGTCATGATACCATCCTCCCAGGCATTACCTCTTCCTTTGTGGACAGTATAGCATATATGTTTGTTCGTCATATATGCTAGAAATATATGTGACTGAAGGGAGCATATTATTGCGCGTCTTAATAATGTCTGTATTTGATTAAATCCCCAAACATGGTAGAATATATCAAAATGAATTTCTTACCTTGTTCTCTGGGGATTGATACATCTGATGAGTTTATAATTGTCTGAAAAGAAAGAATTAAAAAAAGTCTTTGAATAAAGGGAATTTTTATTTGGTAAATTTTTAGTGTTTCTTCAACTCAATTCAAGTGTTTTCTTCTTTACTAGGTGTACCTATCCGATGTTGCCCGGGAGTCTTTTCACTTTCATTTTTATTTCGCTTTTTTTCTTTAAAATCATGCCATTTATTTTTTTTTATTTACTAAATAATAATAATAAAAAAAAGATTTTGAAAGTTATATTTTTATTAGTAATTCTCTACGCTATCGTTATTTCCATGGTAGGTGCTCGACTGAGCTCCAATCTCTGGTTCTACCCTGTAAAACATTTATAGCAAGAACTCGTCTTATTGCCATCACTGTAAATAATTTCCTTTCTTCCTCTGTGTACCAAAATCTAAACGAAATTTCCATGAACAGAGTTACTTTCCCAATAACTCTTCATCTGTGGAACACATTACAATCGAACTGCCTCCCTACGTACTACAATGTGGTCATCTTCAAGTCCAATGTCAACAAATACTTGTCAAGTCGTCCTTTTAAGTAATCAAATTCTGACCTTTCCACCCATCGTTTTCAATCCTCTCATAGTATTATTCACCATCCAATTAACAATCTCATTGACCCTTTATCCTCGAGTGGCTTTTGACCTTGATAAGTGGTAACCCATTAGTATAAAAATATGACACCAATTTGATAAAAAATGCAAAAATCAGGAAAATATTGAAGATGAGATAAGAAAAGGAGAAAAAATCGTTATACAACAGCGATTAAAAAGATGGAATTTATTTGAATTGCGTGCAGAGTTTAATTGAAATATTTAAAATATCAAAGCATATTAAATAAATAGTTTATTATCTAATCTAACTTAAAGTTATCAACATAGAAACATTCGGTAAAAATAATAAATGTAGAATGAGTAAGTTCAGGGAACTTCTGCCATCACTAACCAGCAGAGCATTACCAAAGGGAAGAGCTGTCAGACATGTATATGCAGTGTGATGATGTATGGAAGTGAAACCTGGCCAGTGAGGGTTGAAGACATGCATTGCATGGAGAGAAATGATATGACAATGATAAGATGGCTGTGTAATGTGAGTCTTAAAGACAGGCTTAGATCTCATGACCTCAGAGTCAGATTAAATCTGGACTGTATAGGAGGATGTGTGCAGAACGGGAAACTTCGATGGTATGGGCATGTTGAAAGAATGGATAAAAGTTGTTGGGTTAGTAGATGTAGAACAGTTGAGGTAGCAGGTTCAGTTCAGGAAAACATGGGAGGAAGTGATGACAATGGATTTGATGGAAAGAGGAATAAATAAAGAACTGGTCAGAGATAGGTTAGTTTGGAAGTCAATTTCTTAAAACCGTTCAACACATGCTAGCATGTAAAACAGACGTTAACCGATGATGATGATGATGATGATGGTGGTGGTTATATTTTGGACAAATCAGGGCATCACCTGCTTTAATAACAAAATATATTTTCCAGAGGTGATCTGAATTATTCAGGGCTATAAAAGGGCCGAGGAAACCAGAGATTTGGCAGCTGAACATCAAACACACTTTATCGTCTGGCACTCCCATCTCCCTACTCATTTCTCAACTACCAGCAGTCAAGAGACCTTCTCTCCTTATGGCATTTCAGACTTTCTTGATTAGAACACCTTCATTTCACCTATACACCAACTCAGATTCATGGGAACATTGCAGATAAGTTTTTTTCTTCCCTTCCACCCTTTTTGATCATTATTTAAATGAACACTTCTGCCAGAAATAAACTTTTCACATCTACTTGCCACGGAAATTTATAAATGCACCCACATTTACAATACACAGAATCACCAAAATAGCAGAAAACTTTATTAACACATAGGATTGTGGAGACCGATTACATCAGCTAGTATGGATTTAGTATCTAGGTGGATCAGTGCAAGTTAACTTGACACGAAAATCTGAAAAACAAGTCTGCTCTCGGGACTAAAATCTAAACAGGCATGAAATGTGGGTTAAATTGAAGTTAGGGGTTCAAGGATAGGTCGGACATAAATGTGTTATGACAAATTCAGTGTCCCCTGGAAGCAGTGACGTTACGATACCGTGTGAAAGAAAGAAAGATGTTTTTCTTTCAGCAGTCAGTTTTTGGAAGCGATGATGAGCAGATGGGAATTCAGGATGTAATTAAAAAAAAAAAGAAAATGGGAATTTAATTCCTAAAAAAATTGATAGCGCCACTCGTATGTCCACCCTCCATCCTTCTCTGTAACTAAGTAGTTAAGTTAAGAAGAAGAATTTAGGTCTCTCTTCGTTTTGTGTTAATGTGTGACTTTGGTTCGTATGATGAGAATTTCTCTCCAAAATAAAGACTCATCTAAACTCTCCGTCGATCTCGCCCATTAATTTCTGTGCATGGGAAGTTCTTAATTACAGACACGGTTACGATGATGATGATGACGGTTAAATGCAGCCCATTGGACTATGATGATGATGATGATGATGGCGGGGAGAGCGCCCGCGCATCAGTATACAGAAAGCGACGTAAGACTACTGAGAAAATTTGAAGTAAGTAACTTTGATTTAGACAACGTGTTTTTAATAAGGCATATCTTAACATTTGAACCTGGAACACATTTTTACATCTTGTTGCTAAAATTTTCATTTATATTTTTGTTATTGTTTTCGAGGGCAAGTTATTCGTACAAGACTTTACATTCAAATGCTCCCCATCTTTTTGAACACACCTCATTTGGTAATCCCTCCTCATTTGTTGATCCCCCTAAACCTAGCCCTAATTCTAACACTCACTAAACATAGTTAAATGGAAGTATCACAGCATATTACATAAATTGTTTATTAGTAATATTTTCTTTTTTTACATTCTGTGTTATTGTGTTCGACATTACAAGTTGGTTTTGTTTACTGATTTTTCTGATTGATTACCTGCTTCTTTTGTTCCAGCTCGTTTGCCTCGTTGGTCTAGTGGTCTTCATCAATTCGCTTTTTTGATATATTTTTATAATACAGCTTCCTAAAACTCCCCATCATTAATACATCGTTATAATACAGATTCCTAAACTCACCATTATGAATTGACTTGGCTTTACGAGCGTATCTCCATCGCCACTATTTATAGAAACGCCTTGAGCCTGCTCTCGACCTGACAAGCAGAACATCCAATGAAACTTCCTGATATTTTCATATTGGTTTTGAAAAAGGACATTTTATTAGTTAACTATTATCTGAAATGTTATTGATGTTTAACTTCGAATGTATCATTAACCATAAAAAAATAAAACGTTTACTGCAAAACCATTAAGAAATACATGTTAACTCCAATTTCGCTGTTATTTATTTTAATGTTTGACATAGCTCCTCATATCCAGAATTTCTTTTTACTAATTTTGTCCCCGCTCTCTTACAGACGTGATGTTGTAAGTCTCAGGCTCTTCTATAAGTACTATTATGGCATGTGTTCTTCAGAAATGTTTGATTTATTCCCTGCTTCCTTTGTTCCAGCTCGTTTAACTCGTTGGTCTAGTGGTCTTTATCAATTCGCTAGAATTTACAATAGTCTACCTAGATGACATTCTAGCGACCAGTAAAAGCACAGAAGAACACAAATTATATGTTCATGAAGTATTTAAGAGAATTCAGAACTATGGATTTAAATTGAAGGAGGGAAACCAAATATTTTGGTCATATTATAGACAACGATGGTAGAAGACAAGTGGGTGTGCTTCATGTAGTTTTTTTTTTACTTTAGCTGGACACACACATAGATAACTGACCTTTATATAATAGATTATATATTCATCAACTGACTACACCCTAGACAACACCTCTTAGAGAATAACTCTCTTTAATATGTATGCCATAATACACAACACAACCAGGTTAACCTGTGGCTACCCCCCCCCCCCGAGCAAGCTATTGCGAAAAAAAAAAATTCCGGCCCCTGAAAAATATCATCACTACAAAGTTTTCCTGGGTTAGCAATATATTATAATGTGTTTATTCCAAACATGCGCAATTTGCGAGCTGTATTGTATCAGACAATGGGATGCAATTCACATCTAGTGAATTAAAAATATTCTGTCAAATTTTTGTAATAGAGCATATCATGATCACGCCATACCATGCTAGAAGCAATGGTCAGGCAGAACGGTTCGTGCGAGTGGTATACCTATCGAAAAGGCTATTCAAGAATTTTTGCAGGTATATAGCAGGTATATAGGATGACCCCAAATAACAATGTTCCATCTTTGATAACGCCAGCATAAGAGATGTTTGCAAAGGAAGATTAAAATAGTATTTGATAGATTATTGCCAACCCATACGAAACCAGGACCTAAAATAATGTCACAAAGGTACGCTTCAAAGTTGGAGAAAAGGTTTTTTTTTCGAATGTCCAAAAACAACAAATCCTACTGAGAAACAGGGATAGTAGATAAAGAACATGATTCACATGGTAAAGGGACCCAAGTTTAGCCACAAAAGACACATGAACCAGATAAGGAAACAATATGAGATACCAAACTTGCAAACAGGTCCTGAACAGCAAAGATCCAAAAGAAATCGTAAGATTATGGATTTGATTGCAATAAATCCTAAAAGGAAAAAGTATTTATTCCATATGGAGCAAGATTAAAAAGGGGGGTGGGTTATGGGGTGATGGTGATCTACCCTATTTCGTGACTATATGGACTCTTCTAGACATTATGTATAGAGGAGCCTACGGCGAAGGACGAGCAATCTTTCACATTATTGAAGAGAGACGGCAGTTTGGGAAATACCAGTCGTGGATTCATTCTCGACAATCAGTCTGGCAGAGACTGCACCATTTCGGTGACTTTTTATCTGTCGTGCTGAGGTATTAGTCCTCAGTAGTTATAGGAGGTCCACCCTCACAGACCTTGCCTCCCCTCTTTAGAGTGGGGTTAGTTTATTGCTAACTGCCTGAAGCGTCCGACCGGAGAATGCTGACGGGGCTGCCCAGGCAATTTTTAATAGGCCAGAGTGCCCCTCCTTTAGGGGCACTGGCTTTATTTCCCCCACCTTCCGGCCTTGTGCTATATTTTCCTGCGGTTGAAAGGAAGTAAATACAAATCTTTCTTGCACAGTCTAACTGTGAAAGTCAGAGACACCATTCGTACCATGTCGAGGATTCGTTCTCGACAATCAGTCCGACGGAAGTGGGGCATTATGACTGATGGTGGCCTTTTTTCTGTCGGGCTGAAGTATGGTTCTGGGTAAGTCCTAGGAGGTCCACTCTCACAGTTCTTGCTTCTCCTCTTTGGGGAGGAGTTAATTTCTTGCTAACTGCCTGAAGCGCCCTGTTATTGTGCGATGATGATCTACGCTATTTTGTGATTATATGGACTCTTCTAAACAATATCTATAGAGGAGCCTACGAAGAAGGATGGACTAGTCTCGCCGCAGTCTTTCTGTGAAATACTATTCTGTACTTCTTCTGTAAATATATACTCGTGTAAATATACCACCATAATGGCATGAGATTTCTTTCTTTACTTTTTAATTAGTGATTGAGGGAGGTGGAGGCACGCCTCGCCTAGAACTAAAATGGTATTTGACAGGTGTAAAACTAGCGAGACGGTCCGAGCGTAATGGTACCCGAGTGAAGTTGGTGTCTGGCCGGAAGAATATAATTGGAAATCCTGGAAAGAAAACAGTGAGGCTGTCAGATTTTTTGGCATCACTTTATTGGAACCGAGATCATGGCCGTCATGTGACTGAGTCCCTTGCGGACCAGATTCACTTAACAGAAATTTCTAAGAGTTCTTATCCGGTTCCCTGACAACACGCAGATATTTTTTTTCCTGTCCCTTTTGAGGAATTTGATTAAATAAAGGTTCTCATCTTTACACAAAGTTTTGTATCTGTCATTTCTCCAATCATTATCAAGCGATAATGGACAGACCGGTGGAACTTTGAACGGCTTAGATTGTGTGTCTCGTTTAACTTTTGACGATTGATATTCGCACTTTGAGTTACATATTACTAGGCAGTACTATGCTTTGAAAGTTAAGTGTAGATATATGATTTTCCAGATGCATGAGGTTATTAGGTATGATTGACAGGGTTTTACCACAGGTTTATCGACCAATACGAGGGTAGATAGAGGAATGGTCAGTTTAATCATGTGACATAAAAACAATAAAATAAATCGATCGACCCTAATCGTACTCTTTTTCATTGGCTACTACACCGAGATGTAGAGAAGAGAATCAGTCCTTACTAAACTAAAAAACTAACATTTTTTTAACCATAACTAAACCCATCATTCTATAGTATTTACTAAATAACCTAGAATCAATTACTCCTTAAAACATTGAAACACCAGGGCCTCTATTAAGAAAAGAACTTATCCATCTACAAACAAAAATCCTACGTCGCTAACTGTTGCAGCAAAGGGAAATACTTGAAATATTACGAAAATTAGGTGACTTGAATGCTTTTAATAACATAGTTATTCATTTATATATCATATATTATAAAATGCTCGGTAGGATTATTATATTTGATCCGCCATTAAATTATAATTAGAATACATTATTAATTTGACCATCAAAACTATTAATATTATTACCATTAACATTATTACCAATTGTGAATTATCTATATATTAATATACTGGTGATACCAGATCAGGTTGCCCTGTGGCTCCCTGAGACGAAATTCACCTACATTGACGTTTTTTTTTTTTTTTTTTTTTTTTTTTGTAAAACTTAATTATGTTCTACAAAACCAAAAACAAAAACAACAGCCCATCTCCCTTTCTCCCTCCCCTTTTTTATTTTATTTTTAGAACTTGAAGCATAAATCTTTTACTATAATGACCGGATTCGGCATTGAATGACCCAGAAAGGGTTGATATGCCGTAAAACAAAACTACCAAACCAAAAACGATGATTAAACATTTGAAGATATAAAGAACTTGAAGCATAAAAACTTTTACTATAATGACCAGATTCGACATTAAATAACCCAAAAAGGGTTGATATGCCGTAAAACAAAACTACCAAACCATACCTATATATTAATACGATAGCGTGTGTGTTCGTGTGTCACACTTATATCAAAAGCTCTGCACATGCGTGCCAGACCTAGATTTGAAAAGCATTCAAGTCACCTAATTTTCGTAATATTTCAAGTATTTCCCTTTGCTGCAACAGTTAGCGACGTAGGATTTTGACGTCGGTTTTTGATGTCGGCCCGACTGGTTTATAGTTCGATCCAAACCAACCTCTAAGATTTTTTTTTCTACATCGAAGGGGGGGGGAGAGGGGTAGGGAGTGGACGACCGGGAAGACAAATATTAATTTCGTGTAATTTACACGTGTCCCGCTAGTAATTATTATTATTACTATTATTATTATCATTATTACTATTATCATTACTACTATGACTATTGATATTATTATTACTATTATTATTTTTATCATTATCATCATAACTATCATTAATTTTATTAAATCTAACCACGTGACTTTCCAAATTTTAAATTTCCTTTCTTTTCTTTTTTTCCCCCATTTCATTCTTCCCAAATATGATCTGAGGTAAAGATCGGATTCTAACTCTGCCTGATGAGATCTCAGTTTATAACAGTTGTTGATCAATAACATCGACATGCCAGTGTCGCAGATTTTGTACATGTCTGTATAAATAAAAATAATCATATACATAAAAGCTCTATTTGATATTGAGCACTTTTTATAAGCTCGGTTGAAATTCTTTGGATTCCTATCCTGTGGATGTTTTCCTTGCCTGGATTATATATATATATATATATATATACATATATATATATATATATATATATATATATATATATATATATATAAGCAACATTTTGCTACATTCCAAAGACCAAGATTTTATTCATCTTTCGAATCATTTGTTCAAAACAAAAACGTTTGGTACAATTACGGACTCGTTTCGTTCACCAAAAGACCAACCGAAATTTGTATGTCAATATCGGATCTTTCTTCCATGGACTCATCAGAAAACTAGAAAGTTCTCATCTTCAAAGTCGTTTCTTCTTTCTTTGAATCGCTGAATCTACTTGTAGACTGTAGTCTTTTTTGGAGTACGAGTTTCATAAACTTTTTCCAAAGCCTCAATGATCTGTGTTTCTTTCGATTCAAGTTTTACCAAAAATTTGATACTCGACCTTATCTCCCAATATCTGTTTTCAATAGTAAAAGAAATAGCTTCTCTTTTAGAGGGTCCGAACAATACAGAGGCTCGCATGAAACTGATCGCAGGTAACTAAAAGAAAGGTAAACACCCAATGAAGTGTTCTGACATGTTTTAACTTGTTTCAACGTGATAACTTTACTACTATCAAAACTTTTTGATCCACCCTCGTATATATAGTAAAGTATGAAGATATATTTATGGCAATTAAACTACACAGAGGCATCCGCGTTTCATCTCCACAGTTAATCTTTAGGCTAAATGCACAGATTATTTTGTTACTATTTGTTTTTATAAATCTACATGGTTAACTCGCGTAGGCTGTTCTAATGGTTATATAAGTTTATTTATAAAGCTCTACTTGGTATTGACCACTTTAAAAACTAACGGTTTTAAGTTCATTTTATCAATATATCTAAACTCAATTAATATATATATATATATATATATATATATATATATATATATATATATAAATGGGAAATGACTGACTTCTCTCAGCCCGGACCTTGGTCCAGCGCTCTTAGTAGCCACGGCTACTACTTTTTCTCATCAACCCATCATGTTAACCCAATATTTCGATGTACTTGCATGACATTTTTCTTCAAATTATTATTATGAGGAAGTCTTACAATAAAGACGACACATTGATGAATATATAAAAATATCTCTTGGTTTTTCCTTTGTCATTTCCCATTACGTCGGATTATACTATTTCATGTATCCGCATAAAATTTTATAAGGAGATATAATTTTTTATGTATCAATTTTGCAGTATTTACTTCAACAGTGCTCGATACTTAAGTAGAGCTAGGTAGTAAGCTATG
>OY744529.1:29335472-29345472 GCA_963556195.1 Sepiola atlantica
AAAATTCCGGATTACAACGACTGAATCGGAGTCGTCAGTCTCTCTTAGCAAGTTCTGACTGACGACTCCAATTCTTAATTTCCTAATTCCTAGATAAATAGACGGACGAAACCTGGGTATCCCCAACGGACACTATAATGTATAGTGTTTATCTATCTATATTTATTTCTCTCCCTATCTCCCCCCGCTCTCTCTCTCTCTCTCTCTCTCTCTCTCTATATATATATATATATATATATATATATATATATATATATATATAAAATTAATTTGGAAATTAATTATAAAAAATCTTAATACAATAAATTGGTTTATAAATTAATTAAAAAAAATCTCTTTCATATATATATATATATATATATATATATATATATATATATATATGAGAGATAGAGAGAGAGATAATGCACATTATTTTTACTAAAGCAGGAATATTATTGTACACAACAAATGAAACGGCATACAGACTATGAGCCACCTGACATCCAGTTGTAAGGTTCTCCTGGGAGGTGGCTATTATACAATGCGACACAACGGAGTGTGTAAATATCTTCGCTGGACTATCTGTAAAAAGTTGAATATCTAGTGTAACAGCAAGTCCTGGGAGCATATACCAGAAAGAACAGTTGGAAATAATTTATACACCATCCACTATGACTATGCAATCCCTACAGCTACATATCTAGAAAACGGAGCTGTTAAACCTGACATCGTGATATGGGACAAAAGGGAGAAAGTAGCAACCCTAGTTGAAGTCAGTGTCCCTAATGATGCAGTATGTAACAGAGCAGAAAGGGAAAAGATTACGAAATACCAAGGTCTTATGTACGACATGAAAAGAAACTGGAATCTTAGGAAAATCTCCATCATACCAGTAATTATAGGAGCAACAGAACTAATGAAAAAGAATTTCAAAAGCTATCTGGCGAGTATACCCGGTGAACCGAGTGCAAGAGAAATACAAACAACTGCACTTAAAAGGACGGTTCAAATCTTAAAAAGATCTCTAGGCCGGAGTGTCTGAAATAGGCGATGAATGTCTGGCATCCGGTAGGATGCCCCATCTCCAGTAAAAACAGAAAGATAAGAAAAATAAAAAATGAGAAACTATAAAAGCAATTTGGAAATAGAACCATTTTTAAAAGTCGCTTGATCTTTTTGTTTACAAAGTTTGTATATGCTTAAAGGCTTCAGATGGAAAGGTATCACCATGAGACATGGCTATTTGCAGACCCCTTCGACGTTCTAATACTAATGCATACGAAATTCTTCTGCAACTGTCATCGTTTAGGGGTTGTCAGCAATGGAGGACATGCAATGCCTCTTCACTTTTCATAAAGATTTTGAGTAAAACTAAAAATGTCCTCAAGTATTTCATGCACACTTTATATAGATAGATAGTTAGATATGAATAAACTGAGATAGAGAGATAAGAAAAATAGCTAACTAAAGATATATGAACTGGTTGGTATATATATATATATATATGGGGTAGGTACACGATAAGTCATGAAAATGAAATGCCGTGGTAGGCAAAATGTTTGAAAAAAGACAAACGGAAAACAGGTTAGAATGCAGGAGAAAAACAAAAAAAACAAAAAACAAGAGATTTGACCGGTTTCGTTCGTATTATCGAACGTCTTCAGAAAAATAATACGAATGAAACCGGTCAAATCTAGTTTTTGTTTTTCTCCTGCATTTGAACCTGTTTTCTGTTTGTCTTTTTTCACACATTTTGTCTACCACAGCATTTCATTTTCATGACTTATCGTGTACCTTACCCCATACTGTCGACATGGAAAACAATTGCATGAATGCCGCACTCATGGGAAGATACAAACGTTTTTCTCTAGCAGCTGCCTCTGACCATAACAGAAGATTTTTCATCAACCGTTGCATTGAAGAAAAGGTCATCCCAAAAAGTCCACACATACTATTCACTTTTTCTGAAGACGTTCGATAATACGAACGAAGCCGGTCAAATCTCTTGTTATTTTGTTTTTCTCATGCATTCTAACCTTTTTTCAAACATATATATATATATATATATATATATATATATATATTAATTAATAAAGTTCAAGTATGTTAATAACATGAACATAAAACCAATATTTTCAAAAAAGCTCAGCATTTATAGTAGAGCATTTATGAAATTACATACACAATATTACAGTCTTACGTCAATGAATCAACGTTTCGATGCTATCACATCTCTTCAAATACTGAATAAAAATAAAAAGTGAAAATCCTGCATTGGAAATGTCACCAGTAAAAAACCGGGGTCAGCGGACTGCTATCTATATTTGGCTAACATGACCCTTTTTCTTTTTTCTCTTTTTTATTCAGTCTTTGAAGAGATGTGATACTATCGAAACGTTGGTTGATTGACGTAAGACTGTAATATTGTTTATGTAATTTTATATACATATATATATAGAGAGAGAGATATATATAAGGCAAGCCTGCGATAGATAGATTGATATGTAGATAGATACATATGAATAGTATGAGATAGGAATGGTCTGAAAAGATAGAAGCACTTAGAAACAATCTTTGATAGATAGAAACAGTTTTAGATATATAGATAAACAGATAGGTATAAACAGTCTTAGATTGATAGATTAGAACAGTCTTAGACACAATAAACAACTACCAATTAACCTGCATAGAAACGTTAATTATCTTGTTACCAAGCAAGCAATTTGAAAAACAAACTCTCTTCAAAAGAAGAGCCCAAATAATATCTTAACAGCCGTAAAAGAAGCAAACAGCATACCAAAGTCTAAAAATAAAATTAAAAAATCACTCACAAATTATGAATAACATTATCATTATTCGTAAACCTTTAACAAATTTATTAGATCGTTAAATCTCTTTAGGGAACTTTGTATATATATATATATATATATATATATATATATATATATATATATATATACATATATGTCTGTACATATATATTGATTTGGTTATGAAACACGCATAAGAAAAAGTATTACCTATTTGAAAAAATAAATAAAAAATTTTGTTTTGTGAGACGAAGAAGAAATACAAGTATTCGCTGAAATATGAAAATCAAGTAATTGTAAGAATAAATAAAAACAGACTGATTTTTCCTATGGTCATTAGAGTGCAACTATAAAGTATATATGCTCTGAAGCTTGCAATAAAACCTCATTGAGCTTACAATTTGAAACATTTTCGAATATTATAAGGAGTATATACTTTAATATATATTTTTATAAGAACTCACACACACACATATATATATATAATAAATGAATAAATTATCAGGTTGGAAAGAAAGTAATGTCGTATTTTTTACTTCATCACTTTGCAGCCTCCTAAGTTGTACACAGTTCTAGATTATTTGGTGAATTGGTATCTTAATATCTTGCTTTGCTGTTCAGATATAGTAATTAGTTCGAAAATATTAAGTTTAACGGTCTCAGCCGTTAAAAATGGATATTAGTAAGGAGCATCTGAGACATTGCATGCTCTATGAATTCAAAAAAAGGAAACTCAGCTGCAGAAGCTACAAGGAATATTGGAACTGTTTATGGGATAAATGGTCGTAATGATCGAAAATGTCAATGGTGATTTGCAAAATTTTCCTCTGGAGAATTTAACCTGTCAGATCAGCGACGTTCGAGAAGGCCAAAATCAATTGATAAAGACGCCATTAAAGACGCTATTAAAGATGCTGTGGAGGTCAATCCAAAGTTAACTAGCAGAGAATTAGCTTAACAATTCAATACAACCCATACCACAATTATTTCATGTCTTCACGAGTTAGGAAAAGTTTCAAAACTTTGACTCTGGGTTCCCCACGATTTGACCGACGCTCAACGAAATCAAAGATTGACTGTTCGCACATCTTTGCTTTCCAGGAATCATCGAGAACCATTTTTGCAAAGAATTGTGACTAGAGATGAAAAATGGGTTCTTTACAAAAATACCTAATGCAAAAGACAATGGTTAGACCGAAACCAAAGTCAACAGCCTGTTCCAAAACAAAGACTACGTCCAAAGAAGGTTATGCTATCTTTATGGTGGGAAATGAGAGGACTGATTCATTATGAGTTACTAGAGTCTAATCAAACAATCACAGCAGTCAAATATTGTTCGCAGCTGGATGATCTAAGAATTGCTCTATCAAAAAAAACGACTAGCATTACTCAATAAGAAGTGTGTAGTGCTTCAGCATGATAACGCGAAACATCACACAGCAAAACTCACTCAGGAAAATGTCATGAGTTTTAATTGGGAAGTTTTGTCTCATCCGCCTTATTCACCTGATATTGCTTCATCTGACTACCATCTTTTCCGGTCGTTGCAGCACCACTTAAACAATAAAATTTATGAAAATGACGACCAACTCAAGAATGACCTAAATTTGTTTTTCTTTGAAAAATCAGAGAAATTTTTTGAAGAAGGCATCAAGAGGCTAGTTGATCGTTGGACAGAAGTCATAGAAAATGAGGGGAATTATTGTAAAGATTAAAAATGCCCTAATGTGAATGTTTCAGATGAAATAAATGTGTTGGACGAAAACGACATTATATTCTTTCCAACCTCAAACTAACGGTAAAGTCAAAACGTCCTATTTTAAGTTAATTCAACTTATTAAATAGACACGTCTTTTTATATACAGTATGAATAGTCAAATCCCACACTGTAAAAACACCATAAAAAACAAACATTGTAAAAACTTTCTGATTCTAAAAAGAAGAAAAAAAAAACTGTTTGACTGGGGATGTTCTTATAATGTTTGAAAAGTCGTTTAACACCAACAAACACGGTAGATAAATATAATGATAGGAACTAAAGTAGATATTAATAGTCTGTGATTGATTGATTAGGACAGTCTGAGACAGATACATACATAGATAAATAGTAACAGTCTGAGACAGATAGACAGACAAATGTTGGATAATGGCCCTGTGAGGCCGGACGCATGTTGAAGTGGACGTATGTGTGGGAAATCGTTTGGTTTGGCTTGCGCGATTTAGTGCGGGTGGACCCGTACGGTCGAGTGCAGAATAGGGCTGTTCTCACAGTTGGAGCTCACAAGCGTTGACATGGCCACCACGTTAACGAGACCTCAGGTCAAGGTGCACCTGCAAATAGGGGCTCTGTGACGTCACAGGCTTTTGTGTGGGAAACTGGGTTTTGCCCGTCTGGGTTTTGGAAGCAAGCCGAACAGACGTATTTCTCTATGTAGTCCGAAATGAAAAATGGGAATTTATTTCCCTAAGAGAATACAGGCATGAGATTCCTTCTTTCCCTTATCCTCGAATGGCTAAGGACTTAAGCTAGGAATTAACTACGATAGAGTAGTAATTTGGTCTCTCCCTTAAAGTTGGTGAAACATCTCCAAGATCGACGGTAGACTGACGCCTGAAATAAACAGAATCAACATTTAAAAGGTTGTTTGTCTCCTGAATCGTGGTATGAAGGTTTTTGTTGTAGACATAGTGGATGGCGATGTTCACGGCAGTACAGAAATGAAGAAAGAACTCAACCACTAGACGACATCCCCTTCGCGTCGAAGAAGAAAAGATATGAGAATTTAAAGACTATGCAACACAGACAGACAGACAGACAGAGAAATAAGATAATTTTTATTGGCTTTAATCTGAATGCAAACTGGATACTTTTTGTTTAATTTCATCTTGCTGGCAAGTCTGGCTGAGTCTCTACTTCGATATTAGAACCAATTGCCTGTGTCTCTAGACGGCGAGGTTTCTGTGTTCCACTGCCCCAAACATACGGACATTTAGTATAAAAAAAAGGAAGATACAATGATTAGGTCATAGATGTGTGTGAGTGTGAATGGGAATTTGTGAAATTATATTTTGGCAAGACCACAATAAGCGGCGAGAAGAACGAAGAAGATAAACGAAGAATGTCTTGTCAGCAGAAGATGAAAAAGAAGCGAATTTTAAACGGCCAATTTGACACCCGAGTAGGGCGGCTGAAGTGTCCGCGCATATCTGTTACCAAACTTTTATGGTTTGGTGTCGATCCAAAAACCTCATTTTTGGCAAGCCAGTTGAGGAAATTAGTTATGATTAGACGAAAAAATCATGAACCAACGACGGATAAAAATGTCTCCCCACCTCCTTCCGTCTTCAGCCGCAAATTGAAATTTGGCAAAGTGAGATTTTTTCGTTTGAAGAAAATAGATTACTAAGTCAGTCACCACAACGATTTTTGCATTCCACGTATGTTCTTGTTTATATTTGTGGCATAGTAGGACTACTTCTCCAAGAATAAACCACACCAATACCACATAAGCAAACAGATCTTATCTGCAGTCGAAGGTGAGCTCAATATTTTACATAACGAGGACCGTGTTTGAATGAAAAAATGTGACACTTTTAAGGGTCAGAGGTGACCGCAAAGCAAAAGTTGATGAGATTGCGTACTTTTTTTTTCTCTTTGGCTAGCAAGATTTCAAGCAGAAAAGACGTGTCTAGGTGCTGTCTCCAATGGGGGCCTTGTACATTGTTGCTGGGTGTAGCTTGACGAACTATCCATTTATCTATCTGTCTGTTTTTCACTCTCTCACTCACGCATATACAATTAATATGTCTCTCTGATGTTTTTCTGCGAATTTCTCTTTTTTTAAATAAACCTTTTCTATAAACATCGGCGTCCGAGTGGGTTTATCATCAAACGAATAGAATCTGGGTTCACGACGACGACATGGGTGTATAACAGTTTATTCATCCATCAGTAAGTGAAAATGTAACAGATAGGCACTTACTGTATTGGTAACCCTTCCCGTGTATATTTATTCTGAAGAAAAAATACTGTTGATTCATATCTATGTTGCCTGCAGAATTGTCTGCCTTGGACTCATTCTAGCCAACGTTAAGGAGTGTGCTCTCGTTTTCAAAATTTAAGAAAACACGTTCCACACATACTCGGAATTAAAGACGAGATCTTATTCTCTTTCTTCCCATCTTAGAGTGGCTTTTACATACCCTGTCGTTGCATCTATCATGAACTCTTTCATGGTTGCAGTCGTATAGACTCCCAGAAAACAATCAACAAAAATGTAAGTACATTACACATCCATTGCTCAAAATAGTTCTATGCATATCCAGAATTTAAGATGAGATCTTATCCTCTTTCTGTCCATATTCACATTGCTGACGCTGCATCTATCATGAGCCCTTTTCTGGTGGCAGTCGTATAGACTCCAAGAACACAATAAACAAAAATGTAAGTACATTACACATCCATTGCTGAAAATAGTTTACTGATTAAGTCACCATAACGATTTTATGTATCTCATCATCTCACCCTGCTTCTCTTATGCTGCACTCTAAAAAAAAAATGAACACTATATAATCACTCATTTTCTTTTCTTCTTTATTTACGTAATTTATTTATGTCATCCACTTATTCTCAATCAGTTTCTCTTATGCTGCTGTTCTTACTACTTCTTTAGTTTTTCCTCTCTATTTATGTCATATTTATCTAATCCTCTCACTGTTTCTTCTATGCTGCTGCTCCTACTTCAGTATTTTTTCTTTATTTATGTTATTTATTTATGTCATCGTTTCACTCTACTTATGCCACTGCTCTCATAATACTACTTTAGTCTTTTTTCTTTTTCATTTACATAATTTATTTATGTCATCCTCATACTCTATTTCTCATATGCTACTGCTGCTCCTACTACTGATTCTAGTCTTTTTTCTTCTTTATTCACGTCATTTATTTATTTACGATAAGCTTTTACTCTCCTTCTCTTCTACTACGCCATGTGAAACTATCATGGCATAGGGAGTCAGTCACTATTGTTTTCTGGGCGACTTAGCACTAAATTGAGACTGATGGCACGATGATCGGATGCATTCTGACTTGTTGTTTTGTCACTCGTTCTTTGCCCACGCTGTGTTTAAAAGATCTGAAGAACTTCGGCGTTGATGCAGCTATGTCGTGAACTTGAGTAAGTGGTTCGTTCTGTCAACAACCTCAAAACAAGAAAAACCTGCCGTAAATAATAACAAATATTTATTGGAACACAAGTGTATAACAATAATAAAAAGTAAAAGTTATGTTTTTCTTGATGGAGAGAAAAGACAAGTATCGGAATCTGACTGCTGGTAAGTCTTGGTAAGGGCTAGTGATGAGATGATTCCAATACTTTTCCCGATTCTGATACAATTAACGATTCTGTTCTAAATTCCCAATTCCGATACAATTAGCGGTTCCGATTCTAAAATTGCCTAATCTCCTAAAAAAGTAGAATTTCATTTTTTTTTTGGGGGGGGGGGGGGGAGGGGGAGATGAGATTAAACTGGTACCATTTTAAAGCTAAATTCATTAAGTTTTTTGTAATACTAATGATTTTTACATATCTTTTCAGGCCCAGTAATGGCGTTCACTCAACCAGAAAAGGCGTTTTGCATCCTTGAATTTTCAAAAACTGAATCATGGACATGTGTTCTATGTGCATTTAACACAAAATCCCAACTTATTATTGATAAAACAATTATATTTTATGTTTTTTTTTTTAATAAATGCCATAAAAGAAATAAGACTACCCCCCTTACAAAATGAAGAAAATAAAAATATGTTTTACTTGTATTTTTATTAGGGACGAGAGTTGCTTCCCTTGTGGCACATGACGAATAGACTTAATTCCCTTTCATCTTGCACCATTTATATACGTCAGCCATATTAAAAAGTCCAACGTGACAGGAGTTTTTTTTTCAGCATTTCATGTGTATAATTCAAATTGCTATAACTGGTTATTCAACAAAACATTAAATATAATGGTTTCATGTTTGAAATAGCGCCGATAGGTATTTTTTGGAGGATTCTCCTAAAATGAATGTTAACCAATTTAGCATACACCACCTCTGGTTTGTAGTTAAAGTAAAATAAAATCCACATAGACCTCTGGTGCAACGGATAAAGGCGTTGTGTCCTAATCAGTTCTTCTGGAGGTTGAAGGTTCAATCCTCACTACAGGCGATATTAACAAAGAACAACAAAAAATTACGGATCACTTCTACTCGTTTATGGCTGGATCTTGGCCTTTTGGCTAAGATAAAAGTGTAGTATCTGTTCCGATGGATACTGCACCCCATACTGGTATTGTCTTGTCCTTCAAAGCTTGACTTTGCCGGTCAATGGGATTGTCCTGTGCAGTTTTAGGAGGTCCACATTCCCAGGCTTTGCCTCCCCTCTTTGGGGAGGAGTAAGTTTATTGCTTGCTATCTGAGGCGCCCCTACCGGGGAATGCCGACGGGGCTGCCCAGGCAATTTTTAGATGGCCAGAGTGCTCACCTCTTGGGAGCTGGCATTTCAAACCCCACTTTCCAGACCCGACCTTGGGTCACATCTTACTTGTGGGAGTAGGATAAAAACTGGCCTTGTGCCTAACTCCTGGAGAGGAGTAAATCAATACTTGTTTATGGCTGATAGAACGAGAACAATCTACCACTGTGGATTCAATCAAGGGTTCAATCAAGGATTCAATCAAGGGTTCAATCAAGGATTCAATCAAGGATTCAATCAATGATTCAATCAAGGGTTCAATCAAGGGTTCAATCAAGGATTCAATCAAGGATTCAATCAAGGGTTCAATCAAGGATTCAATCAAGGGTTCAATCAAGGATTCAATCAAGGGTTCAATCAAGGGTTCAATCAAGGATTCAATCAAGGGTTCAATCAAGGATTCAATCAAGGATTCAATCAAGGGTTCAATCAAGGATTCAATCAAGGGTTCAATCAAGGATTCAATCAAGGATTCAATCAAGGATTCAATCAAGGGTTCAATCAAGGATTCAATCAAGGGTTCAATCAAGGATTCAATCAAGGGTTCAATCAAGGATTCAATCAAGGGTTCAATCAAGGATTCAATCAAGGGTTCAATCAAGGGTTACATCAATGATTCAATCAAGGATTCAATCAAGGATTCAATCAAGGGTTCAATCAAAGATTCAATCAATGATTCAATCAAGGATTCAAT
>OY744529.1:29350472-29360472 GCA_963556195.1 Sepiola atlantica
ACAAATTAAGTCATATGGAGTTATGAGTATAGTGAAAAAGTACATAGTAATGATCCTCATCTAATCCCGAGCAACGTCGGGTCTTCTTGCTAGCATAAGCATAAATATCTTAAAAACTACACTGTTGAAAGAAAGGGAGAAAGAAGAAAGAGATAGGAGAAAGATAAAGAGAGAGAAGGAAGAGAAGAGAGAGAGAAGAGAAGAAGAGAAGAGAGATATTTAATAATATATGTAACTAATACTGACCTAACAAGTCACAGGTTGCCCATATAAAACCTTCCCATAAAATCTGGATTAAAAGCTTCTTTTTTTTTATTTCTTCAACTTGGCCAATATTTCCAGCACGGTCTTTTGCAAAAATATGAAGGCAAAAAAACATGCTGGAATTTACTGGAAAAAAAACATGCCGAATGTTGTTTAATGCATCGAGTAAGTCTGAATGACATGTGACAGTTGAGATTAGAGAAAGCCAGATTTTGACAATGGCCATTTCAAAATGACGAACAAATAATCTTTCCTATTGGTCAACAACACTCGAGAAAGGTTACGGGGCAACAGAATGGTGTCTTTTCTTTTCAAATGACATTTTCTCATTTTTGACAGTTTTGCATTCGGGCAGAACTTTGGGATATTTCCCTATTTGCTAGATAACTCTTAGAAAACTTTCAGTTTGGCAGAAGTTCGTTTCCTAAAGGTGATATCGGTGTTGGAGAGCGAAAGTGGTGCTGAGACATACTAAGTTGTGATTGGCTGAACAAATCACGTGATACGGAAAAGGAATTTTGAAATAGTAGTGAGTATCTTGTTTAAAGGCATGTAAATTTGATGCTAAATTCAGTCATTTTTAATTCATTCAAATATTTGTTCATCGTGTAAATTTCTGTTTAGTTTGATAATTTTAATTGGTTTTATGACATTATGTTATTTTAATTAGTTTTATGACATTATGTTATTTTAATTAGTTTTATGACATTATGTTATTATTTTAATTTATTTCATGCTATCATTTTAATTTGTTTTATGACATTATGTTATTATTTTCATTTGTTTTATGACATTATGTTATTTTAATTAGTTTTATGACATTATGTTATTATTTTAATTTATTTTATGCTATTATTTTAATTAGTTTTATGACATTATGTTATTATTTTAATTTATTTTATGACATTATTTTAATTTGTTTTATGACATTATGCTAATATTTTAATTTGTTTAATGACATTATGTTTTTATTTTAATTTGTTTTTATCATTATGTTATTATTTTAATTTGTTTTATGTCGTTATGTTATTTTAATTTATGATATTATGCTATTATTTTAATTTGTTTTTATCATTAAGTTATTTTAATTTATGATATTATGCTATTATTTTAATTTGTTTTTATCATTAAGTTATTCTAATTTATGATACTATGCTATTATTTTAATTTGTTTTTATCATTAAGTTATTTTAATTTATGATATTATGCTATTATTTTAATTTGTTTTTATCATTAAGTTATTTTAATTTATGATATTATGCTATTATTTTAATTTGTTTTTATCATTAAGTTATTTTAATTTATGATATTATGCTATTATTTTAATTTGTTTTTATCATTAAGTTATTTTAATTTATGATATTATGCTATTATTTTAATTTGTTTTTATCATTAAGTTATTTTAATTTATGATATGCTATTATTTTAATTTGTTTTTATCATTAAGTTATTTTAATTTATGATATTATGCTATTATTTTAATTTGTTTTTATCATTAAGTTATTTTAATTTATGATATTATGCTATTATTTTAATTTGTTTTTATCATTAAGTTATTTTAATTTATGATATTATGCTATTATTTTAATTTGTTTTTATCATTAAGCTATTTTAATTTATGATATTATGCTATTATTTTAATTTGTTTTTATCATTAAGCTATTTTAATTTATGATATTATGCTATTATTTTAATTTGTTTTTATCATTAAGCTATTTTAATTTATGATATTATGCTATTATTTTAATTTGTTTTTATCATTAAGTTATTTTAATTTATGATATTATGCTATTATTTTAATTTGTTTTTATCATTAAGCTATTTTAATTTATGATATTATGCTATTATTTTAATTTGTTTTTATCATTAAGTTATTTTAATTTATGATATGCTATTATTTTAATTTGTTTTTATCATTAAGTTATTTTAATTTATGATATTATGCTATTATTTTAATTTGTTTTTATCATTAAGCTATTTTAATTTATGATATTATGCTATTATTTTAATTTGTTTTTATCATTAAGTTATTTTAATTTATGATATGCTATTATTTTAATTTGTTTTTATCATTAAGTTATTTTAATTTATGATATTATGCTATTATTTTAATTTGTTTTTATCATTAAGCTATTTTAATTTATGATATTATGCTATTATTTTAATTTGTTTTTATCATTAAGTTATTTTAATTTATGATATGCTATTATTTTAATTTGTTTTTATCATTAAGTTATTTTAATTTATGATATTATGCTATTATTTTAATTTGTTTTTATCATTAAGCTATTTTAATTTATGATATTATGCTATTATTTTAATTTGTTTTTATCATTAAGTTATTTTAATTTATGATATGCTATTATTTTAATTTGTTTTTATCATTAAGTTATTTTAATTTATGATATTATGCTATTATTTTAATTTGTTTTTATCATTAAGTTATTTTAATTTATGATATTATGCTATTATTTTAATTTGTTTTTATCATTAAGTTATTTTAATTTATGATATTATGCTATTATTTTAATTTGTTTTTATCATTAAGTTATTTTAATTTATGATATGCTATTATTTTAATTTGTTTTTATCATTAAGTTATTTTAATTTATGATATTATGCTATTATTTTAATTTGTTTTTATCATTAAGTTATTTTAATTTATGATATTATGCTATTATTTTAATTTGTTTTTATCATTAAGCTATTTTAATTTATGATATTATGCTATTATTTTAATTTGTTTTTATCATTAAGCTATTTTAATTTATGATATTATGCTATTATTTTAATTTGTTTTTATCATTAAGCTATTTTAATTTATGATATTATGCTATTATTTTAATTTGTTTTTATCATTAAGTTATTTTAATTTATGATATTATGCTATTATTTTAATTTGTTTTTATCATTAAGCTATTTTAATTTATGATATTATGCTATTATTTTAATTTGTTTTTATCATTAAGTTATTTTAATTTATGATATTATGCTATTATTTTAATTTGTTTTTATCATTAAGTTATTTTAATTTATGATATTATGCTATTATTTTAATTTGTTTTTATCATTAAGCTATTTTAATTTATGATATTATGCTATTATTTTAATTTGTTTTTATCATTAAGTTATTTTAATTTATGACGTTATGCTATTATTTTAATTTGGTTTTTGTCATTATAGCCAAAAAACAACAGCAAAGCATAACTTAACATTTAAGTGATGAAAAATCGTACATATTTCAGGCAAGGCTTCGTAGCTCACTGGTAACATTTCAGACTACAGACAATATGGCTGTGGGTTCGAATCTTACCATAGTTAGCCATGCTGAAGAGCTGTATGTACAGCGAAACATGTGTACGTATAAATAGATAAATATGAGAGTTATGAGAAAAAAATTGTGTGAGAACTCCTAGTAAGTACATAATAATAATAATGATAATAATAATGATAATGATAATAATAATCGAAAACCACAGATAATTTTAAATAATAAAAAAAATAAAACATAAAAATAACATTACACATTACAGAAATCCCATTAACACCCCCCCCCCAAAAAAAACCCAATACGCACATATACATACATGCATGTGATTACATCAGCCTCATGATCAAGGATGGAGAGACTGATGCATGAGAGCACCAACCTTCCAGAAAGAAATCAATAGTAGTAAACGGGTGTTGCGATAACGCAAACTGATTTGCAACGGTTATCGAAAGAGGCTGGAAATCTGGGAAGACTTGTTGTCACTCAGATTCCAGGAAAAACCACTCGTTATTGTTCAGTATGCAATCACTGATAATGACCTGTGTGAAAACCCCAAGTGAGTAAATAAAACATCTTTCAAAACACCTTTGTGTTTGGTCGAACTTCACTACTGGCATTATTTTTATTTCTCTCCCCCGCCCCACGGCTGAAAGATTAGACACAAGGTCGGGAAAATGGGATTTGAAAAGCCAGCACCCTAGAGGAAGAGCACTCTGGCTGAACAAAAATTGCCTGGGCAGCCCCGTCAGCATTCCCCGGTAGGGTCGCCTCAGGCGATTAGCAATAAACTAACCCCTTTCTCAAAGGGCGAAATGGTAAAGCCTGGGAGGGTGGACCTCCAAGAACTGCACAGGACCATACCTCAGACCGACAGAGAACAAGGCCACACCAGCACAGCAGGCCCAACACTCTGTCGATCAAATTTGAGTATGAAATAGCCACACCGGAGTGTTGGCATTGTTAATACGATGCTGAATTTCATTCTTGCCCTGTTGACGTCAGTATAATAATAGATATGACATATATATGGAACAGGATACAACGAGACTGCTTTCCAACCGACTGCAGCATGGTCGTCTTCAAGGCAAATGTGAACAAGCACTTGTTGAGCCTTCTCCTTGGATAATTCAATTCCTCTTAAATAATCTTTTCCCCATCTCATCCATTGTTTCTGGTCTTCTTGTAGAGGCGATCATCGGCCAAGTGACGGTCTCTTTAACCTTTATCCTCGAGTGGCCACCGGGTCTTGATAGCGGTGACCAATCAGTAAAAATAGAAAAGGTAATTATTGTATATAGGAGAAGCAACTATTAATTGAAACAAACATTGACGAAAGTTATCGACAACTCATATCAGTTGCAATTATTTTTATCAACTTTTCCAGGAAATTAACTGTTTTTCTCAATTATTTACACTACGATTATTTGTTATTCGATCGATTTTTCTCCTGATGAGATGATGACTGAAATCATTTAATTTTTATATATATATATATATATATATATATACATACATCCACGTGTCATCTAAAGGAAATACGTAGTAGAGGATAAAATAAGAAAAAGGGGAGGAAAGAAATACGTATGAGAGCAAGAGAAAAACAAAGAAGAAAAAGAAGAAAGGAAGAGAAATAAAAGAAGTGGGGGGTGGGGGGTGGAGGAGAAGATAACGAAGATGGAGAAGAAGAAATCGAAGAGGAGAAGAAAGATGAGTCGAAGAAAAAGTAGAAGAAAAAGAAAAAAAAGAAGAATTTGGTTTGATTTTTTTTTTTTACGGCATATCAAGCCTTTTTGGGTTATTTAATGCGTAATCCGGTCATTTGGGTAAAAGTTTTTATACTCTAAGTTCTTTATTTCTTCAAATATTTATTTATGGTGTTTGGTTAGGTTGTTTTGTTTTACGACATATCAACCCTTTTCAGGATATTTAATGCCGAATCACGTCATTTTGGTAAAAGTTTTTATGCTTCAAGTTCTTTGCAAGTATTTATTCATGGTGTTTTGTTTGGTTGTTTTGTAGAAGAAAATTGTTGTTTTTGTTTTTAGCTTTGCAGAACATGATTTAGTTTTGCAAAGGGAAAGGAAAAAAAACAAAAGAATAACATCAATGTTTGGTGCATTTTAAGTCAGGAAGCCGGTATCTTCAGACAGCCATATCTGGTAGCACCAAAGAAGAAGAAAAAGAAGGAGAAGAAGAAGAAAATGAAAAATAGAAGTTGATTGTTTCTGACTGGGACAAGAGACACTTGAGAGAAATAAAATGAGACCAAATATGGCAACAAAAAAAGGGAGAGGTGAAGGTGGAGGTGGAGGATTCGGGTGCTGCGGTTCTAATTAACAAAAGAGCAAATAATTTTGCTCAAATTCAGCAAAGAACCCCCCCCCCCCCCCCCCGAAAAAAAAAAACCCAAATTAGTCATCTGAAGCTGATCCCAAAGGACTTCAATTAATCATCATAAAATCCCGGATTTTTGCAATTTGTTTCCTTTCAATTTATGTGTGTTCTTTTAGCACAAATCCCCTCCCCCCACACTCTTTCACTGTTAAGTATGGCACAGGGTCTGAATCTAATTCTACCCCTTGTAATGTTGCAATGCCAACACACATATTTATTGCATGCGTCAAAGCATCTCTACAAGAAACTCGGTCGGTCTGTCACTCTTCATTTTGAAACAACAGATTTAGATGCATCCATTCATAAAAGGCTCTGTCCATCCATTGGTCAATCCGTCTCGCTTAACTTTGAAATTGTATTTTTATAACTAAACGCAAACATGTAATGGGTTCCACTTAAGAATATCAGGTCTTAAGGTTAGGATTCAAGAAAACAATACTGGTTCACATGAATTTGATTCTGGAAAATGTTTAAAATTTAAGGCTTAAGCTTAAGGGATTTTAAGAAGAAATGGAAATTTAAGGAATCTGGCTTAATTGGTGTCTAATGACTATGGATCAAATTTATATACAAATCTGATACATTTGAATTTTCAAATGGGAGACTGTGCCCATATTATGCCCCCATTAAAATCCCTTTAAAATACTCAAGAAAACTGAAATTTGGGAAATATTTATTAATTAATGGGTATTTTTGAATTTTATTAATTAACGGGTATTTTTGAATTTTATTAATTAACGGGTATTTTTGAATTTTATTAATTAATGGGTATTTTTGAATTTTATTAATTAATGGGTATTTTTGAATTTTATTAATTAATGGGTATTTTTGAATTTTATTAATTAATGGGTATTTTTGAATTTTATTAATTAATGGGTATTTTTGAATTTTATTAATTAATGGGTATTTTTGAATTTTATTAATTAATGGGTATTTTTGAATTTTATTAATTAATGGGTATTTTTGAATTTTATTAATTAATGGGTATTTTTGAATTTTATTAATTAATGGGTATTTTTGAATTTTATTAATTAACGGGTATTTTTGAATTTTATTAATTAACGGGTATTTTTGAATTTTATTAATTAATGGGTATTTTTGAATTTTATTAATTAATGGGTATTTTTGAATTTTATTAATTAACGGGTATTTTTGAATTTTATTAATTAATGGGTATTTTTGAATTTTATTAATTAATGGGTATTTTTGAATTTTATTAATTAACGGGTATTTTTGAATTTTATTAATTAATGGGTATTTTTGAATTTTATTAATTAACGGGTATTTTTGAATTTTATTAATTAACGGGTATTTTTGAATTTTATTAATTAATGGGTATTTTTGAATTTTATTAATTAATGGGTATTTTTGAATTTTATTAATTAACGGGTATTTTTGAATTTTATTAATTAATGGGTATTTTTGAATTTTCTTGATTGGAGTCATTTTGTTTCGGTCAATTTAGGTTTTTGCATTACCTTATTTTCTGTACCTTACAAAACTAAGACCTTAACGAGAAAGATGTTTTTTTAGAACATTTATAGATTAACACACTCCACTGAATCACTCCCTCCTTCCCATAAAATGAGATTCGACGTTTTTAAACGATTACATGTGAACACTTTAAAAAACTTAGTGGATAAAAGAAGACCCCCCCAAAAAAAAAACAAAAAACAAAAACAAAAAACAATTAGTTTAGAATTTAGAGTATGGGATCAGTTTCGTATATGAATTTAATGTAAAATTATACCTTATTTTAGGGACATTCTAACAGTTAACAATTTGTTTACGACTAACCCTAAGTCCGAGTGCTGCTAGTTAGGGTTAGGGTTAGATTAGGCTAGGAGACCGTAACAAATGTTTTAAAAACTAATTTATTGGAGAAAGAATGTTTTAAAAAATGATTTATTGGGGAGAAAGAATGGTTTGAACAATTGGTGACGGTGAAATGCAGCTGAGATAACTGCCAATTCGATCAAAAGCGTTCCTGTCTTTATGATTTTCTCCCCACAGAAAGGGTTTAAAATATCAGGTACAAAAATGACTTAAAATCCGAAAGAGGAGACAATACAACACAGAGAATAACCTAAACGAAATTGCCCCAGTCAAGAGAGTTGAATTGCGTCAATTAATGTCTAATACTTATTGCTAAAATTTCACACAAATTGGAAACATCTGAATTTTCACAGAAGGGCTTCCACCCCACTCTTTTCCGGTTTTCATAAAACTAAATATAGCCCGCATTACTCACCTTTACACCTATCAGCTGTGTTCCAAAATTCATAATGATAGGTTAATTAGTTTTGGGAGGGAATATTTTTGTACACATAAAAACATAGAAACATATACGCAGAGAAATATATAAACATATACGCATACCTCATGACCTCCGTTCAGTCTTAAGAGACAATGGATACTCCCTGTAAAGGTGGCGGCACGTGTAATTGTGTAGCAATCCCAACTACACCTCTCTTGAATCGGCACTGCTTGATTTCAGTAGCAAGAAGAAGTCCAGGACGATTGTAAACAATGCTGTGATAAGCGGAGAGCACATACAGCACCTGATATTCCCAAATGGTCACCCATTTTAGTACTGACCAGGCTAAACGTCCCTTAACTTCGGTAATCTAACAGGAACTGGTGTGTCAATGTGATTATGCCGTATATATACATACCTAACTTTATATAAATGGAGATAGTAATAATGTTCAAGAAATAATTCTTTCTATCTCGCCCTCTTTCTCTCTCATTCAACCCATATGTCTCTATTTCAATTCACTTCGATTTTTCTCCCCCTTCTCTTCTTATGTTTCTTTCCTATCTTAATCGTATTGACCCTATTGCATATGTATAGCATAGCTTGGGGATAGGGGCTTTTAACTTTGTGTGGGGATCTACTTCGATACCAATTGTGAACAACTAGCCAACGTTGTATTGTGGACACAAAGCAGCTGTTCGTCTCTCTCGTTGGCACGTTGTAGGTGTGTCTCATCAGTGGTGACAGTAGCAGTTGCAGAGATGTTGTCCTTTTCTTCTCCCCCCCCCCTCTTGTGGCTGGAATAATAGAAGTAATTAAAAAGAACAACAGTTAACTCCATTATTTGCTCTGGGATTTAGTTTTACTTTTTACAGTAATCTTTACAGCAATTTATATCTAGATGTACTGCATCTTCCCCTTCTAACCCAAGTCGGGTGTCGGAAACCTCGTAAACAGTGTCTGCTCACTCGAGTATAAGAGTTAATGGGATGGAGCGATTGTTAGCCGAAATTGATGAATACAATGAATTAAGTTTGATTACTTATGGGATGGTTCACAACAAGTACTTGCTGACATTGGATTTAAAGATGACTATGTTGTAGTCTGCAGGGAAGTAATCTCGTGGTAACGTATTCAACAGACGAGTGTGTCCATGTACATTCCTCCTGATGATAGGCACATCGAAGAAGTAAAGTCTTTTGTCCGTTGTGATAGACAAGTTTTTGCTGTGAATATCTTCAAGGAGAAACCAGAGATTGGAGCTCAGTCGAGCACCTTCCATGAAAATAACGTATCTACTGTGAGAAATGGGGATGTAAGAAACAGAAGAGATTATCTAGATTTCGGAGTCGATTCTGAACGCTGTCTAACTGTATCTGCTTAAGTACGTCTCTATGTGTAGATGAATCAATGGTTTCGAGATGATTCGCAAAATGCAATTCAGAAGATGCAAGTAATTCTTGAATACCTTAACATCTAGACGACACTCTTTTGAAGATACACTTTGAAGCTCCGTCATTCAATGACGTCTGATTTAGATCCCAGTACGTCACAGGATTTGACCAGGGAGAACAAAGTTACTGTCCCCCTGCAGAGGAATACTGGGATAAAACGAGATCCCTTCCAGTGTTATCTGTTTAATCATATGATCAGGAGGTAGTGTGATGATAGAAATGAGAACTTACCGAGTTTGGCTTGTTGGGTGGCTATTTGCAATAGGGAAAAGGCGCATGCTTAGAGATGTGAAGTTTTGTAAGTGTTGGTGATTTGCATATATGGACACTGACCCGTTTTAAAAATTGATACAACGACAG
>OY744529.1:29367972-29370472 GCA_963556195.1 Sepiola atlantica
CTGAATCGTGGACATGTGTTCAGCGTGCATTTCGCAGGAAATTTTAAAAAGAAGCCCCTGAAAGGAAATCCATTGTCAGATGGCATGCTAAATTTGTGAAAGATGGGTGTTTGTGCCCAAGTAAGCGAACAGGTCGCCCTTCAACTTCAGAAGATGCAGTTGAGCAAGTTCGGACAGCCTTTCAGCGGAGCCCCCGTAAATCAGCGAGAAGAGCCAGCAGGGAACTTCAGCTTGCTCCAGCAACTGTCTGGCGTGTCTTAAGGAAACGACTGCAAATGGTACCTTACAAGCTCAAGTTGGTCCAAAAGTGTAAGGACACTGATAAGCCACTTCGCCGTGACTTTTGCATTGCAATGCCAGAGAAGTTGGAAGATAACGGCTTTGATGACCGGCTTGTTTTTAGCGATGAGGCGACCTTCCATCTGAATGGCAAATTAACAAGCATAACACTCGCATATGGGGTACTGAGAATCCTCATGAACTTCTTGAGCACGAGCGAGATTCACCAAAAGTGAACGTGTTTTGTGCAATTTCCAAGAAAGGTGTCTATGGACCGTTCTTCTTTGAAGAGGCAACTATCACTGGTGAATCCTATCTCAACATGCTGGAAGACTGGTTAATGGCTCAGTTGGAACAAGCAGAATCTGATGACTTCATTTTTCAACAAGATGGTGCACCACCACACTGGAGTCTTAGAGTAAGGCAGTTTCTTAACACAAGGCTGCCTGGTAGATGGATTGGGAGATCTGGGCGAGGTGATGACGTTCTCATGCCCTGGCCTCCTAGGTCTCCAGATCTTACCCCGTGTGACTTTTTCCTTTGGGGCTTTGTCAAGCAACAAGTCTATGTGCCGCCCCTTCCAAGAGATATTGACGAACAAAAGGCTCGAGTAACGGCAGTTGTGGGAACCATTGACGTCAAGATGCTGGAACGCGTTTGGCAGGAAATAGACTATCGACTAGATGTCTGCCGTGGTGCTCATATTGAGCAACTTTGAAGATTCCCCACAAGACTTGAAACTTTAATCTTTCCAACGGTACCAATTTCATTTTTCAACTCCTAATAGTTTTTGAGTTATTAAAAATCATTATGTTCCCAAGACTTTTGAAACACCCTGTATATATATATATATATATATATATATATATATATATATATATATATATATATATATATATATATATATATTTATATATATATATATATATTTATATATATATATATATATATATATATATATATATTTATATATATATATATATTTATATTTATATATATATATATATTTATATATATATATATATATATATATATATTATATATTTATATATATATATATTTATATATATATATATTTATATATATATTTATATATATATTTATATATATATATATATATATATATTTATATATTTATATATATATATATTTATATATATATATATTTATATTTATATATATATATATATAAATATTATATATATAAATATTATATATATATATATATGTATATGAATTTTATATATATATATATTTATATATAAATATTATATATATATATATATTTATATATAAATATGATATATATATATATATACATTTATATATATATATTATATATAAATATTATATATAAAAATATTATATATATATATATATATATATAAATATTATATATAAAAATATTATATATATATATATATATATATATAAATATTATATATAAATATTATATATATATATATATATATATATATATATATAAATATTATATATAAATATTATATATATATATATAAATATTATATATAAATATTATATATATATATAAAAATATTATGTATAAATATTATATATATATATATATAAATATTATATATATATAAATATTATATATATATAAATATTATATATATATAAATATTATATATAAATATTATATATATATATAAATATATATATATATTTATATATATATATATATATAAATATTTATATATATATATAAATATTTATATATATATTTATATATATATATTCATATATATATATATATATTTATATGTATATATAATATTTATATATATTTATATATAATATTTATATATATACATATATTTATATATATATATAATATTCATATATATATATAATATTTATATATATATAATATTTTTATATATATAATATTTTTATATATATAATATTTTTATATATATAATATTTATATATATATATAATATTATTTTATATATAATATTTATATATATATATATAATATTTTTATATATAATATTTTCATATAAATATATATATATATATATATATATATAAAGTAGTGTGTGTATATATATATATATATATACATATATATATATATATATATATACACACACTACTTTTTATATAAATATGTATTACTTTTAACCTACAAACACATGTGTTTCAGGCTTACGTAATCTCCAGTGTAGGAGATGATAATTATTGCCGGTCGAAGGAT
>OY744529.1:29379115-29444115 GCA_963556195.1 Sepiola atlantica
AAAGTGAGCGTTCAGAAGTCAACGGTATATATAACGTTCCATAGCACATTACAACCCATAAAAGTTTGAAAAGTCAGCGTTCAGAAGTCAACGGTATATATAACGTTCCATAGTACATTACAACCGCTAAAGAAGTCAACAGTATATATAACGTTCCATAGCACATTACAACCGCTAAAAGTTTGAAAAGTGTGCGTTCAGAAGTCAACGGTATATATATAACGTTCCATAGCACATTACAACAGATAAGTTTGTAAAGTGAGCGTTCAGAAGTCAACGGTATATATAACGTTCCATAGCACATTACAACCGACAAAAGTTTGAAAATTGAGCGTTCAGAAGTCAACGGTATATATAACGTTCCATAGCACATTACAACCGATAAAAGTTTGAAAGGTGAGCGTTCAGAAGTCAACGGTATATATAACGTTCCATAGCACATTACAACTGCTAAAAGTTTGAAAAGTGAGCGTTCAGAAGGCAACGGTATATATAACGTTCCATAGTACATTACAACCGCTAAAAGTTTGAAAAGTGAGCGTTCAGAAGTCAACAGTATATATAACGTTCCATAGCACATTACAACCGCTAAAAGTTTGAAAAGTGTGCGTTCAGAAGTCAACGGTATATATAACGTTCCATAGCACATTACAACCGATAAAAGTTTGAAAAGTGAGCGTTCAGAAGTCAACAGTATACATAACGTACAATAGCACATTACAACCGATAAAAAGTTTGAAAAGTGAGCGTTCAGAAGTCAACAGTATATATAACGTTCCATAGCACATTACAACCGCTAAAAGTTTGAAAAGTGTGCGTTCAGAAGTCAACGGTATATATAACGTTCCATAGCACATTACAACCGATAAAAGTTTGAAAAGTGAGCGTTCAGAAGTCAACAGTATACATAACGTACAATAGCACATTACAACCGCTAAAAGTTTGAAAAGTGAGCGTTCAGAAGTCAACGGTATATATAACGTTCGCATAGCACATTACAACTGATAAAAGTTCAAAAGTGAGCGTTCAGAAGTCAACAGTATATATAACGTTCCATAGCCCATTACAACCGCTAAAAGTTTGAAAAGTGAGCGTTCAGAAGTCAACGGTATATATAACGTTCCATAGCACATTACAACCGCTAAAAGTTTGAAAAGTGAGCGTTCAGAAGTCAACGGTATATATAACGTTCCATAGCACATTACAACCGATAAAAGTTTGAAAAGTGAGCGTTCAGAAGTCAACGGTATATATAACGTTCCATAGCACATTACAACCGATAAAAAGTATGAAAAGTCAGCGTTCAGAAGTCAATGGTATATATAACGTTCGCATAGCACATTACAACTGATAAAAGTTCAAAAGTGAGCGTTCAGAAGTCAACAGTATATATAACGTTCCATAGCACATTACAACCGCTAAATGTTTGAAAAGTGAGTGTTCAGAAGTCAACGGTATATATAACGTTCCATAGCACATTACAACCGATAAAAAGTTGTAAAAGTGTGCGTTCAGAAGTCAACGGTATATATAACGTTCCATAGCCCATTACAACCGCTAAAAGTTTGAAAAGTGAGCGTTCAGAAGTCAACGGTATATATAACGTTCCATAGCACTATACAACCGATAAAAAGTTTGAAAAGTGAGCGTTCAGAAGTCAACAGTATATATAACGTTCCATAGCACATTACAACTGATAAAAGTTTGAAAAGTGAGCGTTCAGAAGTCAACAGTATATATAACGTTCCATAGCACTATACAACCGATAAAAGTATGAAAAGTGAGCGTTCAGAAGTCAACGGTATATATAACGTTCCATAGCACATTACAACCGATAAAAAGTTTGAAAAGTGAGCGTTCAGAAGTCAACGGTATATATAACGTTCGATAGCACATTACAACCGATAAAAGTTTGAAAAGTGAGCGTTCAGAAGTCAACGGTATATATAACGTTCGATAGCACATTACAACCGATAAAAGTTTGAAAAGTGAGCGTTCAGAAGTCAACGGTATATATAACGTTCCATAGCACATTACAACCGATAAAAGTTTGAAAATTGAGCGTTCAGAAGTCAACAGTATATATAACGTTCCATAGAATATTACAACCGATAAATGTTTGAAAATCGATCGTTCAGAAGTCAACGGTTTATAAAACGTTCTATAGAACATGATAAAAATAAATGAGGAAGAGGGTGGGATGACAGGAAAAAAGAGAGAGAAAAAGAAAAATAATAAAAGTATGGATCGTAGAAGAGAAAAGATTTAAATATACATGTTTGTGTAATTATGTATCATTGTGTTGCAAAAAATTATATAAATTTATTTATTTGATTATGTAGTTGCTATTCCTAATAATTCATATATAGTTTTGTTGATCATAAGTAAATTCATAAAATTTATATATCAATAAATGTAAGCTATTTAAATGTGATTTCATTATGTATCAATGTGTTGAAATATGTATGTAATAGTATCTATTTAATTAGATAATAGCTAATTCTCTGACAACGTGTTCCACTCATGAGAAGTTCTTGGAAAGAAACTCTGTTGATGGAAATTTTGTTATCAAAATATTTGCGTCACTAGTGTTGTTCGTTTTTGCTCAAGAAAAATGTATTTATTATTTATGAAACTACTGTATTTTATAAAGTTCGGACGAATAGAGTCACTACTTATCAAGGATAAAAGCCATTTAAGGATGCTAGTTTATGAGATAAATAAATTGACGAATGATGATGAATATTATGAGAGGATTGACAATAATGAATGGAATTAATAAAATACCTTATGAAGACGGTTTGAAAATGACTGTTGTAGTAACCGGGGAAGCAGTCTTGTGGCAACGTGTTCCACTGATGAGTAGTTCTTGGAAAGAAACTCTGTTCATGGAAATTCTGTTTGATATTAGGTGCACAGAGGAAGATAGGATATTTCTCTGCAGTGGTGATAGTAAGACGAGTGATTGATATGAAAGTTTTAGAATGAAGAACCGGAGGTTGGGGTTTTGTCGAGCACTTTCCGTGAAAACAACGAGAGAGTAAAGAAAGACGAGCAACATTTCATCTGTGAGAAAGGGGGAGCAACATTTCATCTGTGAGAAAGGGGGAGCAACATTTCATCTGTGAGAAAGGGGGAGCAACATTTCATCTGTGAGAAAGGGGGAGCAACATTTCATCTGTGAGAAAGGGGAGCAACATTTCATCTGTGAGAAAGGGGAAGCAACATTTCATCTGTGAGAAAGGGAGAGCAACATTTCATCTGGGAGAAAGGGGAAGCAACATTTCATCTGAGAAAGGGAGAGCAACATTTCATCTGTGAGAAAGGGGAGCAACATTTCATCTGTGAGAAAGGGGGAGCAACATTTCATCTGTGAGAAAGGGGGAGCAACATTTCATCTGTGAGAAAGGGGGGAGCAACATTTCATCTGTGAGAAAGGGGGGAGCAACATTTCATCTGTGAGAAAGGGGAGCAACATTTCATCTGTGAGAAAGGGGGAGCAACATTTCATCTGTGAGAAAGGGGGAGCAACATTTCATCTGTGAGAAAGGGGGGAGAACATTTCATCTGTGAGAAAGGGGGGAGCAACATTTCATCTGTGAGAAAGGGGAGCAACATTTCATCTGTGAGAAAGGGGGAGCAACATTTCATCTGTGAGAAAGGGGAGCAACATTTCATCTGTGAGAAAGGGGAGCAACATTTCATCTGTGAGAAAGGGGAGCAACATTTCATCTGTGAGAAAGGGGGGAGAACATTTCATCTGTGAGAAAGGGGGGAGAACATTTCATCTGTGAGAAAGGGGGGAGCAACATTTCATCTGTGAGAAAGGGGGAGCAACATTTCATCTGTGAGAAAGGGGGAGCAACATTTCATCTGTGAGAAAGGGGGAGCAACATTTCATCTGTGAGAAAGGGGGGAGAACATTTCATCTGTGAGAAAGGGGGGAGCAACATTTCATCTGTGAGAAAGGGGAGCAACATTTCATCTGTGAGAAAGGGGGAGCAACATTTCATCTGTGAGAAAGGGGAGCAACATTTCATCTGTGAGAAAGGGGAGCAACATTTCATCTGTGAGAAAGGGGAGCAACATTTCATCTGTGAGAAAGAGGAGCAACATTTCATCTGTGAGAAAGGGGAGCAACATTTCATCTGTGAGAAAGGGGAAGCAACATTTCATCTGTGAGAAAGGGGAGCAACATTTCATCTGTGAGAAAGGGGAGCAACATTTCATCCGCGAGAAAGGGGCTGTAGAGAACGGAAGAGATCATATACGTTATTAGATATTGTAAGTGGACTCTGAAACTACGTCATACTTTCTGGAATATTCTAAGACCATTTTTGTTTAACATAGCCGACTTTCTGGTGCCAGACAAGGATTTCGTTTCTTTGAGCTAAAACATTGGACCGCCTGGACATTACAATCCTTTATTTTGTCCTTTAGTCCTCACATTTCACGAGTGATGTTCCTGTTAAAAGGGGAAGAATTGCTGTTCTCTGGGTCGGAATCTATCTAACACGCATGGTTGGTTAGTCTTTTTACATTGAAATTGTAGTTTTTTAAAAAGTTTTTTTTAGCTCATTACATCAAGTGGCTTCATGCCTTGTTTAGAGCAATTTCCATTCAAAAAATCGTGAAAATGGTTCTATGGATCTGACAGGATTCGAACCCGGAACACCATGCTAGGTTCTAGATTGAGCTCCAATCTCCGGTTCCTCCTGCAAAAAATTCACAGGAAAAACTTGATTTGTTACTGCTATTTCGAAGAACTTTCTATTTTTCCATCTGTGTACTTACAACTAAACGTTTCCATGAACAAAGTTTCTTCCTAAGAATTTCCCATCCGAGGAACACATTGTCGCGGACTCCTACAACATGGTCGCTTACAAGTCTGGTGTCAACAAATACTTATCTAGTCGTCCTCTTAAATAATCAAATTTTGTCTCTTCCGTCCATCATTTTCAATCCTCTCATCGTATTGTTCAGCATCCAAACTGACAATCTCATTGACCCTTTATCCTCAGGTGGCCTTTGCCCTTGGTAAGTGGTGACTCATTAGTATACAAAATAAATATTGAAATTATGGACCCTTCCATGGGCGAGTATTCTTCTAGTACACATAGGCCACCGCTTTCCTTACTTCTATATTCCCTCGCGCGATACAAGCATTGGATTTTGTTAATACAAAATCAATGGCGTGCACGAAGAGAAATGGGAAATCGCAAAGACAAAAAAAACGCATTTTAATTGAATTAAAGCTTTTAACAGATTAAAAAAATGACAAGGCAGATTTGTCGGATCCCCTGCTTCGGATCGCGGAACAAGACGATTCTTCGTAAATAACAACGTGGTGTGTAATCGCCTGAACAACGAATTATTGGTTATGTCAGAAGAGTAGCGAATCAGTAAAGCTTCTTAGCAGAAGGATTTCTTCAGCGACACAAAACAACCTACGGCTCGCGCCACACTAAGATGGATCGAGTGGAGAGAATACACGAAAACAACGAACTTAAAATTTTGTATCCTTAGTTCTTGGTAATTTCTCTTCTATAAACAATACCAAACAAAACAGACGATAAACAAGAAACGCTAGTTTCGACTTCCTTTCATTAGTCAAAGAAATATAGTTAGAAATTCCACTTGTTTTGCAGTAGAAGACGCTCTCGACTTATATGCACGAACCTGACCTGGAACATGTAGTGCAATGGGGAAAGAGGTAGTTGGTTACTTTCTATACATCTAAAACCAAGCTTCTCTCCTTTCGCCACCAACGCTCAGATCCTCACTTTGCCCGAATTGAAATGAATGACTCTCGCCTTTAAGAAGCCCCGCTGATTTTATAAGTTTCTAGGACTGATCTTCACCCCAGACCTCAAATGAAAGCCTTACAGCAAATCTATTGCTAAGTTCGCTGGAAAGATGGTTCGACTCTTATACCGCTCCAGAAGGTATATAACTTCTGACACAATCCTCTACCTGTATAAGAGTCAAATACGCCCTAAGATGGGGAGGTACTGTTGCCACATCTGGGGAGGTGCTGCTGAAAGCACCTTTCCTGCTTTGACAGAGTACAAAACCGACTTCGAAATTTAGTGTGGGGTATCCTCTTCTCTTCCCTATGGCCTATTTCTCACAGAAGACAGGTTGTTAGTCTTTCTCTACTCTACCGTTATTTTCAGGATAAGTGCCCAACCGAGTTCCAATTTAGGGTCCCACTTCTGTAAATATTCACAACAGAAATTCGTCTAGTTACAACAACTGTAAATAATTTTCCTATCTCCCTCTGTGAACCTAAAACTAAACGAAACTTCCATGAGCAAAGTTTCTTTCCAATAACTATCCGTCTGTGGATCACAATACCACGGGACTGCTTCCCAGCTGACTACAACATGGTCGTTTTCAAGTCCAATGTTTACAAATTCTTATCGATCCGTCCTCTTAAGTAATCTAATTTCTGGACAGTCTCAACTATTGTTACCAATCCTCACGTTGTTGTTTCAATGTCCTCCTGACAAACTTATTAACCTTTATTATTAACCTTTATCCCCGAGTGGCCCCTTGGCCTTGATAAGTGGTGACTCATTAGTACATACCTCCCCCAGCGCAGGTAAAGAATTTTTTTTTTTTGTCTTAAATAACTAATATAAGTTAGCAAAACATTTATATGGAACAAAACGTAGATTTAGTATAAGGAACGTTTATGTTTTTGTCTTTTAAGGGAAGTGGGGTCTGATCAACTCTGCTGGGAAGCCATGAAATTAAATACTGTCTTGTTTTTAAATTCCCGAAACAGTTTTTCATGGTAAACAACTGATGATCCCTTAAAATAGTGTTAGAAACTAACTAATATAATAACTGTAAAAAATAAATTGACTTACATGAGTGATTTTCCACTGGAAGACTTGAGACTATAAGTTTTTTTTTTTTTTTTTTCATATAGTTTTAATGGTTGAGAAACTTCCGAGACTATATATATATATATATTTATATATATATATATATCTATATATATATAAAATATGAAACTAAAAGTATACTTTTAGAGGATAGAACCTATAGTGAAATAGTTTAAGCTCAATATACGAGATAGATCAATTATAAAGATAAATGAAAGAAGAGAGATAAATATGTACGAATGACAAATGTATTTCAACTTCGATTGTTCAATGCAAGGTGTACTCGGTAAACACATGTTTATTTTTCTTTCCTTAAGCCAAGGCTTTTCAAAGATTAAAATCTTACCATAAGAGGAATTAGATAGATAGATAAGTTGGCAGTGGAAAAGCCGAAATTCAAAATTTGAATAAATATAAAGTAATGGCGAATAAGAGTGTGCGTGTAAAAATATAGAGTCTGTCCAGTTGGTGAATGTCCGTAGATAAGGTGTCCGGTGAAAGGAGATTTACTTTATATTTATTCAAATTTTGCATTTTGGCTTGTGAACTAAAAAAATCTTAATGTCGAACTCGGGAATCTGCCCGGAATTTCGAACGAATTCAACTAAAAAATTCCCGAGTTCGACTAGATGTACCTGAAGAAGGTCGGAGGTTATATCGACCGAAACGTTGTGAGAATAACATCCAAGATGAGAACAGTAGTTCGAATAATCCAAATGATACAAATTATCAATCAGCATCTAAAAAATCCCAAACATTCGTTGTTTGTTCATTTGTTTGTTTTCTATGTATATATTCATTTATTTCGTGGTCTATTCTTTGTTTCTGTGTTCATTAAGATACATTTTCTTTTGCTTCACCGGTTTAAAACATTACGGATGCGCATTGTTGTAATAGTCTTTCACATTTTCTAAAATTAACACATACAACTTACGAGTTGTTTTAAACGGTCCACAACTAATTATTTAGCTTACTGTACACAACGATTATTTCTTAGTTGTATTTTTCCTGTTATTTAAAAAAAAAAATGACGGCACACTTTTCATTCATTTCTTTCCATATATTTCCTTCTTTTGTGGCCTATTCTTTGTTTTTGTGTTCATTATCAATTTTAAAAATTACTTTTTGCCCACCTCTCGGGCGCTGGCTTTTCAACCCCCACTTTCCGACCCGAGCTTGGGTCACATCTTACTTGTGGGAGTAGGATAAAAACTGGCCTTGTGCCTAACTCCTGGAGAGGAGTAAATTACTCTTTTCCTTGGTCTTTTGGCTAAGATCAAAGTGTAGTATCTGTTCCGATGGATACTGCACCCCATAGACTGGTATTGGCTTGGCCTTCGGGGCTTGATTTACGCCGGTCTATGGGTCTGTCCTGTGCAGTTCTAGGAGGTCCACCCTCCCAGGCTTCGCCTCCCCTCTTTGGGGAGGAGTAAGTTTATTGCTTACTGCCTGAGGCGCCCCTACCGGGGAATGCCGACGGGACTGCCCAGGCAATTTTTAAACCCCACTTTCCCGACCCGACCTTGGGTCACATCTTACTTGTGGGAGTAAGATAAAAACTGGCCTTGTGCCTAACTCCTGGAGAGGAGTAAATCAATACTCATCTTTTCTTTCTTTCTGTCCTTTTTCTTTCCTTTTTCTATTTCTTTCTTTCTTTCTTTCCTTATTTACTATTCTCATGTCGTCCAAATACTTACATAACTATTATTTCTTAGCTCTGTGCAAAGTCTGATCGCAATATATACAAGAGTAGACATTTTAGAGACTTTGATAACATAACATGTCCTTCCCTTGGCTAAACAAGCCGGGCCATTAGCGAAGGCATGGTAAAGGCATTTGTTGTCGATCTGACACAGAATGCCTATCGACCTTTTCAGAGGTTCACTCGGTGTGAGGCAGATGAACGAGGTGATCTCTCATTCCCGCAACTCTCCTGAAATTAAAAGCGACGTTATTTCAAAAGATTAGCGGCATTTGCTTATCGAGACATTGATGTATTCTTATAAGGTCATCGACTAAACATGTTGCCTTACTATATGAGATCGCGATCGAGAGAAATACACACACACACATATATCTATCTATCTATCTATCTATCTATCTATATATATATATATATATATATATATATATATATATATATATATAAAGTGATTATTATTTCAAGTATATACACATATATTACAAGATATTACTCATGTATGAAGAGTTACACTGCAAAACGCGATAAATCCAATTTGTTTAAATTGAGACCTTAACCAATAAAGGAACGAATATATTAAATCTAGACTTCGATTAAAATCTTACTTTATTTAAAAGCAAAAATAAATCATGCCGGTATTTGTTTAGTTTTTATGCCTCCTTGATCTACACCCTGTGAACAGCTGGGATGACGAAATAAACGATTTGGCAGGTTTTTTTTCTTCCTTCTCGTTGATTATTATATCGTCTAGTCTCCTTGTTTGGATGAGTTTTCTCGTTTGTATTTGAAGTATTCAAATTCAAAATGGAATAAATCAAATTCGTTAAAATTGAGGCCTTAAATAATAAAAGGACGAATATATTAAATCTGGACTTTGACTGAAAGTTAACTGAAAGCAAAAAAAAAAAAAAAAAAATTATGCCGGTATCATATTATGTAAAACGTCATTTTAGGGGCGTGGTCGAGTGTTGAAATGCAACACATTATGTAGTGATAGTTTCGTACTTTTCAAAATGGCGATTATTGCGTTTTGAATTCGAACTTTTCATATATATATATTCAGTATTAACTTCAACATTGCTCACAATACGTAAGTAGAGCTTACTAATAGAATAAAAATATGGTAGGTAAGCTAAACAAAAACGTTCATGTTAAATCCCCGAAGGGAATCATCAGCCTAAATACATTTAGCCTGATGATTCCCTTCTGGAATGAAATATGAACGATTCTGTGTAGCTTACTTGCTAAAAATATTTTCATACTACTATGAAATTAAGTTAGATTTTGCGTATCATACATTGACCGGTACACCTTAAAAATAATCTACATTTTGTTTCGTTATTCAATTTCCCAATAATTTTTTTTATGTCATGAAAGAAAATTAATTTTCGATCCCGTCAATCGATTTCACTATTTGTTCCGGATCAATACTTTAGTTTTTTCTTCTTCTTAAGAGAAAGGTGGCTGGTTTTTACCCTCTTATTAACATGTACTACACCCTGTACACATTACACTGCAGAATTTTATTTAGTAAGAAACTTGTTCTTTTGCTTCACCGGCTTCTAAGATTGTTGTAATAATTTTTGACATTTTCTAACATTAACACATATTACTTACGAGTTTTCACACTATTCATTATCAGTGATTGCTCACTGACAATGATCAGTTGTGTTCCCTGGAGTCTGAGCGACAATATGTCTCCTCGGATTTTCAGCACTATCCGTCTCTTTCTATAACCATTCCAAATCATTTCGCGTTATCGCAGCAGCCGTTTGCTATTGATTTCTCGCTAGCAACGACCATTGGTCGTCTCTGGTATTTGTATAATAATAAGCCGCCCCAAGGTGCCAGTACTTTCCGCACCCTTCCAGTGGAGGTCTGGTTGGTGATCTTTCTCCTTAGTTTTTCCATCCTCGTTTATTATTATTATCATTATTATTATTATTATTATTATTATTAGTAGTAGTAGTAGTAGTAGTGGTATTCGTAATGTTATATTAAACTCCCTAAGTTATACTCGTCATTTGTAGGGTAATTCCTGTCAATTTTAGTGCAATTCTGACGAGTATTTTTGGCACCTATACAAGGAATTTTGATTCTCTGTCTCTCATAAAACTAATTCGTGCTCCAGGCACTTGCAATGTTTACATTGAGATATTACTTACATTCAGTCAGTGTCGTAGGAGCGCAGATTGTCAGCTTGAGGCACTAACTAGTCTAGCCGCACTGAAGAGCTGTGATACAGCGAAACACTCTGTATGTGGATGACATATATATATATATATATATATATATATATATATATATATGTGTGTGTGTGTGTCTGTATGTTAATATATCTACCTCTGCACACTTGATTTCAATAACGTTTCACTTCAGGTCATCCAAGTTGAGATCTACAGATTATTTACCCCCTCCACCAAACAACTAATTAGGCTCGTCATAATAGAAAAAAAAAACTGAGAAGCAAGTCGCCAATTTACATTAGTCATAGGAATCCGTTACGATTCGGCTTTTAATTATAACTTAGTAGCATCGAACCAAAAGAACGAAACGGACAGAAAATTGGAAACGAATGCTGGAAGCATTTATTTTTGAGAGGAGATGGGTGGGTTAGGGTTAGGGTTAGAGATGGGTGGGTATTAAACACCGCACGTGATTAATTCACCACGCCCAAAGATGAAAAACTTTAATAAAATTTAATACGTATGCACACATTATATATATATATATATATATATATATATATATATATATATATATATATATATATATATATATATATATATATAATATATAAACAAAAGTCAGTCAGATTCTGACCATTAGACTTAAATAGCATCGCATCTTACGCATCGATATTTGTTTCAGACTAGTGGTTTCTTTTTTCTTTACACTATAAACAGGTACTCAATTCTTTTTAAATTTCTTTCGGAAAATAATTATTCCAACTAGGGGGATATTGACAGTGGATACATTTTTGAATATCCATATTAAAAAAAATTCGTATGTTTAAAAAAAACATTTGAATACAGATGTTAATTTTTTATCCAAATTTATAAGCATCTCATATATTAATTCACAGGGATATATACCCAGAGCATTTAAAGAATTAATAACACACGTGCCATAAGTTTAGTCTTATCAGATCAGCAAAATTAATTACTATTGAATATTGTTTTAAAGCTCTACATGAAAAAATATTGAGACGTTTATAAGTACAATATATATATATATATATATAAGTGCTTAATAATAAATAGAGCTGTCTATTAGGTATACTTTTTTTTATTAATACAAACATTTTTGGCTACATATTTGCAGATATAATTCGGCCAGAGCCATTAATAGCTATATTCTTTGGGGTCAACGCCTTTTTTGTACAGCTGCATTTGATATAACCAAGGGGTCATTTCCCCTCATCGATAGTTGTCGGTCTCTATGATAAGAACGGCCATGCTCTTTTCATCAGGAGGCTGTCTTGGATCAGTCGGTCGCCGAGTGAAGGCACCTGTAGTTCTTCATCCCATCAATTCAACTGTAAAGAAAAAGCGTTGGCCCGAAGATGGTTTGGTTAAACATGGCTCTGACCAAAACATGTCTGCACATGTGCAGCCAAATAATGTTTGCATAACTAAATGTTTTATATATATAATGAGAGAGAAACACACAGACACACAGAGAGTGAAAAAAAAAAGAGAGAGAGAGAGAGTTAATCTTGCAGCCCCGTAGAGATATACTAACATCGAAACGCTGGTAAATTCGCGTAGGCTGTTCTAATGGTTATATAAGTTTATATCTATACAAATGATAGGATTACGCGATAAAGATTAAAAAAAGACTAAGCAAAAACATTCCGTGCTATACAATAACGTTTGTCTAAATAAAAACATTCTGCCCAAATGCACACACACACACACATATATATATATATATATATATATATGGGAAAATGAAAAAGGAAAACCAAAAAAATGGATGTTTTTTATGTGTACATCAACGTTTCGTCTTTATTTATAAGACTTCATCAGGATGATAATATAGAGAAAAATGTCATGCAAGTACAAATACATGTAGGGTTGACATATTGGGAGGAAAAAAAATAGAATAATGGCCACTACTGGGTGGACGTCCGACGGACGTCCACCCAGTAGTGGCCATTATTTTATTTTATTTTTATTTTTTCCTCCCAATATGTCAACCCTACATGTATTTGTACTTGCATGACATTTTTCTCTATATTATCATCCTGATGAAGTCTTATAAATAAAGACGAAACGTTGATGTACACATAAAAAACATCCATTTTTTGGTTTTCCTTTTTCATTTTCCCATCACGTCGGATCACCTTCATCCTTCTCTTCTCATATATGTGTATATATATATGTATATATATATATATGTATATATATATATGTATATATATATATGTATATATATATATGTATATATATATGTATATATGTGTATATACATTTTTTATTCAGGCATAATCTACACGTGTGGTCTAAATTTCTACATGTACTGGCCTGTCGTATTATTTCCATTCAATTATTGGTGAGGGTCCATTTTCTTTGAGCTCCCAACAGTGGTTTGCTAGTGCTGTTTTAATTCGACGTTGTCTGTTTCTAAATGTGCTTTTGTGGTCATAATATCTGGTTTTAAAATCTAGTGAGGTCATACCCATGTAGTACTTCTTGTTATTCAGTCTTTCCTTGGCAAATATTGTGGCTTGGTGTACAATACTAAATGCCTAACCAAAAGTATTATATACCAAGCCACAATATTAATCTGGACGGAATTTCGAACAGAACCCTTTATTTAATATACGGTGTTAGCACGCTCTTGATCTGTCATCCATGACCGGGAAGAAGTCTTCAATAATTCGCAAATCTTCGTATCGCCCGAGTTCGACAGAAATATTCCCGAGTTCGACGAGATACACATGAAGAAGGCCGGAGGTTACAGCGCCCGAAACGTTGCGATGATACCACTTAAGATGAGAAATGTAGTTCGAATAACCAAAATTATGCTAATTATCACCCCTCATCTCAAAAATCCAGAAGCAAAATCGTACATTAATAGAAGTAATAATATAGATTCAGCTTCAGACAGACAGATACCAAATCTCGATTAGTAATAGATATGTTTAGAATCATTTCTTCAACTTATATAACTCTACTTTTTGAAGTTAACAAAGTATGAATTTTTCTCTCCTGCGCCTTGGGTTTCTCGATTTGTTCGCCAACCCACGTAGAAATCTCGCCCTCGAATTGGCCGCACAATTCTCTGATTTCAAGAATCGCCATTGATTGCGTGCCATTCGTAGCGATGCTAACTGATGAAAAGATAGCAATTAAAATGTCGGCCGAAGAATCAGGAAAACGATTGTATTCTTGCACAATGATGACAGCGAAAACAATACGGACGAGATAGACATGACACAGAGGGAGGTTGATGGTTGCATAAACGATGAAAGAATGCCAAGAGAATGGCTGAGGGACACAATTCGCTTTATTAATTGGAGAACAAAACTCCAGAATCAAACACTTGAGTAAACTGAACAAATTAAACAAATCTAAAAAAACATGTCTGGTGTATCACGATCCTGACAAAGCTGCAAGACACAAAATGGCCGACTTTTTGACATTTACCGCGAATAACAAGCGAAATTCCAGTAATGCAGAAAGTGTTTAGCTATTTATTTAAACAAATTAAATAATATGTTTTTGAATTTTTTAGACGAGGATTGATAATTGGAATCATTTGGATTATTCGGACGACTGTTCTCATTTTGAGTGTTATTTTCACAACGTTTCGGCCGATGTAACCTCCGAACATCTTCAGGTGTAACTTTTCCTCAAAGACCCGTGACGTATCAGATAAAGTACAAAGTAAAATGCAGTTCTAAGTGACACTCTGCCGAAGGTTCAATCCTCAGTGCGGGCGATACTAAGAATACAATTGCGAATTACTTAAGACTTCTACCCAGTCATGGCTGACGGAACGAGAACATCCTACCCCCGTGGATTAAATAAAGGGTTCCGTTCAAAATACCCTACAGATTCCCGAGTTCTACAGAAACATTCGGAAGTGACATCGGTCGAAACGTTGAGAATAACACTCAAGATCAGAACAGTAGTCCAAATAATACAAATAATACAAATTAAATTATATTGTATTATTTAGATTATTCGGACTACTAATCTCACTTTGGTTGTTATGTTCACATCGTTTCGGCCGATGTAAGCTCCAACCTTCTTAGGTACATATTTAATTTTGTTGAATGTTGGTTCATGTAGTTAAAAACAATAAAATGTAATTTGAGTTAATCTTCACAGAAAAGAATATATCGGGTCGGATTTATTTTCGTATAGCCGCCACTTTTTTTTTTAATAGTGACGTAATTTTGTATTCATCCATTACAGACTTACTTCCCTTTGTTTAGAAGAGAACATCTGATATGTTTGAAATAAAGACATAGTTAAAAAAAACAAGTAAATAAACTACCGGACAACACTTGGTTGTTACAACTAGATACATAGCAACAAGAGAGAAAATAAAAATCGACAAAGAAATAAAGACAAAACTAAATAGATAGGTACATAGATAGATAGATAGATAGATAGATAGATAGAGAGAGAGAGAGAGAGAGAGAGAGAGAGAGAGGGGAGAGAGAGAGAGATGGAGGGATGGAGACAGAGAAAAATGAGTTACAGAAAAGAGGAGAAAAAGTAAAAAATATATAAAGAGAATTAAATAAAGAAACAGTAATATATATATATATATATATATATATATATATGTAAATATATATTATGCAAACATTGTTAAAAATAACATGCTACATTGGTTTTACAAGAACTACCCTATCCCGCCGCCTCACCATGCATCTTGTAAACTCTAGCTCAATTTACCAACATCTAAAAAACATACCTGCCCCCCTCTGATTAAAGACACATTCTAGTTAATAACACTAAAATTATACATTTCGAAACCAATTTAAAAAAGATTAAAAATACTGGAAGCTATCTACATAAAAACACAACAACCTAAAATTAACAACATCACATATGAAGCCAGTGGTAACATTTTAAAATGCTTAACGTAATGCGATTTTGTTCTGTGATGACATCCAGCGGTGCTTAATTAAAATCGTCAACAACTTCCTGCAAAAAATGTTCTTTGCGCGTTTCTCCGCCATCTTTAAAAAAATTCTCTTCTTTCTCCAGCTTTTTTGTTCATTTGCGAGTTATCTTGAAACACTTTCGGATAACATTAAAAAAAACCCAAAACAAATAATCACCAATTTTAATCAGACACGTTTATGATTATTATAAATTAATTGTTTCTAATATATCGATTTTACTTATTAATATAAGTATTTCAATAAAATATAAAAAAAACAATTAAAACTTTTCTGAGTGTTTGTTGTTAAATATTGGGCGAGTAGACCCGCTAGTATCTAAATTGGTTAGTTGAAAATAAAAAGAAATGAAATTTAGTCGGGCTGAACTTGCTAAACTCGAGAGAATTGATAAAAACAGATGTGACGTCACATGACTCAATAGGGAGGGAGCGGAAGAGATTTTAGCAGTTCGTAGGAAAGGTTACACATCTTGTTGCCTGCACTGCACGGACGTTGAAGAAGAAAAGGGTCGAGCCCGCTTTCTTCAATTGCAGCAAGCTGCATGAGCTTTGAAAGTATGTCAACGAGGTGATGGCTAGAATAGTTCCCGAGCAGTTGGTACCTCTAGATTTTACATCTGTAGTGTACAATATGATGCCTTTGTGACCTAGGGAGAAATCAATGGTGTTTCTCATGATCCCAGCCGTGGCTGGGCCTTACGCTTAGACATAGGGAACAGAGGTGAGTTGATTTCTGATTACAACTTTAAACATCAGCTTAAAGTCAATATTAGATGTGATAAAAGGAGACTACACACTCCGCTGTTTAAAAGAAGGTGGATACACACCGCTAGTTGATGTGTGTGTTGATGAACCAAGTTTGAGTACGTGTTCCTTGCCTAGGAATGGGGGGGGGCACAGACCCCATCCCAGTTAGCAAAGTCTCTCAGTTAGGTGTACAAATGAACCTTGCACCCTTTTTTCTCCACTTAGAAACTGTTTTACTTGTTTTCCGCTATTGAACCAACCCGGAAAACAGTAAGTAGCTCACACCTAGAAAGATTTTGCAGGGTCCTACTAATCACTACACTTAGCATTTTATTTGTCAGCAATTTGTTATTTTTTAGCACCCCATCCCAACCTATGAATTTGTACATATGTTATTGTAAATAAAAAAACGTCAAACCATTAGGAATAATGTTAAGTAGGTTTTACTCATTGAGTGAATGTGTTATTTTGTGACTGAAACTAGTTTAGAGAATAGATCAAGAGGACAACAGCCAGCCCCTATACCACCAACCCAATTTCGGCCTTGTGCCACATTTTATTTTATAAAGAAAATTTGCTGTACTGAGAACTTTTTTGTAAAGTTTTAAAGATAAATAAATTACACATATGAACATGTTAACGTTAACATTTCCATATAAGATATAATTAAACATTTATTATCGATGTCTTTCGGTTTCCTTTCAGCTCCAACTGGTCAATGATTTGGAACGAAGATCAAGCAGAATAAACCCTATCTGTCTTCCAACGATAGTGTCTTAGTCCTTTTTCGAGGTATGAAATAACTTATTCGCATGTGGCATTCCCTCAGTCTGGAAAGATCACAAAAAGGGCGCGCACAAGTACAAGCAGCTAACAAGGTAAGATTATGAACTTTCATTCATGCATGGTACAAGGTTGAACAGCAACATTATTAAAATATCTCAGAGTTGGTTTCGTCTGTATTCAGATCTCATTGCTAAGTACGGGATATTCCAAAACGAATGGAAAAAACTTTAATAGTTCGCTTTCATTTCGCTTTAATACATTAAAAATATTCGTTTAGCTCAAAACACGACATATTGCCACCAAAGCGTAAGGAGTAACTGTGATAGACCCAGATTTGCAGGATACAAAATTTGCTACATTGTATTTAAATGTTCTTCATGTTGGTACAGTCGGGAAACAAGCAGCAGGGTAGGAATTCCAAAAGCAAGCGGTCCGAGAACCTTTACAGAGAATAGGTGTGGTTTTGCTGCTAATCGAGTGGGTGGGAAGTATTTACGTTGAGGGGGCAAAAGTGCAGTAAATCTAACAAAGCACACTCCGTAGAAGAACTTGTAAAGCAATCACAGGGATGATACACTGCGGCGATGCGACAGGGGCTGGAGCTTGGCAGCCAGTGCGGTACTTAATTTTAGCACCCGGTTTTCTGTTTTTTTTGCACCCTGTCTAAGAAATAGAGATAAGTGGTTGATGTACCAGCCCAGGTGTGTATATATCTATTTGGGAATGGAAATATGAATATAATCAAAAGTACTCTTCAGGATGTTTTACAAAAAGACATCTAACAAAAAGATATGGCTTACAGAATTTTACAACATGCTCTTAACATGTACGCTATTTGGTTTACATTGACAATGACTATGTTTGAACCTAGTGGTTTTCTCAGAGCCAAGTGCTCTGAGAATACAAGTTTAGCATAACACCCTAGGAAAATAAAACCTTCCAATTTTCTTGATCTTTCCATTTCTGCTCTTTTTCTTATTCTACCCCTAATTTAGATGCCATATTTATATGCAACATTTATAATTCACATTTATATCAAGTTATCGGATGCCAATTCTGCGAACAAGGTAAAACATTTAACGGACACATATATTGCTACTGTCATCAATGTACACATATATGTGTGGTACTTAACACCCACAGTTTACTTATTTCTGTTTACGGGATACGAATAAACGTGTGAACCGTAAAAAACGTGTCGTTGTCGCTTAAATAATCTCTCAGTCCAATTCGGCGCGTGTTCCTGCGCTCAATGCGCGAACGCGCGGTTTCATGACGGTTCTGGTATCGCTACGACCAGACACAGATGGATGAATGCGGCAACAGACACCAAAGAACTACTGGACGACGATAGATCGACCATTATCATCATCGTAATAATCAGACGAGGATCGAATCAAAGCACTTGGCTGGCTGTGCTACGAAACAAAATTATTACAGATTCCAAGTCTGTTTTATTAGAAGTGAACCCCTCCCTGGGACGGGTATTCTAGATAGCATTTACCAGTTTGCCGAATTTACCTGATGCGTAGACACTTTAAAGCAATAGCAGAAAAAATATTGATGAGAAGTCACGAATTAGAGTTCATATATCATTATGTGTACGATTACCTCTTTCGATTTCTGCGTACCTGTGGTTTTTGTAGAGGTCGCAGACAACCAGAGTTTCCCATTAACATTAGAGATTTTATTTTTGTTCCGATAATATTAGCCGGCATTTTTATCGAAAATTGCTTGTTCGAGTTAACCCAGTCGAAAATATGAACCAAGGAATTATGCACATATATGCACTTGTATATGCGCTCGTATAATAATCACATCTACTGAAACGGACGTTTACGCTCATTCAATAAATGTACAAGCTTTCATCAAACAGACACGCGCACACAAATAATATATATATATTAAAATAGGAGAGTTCATCTTTTTTTTCTTGTTAAACATTTTAAGAATTTAATAATAAATGAGGCTAAAAGCCTTTAAAAGCATGTTTTAACATGCTTTTAAAGGCTTTTAGCTTCATTATATATATATATATATAGAGAGAGAGAGAGAGAGAGAGAGGGAGGGAGAGAGAGAAAAGATGAGAATAATGATTGTAAAAATACAAAATCTATTACGTCCTCAGTTGGTCAAAACAAGGTGTTTTCAAACGAAAGAGATTTATTGTTCCTTCCTTAAGCCATGGCTTTTCAAAGAATGAAATCCTACCTTCAGAGGAATACAAAGAAATAAGTTGGTACAAGAAGTACCAAAAGTACCATACACACACACACACATATATATATATATATATATATATATATATATATATATATATATATATATATATATATATATATGTTACTATGTTGTGCAAGAGAGTCATAATTTGAAAAGATATAAATATAATATAAGATAAATAAAAATATAGAAAGTATAGAATATGTCCAATGCAAAGAGAAGAGATTGAAAATATATATAACAAAGTTCACCGTTCAAGCGTCAAGTTTATATGTTTCTATATTTGTATGTGCATGATTCACTTTTAAACATAATAACAGATCATTACTAATGTTTGAACACAACTGCTAAACCTAAAAGATCAAAATATTGGCTATATTTAGTTCAAAATATTGGCTATATTTAGTTCAAAATATTGGCTATATTTAGTTCAAAATATTGGCTATATTTAGTTCAAAATATTCTTATAAAAAATGTGTCAAAAGTAGGGAAAGCCTATCTTGAACATTCAGATGCCTCCGATTTTTGTGAAATTTCAATAATAGCTATTAGACATCAATTAATAAATATTCCCCAGATTTCGGTTTCTTTAGAATATTTTGACGGTTTTCTATGGAGCGTAATATAGTGCACTACCTCCCATTTGAACATTCAAATATTTCAGATTTACATTAAATTTGTTTAATAGGCATCAGAAACCAATTAAGCAAGATTCCTTGAATTTCAGTTTCTTCTCATCACCCTTAAGCTTAAACCTTAAATTGAAGACATTTTCTAAAATCAAAATTATGTAATGAATTTTTATCAAAATTAAAAAAAAGACAAAGTTTAGAATTATTATATGCTGATTTAAATCTTCGTAATAAGACATAAGAGTGGTGCAAAACTGTTCTGTTAGGGGAATTTATTTTACTCGTCCTAGGATGGTTGGTTGTTTTATTTTACGGAATATCAACATTTTTCGTATTATTTAATGCCGAATCCGGTGGGGGTGGGGGTTTAAAAATTTTTATGCTTCAACTTATTTATATGTTAAAGGTGTTTGGGTTTGTTGTTTTGTAGAGGAACAATGTTATTTTTGTTTTTGGCTTTGACAACATGATTGAGTTTTGTAATAGGAAAGGAAACAAAAACAATAATATTAATGTTTGGTGCATTTTTGATCAAGAAGCCTGTATCTTCAGACAGCCTGATCTGGTAGCACCAGTTCCTAGGATGGGTATTGTTCTAGTACACACACACACACACACACACACACACATATATAATATTTGTTTTGTTTATTATCTATGTACGTATACGTTTCGTCCTTTATAATCGGGACTCATCAGCATAGAGATATAACTATTCACTACTGGTCATGCGATTCGAAACCCCGACATCTAGAACCACTAGGCCACCGCTGAATAGCAAATAAACAGTGATAATTTTAACACTTTATCCGGCGGCTTGATGTCATAACAGCGTTCAACTTAATGAAAGAAACGATGCATTTAAAGCTAGCGACGTCATGTTGTGTTAATACTACACTTACAGTGCCCATCTAGAGGGATTTCTAATAATAAATATTTGTTTTATTTATCTATGTACGTATACGTTTCGTCCTTCATAATTTATATATATATATATATATATATATATATATATATATATAAGGCAAACGTTATTGACCAGAACGAAATGCTTCTACTTAATAGATCTTTTTATGGAATTTTTGGATAGTCCACCGAGTATTTTTGTGAAATTGTCGTATGTAGGATTCGTAGGTTTTATGTTCCATGAAGCGGATAATGGGACATAACATCTACAGATCCTACATACGACAATTTCACAAAAATACTCGGTCGACCATCTGAAAAAATCGGGAAAAATTAAAAAACGACGAATTAAGCAGAAGCATTCCGTGGTGTTTAATAACGTTTGACTTACTGAAAATATGCTGCCTAAATACACACACACATATACTTATGCATATATATATATATATATATATATATATATATATACACGAGAAAGGAAGGATGAGGGTAATCCGACGTAATGGGAAATGAAAAAAGCAAAAACCAAAAGATGTTTTTGTTTATGTATTCATCAACGTTTCGTCTTTATTTGTAAGACTTCCTCAGGATGATAATTTTAAGAAAAATGTCATGCAAGTACATGAAAATATTGGGTCGACATGATGGGTTATATATATACTGACACAGAGAGAGGAACAATGTAAAACGTACAGACAAAGAATTATATCGACAGAGAGAGAGAGAGAGAGAGAGAGAGGTACCATGTAAATCTTACAGAAAAAAGAATTAAGCATGTTACTGCACACACACACACACACACACACACACACATATATATGACATGCTATATTTATGAAGGAAAAATTATAGATGATTATGTGCTTGTACAAGTATTTGGATGATTGCAGCAGAAGTAAATTTTCTTAATTATAGCAATTTTCTCAACAGAATTACAGACAGTTTTCATTGCTTGTACCTCCGTAAAGGAAGAACTTTTTAGTTGATATAATGTTGCATCTCGAATTTAAGAAAATAAATACGATAATGTTAACTGTCTGATTGAGAGGTCCCAATTTAAGAACTTTTGTGAGTGTCGACTCAGCACTTACTTGCCATTACTCATAAGTACATTCGTGCCCTGAATGATGCTACTTCTCAGAGTTCGATCTATTCATTAAATAACAAATTTCCAGGATAAAGTTTTAATGCATACTGGAAAGATTTTGAATGCCTACCGGAAAGAGTTTGAATGCCTACCGGAAAGAGTTTGTATGCCTACCGGAAGGATTTTGAATGCCTACCGGAGAGGGTTTGAATGCCTTCCGGAGAGAGTTTGAATGCCTACCGGAGAGAGTTTTAATGTCTACCGGAGAGAGTTGTAATGCCTACTGGAGAGAGATAGAGAGATAGAGAGAGAGAGAGAGAGAGAGAGAGAGAGAGAGAGAGAGAGAGAGAGAGAGAGAGAGTTGGCATGCATACCGGAAAAGGTTTGAATGTCTACCGGAGAGTGGCTGAATGCTTACTGGAATGAGTTAGAATTTCACCGGAAAAAGTTTGAATGCCGACTGGAGAGAGTTGTAATGCCTACTGAAGAGAGATAGAGAGAGCGATAAAGAGAGAGAGATAGAGAGAGATAGATAGAGAGAGAGATAGAGAGAGAGAGAGATAGAGATATATATATAGAGAGAGATAGAGAGAGAGAGAGATAGAGAGAGAGAGATAGAGAGAGATAGAGAGAGAGATAGAGAGAGAGAGAGATAGAGAGAGAGAGAGTTGGAATGCATACCGGAAAAGGTTTGAATGTCTACCGGAGAGTGGCTGAATGCTTACTGGAATGAGTTAGAATTTCACCGGAAAAAGTTTGAATGCCGACTGGAGAGAGTTTTAATGCCCACCGAAGAGAGTTGGAATGCCTACAGGAGCGAGTTGGAATGCCTACAGGAGCGAGTTGGAATGCCTACAGGAGCGAGTTGGAATGCCTATTCGAGAGAGTTGGAATGCCTATTCGAGAGAGTTGGAATGCCTATTCGAGAGAATTTATGCGTACCGGAGAGAGTTTGAATGCGTACCGGAGAGAGTTTGAATGTCTACTAGAGAGAGTTTGAATGTCTACTAGAGAGAGTTTGAATGTCTACTAGAGAGAGTTTGAATGTCTACTAGAGAGAGTTTGAATGTCTACTAGAGAGAGTTTGAATGTCTACTAGAGAGTGTTTAAATGCCAAACCAAACAAAGTTTAAATGCCCATATGAGAGAGAGAGAGAGAGAGAGAGAGAGAGAGAGAGAGAGAGAGTCCGAATGCTTACTAAAGAGAGATGGAATGTTCACTTGCGAGAGTTTTAATGCCTACTGGAAAGAGTCTGAATGCCTACTGGAGAGAGTTTGAATACCTACTGGAGAGACTTTGAATGCCTATCGGAGAGAGTTTGAATACCTTCATGAGAGAGTTTTAATGCCTTCATGAGAGAGTTTTAATGCCTTCATGAGAGAGTTTTAATGCCTTCATGAGAGAGTTTTAATGCCTTCCCGAGAGCGTTTTAATGCCCACCAGAGAGAGTCTGACGGCTTACTAAAGATAGTTGAATTGTTCACCGGAGAGAGTTGGAATATTCACCGGAGAGAGTTTGTATGCCTACTTATTTAGTCCTTACATTCCCTGAGGGATGTTTCTGACAAAGGGGGAAGGATTGCTGTTTTCTTGGTCGAAATCTATCTATCTAATACTTTATGTTGGCCTATTTTTTTAACCCCAAAGTAGTATTTGTTTTTTTAGCTTCTTACATCAAGTGGATTCATGCCTTGTCTGGAGCGATTTCCATAGAAAAAAAATATATGCGAGTGTGTGAATATAGAATTAAAATGAAAAATTCCACTGAAGTTTTGTTAAGCTTTGTTAAGCAAGAAAGTTGAGTTTTCCATTAGAATTCACACTAGAATAAAGTATACGTATTAGAATATTGCCTCACAAGACGGAAAGTCGCTATTGATACGTAGCGGAAGGTTATGAGTTAATCCTTTTTTCTGGACTACGAGAGAGAACGGCCGATTTTTGGGAGAGATCCTCCCAATTCGCTATGGGGGATAGGTGGAGGCATTATATATGTATACATGTATACTGGAAAATAATAATAAAAAAAAAACGACATCATTGTTAAACCGCAACGATTTTATATTACGGATTTTTTTTAGATGTGGATTGTATAATTTGAATTATTTAGTTTATTGACCTGTGGCGCAACGGATATAAGTGCTTAGTATTAATCAGTTCTAAGTCACAGTCTTCTGGAATTTTAAAGTTCAATTTTCAGTGCGAGCGACACTAAGCGATACTAAGAAAAAAGGTACGATTTACTTAAAACTCCTATCCAGTTCGACAGAGAGATTCCCGAGTTCGACAATATGCGCCTGAATAAAGTCAGAGGTTACATCGGGCGAAACGTTGTGAGAATAATATCCAAGATGAGAACAGTAATCCGAATAATCTAAATAATACAAACTAAACGATGTTGTGTTGTTATATTTTACAGCGCCTGTCATTAATCAACATGCATTCAGATAGAACAGAAACTAAGAAGAGGAGAGAAAACGAATTACTGTTACGTGTCATCTACACAACGAGTCTGCATATGCCTACGCGATGAGCCGCCGTCCGGATAATCTTCTGGTATCAAAGAAGTCGTCCCTGTAGTGCTATACATTGTCATTCTGGTAGTATGGCGATAAAATAAGCTTACCCCCATCACTCGATTAATACGCCACCTCACACAGAAGGCATCTACATAAAGAGCACATGGCAGCACTCATTCATATATTATCAGAAAGGTCTTTAGATCAAAGTATATATTCTGGTCGGTTTCAGGAGGTAATCCTTCCAGGCAATACCCTTTTTGAAGAGTGTCACCTTATTGTTAATCGTTTGATGCGCTTTCACCGAGGAATGTCGCCAGAGTCGATCATGACCAATTTTTCACCTGTTCATAGTGGCCCTTTGGGGGAGAGAGATCAAGGTTCCCAACTATAAACTTACCTGCGGTTGGAGACAGATAAATACACATACACAAACTACACAGACATACTTGCAGCCATACACATGTTAAACCTGGCGTGATATGGGACAAAAAGGAGAAAGTAGCAATCCTAGTTGAAATCAATGTTCCAAATGATGCATGATTAAATAGAGATGAAAGGGAAAGAATTACGAAATACCAAGGTCTTATGTACGATATGAAAAGAAACTGGAATCTTAGAAAAATCTTCATCATCCAAGTAATTATAGGAGCAACAGGACTAATGAAAAAGAATTTAAAAAACTATCTGGCGAATACACCCGGTGAACCGAGTGCAAGAGAAATACAAGAAATTGCACTGAAAGGGACGGTTGGAATTAAAAAAAAAAGATCTCTCGGCTGGAGTGTCTTAAATAGCCAGTGAATGTCTAAAATCCGGTAGCAAAAACAAAAAGAAAAATGTTGACACGCACATGCGATGTGTGACGTCTGAAACAATGATTACGACGTTAACTTGTAACCATATGAAATTACGTTTTCCGAATGAGAACTTGCATTTCTGTTTGCCTTTTCCCCGCTTTCAAAATACGAATTTTTTAAAAGGCTTGCATTATAATCTTACAAAAAATCAAATTATAAATAACGTAAACAAAAAATAATACAACTATCTCTGTTTTTATCTCCCGCCTTTCGTTACTTCTCTCCATTATGTGAATTTTTTTTAACCGCCCAAAAACCAATTATATTTTTTCATTCAAAGTCTTTTTTTCGTTTTTAAAGTCTGCGACAACAAAATGCCCGAATATTGATTTTTATTCAAAAATCTTTTGTCATTTGAGGTTTCAGTTCGGAATTTCACTTGCCGGTCTGTTAATCTTTGCTTTTTTATGTTTATAAATGATACCACATCACTACTACCATCCACACTAATGATTATACCATTTATTATTCACATTACACAACAACATCCCTATTCTATAATAACGACCAATGTGTATTTATTTGTATATATATATATATATATATATATATATATTACTATTTCATGTATCCACATAAAATTTTATAAGAAGATATAATTTTTTTATGTATTAATTTTCAGTATTTACTTCAACAGTGCTCGATACCTAAGTAGAGCTAGGTAGTAAGCTATGAAAATATATTTATGGCAATTAAGCTACACACAGGCTCCCGTGTATGTGTGTGCCTTCTTTGTGAAGGTGTGTTGATCGAGTTGAAGCTTTACTGATCATACTACCTAGATCAAAATGTGTAACATTTAGCCTGAAGATTACCCCCGGGGATGAAACGCTTAATTGCCATAAATATATTTTCATAGCTTACTATATATATATATATATATATATATATATATATATATATATATTAAAATATAAATGAAAATCAGGGTTGAGAGAAAACGAATTACTGCTACGTGTCATCTACACAACGACTCTGCAGTTGCCTACGTGATTATCCGTTGTCCTGATAATCTACTGTTATCAAAGAAGTCGTCCCCGTCGTGTTACACATTTTGATCCATGTAGTAAAGCTTCAACGCGATCAACACACATTCACAAAGAAGGCACACACATACACAACACATTGCAGCATTTCTTGATATATTATGAAAAAGGCATTATGATCAAAGTATCTATTTTGGTCGGTTTCAGGAGGCAATCCTCCCAGGCACACAGACACACACCTGCAGACATATATTCATCATTGACCTCTTGTCTAACCCTGTGCACCCACTTTCCGTGCCCCTAAACCTATCATGACTATATCATTTTTCAACTTTGTCGTGAATGCCTTCAAGGCTATTCAACATGTTACAACACGACACACCCAATAAGCTGGATAATTTATTGATTAATAAATTGCTTAAATGCCAAAGTCGGAACAGTTAAAATTTTAGATGATCGTTAAATCACCACCATCCTGTGAAAATAAAAAAAAGCTAATCAAGAATGCCGAAATTGTAAATTATTAATAAATAATTTCCGGAAACACGCATCAGTTAGTGGCATAAAGCCTGATTATGTTGGAATTGTATGTAGCAGCCATGTTTTGTGTTTTATAATGTTTGCTTGTATAGGGGAAAAATCGAGATTACTTTATATAATAAATTACTTAAAATTTAAAACTCATAATTGTAATTTTGTTCATTGAAATTTATTATTTTCATTGACAGAATATTCACAATATTTGTTGTGGTTGGCAGTGGAAGACTATCCGTTGCCAACCGAAACAATGCCCAAAGACTATCCGTTGCCTGCCGAAATAATGCCCAAAACGCAGTACGCTGCATCACCGCCGGATATACACACAGCAAGGACCACTTCGTTTCGCGAGGCCCATGCTTTAGCCAAAACGAAACATCGACAACTAGTCGAAGCAACACAAATAAACGATGGCCAACAACCTCAGAAGTCTCCACTGTCGCAAGACTATGAAATATAAATGTCCGCAAAGGAATAATCATTTATTTTTTAAATCTCTACATTTTGGTGAAACTAAAATGTATTAACATTGAAATGAAAACGTCAGTCTTGAATGGCGAAATTTATAGATATGAGGTATCTGCAGCACTAATTGTTCACGCAATAAACGATAGCCAGTATTGACAACCAGTAGGCGCTTTGATATTTGAAAATAAACTAGAAAAAATGCCCCGTCGAGTCATCAATTGAACACTGGTACAATTGTTTCAATCAGCAAAAACTGATTTTTGCTAAGCCAGTTAAGTATAAAAAATAAAAATAAAAATAAAAATTCAAAATTAGCCTATTTCTGCTCTCTCTCTTTTTTTATGGAATTTGCTCCAGACAAGGTACGAAGCCACTTGATGTAAGAAGCTAAAAATATACTACTCCAAGGTCAAACACTAGCCAACGATAAGGATAGATTCCGAATCAGAAACAGCAATTCTTTCCCCTTTGTCAGAAACATCGCTCATGGAATGTGAGGACTAAAGGACAAAATAAAGAAAGCAAGAGTTACGAGGCTGCCGGAAGTAAACACAAGGTCCACTTTCTACTCTCCCTTTTCTTCTGTGACTATTACTGCATGTGGTCATATTCCCTTTTATTTATAATGGACTTTTCCAATCTTCTGTTTTATAGTTAGTTTTATTAACTTTGACTGTTAATAAAAGATGGAGAAAGACAGATTGTATAAAATAAGAGCATGGGAGGTCAAACAACATTGAGTGAGAGAGGGCGAGAGTAATAGACAGTAATTTAGTTGGAGTTGGGTGACTTGCTGAGTAAATTGCTAATTCGAGCAATTAAAATGGATCCTCTTTGAAAACATACTTACCCCTCCTCCCAAACCAAGGAATAGTTTAACATGTACTTTGTGTTAATAAAATATATAGGAAAAAACCTTATGGGAACACACGTTGATTAACTCAGCTCTATAATAATATATAATGCGAAAAATTACAAGTGTAGGGTTAGGGATAGGGTTAGGGTTAGACTATTACGGATTGACTAGAATTTCTTACAAGAAAACGAATTTATCTCAGTCGATTCAAAACAAATAGTTTGCAATCAATTTCTACTTCCAAATTCTTCGGAGGTTCGTCGGTCTGTATTATATATATTTTTTAATATCAAAGCGCCTGCCGCCTGTCAATAATGGCTACTGTTTTTTTTTTTCAGATTAAAAATTACTGTGTAGAGTATCTACTATTCATAAGTTCTGGACTGACTTTTGAATTTAAACTACTAGATTTAATAAGCCCCATGGACCCAGATTGTAGCCCTTGCGAAGGGATTGCTATCATGTGATCCGATATATTAGCCGAGGGGGTATATCTTGGTCGCGGAACCAATGTGACCCGATCAATGTGATCCGACTGTTTTGCGGGTGGATCTTGGGACGATCTCTATTCTTGGTCGCTTGGACGGCTGGGCAATCTTTGCCGGACTTTTATCTAAGAGATGTGACGAGTGACGATGTGTGACAACATGTCCACGTATGTGCAATGTTATAGCAAGTGAGCACTCATCGTTTGACGATAGTTACTGTCGTCTGCTTCTAGGACTGGTTTGCTTGCTGGCTGGCTGGGGACCATCGTGCTGCAAAAGAACCTTATGTAATAATGGAACAAACCATTTAACTTTTTAAATATAAAAATATAATATATTTAAAACTCAAAGATTCGGCTGAGTTCGGCGAGCGTATCAAGCACGCGTCTTCCACATTCAGATTTCAAAAGCCGACTATTTTTCGCTTTTCATGGAGAAGCGACGAGGGGAAAAAAGACATATAGATGGGGAGAGGGAGAGTAAGAGAGAGAGAGAGAGAGAGAGAGAGAGAGAGAGAGAGAGGGGAAGAGAAAGAGAGACCGAAAAGGAAGGGAAATACAGACGTCGTCAATGTTTCAACAAACGTCGGTGACAGGTTATCTGACCTTTTGAACGTGGCTGGTATCTCCAAATTGGTTTATATTTTAGCTCAGTGAGCTGACACTTCTAGTGCAGCGAATTTATTTTATTTGCAACTCAAGTCTGGCGCAAGGGTTACGAATATAACGAGAATCACTTAGCTCCCCAAAAGGTCACGCATTGTGCAACAATCATACACAAGCAAATGGTTCCCTATACTTGCAACGACTGTAAACGTGAATTGGCCCTTAACTCACTATTGCTATATAGTTAAAGCAAAGCAACAGTGAAATCATTTCTAACGTTATTGATGATGTTTAACCATTTATTTATTTTTAAAAAATCGCTTATGTTTTAATTCATGTTTTTAAACATGACTTAAAACATAAATATATGACGTCATACCAAAACTATTTTTGAAAATCAACACATCGTGCAATTTGAATGAAAAATCATTTATTTAATTCATATTTTTGGCAAGCTTTCGTTGCAACAACAAAAAAAATGAATAAATGATATTTTCATTTAAATTGCACGTGTTGATTTTCAAAAATATTTCACTAAAATACATTTTCATGCGTGCCTCAAAGATGTTGTCAATTTCCTTATATAATTATTTTTTAAGTTAATGATTTAAGCTCTATTTAAAAGAAAGTCCAAATAGGTCAGTTGGTAGCACCTCATACTGTAAATCTGAAGGTTTCGGTTTCGATTTCCGGCAATGACATCCGCTTTATTTGTTGGGAATTTATTATTTCCTATGAATACAATATTCTACATTTCTAAAAGTAGTTAAAATCTCTCATATTATGAGACAAATTCCGCAATGTATTTACTACGTTTAAAAAAATTGTGACAGACGGAAAAATTGTGACAGACGGGCGGACGAAATCTGTAATTATATAAAATTTATTAATATATTTTGTAAAAAGAATAACTAGAATTGTGAAATTTAAAACAAAAATGATAAAATAACTTCCAAGAATAATTTCTTTCAAATAGTTTAAGATGACGACTGATAATTGGCATTATTGGATTATTCGGACTACTATTCTCATCCTGGTTGTTATTTTTACAAGGTTTCGGTCGATGTAACCTCCGACCTCCTTCAAATGCATCTTTTTGCACTAGTTCACAGTAGCCACTTACGTCTCAATGGCAATGTACCCCCTTGTTTGGGGTGAATTGAAGTACACAAGAAAAGAATAACCATAAATCACGCTTCTACCCGATCAAGAACCGAAACGAGAACAATCTACCCTCGTGGATGAAATAAAGAATTCAGTTTGGAATTCCATACAGATTTCCGAGTTTGACATAAAAATTTCCAAGTTCGGAAAAATGCTCCTGAAGAAGGCTGGATGTTACATCGCCCTAAACATTGTGAAAATTACAATCAAGATGAGAATAGTAGTCTGAATAATCCAAATAATCTAAAAAAAGAATTTGTTCGCTGTTTTAGAAATCGAGTCTAGTAGATTTATGTGCTCATCTGGTTCACGAAGTTCTGAAATTATTCCGAAACAAATATGGCCGAACATGGCGCCTGGGAAGTCAATGTTTGACGGGTTAATCTTTTCAGACTGGGATTAAGCTCAATCGGTTTTTATGCTAAAAGCGCGTGGATTTTGTGGGGTCACAGACGGACATGAATAAGTGACATAAGTTTAGCTTTCGAAAATCCTAATGCGAACGTACACCCAGAAAAGGCGGAGACGTGAACAAACAAGAGTCTTGGCGCCCGGTTAGTTAACTTGAAGAGATTGATTTCCTAGCGTTCGTAAACAAACATTAACATAGGAGAAGGAAAACTCTGATGTAACACGCTTTTAGTACTAATCTGCACATTCTACCATCTGCTTATCTTTGGAAAAATAAATATCGTTGGTGTTTTGAAAACATCACACAAACGCTGTTATATGCTTCCGATATTTTTATTGTTTTTCCGATCAGAAAAAACAAACAAACTAAACATCACGTGAACCATGGTATTAATTGTCTTTTATCTGAATAATTTCTTATGGACTGATATCTGAGTTATATCCCTGGGATTTATTCTACCAACGATTGAACATGCGCCTTTTTGTCAGGAAGTTAAGAAAACTCGTTCCGCGCATGTGTGGAATCAAGAAAAAGAGATTATACTTATACTGTGTTGTCCTTCACTACCATCAGTCGTGGTCTGACTGAGTGTCAATCTTCACATGGACTTTACAAACCTTGACACTTCATCTGTCAGGCGCCTTTTCTGGTAGCAGTCGTATAGACTCCCACAACACCACAACAAAAAGTAAGTAACCTTTACATATGCAGTGCTCACGCATACATCTCTATCTACGACCCCAGCAACATGTGTTCTTTATCAATTGTATTTGGGGAAGTAATGTATTTTTTTCGGTAGTACTAATGTTTGTTGCCCTTTCCTTCGTGTATATGTCTCCAAAACACCCCTTTTCGTTTGTCTTGGACGAACATTTTATCTAAGAATGTGTATGTAAATCCAGCTGCTTTTTCACTATTGACTTATATTCTTTCTTCCGACACACCCATGTGTTATCCACGATACCACAACACACAAAATGGCGACTGCCCGTGCGAGAAAGATATATCCGACCACGTGGTCACCCAAAACGTAAAAACTAGTATATCAAATATTTGTTAGCTTTACAAATGAAACAAGTTACATTTTTTCTTCGTCTTCTTTTCCGAGTTGTCTTTAGAGTTATTTGATATATCAAATAATGCCGGGCAAATTTTAAAAGTTGGACCTAAATAGCATTTAAGATGACAAATCAAACTTTGACTTTGACAGATACATATTACATTGTTAATTTTTTACCATGTTATTAACAATAAACTAAGGTACTTCGCTACAATTTATTTAAAAAAATCCTTAATCTGGTTTTGTAGGCGGCTAATATTGAAACCTTTCTAAATAAACACCTAAAAAGAAAAACAAGCTAAAGGGAATAACTCTTATTTTTTTTAGTAAAAACAAGCGTTCCTTATTTGCTTTCTTTAGCATTTTTTATGGAAATCGCTCCATACAAGGCATGAAGCCACTTGATGTAAGGAGTTTAATACTACTTTAAGGTCAAAACTAGCCAACGATAAGTGTTAGATGGATAGATTCATACCCAGAAAACAGCAATTCTTCCCCCTTGTAAAAAAAGATCGCCTATAGAATGTGAGGACTAAACGACAAAATTAGGGAAGCGAGAGTTACAAGGCTGCCGAAAGTAAACCCAATAGCACCTTTTGACTCTCAATATATTGAACCTAACAAAAAGCGTCATTATAGAACATATAAATATTTACGAAACGAATTCGAACGCAATAGATCCTGGGCAACACCGGGAAGTACAGCTAAACAATAGATACATAAAGCTTTGGATGTTTCTCTTTGGAGCTTTTTTCGTCCGCTGTATATTTTTCATTTCCACTTGTCTATTAAAATAGGTGATGATATTTTCATTTTAAACACGTATAGTTTTTGTTTTAATTTTATATGCCGATACGTTGATTATAGAAAGGGAAATATGAATAGAGACACAGGGAATAAGCATCTCATCCATCCATAGGAATGGAGAAAACCGTCGTCTCTGTTATCCTGTCACCTGTGCTTTTCACTTATCTCACTTATCACGTATGGATCGACATGGTACGACCATTTGATCGGCTCAATCCTTGTTGTTAGCATTGGTTTGTCCAGTTCTTTTTAGAAGCAGTTACTTGAAAGGGTTGGGGGCGCATGTAGGTTGTGAACATTCATAGTTAAAATGGGGCTATGGAACCGACGGGATTTGAACTTGGCACGCCCACGTTGTCAGTTCACGTTGGTAGCCAATTCAACACTCCCACTGCTACATCACTACCTTTATAATTCTACAAGCGTCATGCACCCTTCTGGCTGGCATGATAATTACTCATCTTAAAATCATGAATCGGTATAGTTACGACATTTTAACTGGATCAATTTTTTTGTTCGTATTAGTTTCCCCAGAATTTTATGGAATCAGATACTGACAGGATAAAACACGTGAAGGTTGCCAACATCCACAGTGAAACTAGTCCTATTCAACCGACACGATTCAAGTCATCAGTCTACGTCGATATTTACGTCACTATCATCATTCACCACTTATCTGTTACACTCTTACAGCAGTACGCATTTCTCATGTCTGGCATGATAATTACTCATCTTAAAAATCAGCCGTTCGTTCTTCAACTCACACGGGTTACATTTTGATTTTTGCGTAAAACATATGATATTGAGACCAGTCTAATCTGGCAGCAGGACATTCGCTATTTTATGATATCCAAGGGACGCCATCGTTACTTTCGAGTAATTCAACCGTGAAAGTGTCGTCGTGAGTACGAACGGTGGAAAGAGGAAAAAGAGTAAAACTCTTTGAAATTTATTTTATAGGGAACTCTCTCTTTCACTTTGTCTTTGATTCTTTCTTCGGTTCTCTATTCTTTATTCTTAGATACGTCCGCAAATTTCAATAGAATTTCCGTCAGTCTGTCACGTTGAAGTTAGAAATTGCTTTTCGTTGGTCGGTCACGCTTTAGTTCGACATAGTATTTTCATCATTAAGCTTGTAGACTGAATAGACGTATACTATTTTAGATACGTCCAATCATATTCATAAGAGGCTCTTGCCGCAAGTCTCATTGTCACGTTGAAGTTAGAAATTTAATTTTTGTTGGTCGGTCACGCTTAAGCCTTGATTAGCATTTGCATGGTTAAACGCTTAGATTAAATGGATGCATGTTATTTTTAATACGTTCAACGTATCTACATAAAAGGCGTCGTCCGTTGTCGCCATGTCACGCTTAATTTTGTAAACATAATTTTCGTCGGGCTGTCATGCTTAAGTTTGAAATAGCATTTTTCGATGTATTCACAAAATTTTATAATGAGCCGTTTGTTCGTCAGTCCGTCACGCATACATTTGAAATAGCATTTTGTCTGTCTGCAAGTCTGCTTAAGTTTCAAATATCATTTCGTTGGTCCGTCACGCTTAAGTTTCAAATAACATTTCTAGATGCGTTCACGCATCGCCATAAAATGTTTTGCCCGTTTATCCACCCGTCACGCATCAATTTGTAGATTAGATAGTCCAACGTATCTCTATGAAATGCGCCGTCCGTTGGTCGCCCTGCTACGCTTAATTTTGAAATAACATTTTCGTCGGTCTGTCACGCTTAAGTTACACACAGAATTTCTATAAGAGGTTCTTTCCGTTCGTCGGTCCGTCACACATAAAATTGAAATACCATTTTCATCGGTCTGTCACGCTGTTTACGTTTAAAATAGCATTTTTATTGGTCTGTCACGGTTAAGTTTGAAATAATATTTCGAGATGCGTTCAGGAATTTTTATAAGATGCTCTGTTCGTTGGTCGGTCCGTCACGCATACACCCGAAACAGCATTTTCGTTGGTCTGTCATGCTGCTCAGGTTTGAAATAGTATTTTTTGTCAGTCTGTCATACTTCAGTTACAAACACTATTTCAAGATGCGTTCTCACATTTCGATAATAAATCTGTCTGTCCGTCTGTCACGCATTTAAAATAGCATTTTCGTTGGTCTGTCATGCTGCTTAGGTTTGAAATAGTATTCTTTTCGGTTTGTCATGCTTAAGTTACAAACGGTATTATTAGATGTATTCACGCATTCCTATAAGAAATATGTCCGTCCGTCACGCATAAATTTTAATTAGCATTTTCGAATGTCTGTCAGGCGGCTTATATATTGTCAATCTGTCACGCTTATGTTTCAAATATCATTTCTGGGTGCGTTCACACATCTTTATAAGAGGCTCTGTCAGTCCGTCACACATAATTTTGAAATATCGTTTATGTCGCTAACCGTGCAAAAAAAATAGACGTATCTTAAAAATATGCGTTTTTGTTCCGTTCTGCTTTGATTCGCGTTTGCCAATTTTTTCCGTTGACACTTTTTTTTGAGCCTTCTTTAATTTTGTTTCATATATTTGTGTCTGTTTTTCTTTTATTAAAACCCCCTTCGTTGATCCGTTCTTTCTTTGATCACTTTCTCCATTCCAGTCTTTGACCTTTTTCTTATCTGATCTGTTTTGATCGTCCCGTCTTTGATACCGGCTTATCTTTTATAGCCGCAATAAAATAAGCTCCTCTTTAAATAAAGGAATACACATTGACTGAACCGGTAGCTGTAGGTGAGCTGATACGGACAATCAATTGCTAACTGCATCTGGTGATAACAGCCGCTCACGCCTACCTATCCAAGCGCTGTCGACTTGTATGCTGTTTCTGCGGTGGATAGTGACAGTGACTATCCTGAACAAATAGCTGTAGACAGGCATCCAAAACAACGGCGTAGAACGCGTCTATTCATGCATATGATTCGTTGTGCCGATGAAGGGACCTGGTATCCATAAAGAGCCATTTCGTCTTAGAAACGATCGTACGCCAAACTGTTGTTGATGTTTAAACTTGGAACGGATATAAATGAATATGTCATTGATTATGACTAATATAATAGCTCTGGTTGATCTACAGGTTCTACCATTGAGCTGGTCTAATACCAGCAGTATTTCTAGATATATAATGTTCGTAATATACCTCCACTTTCACTTATATGTTTAGGTTGTGGATAATTATTTGACTGTCTACTATATTCCAAAGTATTGTATTATACTTATATATATATATATATATATATATATATATATATAAAGGAAAGATGAAGATAAAAAATTGCACAAAATCACATAAAATTGATACACATTTTATTACCGTCGAAAGTTCAGATGCAAGGAGTTACATTAATCCTTAAATCATGGTTTTTCAAGGATAAAACTCTTCTCGCCATGGTTTAAGGATTAATGTAACTCCTTGCATCTGAACTTTCGATGTAATAAAATCTGTATCAATTTTATGTAATGTTATGCAATTTTCTATCTTCATCTTGCCTTCTTTAAAATTGATTGCTCTACTCAACGTTTGGCTAAGATCAAAGTGCAGTATCTGTTTCGATGGATACTGCACCCCATACTGGTGTTGTCTTGGCCTTCGGGGTCTTGATTTACGCCGGTCAATGGGTCTGTCCTGTGCAGTTCTGGGAGGTCCATCTTCCCAGGCTTTACCTCCCCTCTTTGGGGAGGAGTAAGTTTATTGCTTACTGCGCCTGAGGCGCCCCTACCGGGGAATGCCGACGGGGCTGCCCAGGCAATTTTTAAACCCCACTTTCCCGACCCGAAGTGCAATAATGAAGGGAAGACGTGTTGAATTTTTCATAATTAAAAGATTAAGGGGATGAAAAAAAATTGTCAGTCGACTTCATAACATTACGCTAATTTCATTTGAAATATAAAAGGTTTTTTTTTAAATTCTATCCTACATTTTCACCCATATTCAAAATCCCACGATATCAGTCTTGTAAAGTGTGGGCGAAACTAGTCGACTGGCAATTTTTTTTTCATCCTCTAAATCATTCAATTATGAAAAACTAAATACGTCTTCCCTTCATTATTGCACTAATAAAGTTTTGTACCCCCCCAAAAATAATGATATATATATATATATATATATATGAGGTTAATACAACAAAATATAAAAGAGGAAACTAATATCTTTAACTAGTGAACATCCGGATAAAAATAAAACTCAATATACTGGATAGAGCATTAATAGCACTAGATGAAGTGAAAGAATAAAATAAGGTGCGAATCAAATTTTATAACAATTCAATGTTCATAGCCCCTTCCACAAACCTAATCTAACTTTCTTTTATGTACACAAACTATCTAACCACCCGAAAGCTATAATCAAATCAATAGTCCCTTCGGTTTCCAATAGAATCTCTAGGCTTTCCGCTAATAAAAACATTTTGAACAAAAACGCACAATTTTATAATAATGCCTTACTTAACTCAGGATACTCTAAAAAATAACTTATAACCAGAATCAACAGGAAGATAAAAGTGCAAATATTATTACGCATCATATGACAATTAGCAATAGGAGCTGGACCAAAAGAAATATAAATGAACATAGACAACAGAGGCACTCCATCAAACCTAATGCGAATAAGCAACATATAGATAGTTCTATACCTACTCCACGTAAACGCCTTAGAAGGAAAAACAACGTCTGGTTTAAACCACCTTTTAATAACAACGTTAAAACCAACATTCCCAAGTAATTCTTTAAAATATTAGAAAACTCCTTTAAACACCCACATAAATATAGCTCCATACTTAATAAAAATTAAATCAAAATTTCTCTACTCCACTATGCCTAACATAGCCCAAACAATAATTTCAGCAAATAGCAAAAAAATAAAATCTATCCAATCCAACGCTAGTTGCTCCAATCCCAGAAATGCGTGCAACTGTAGACGTACCAGTGAGTGCCAATTGGATAATAGATGCACATACACTGATATTGTCTATGCTTGTACGGTAACTGAACTAAATAATTCTACAATAAACCCTAGAGATCACATAAATGCAGCCCCTAATCAAACTCCACAACTGAGCATCATGACTATTTTACACCATAATGCTACACCTAATAATTCTACTATCCATCCTCCACCTCAGCAAGTCGATAATGATCTTCCAACGGTAGTTAATGATAATGCTAACCATAATATACAATCAATTAACCAACCTAATCCATATCATGAAAATACAGTAAACAAAAGTAGACCCGTGAATAGAAATATAAGTGGTTCAGGAATAATAGCAAACCCTAAGATACACACTTATATTGGGACTACGGTAAATCTAATTAAAACCCGCATATCTATGCATAATAACTCCTTCAATAACGATGTCAGCAACAACAAAACACCACTGACTACTTTAGTTAAAAATCTAAGATCCAAAAATATTCCACACAGTATAAAATGGTCTATCCTAAAAAAATCAAACTCTTATAACCCAGGATCTAGATCCTGCGGTCTATGTAATTCAGAGGCCGTGATGATTGCCACAGCACCTAAACGTTTAAATTTAATCAACTATAGAAATGAATTAGTTTCCAAATGTCGCCATAGGAGGAAATTCAAGTATGCACAATTCAGCCCACCACCAAACCCACCGTAGCTGCTTGAGTGAGTGTCGGGACCGGCTTCGGAGTGTCCAGTCTTTGAGATGTATGTGTTAAATCTTCCCTGCGTATACATATCTCTTTAAATCTCTTAAAATTTCTTTAAGTAGCATAAGTCTGGATCTTTTAATTTTAAATTTAAAAAAAAATTATTCAATTTTTAAGTTATTAAATTGCGGGGGGTCTAGATTTTAAAATTTTTAAAGTTTTAAATTATTAAATTCTAAATGTGTTAACTTCTTAATTATTAATTTCATAAATCTTCTAAATTATATGTAAGGACTAGATGTGTGAATTTGGTTTGTATACTTAAAGCAGAGGTTCAAATAGTAAGTTTGGAGAGGAGACATATCGAGACTCTGGCCTAAATTTACAGATCCATCTATGTGACCCAAACTTTTAATATTCAAATATATACATAACTGATTCGACCCAGACATATAACATCCGGTATACATATAATTGAATTTACACATCGCTCACAATGTGGACGTTTTCCTTGTTAACTGAAGACATGTAACATCCGTTTGTGCGCGCGGTTTGAATTCATTTTCGTTCGCGCGGTTTGAATTCATTTTCGTTCGTGCTGTTGTCTTAGCAAGTTGAAGTGTTCGCTTTCGGATTTTTACGCTGCCTACTGGGCTTGCGCGAGATTTATTAGCTTTGAATCTATTTTTTTTCTTTTGAGTAATTTTAACGGACCCGGAAGAAAAAAATGGCCGAATACATCAGGTCAGTTTAATTTTATTCGAATTGGATTTTATGGTTTGCATTACTCCTATCAGTTCTTAGGGACTCTGAATTTGGACATTATAATATTCAACACCAAGTGAGTTTTCTGAACTTTTAATACGATTTGTTTTCTCTATCGTTTTTTATTGTTTTATTAATTCGCATACACCTTGAATACAATTTTAACTGTTATCTACTGCATCGATAGCAAACGAATTTCCCGCCTGGATAACTTTTGTCGTTTTTGGACCAACATTAACCAATTGGATTATTTTTTAATCAACCTCTTTGATATCTTTCCTGGAGCTATTTTAGACTTGTTGACTTGGATGAACTGTATAGTTTTACTAAAAAGTATGTTTTGGGCCGATATATTTGATGTTTTATATACCTTTATGTATTTTTATATATATCTTTTTATATATTCTTTCAAAGTTTAATTTGTATTGCCTGCAGTAATGTCATTGCGGTAATGGTCCTTTGAGGAGAAGATTTTCTTTGAAAACTCATGAGTTAAGGACTTTAAAGAACTTTGCTTGAACATTGAATTGTAATAAAATTTGATTCGCACCTCATTTTATTCTTTCACTCTATCTATTGCTATATATATATATATATATATATATATATATATATATATATAAGTCAAGTTCATATTATATTCCAATAACCATGTTTTTATTTTATTATTTTATTTTTTCACATTTCCAAAAAAACATAACATTTCTGTGGGATATATTTTTTACGGTCCGTTGAATCCAAGAACTTTTACTCTTTGTGAATTTTGTAATGTTGCAGAGACGATATTGACATAAAAATGTCGTTTGGCACAAGACAAATGAAACGGACCGTAAAAAATAAATCTCACAAAAATGTTATCTTTTTTGGAAATGTGAAAAATAAAAATAAAAACATGGTTATTGGAATACAATATAAACCTGACTTATATTTGCTCTGTTGTCACTAATTGACAATCATCGAGCTGAATCTTTTAAGGAGACTGCAAAGTAAAAGGGCACTGATAGTATATGATAATACACATATATATATATATATATATATATATATATATATATATATATATATAGAGAGAGAGAGAGAGAGAGAGAGAGAGAGAGATAGATATATATATATGAGAGAGATTTTATATTTTAGATGAAATATAAAAAATACGAAAAAAGAAAGGCCAGAAAGATACAACATTGTTATCTTCGTTTTTTTTTGTCCCTGTGTGTGTGATCTTTCTAGCCTCGCAGTGACGACAAACACAGTGCGAGTCACAAGACGATGCGTTCAGCCGTAAGCAACACATCTAAAGAGATGCCATTGCAGTCACCAACTCCCTCCCTTCTCGACGCTATTTCTGCCGTGTATTAAAAAATAAATTCGATATAACAAAACTCTCTCACTCCGTCTTAGTGTCTGCTTATGGTCGATGTACGACGCATATACATGCGATGAGCACGCTTGAGGCACTTCATTTGCTTACGCAGTATGTGACACGTTAGATGTTGGTAGTCGGAATGCGAAGTGTGTTCGGAAATGATCACCGCTGAATCTGTTCAGAAATGAACAACATAATAAAGTATATCACCTACGTCAAGTATTTCTGTTTCGGACTTTTTTTTAGATGCGGATTGATAATTTGTACTTTTTAGATTATTCTGACTACTGTTCTCATCTTGGATGCAATTTTCACAACGTTTCAGGTGCGTCTTGTCGAACTCAGAAATCTTTCTGTCAAACTCGGGAATCTTTCTGGCGAACTCGGGAATCTTTTGTAGCAGCCATCACGCGGGTCCGGAGGGAAAGAAAGTGAGGGTTGCATTATGCAAATCAGGTGCGGCAAAAAAGGCTAAATGAAAGGCGGTGTTTTTTGGGTTGACGGGAGTTGTAGAGAGAACGTCTCGAAGTTCACATGCGGTTGGATAATACGGTTAAAAGAAGGAAAAACGTGTTGCCCGGGAGAAAAAGGAACACAAGTCATTGTTTCATCTTTCGTCAAACTCGGGAATCTGTACGGAATTTCGAACGGAACCCTTTATTTAATCCACTGAGGTAGCTTGTTCTCGTTCCGTCACCCATGACAGAGAAGAAGTCTAAAATAATTCGTAATTGTATTCTGAGTATCGCCCGCACTGGGGATTGAACCCTCAACCGTCCAGAAACCCGAGCTCGACAAGATGCACTTGAAGAAGCTCGGAGGTTACATCGGCCGAAACGCTGTGAGAATAACATCGAAGATGAGAACAGTAGTCCGAATAGTCCAAATAATACAAAGTATATCAAGTCTGTTGCTGGAAAAAATGTTGGATCATTTTACCGTTCCTAAATGTACCTGACTCCAGATGCAATCCTTTACCAATATAAGACCCTGGTACGCCTGGAGATGGAATACTGTTGCCACATCTGACGTCACTTCCGGAAGGATGACATGGCAATTTTAACAGAATAGCCATTCAAATTAAATACACGCTGGTTTCTGAATAAAATGTGTTTAATTAATTGTATGAATAATTTTAATTAATATCACCTTATCGGAAAATATTGTAAATACATATGTAAATTTGAGAATAGCAATTATAAGTGTATATTTGTAAATATGAATTTATTAGAGGTTTAAAAGAAATGAATTATGTAAATTGCAAAACCCGTCTAGTGTCTGAGCGTGTTTTGGTAACAGTATTTAAAGAAGTTGAAAGAATATTTCATTAAGTAAGATTCTCAACACGTTTTTTGTTCGAATCGCAGTCCCGTCTTGAAATTTCGTTCTACTTTGTTTATGTTATTTAATGTTATTTAATCAAAGTTAAGTTATTAACAGTTTCCTAATTCTAAAGGTATACAAAGATTATGAACGCTGACTTGAAAATATTTATTAAATACCAACCCCTTCCCTTACGTTTACAAAAATTCTCGCCGACGGACAGACAGACAGACAGACAAATTGTTCGTTATATTATATCTTAAGAAATCTAACGGGAGATAATCTCTTATCCTCCCTACAGCCACTTTCTTACAGAAGAGATGTTGTTAGTCTCTCTCTACTCTACCGTTATTTTGTGTGCATAAAAAGGTTATCAAAATATAGAGTTTGTCCAGTTGGGAAAATGTCCGTTGACAAAGTGTCCGGTGACGAAAGATTTAAAGATAGAAAAAGAGATTTCGTGGAGACTGCGGCAGAGATGGTCAAAATGTAGTAAATCCAACAGAATGATGTTTAGTTCAACCGTAGATTAAAAAAAGGGCTTATTAGGATGTAATTTGGAGAATTGGGGCCATTTTGAAATACTTCCGTGGACCGCGAATGATAATAGTTTTTAAGGAATTGAGTTTAAAATATTGTATATATTTCAAGTAGGCCGATCTGCTGATGATAGATGTTAATTACTCCGATCGAACCTAAGGTCCGAGAGAGAATTTTTGTCACCGAACATTTTGTCAACGGACATTTACCCAACTGGACAGACTATATTTTGATAACCTTTTTATGCACACACTCTTACTTTCCATTACTTTATATTTTTCTTAAATTTTTTCAAATTTTGAATTTTGGCTTTTCCTCTGCCAACTTATCCATCTATGTAGTTCCTCTGATAAGATTTTAACCTTTGAAAAGCCTGGCTTAAGGAAAAAAATAAACATGTTTTTATCGAGTACACTTTGCATTGAACAATCGAATATGAAATAGATTTGTCATTCGTACATCTTTATCTCTCTTCTTTCATTTAAATATTAACATCCACATATACGAGTTGGTTTGTCGGGCTTAAGTTTGAAATAGCATTTTCATAGCCTTTTTTTGATAAATTTTAAGACACCAGTTTCGTTGGGCTATCTTAGCTTCAATTTAAAATAACATATTCGTTGGTCTGTCGCGCTTAAATTTGAAATAAAATTTCTATTAATCTGCCAGGCTTAAGATTTGAACTGCATTTTTATCGCCAAATGTTTCAGTTTCAAATAGAATTTTCATCGCTAAACGCGCAGATTGAAGAGAACGTATATTAACAATGCATCCGTCCGTATTGTTTCTAATTCTGTAGAAATGAATATAAAAATCCTTTCTCGGTTCATATTACTGTTTTTGTCTGAACTTCAGTATTTTTGTCCGGCGTTATTTAATATCATCCGATTGTTACTGGAGAGTTCCTTTTTAGAGAACAAAACAAAATCGATAATTCTTCCAGCTGGTCGGAACTCATCAATTTCTATTGGCCTCGTTTTCGTTTTTAATGGAAGACAATCCTCGGCGTTTACCATGAGATTCGCGCCACGAAATTCCAGAGTAAATCTAACGTTGCACATCTGACGTTTTCCCCGCCATCAGTCAATGTTGCAATTCGAAATAACCTTGACTCAACTTCCATTAACATTTCGCTCGCTCTTCCTTAATCTCAACCAGAGAAAAGTGCTGACCTTCGAACCACCGTCTTTATAGTCACCACATATTAGCTTCTCGCTATCAAAATAAATATGGTCAGATAGCTGGAGTACTCGGCGACGCAGGGAGATACGCGATGGTGTTAGGTTTGAATTGTCCTGAATTATAACATCAATTAGGATGAAAGGAAGACAACCCAATTCGTACTTTCGTTTTATTTTTCAAAGTTGCTTCCCTTTCTTCGACCCCTTGTCGGCTGTTAACTTATAAATAACACACAATTGTACTAAAATGTTTACTTTTATTTATTTCTACATTTGATACAACGTCTTTCGCTAACTTCAAGTTCCCCCATTTTAAGTATCTTTTTAATATATACTTGATTGCTTGTATGTGTAGTCAGTGTCTGTTCGCTAAAAGGTTCATGTATGTTGACTAAATAGTTCCCGCTATGATGTGTAAACTTCCACTCCTCTATGTGCCCCCACAACCGTGGTGCTTGTCCGTCGCTAACACATAATCTATATTTTGTTTTCTCCAAGTTTATATAATACGCGTTTACCTAATATTACGCCATGTCTTTTGTCTTAAATTTCCGAAACGATATTTTTAATTCATGGTTTGACCCAATTTCATAATTGCTTGTTTTTGCCCCATTTTTCCCCCGGATTCTGATTTTTCTTCAGGTCAATACTATAAGTTGGCACTTTTTGTCAGAATTCCTAATTTAATTTCTGTGTCAAACATTTAATACACCGAATTTATCACGTTCGCTTTATTGATTTTAGTTCAAAGGAATGTTATGATTTCAAGTTCCTGACAATTTCGTCTAAAATAATCCTTTCGAGTTTTTATTTTTCATTTTTATTTATTTTATTATTATTGTTGTTGTTGTTGTTATTTTTTTATTTTTATTTTTATTTTTTATTTTTATTTATTTTCTATTTTTATTTTTCCTTACGTGGCTTCAAGTCGATACGACTTCGTCCATATTTTTAATGTAAGCTGTCCATTGTCTGCGTCATATTATTACAAGGATTTACTAAAATGTAGCTTCATTCATCTAGACATCAATTACAATATGCTTTTCCCTTAAATTGTAATAAAAACAATTACAATTACACGTTTGTATAATCAGTAAATTTCATCAGAATAAAAGTTCTCCCATTTTAAGTTCCTTTTTAATGTATACTTGAATTTTAGTCTGAGCCTTCGTTGACTACTATTTCCTCCACAGAGTTGAGAATAACTCAGTTGCCATTAGTTGTCGTAAAGATTCCATATTCATCTGAAATTGTCTGTATTGGGAGATCCGCCATAGATAGTAAATATTCACATTCGGGTATTTAGTGCATGATCCGAACAAAGTGAATCAGATAGGATTTGAACTCGGCATAGCCGCTTCCACAGTCGGCATCGGTATCAACCGTACTAATCCCACATGCTTCGAACATCTGTAACATACTTGATCGCAACCATGTCTAAATACAACGCGCCTTTACAAATGATCATAGGATTAACAAATAGCAGTTTTCATTTGAATGCTGTTTGGGAACAGTAATTCTTCCCTATATTCGCTTGATTTGATTTGTCCGTGTTACGGCATATCAACTTTTTTTTACTATATTCAATGCCGAAGCACAAGTGTACGGTATTACGTTAACATAAGTTGCTATTTTGCATGTACATGGATGAACAGCGTTACTTCAAGTCAGCTGCTGCTGATGCTTGATATGATGCCGTTTGACAAAGAGGTAGATGCATATAGTGAAATCAAAATATTTCAATAGAGAATTTAGCCTACTTAGATAAAAACATGTATGAAGAGATCGAATGCAAAACGCGATAAACGCCATTTTGAAAATTGCTCAATTACCGCTGCGAAAAGGGTTTGTATTTCATCACTAACACGCGCAAAAACATTTAAAAAGAATAATAATGTGATATTTGCACAATATTCTAGCCTAAATTTAAAATTAGCTTGTACAGTTGATATTTAAAATTACAGTATTTGTCTCTGTATAGTCAAATTTCTTAATTTGAAGAATTGGATTTATCGCGTTTTGCATTCGAACTCTTCATATAGTAAACATTGTGAAACAGAACAAAACAAAACTCTAGTTTGTGGTACATACAGCGTTTATCATTAAAACAGTTGTCGTCTTTCTTACATTACAAACAATAATACTACTTCAGTCCCTATTTACTTGCCTCCCCACAAGCACAAAGTTAGACACAATATCGATTTATATATGGGGGATATCTAGCTCCCCAAAAGGGAAACTCTGGATAGAACAAAAACTAAAAAATTGCCCCAATCAAGAAGGATTTCTAATTCTCTGACTAAGGACAGAACAGATACTACACTTTTATCCTATTCCGAAGGCCACAAGTAGTTGATTATTATTATTATTATTATTATTATTATTATTATTATTATTTCATTACGTGGCTTCTAATTGAGCCGACTTCGTCCGTATTTCCAATCTAAACAACCCCCTTTCTGCGGTATATTATTACAAGGGTTAATGCTTGCGTTCGCTTGACTATATACCGTAATGCCTCCCTTAGTGTTACATACAATCGAGCAGCTATTTATACATATCTACATTGAAACATATACTCAGCGCATATTTTTATATTCGAGGTTGCCAGTTGTTTCTTACGATTTTTCGAGATCTCAATTGTTATCTATCTTCTTAATCCAAGCGTTAAAAAACGTTGCACAGAACATTTCAACTATTGATACAGTATGAATACACGGACCCAATTCTGTTAAATATTTCACCCGATAGTTCTCAAAACATATTTTCTTAATGACCTATTTACCACTATTTCCGAATTCATCCGACTCCATCTTAAACTCTTTTACACTGTTGATGTTCATAATCTGATCAAGCAACTTGGTCTATAGTTATTTTTTAAAAATTCATACCCAGTTTCTAGTCATAAGTGCAGACCAAGATGGCGTTGTGCACATACACGTGCATTCCCGGGAAATACATCAAACTGAAATGTTCATGGCCACGAATAAGTAACAGTTTAGCTAATTGTAAAAAAGGTAAAAGGTAAAGGTCGCATAGCCTGGACGCGCACGAGTGTCGTTGCCGACATCGCACACTGCCCATGGCCGTAGCGGCGGTGATTTAAGAATCACCGTGTCTAGGGCACAGCATATGGAAGGCGGAGCCTATCCCTCTCCTTCCGCTGCCTTGAACCTTCCCTGAGTTTTAGTCAGGTACCCATTTACTGCTGGGTGAACAGAGAGAGTTTTCAGGGATCGAACCCAGGTCGTCCAGCCCGAAGACAAGTGCTATAACCACTCGTCCACAGGCCCTCCCTTAATAGCTAATTGTATTGTCAGTTAGATTTAATTATTTTAGACAACGATTTTCTGGTTATTGTCAGTTAGATTTGATTTGGTTGGCACTGTTTCATTTTGGTTGGCATTATTGAATTTCAAATAGCACTAACTAAACCGTTCTAGTATTTTTAATGTTATTATATAGAGAATAACAAGAGTTCCTTTCATGTCAGATTAGCTGGCTCTGTCAGATCGCTATCGCTTCGCTAAGTTCACTACTTGGAATACTTGAAACCAAAATTTTAAATAATAAACATTTCATTGATAAGTTTGTTGTAAACACGAATATTTAAATTTTGGTAATCTCGATCTTTTTCATGAAACCATCAAGACATAAACAGAAAAAGGATATCAATTCGCTCTATGTGTTCACGCGCGCGCGCGTGTGTGTGTGCACGCGTGTGTGTTTTCTTCATTTTTATTTATTTTAAAGAAAATTAAAAAAAATGTGATGTCGGTCGCTAACGAGAAAAAGGAGACACGGTTTCCCCTTCTTCTATACGGGATAGAGAGGGATCCCCCTTTCAGAACTATTTCTTATGCTCCGTGTATCTTTCCGTAACCGTCATGAAGCCACAACCTTTCTCTCTAGTCTTATATTTTAAGAAAAATTTAATAATCTATCCTATTTGTATTAAATTATTTTAATTAATTACTGTTACTATCGACAAAACATTGCCTATATATGGAATAAACAGAACGATAAAATTATGAATGAATGACACCAAACATCAATTAATTATTATGTGTTTAAAAATAGTTATGAAAATGAGGCATGGAAAGCGTTCTTTGTGCCTTTCCTCTCTACGATATATATATATATATATATATATATATATATATATATATATATCATTATTAGGGACGGATACCTGTTTGTCCATTATTCCACTGGCCTTTTTCTCCTTTTTTCCGATTCTACCACCACCCGCCTCCCATCGTACACACACAATCTCCCATCACACTGACGAAGGCCGAAGGATCGCGGACGAAAATATGTGTGAACATTTGGGAATTTTTTTGCTTTTGTACATTTAGTGTATATGAATTTTCATCTTAACCCTATTAAAGGCACATGATTTCAGTATACTGGCATTTATCATGGAATGTCACTACTTTTGTAAAGGCTATGCCTCAATACAATGCCTTCTCATAAGGTTTTTGGAATTTTCTGGAAAACTAAGGTATATGGTAAACTGAAATTAAAATGACATCAACTAGACCCTAGAACATCTATCTCTGCCAAAAATCAGCTGAATTCACCAAATAGTTAATGAGATACAGGGTGGCACATACGTACGTATGTACACACGGATAATTCTTCTATTAAGGGAGAAGAGCGCTCCCGTGCCTCCCTTGATTAGTCAACTAAAACAATGTAGCAAGATACACAAAGTCTTTGAGAAGTTAACTAATACATCATACAATTCGGAATTATGCGTAGAAAACGTTTGAAGGCGATTAGGATAAGAGTACGTGAAGCATTAAAAATTTTCCAGAGTCCATGTTATAAGATATATTAAGTTGTTACAAAAATAAAGGCCGCCTGAAGTGCTGGGGTTTAAAGTCATTTTAACACAGCATTTGTAGTTTAATTCTCACTAATAATGTATAACATTTTTCAGATAGAAAGCATTTTTGAAGCATAGAAGACCCTCAATGATGAACATGCTAAAACATGACCGCTCCCTTCTTATGTTGAATAAATTCAAACTTTGGCACAATTCCGCCGAAACGTTTACCAATATCAATAGAGCATAGGGGAGATGGATCGACAAGCGACCTGATAGTACGAAGGTCGGTCGAGAAATTCTGTAATGAAGATGAGAGCCTTGAAGATAAAGAAGGTAGAGGACGGTCGTGTAATCTTGACAATGAACAATTGCAAGCACTTGTTGAGCAAAATCTACGTCAAAGTGTCAAAGAAATGTCTCAGATACTTGCTGTCAGCACTCTACAACAGTTTCACGTCATTTACAGAATATTGGAAAGGGGAAACATTTTCATGAATAAATGTATGTTTCTGAAATCGGTCATGATTTTTGTAAGGATCTAATACAGCTGATATCTAGAAGCAATTGACGTCTAATATCATTATACGAATATTTCTTAAGGGCACTATGTTCATGATAATCGCGTTTAACTAATGAAACCATGTTTGACAACGGGGTGCTCAGGATATGAACAGTTTATCATTGACATTTAGTGCAGATTGAGCCGTTTCGACGGTGCAGCTGCATGCGCATGCTCAGAGAAAAGGAAGGATGCTGAGTGCGAACAATAAATAAACGCTCCATCGGCGACAGGATGAGGTGATAAACAAGCCGGAGACAATATCAAGTTGAGAGAAACGCACTTCATGTGGAGACGGCCATCTTGTCTGTCCATACGATCTCACAACTGTTATTGTCGCAGATGTAATAAATGCACAACATTGACCTCTTTCTCTCCCCGCGGACTTTCTTCACAGTCAATAACATACGCATGCGCAAGTTCGACTGCTCACGTTTATAAAATAAACACTAGTTAACGTACGCGTTCCATGACAGTTTCATAATACTTATTCACGCCTGGTGATACCAGATCAGGCTGCCCTGTGGCTCCCTGAGACGAAATTCACCTACATTGACGTTTTTTTTTGTAGAACTTAATTATGTTCTACAAAACCAAAAACAAAAGCCCCTCTCCCTTTCTCCCTCCCCTTTTTTATTTTATTTTTAGAACTTGAAGCATAAATCTTTTACTATAATGACCAGATTCGGCATTAAATAACCCAAAAAGGGTTGATATGCCGTAAAACAAAACTACCAAACCAAAAACGATGATTAAACATTTGAAGATATAAAGAACTTGAAGCATAAAAACTTTTACTATAATTACCAGATTCGGCATTAAATAACCCAAAAAGGGTTGATATGCCGTAAAAAAAAACTACCAAACCAAACCTTATTCACGCTTCGAGCCTTTACTGAGTGAAAAAGAATCAGGCCACGAATACGAATATCAAAAAGTATTTCTGCCGATGTATATGTACAAAAATGTACTCATGGCATGTAGTTACACAGAAGCGTTTGTGTTTCATTAAAACAAAGCAATTCTTCAGGGCAAATGCGGAATTTAAAATTCGGATTCGTTGGTATTAATATTCCCTCTCGGACTATTATCTTGTGGGTCTATATATTATATATACCCTTCAAAATATATTTGATAATAATAATAATCAACCTATATAGACATGATCGATTGTCTATGATAAGGGACCCTTAAAGGGTGAAGGATGAACACTTTAAAAACATATAGAAATTAGTAAATTAGCCCTAAGAGTCGACGTATTAGCAAACATAAAAATAATTTTTAGATGTCACTTTCAACTTGAATAAAAATACACACGAGTCATATTTAAAGTGTGACGACAACTCAATATACATGAATCCCCCCATCAATCATAAAGCATATTTCTAGTTTTATCGAACGTAGGCTTAGCAATAACTCTTGTAACGAAAAGGTATTTAATGATTCAAGTAGCATTAACAATACAGATCTTTAAATAGTGGGTATCATAATATCGAGATTAAACATAAGCAACAATATATCAAATAGTTATAATAAAAATAAAAATAGTAGAAAGAGAAACATCATTTGGTTCACGCCACCCTTTAACCAGATGCTAAAAACTAAGCTTGGCAAGAAATTCCTAAATTATATTTAAAAACACTTTCTGGAACTAATCCCTGATACAAAAAATTCTAATAAAAATTACTTAGAACTGTTCTCCAGTCGCCGTGAAAAGTTAGTAATAATAATCAAAGCCTTTAATAACAAAATGCCAAACGAGAGTAGTAAAAATACAATGAGTAAGAAAAATGATAAATATAACAATGGGAACAATAATATAATTGCAATAATAGCAAACAACCAAATAGAAATAAGAAAGTTAATAATGTTAAAAAATATAGTGAAATAATAGCAATCAACCAAACAGAAATAAGAAAGTCAATAATGTTAAAAAATATAGTGAAATACGTAACGATTTAACTCATAAAAATAATCGGCCGGCTGAAGTGAAAGTCTCGTATTGGGTCACTCTCATAGATAACCCCTACGCACAATTTTGTTTCTTCTTCGACCAATCGCTAACTTCTCGAGTAAGATTCTAGCTGACTGCCATGTACAGTCAATGAGTTGGTGTTTAGCGTGATCGTTCTTTAGCTAGTATAAATATTAGTAAAAATGTATTTGTTCAGGTGAATCTGGCCTGGTGTTGTAAACAGGGTATATTCTAGACAGGGATCACAAATAGGTTATCGTGTTGACCCCATGGCGTTTGTTTGTAGGAAGTAATAGAAATTAGGTGGAGATGACGTCAAATACTAGTTTGAGAGAGTATTGATTTACTCCTCTCCAGGAGTTAGGCACAAGGCCAGTTTTTTTTATCTTACTCCCACAAGTAAGATGTGTCCCAAGGTCGGGACGGGAAAGTGGGGTTTAAAAATTGCCTGGGAAGCCCCGTCGGCATTCCCCGGTACGGGCGCCTCAGGCAGTAGCGGTTATGAATTAAAAACTCTCGCTTGAAGCCTGAACGAGAGAAGACATGTTTTAAGATGGTCCGACAGCAGGTTTAAACAACGAGTAAACCTCTGTGTGTCTCTTCTGCGCCCTCTTGACTTTTCACCTCCCTCAATTGACAAACGGGTGTGGTGGTATAAATAAATCATGGTTTTTTGTAAAGGATCCTGTGTTTAATTTATTAATTAATTATTATTATTAATGTGGCAAGCATGATATTGCTTTTGATTGTAACTATTAATTTGTTCCCAGTCGTCAGGATCACAACAATACACGTACGGAGAAGAGAAAGTATGATTTGAAGTTAAGTTGAATTGGTTAAACAATTGATGTTAATGAATGTTAGAAGGAAATTATAGACGTCAACACGAATACATCCCAGTGGGCTATATAACACATGATGTGTGTGTGTGTGTGTGTGTGTGTGTGTGTGTGTGTGTGTGTGCGCATTATTTACGTTGGACTTCTCAGATTTACGACCTACGGACTTATGATAGCAGATTTACGACTAACGGTTAGAACTCTTCTTCAAAAATACTTAATGTTGCAACGTTATCGTTTATATAAGTGAAACCCTGCATATACCGTAACTAGCAATCCCCCTTCTCAAGAGCCGACTTATCCAAGGTTGAGAGAAGTGGAAAATAATGATGAGTGAGGAGTAGGGAAAAAATATTGGAATGTGTAAATTTATGTTAAATGTGAACATAGGAAGAAATAGAGCCGTATCGAATATCGAACTTAATATATTGTTCAGCCAGGATATTTTTTATATTGCAGGCGAAACATGGTTCTATTAGCCGTATCAGTTTAGTATAATATGCATGTTTAATTATCTAAGAAATTAAATCTGTGGTTGAAAATTTACTTGTGTTTTTAGTATCGCCTAATTTTAATGATCTGTTGTGTTCATAATTATTTTGGAAAGGATCTTGAGTTTCACCAATGTACACATTGTCACATCCATTACAAGGGATTGTGTAAATTCCTGCCTGTGTTGTCTGGATGGTGTTATATTTGTTGACAATGTTCTTAATTATGAGTGAGGTGGAATGTAGGATTTTGAAATTTTATTTGGATAGGCGTAAAAATTGTCCTTGTGCGTGTTAGGAGGTAGATTCATCTGTTTGTGTGTGGGAGAGACGTGGTTTATTTTTTTGTGTTGTGGAAGATGCGGATTACCTTTCTTCTAGCATTTAAAATTATATATTAAGTGTATTTAAGATATATTAGGGGGATTCTATTATGTTGTATTCGTCTGCTCGAAAATATGTAATGGTTATGTGACGCTATCTGCGAAATATTTGTTACGGTCAGATAACAAAGAATCTTTATCGCAGTAGTACCAATAATTTTAGGAGCATGAGGAACAGTTTCGAAGAAACCTGGAAAAACTAACGAGAAATTGAAATCAAACGGAGATTGCCACTATACAAAATACGATGCTGATAAAAGCAGCTGAAATCTTAAGAAAAATCCTCGAGTGAAGAAGCCAACCCATACAACCATAGGTAAGTTTGAATAGAATAATGCTGCGTAAACGACGAATAACTAATAGAAAAGGCATTATGCGAATCCAACGGAACTTAGACTGCTAGAGTAAATATTTAAAAAAGAAATCCCATAATCTATCCCTCCTCGCAAACAGTGGTAGCACCAGCATCGGTTGATACCACAAAAAATGGTTGTAATGAGTCAATGAGGATGAAAAGACGGAGCAGATAGAGACTATCCAGGCCTCCACTGGAAGAATACGGAGAGTACTGGAAGCTTGCGGATTATTAAATTAACAAAAGTGAGAACTTAATTGTAAACGGCTGCTGCAAGAACGCAAAGTGATTTACAACGGTATCGATAGACACGGAGACTTGCTGTAATTCAGACCCGAGCAGTTGTTAGAGATGGAGGGGTTATATAGATCTCGTATGTAGTGGGTCGAGTATGTGAGGATAGAGGGATATAGAGCTGAAAGGAAATATGAAGACAATTGATAATTGTAAGAGCGCTAACAACAGTTCTGAAAAACCTGGAAACAAGACTAAGAGAAATTGGAATCAAAGGAAGGATTGACATTGTACAACGCACAGTACTGATGAACACAGCTGAACTATTAAGGAATGTTAAAGAGCGGAAACCAACACACATAATCCGATAACGCCGACTAAGTTGAAATGGAAATAGAATTAAAAAAATAAAGAAAGTACATTACATGAAACGGAAGGAACTGAAACTGCCAGAAATTCGATAATCTGACCCTCCTCCTCATACTCGTGGAGGGTCAAGATGGATGGAAACACTGAGAAAAAAAAGCACGATCCAGACTTTCACTGGACAATTGTGGAGAGTCCTAGAACCCTGGAGAGGCTTATTGACATTAAAATTCCAGAGAACTCGAACTGAAAGTTCCAGAAATTCGATAATCTGACCAACCTCTTCGGCTGGCACCACACAACTTACTCGTAGAGAGTCAAGGAGGGTGAAAACACTAAGAAGTGAGAGCACGACCCAGACTTTCACTGGACAATTTCGGATAGTACTAGGACCCTGGGGAGGCTTATTTCCGCCACAAAAATTCGACGTCGTTATCAGCGAGTAATCAATGGTAAATGGCTGTTACGATAACGCAAAATTATTTTTCTGCAACGTTTATGAAAAAAAACAGAAAGTTCTGGAAATCTAAGGAGACTTGTAATCACTTAGACTCTAAGGAACAACATTCCTTTATTTCATGTAAGAAACTGGTGATGGCTAGTGCGAGAAATCGTTAATAAATAATACTAATGGTGATGACTAGTGCGAAGATTCGGTAATACATAATACTAATGGTGATGGCTAGTGCTAGAAATCGTTAATTAATAAAACTAATGGTGATGGCTAGTGCAAGAAATCGTTAATAAATGATACTAATGGTGATGGCTAGTGCGAGAAATTGTTAATAATTAATACTAATGGTGATGGCTAGTGCGTGAAATCGTTAATAATCAATACTAATGGTGATGGCTAGTGCGAGAAATCGTTAATAAATAATACTAATGGTGCTGGCTAGTTCGAAGAAATCGTTAATAAATAATACTAATATTGATGGCTAGACCGAGAAATCGTTAATACTAATGGTGATGGCTTGTTCGAGAAATCATCAATAATTAATACTAATGGTGATTGCTAGTGCGAGAAATCGTCAATAAATAATACTGATGGTGATGGCTAGTGCGAGAAATCGTTAATAAATACTACTCATGGTGATGGCTAGTGCGAGAAATTGTTAATAACTAATACCAATGGTGATGCCTAGTGCAGGAAATCGTTAATAAAGGATACTAATGGTGATGGCTAGTGCGGGAAATCGTTAATAAAGGATACTAATGGTGATGGCTAGTGCGGGAAATTGTTAATAAATAATACTAATGGTGATACCTAGTGCGATAAATCGTTAATAAATAATACTAATGGTGATGGCTAGTGCGAGAAATCGTTAATAAATGATACTAATGGTGATGGCTAGTGCGAGAAATCGTTAATAAATGATACTAATGGTGATGGCTAGTGCGAGAAATTGTTAATAAATAATACTAATGGTGATGGCTAGTGCGAGAAATTGTTAATAAATAATACTAATGGTGATGGCTAGTGCGAGAAATCGTTAATAAATAATACTAATGGTGATGACTAGTGCGAGAAATCGTTAATAAATGATACTAATGGTGATGGCTAGTGCGAGAAATCGTTAATAAATAATACTAATGGTGATGGCTAGTGCGAGAAATCGTTAATAAATAATACTAATGGTGATGGCTAGTGCGAGAAATCGTTAATAAATAATACTTATGGTGATGGCTAGTGCGAGAAATCGTTAATAAATAATATTAATGGTGATGGCTAGAGCGAGAAATCGTTAATAAATAATACTAATGGTGATGGCTAGTGCGAGAAATCGTTAATAGATAATACTAATGGTGATGGCTAGTGCGAGAAATCGTTAATAAATAATACTAATGGTGATGACTAGTGCGAGAAATCGTTAATAAATGATACTAATGGTGATGGCTAGTGCGAGAAATCGTTAATAAATAATACTAATGGTGATGGCTAGTGCGAGAAATCGTTAATAAATAATACTAATGGTGATGGCTAGTGCGAGAAATCGTTAATAAATAATACTAATGGTGATGACTAGTGCGAGAAATCGTTAATAAATGATACTAATGGTGATGGCTAGTGCGAGAAATCGTTAATAAATAATACTAATGGTGATGGCTAGTGCGAGAAATCGTTAATAAATAATACTAATGGTGATGGCTAGTGCGAGAAATCGTTAATAAATAATACTTATGGTGATGGCTAGTGCGAGAAATCGTTAATAAATAATATTAATGGTGATGGCTAGAGCGAGAAATCGTTAATAAATAATACTAATGGTGATGGCTAGTGCGAGAAATCGTTAATAGATAATACTAATGGTGATGGCTAGTGCGAGAAATTGTTAATAGATAATACTAATGGTGATGGCTAGTGCGAGAAATCGTTAATAAATAATACTAATGGTGATGGCTAGTGCGAGAAATCGTTAATAAATAATACTTATGGTGATGGCTAGTGCGAGAAATCGTTAATAAATAATATTAATGGTGATGGCTAGTGCGAGAAATCGTTAATAAATAATACTAATGGTTATGGCTAGTGCGAGAAATCGTTAATAAATAATACTAATTGTGATGGCTTGAGGGATAAATCGTTAATAAATAATACTAATAAATAAGAAACGAAAAAAATGTGTAAATAGGCAGCACCCGTCGCCCCTTTTTTCTTCGCTCCGGTCAACTCGAATTCTTTGTAGCTAAACGCTTTTTAATCGCTCGCCCATTTAACGCAACGTATACAAAGGTTAGATCTAAAGTCATGCATCATCATTATACGATATGTTTGTCCAATTTTGACGTTTTTACTAAAGACATTTACTTTAGTGACCACGGATCTTCGATTAAATTGTCTCTCTGGCTGCATGGGAAGAAGATAAAAATCATTCTTATTATAATGTTATGCTGATACCATGAATCGAAAGAAAAAGATTTTATACAATTTTTACAAAAGGAAAACATCTTGAAGTCAATTGTAACCCCCGACGGCGGGAATCAGCAGAGACGTTTCCATTGGTGCAGAAAAACACCATCAGTGAATTAAAGTAAAGAACAGCATAAAAAAAAATCAAATGGCATTTAAATTGGAATTTTTGCTTCCTCAAGAGAATTTTTTTTTCAAGATCTAATATTTAAATCGATTAAAATGGAGCTGATTCGATTAACGACTTTAAGCTATTCCTTGATTTGTAAACCTTAATTATTATTTTCAACACGGGTTACTAATTTTAGGTCGCGAATTTTTTTACTGCCCACAAGAAATGCGCTACCACATACAAACAAATACAATGTCAATAATATTAATAACATTGTGTGACCACTTCTCGTGTGTTCGTGTGTATGTTTTTATCCGTAATATTTATTATTGAAATGAAATATGCAATAACATAAAGTATCCAAACGAATTTTAAAAATTCCTATTTACCAAAGATAATTTAAAAACGAAATTAAATGCACCACTGTGCATTTCGGTTTTCTCATAAAGAAGTCAGCCAGTTAAATATTTTGCTAATAGTTGAAAAAGAATAAATAGCTTCGTGATCTTTTCAAATTTGAAAGGAATTTGGGAAAAATTTAAACTGTCGAACAAGTCACCTCTCGTTTTAAAATTCTTAGTAAATCCCCATGTATGATTGAAAATGTTGCAAGCTATTTTACATACGCTTACTTTATAAATGGAGATTAAAATAACATTATCACAAGAAAATAAGTTATAGTTTTATATAAAACAGTGTTCAATTAATACTTTTATAACTAACAGATACACTAATAATTAAATTTAAATTTCAAAATCCTATTAAAAATATAAATTTAGTAAAGAAAATGGCACAGTTAAAAAATGGGTACTGGTACAGCTTTTGAACTGGATAAAAACCGAGCTGTTTTTTTTTTTAACCCTAATCAAAAACTAACCCCAAAACAACGCCCAAAACTAACCCTGAACAAACCCTAACATAACCCTAATTTAGTCAGTTTTTGTCCGGTTCAAAAGCTGTACCAGTACTAAAAATTAAATAAATACTCCCGGGCAATGCCGGATAGGTTCAGCTAATAGTACAATAAGATTGTAGAAATCGATTTACTTAAAATACTATTTTATTAATCGTGTATCCATTATTCACACTTAAGACACGCATGACAAATACGTCTTCTACGTTAAATTGGATGTAAAATGTTTAGCAAATCCTTATGATTCAATGTTTTTAAACATTGAATCTTTTAATACATAAGGATTTGCTAAACATTTTGAAGACAAAAACAACCTTCAATTCGACTGTTCAAATGTTTCCAAATTCGTTCCGAATTTCAAAGTCATAAAGTATTTCTTTCAACTGATTGTCAGGTCTTATCTATTTTGATCAGGTATGGATTGGTTTCTGACCTCTGCCTTTACCATTTAAAGTAGCACGACCTATTCTATGGTCAGGCGATCGGCGACGGAAGTGCCCCCCCCCCACCAGATACGTCTCGGATTTTCCGGTGTGAACAACACTAAAAACATAAGCTGTCAAAGGGCGAATGAGCTCTATGGTAGCCAACGGCCATCCATACAGATGAAGAATAGAAAGTGGACCTTAGTATTCCCATATTCCATCCTGATCTGTTTTATTTTTGACATCCCACTTAACTCCAACTCTCATCTAGAGACCGATCTGCTTGTTTTCGGAGCACCCGGAAAACAGTGGGAGGGCTCACACTTCGCAGATGGTTGGGAGGGCCCTACTAAACTACATTTTTTTCTGTTTTGAATATTTGTAAATATTTTCTCACTCCCGACGATGAAATCTTTGTAAATGAAATCTTTTAAAAACATATTAGGGATCATCAAAGTAAGGTCAAGCCACAGAGTGAATGTGGTATTTTGGCAAGAGTGTCTAGCATAGGGTAAGCCAAACATTTTTTGACAAAATTGGATGATCATCGACCTCTCCCTTTCCCCCAAAACAATTCAGGCTTCATGCCTAAGGCAAAGGATGAACTTTATAATTATTGTTTTTGTTTTAAAAGAAACCTTGTTGTGAATGTATATTTTTTGCTTAAATAAAATAACTGTACCTACCTCTAATTTGTCCCTTAGTCATCACATTTCATGAAAAAAGGGGAAAATTGCTGTTTTATGGATCAGCTGTTTCTTGAAATGGGTGGTATCTAAAGGTTACCAATGATCTCACGGAGCTCATCCGCTCTTTGACAGCTTATGTTTTTTTTTAGTGTTGTCCACACCGGAAATGCCAATGCCTATCTGATGAGGGTGCCAGCTCAGTCGGGATTGCGTTTTTCTTTTCAGGTGTCCTTTCCATAGCCATGTTCATGTTTTTCTTGTGCACGATTTTTTTTTTTATTTTATAAAGAGAAGATAGAACCCCGAAGGACACCGGAGAGTTCTTCTAATGTCTAAAATTAAACACGGAAAACTTTTAAAGACTTCCGATCGATTTAAAATTAATCGATTTAAAGTTAATAATAATATATTTCACGTTTCTATTGATAACCATGACATTTTTTAACACGTCACTGCAAGTCTCAATCTTATCCTCTTATTATTTATAAAATATTTATTTATTTATAAAAGCCGGTATTAGCTTTACAGACTGTAATAATCCTTACGCAAATTCTTTTCAATAAAAAAACGGCAATGTAACGCCGGCTCTTACGCTCTAATTATTTATAGTAGCGAGACGCTGTTGAAATTCCACGGTGATTTTCTTCTGTGACGTTTTTGAGACTTATCCTTATAGATTAAAATATGTTCTCTAATACCTGACGCATATATTTGGTTTTACATAAATCACTATATTTTAATTACTTCTTGGGTGATCTCATATTTTACAAAAGGTAGTGTGGGTAATAATGTACGTACGAAAACGAGATGATTCAGCGTATTACTATATAGCTATTGAAGAGTTAAAACGAACATCGAACAAAGCGTTTTTATTTCTTTCTTTTATGTGTTAGAACGAATAAGAAATTAATAACACTTTATAGCCATACAAATTTGATTCAGCGTATTACTATATAGCTATTTAAGAGTTAAAACGAACATCGAACAAAGTGTTTTTATTTCTTCTTTTTATGTGTTAGAACGAATAAGAAATTAATAACACTTTATAGCCATAAAAATTTTATTCAGCGTATTACTATATAGCTATTTAAGAGTTAAAACGAACATCGAACAAAGTGTTTTTATTTCTTTCTTTTATGTGTTAGAACGAATAAGAAATTAATAACACTTTATAGCCATAAAAATTTGATTCAGCGTATTACTATATAGCTATTTAAGAGTTAAAACGAACATCGAACAAAGTGTTTTTATTTCTTTCTTTTATGTGTTAGAACGAATAAGAAATTAATAACACTTTATAGCCATAAAAATTTGATTCAGCGTATTACTATATAGCTATTTAAGAGTTAAAACGAACATCGAACAAAGTGTTTTTATTTCTTTCTTTTATGTGTTAGAACGAATAAGAAATTAATAACACTTTATAGCCATAAAAATTTGATTCAGCGTATTACTATATAGCTATTTAAGAGTTAAAACGAACATCGAACAAAGTGTTTTTATTTCTTTCTTTTATGTGTTAGAACGAATAAGAAATTAATAACACTTTATAGCCATAAAAATTTGATTCAGCGTATTACTATATAGCTATTTAAGAGTTAAAACGAACATCGAACAAAGTGTTTTTATTTCTTTCTTTTATGTGTTAGAACGAATAAGAAATTAATAACACTTTATAGCCATAAAAATTTGATTCAGCGTATTACTATATAGCTATTTAAGAGTTAAAACGAACATCGAACAACGTGTTTTTATCTTTCTTTTATGTGTTAGAACGAATAAGAAATTAATAACACTTTATAGCCATAAAAATTTGATTCAGCGTATTACTATATAGCTATTTAAGAGTTAAAACGAACATCGAACAACGTGTTTTTATTTCTTTCTTTTATGTGTTAGAACGAATAAGAAATTAATAACACTTTATAGCCATAAAAACTTGATTCAGCGTATTACTATATAGCTATTTAAGAGTTAAAACGAACATCGAACAACGTGTTTTTATTTATTTCTTTTATGTGTTAGAACGAATAAGAAATTAATAACACTTTATAGCCATAAAAATTTGATTCAGCGTATTACTATATAGCTATTTAAGAGTTAAAACGAACATCGAACAACGTGTTTTTATCTTTCTTTTATGTGTTAGAACGAATAAGAAATTAATAACACTTTATAGCCATAAAAATTTGATTCAGCGTATTACTATATAGCTATTTAAGAGTTAAAACGAACATCGAACAAAGTGTTTTTATTTCTTTCTTTTATGTGTTAGAACAAATAAGAAATAAATAACACTTTATAGCCATACAAATTTGATTCAGCGTATTACTATATAGCTATTTAAGAGTTAAAACGAACATCGAACAAAGTGTTTTTATTTCTTTCTTTTATGTGTTAGAACGAATAAGAAATTAATAACACTTTATAGCCATAAAAATTTGATTCAGCGTATTACTATATAGCTATTTAAGAGTTAAAACGAACATCGAACAACGTGTTTTTCTTTCTTTCTTTTATGTGTTAGAACGAATAAGAAATTAATAACACTTTATAGCCATAAAAACTTGATTCAGCGTATTACTATATAGCTATTTAAGAGTTAAAACGAACATCGAACAACGTGTTTTTATTTATTTCTTTTATGTGTTAGAACGAATAAGAAATTAATAACACTTTATAGCCATAAAAATTTGATTCAGCGTATTACTATATAGCTATTTAAGAGTTAAAACGAACATCGAACAACGTGTTTTTATCTTTCTTTTATGTGTTAGAACGAATAAGAAATTAATAACACTTTATAGCCATAAAAATTTGATTCAGCGTATTACTATATAGCTATTTAAGAGTTAAAACGAACATCGAACAAAGTGTTTTTATTTCTTTCTTTTATGTGTTAGAACGAATAAGAAATAAATAACACTTTATAGCCATACAAATTTGATTCAGCGTATTACTATATAGCTATTTAAGAGTTAAAACGAACATCGAACAAAGTGTTTTTATTTCTTTCTTTTATGTGTTAGAACGAATAAGAAATTAATAACACTTTATAGCCATAAAAATTTGATTCAGCGTATTACTATATAGCTATTTAAGAGTTAAAACGAACATCGAACAACGTGTTTTTCTTTCTTTCTTTTATGTGTTAGAACGAATAAGAAATTAATAACACTTTATAGCCATAAAAATTTGATTCAGCGTATTACTATATAGCTATTTAAGAGTTAAAACGAACATCGAACAAAGTGTTTTTATTTCTTTCTTTTATGTGTTAGAACGAATAAGAAATTAATAACACTTTATAGCCATAAAAATTTGATTCAGCGTATTACTATATAGCTATTTAAGAGTTAAAACGAACATCGAACAAAGTGTTTTTATTTCTTTCTTTTATGTGTTAGAACGAATAAGAAATTAATAACACTTTATAGCCATAAAAATTTGATTCAGCATATTACTATATAGCTATTTAAGAGTTAAAACGAACATCGAACAACGTGTTTTTATCTTTCTTTTATGTGTTAGAACGAATAAGAAATTAATAACACTTTATAGCCATAAAAATTTGATTCAGCGTATTACTATATAGCTATTTAAGAGTTAAAACGAACATCGAACAACGTGTTTTTATTTCTTTCTTTTATGTGTTAGAACGAATAAGAAATTAATAACACTTTATAGCCATAAAAACTTGATTCAGCGTATTACTATATAGCTATTTAAGAGTTAAAACGAACATCGAACAAAGTGTTTTTATTTCTTTCTTTTATGTGTTAGAACGAATAAGAAATTAATAACACTTTATAGCCATAAAAATTTGATTCAGCGTATTACTATATAGCTATTTAAGAGTTAAAACGAACATCGAACAACGTGTTTTTATTTCTTTCTTTTATGTGTTAGAACGAATAAGAAATTAATAACACTTTATAGCCATAAAAATTTGATTCAGCGTATTACTATATAGCTATTTAAGAGTTAAAACGAACATCGAACAAAGTGTTTTTATTTCTTTCTTTTATGTGTTAGAACGAATAAGAAATTAATAACACTTTATAGCCATAAAAATTTGATTCAGCGTATTACTATATAGCTATTTAAGAGTTAAAACGAACATCGAACAACGTGTTTTTATCTTTCTTTTATGTGTTAGAACGAATAAGAAATTAATAACACTTTATAGCCATAAAAATTTGATTCAGCGTATTACTATATAGCTATTTAAGAGTTAAAACGAACATCGAACAACGTGTTTTTATCTTTCTTTTATGTGTTAGAACGAATAAGAAATTAATAACACTTTATAGCCATAAAAATTTGATTCAGCGTATTACTATATAGCTATTTAAGAGTTAAAACGAACATCGAACAAAGTGTTTTTATTTATTTCTTTTATGTGTTAGAACGAATAAGAAATTAATAACACTTTATAGCCATAAAAATTTGATGCAGCGTATTACTATATAGCTATTTAAGAGTTAAAACGAACATCGAACAACGTGTTTTTATTTCTTTCTTTTATGTGTTAGAACGAATAAGAAATTAATAACACTTTATAGCCATAAAAATTTGATTCAGCGTATTACTATATAGCTATTTAAGAGTTAAAACGAACATCGAACAACGTGTTTTTATCTTTCTTTTATGTGTTAGAACGAATAAGAAATTAATAACACTTTATAGCCATAAAAATTTGATTCAGCGTATTACTATATAGCTATTTAAGAGTTAAAACGAACATCGAACAAAGTGTTTTTATTTATTTCTTTTATGTGTTAGAACGAATAAGAAATTAATAACACTTTATAGCCATAAAAATTTGATGCAGCGTATTACTATATAGCTATTTAAGAGTTAAAACGAACATCGAACAACGTGTTTTTATTTCTTTCTTTTATGTGTTAGAACGAATAAGAAATTAATAACACTTTATAGCCATAAAAATTTGATTCAGCGTATTACTATATAGCTATTTAAGAGTTAAAACGAACATCGAACAAAGTGTTTTTATTTCTTTCTTTTATGTGTTAGAACGAATAAGAAATTAATAACACTTTATAGCCATAAAAATTTGATTCAGCGTATTACTATATAGCTATTTAAGAGTTAAAACGAACATCGAACAACGTGTTTTTATTTCTTACTTTTATGTGTTAGAACGAATAAGAAATTAATAACACTTTATAGCCATAAAAATTTGATTCAGCGTATTACTATATAGCTATTTAAGAGTTAAAACGAACATCGAACAACGTGTTTTTATTTCTTACTTTTATGTGTTAGAACGAATAAGAAATTAATAACACTTTATAGCCATAAAAATTTGATGCAGCGTATTACTATATAGCTATTTAAGAGTTAAAACGAACATCGAACAACGTGTTTTTATTTCTTTCTTTTATGTGTTAGAACGAATAAGAAATTAATAACACTTTATAGCCATAAAAATTTGATTCAGCGTATTACTATATAGCTATTTAAGAGTTAAAACGAACATCGAACAAAGTGTTTTTATTTATTTCTTTTATGTGTTAGAACGAATAAGAAATTAATAACACTTTATAGCCATAAAAATTTGATGCAGCGTATTACTATATAGCTATTTAAGAGTTAAAACGAACATCGAACAACGTGTTTTTATTTCTTTCTTTTATGTGTTAGAACGAATAAGAAATTAATAACACTTTATAGCCATAAAAATTTGATTCAGCGTATTACTATATAGCTATTTAAGAGTTAAAACGAACATCGAACAACGTGTTTTTATCTTTCTTTTATGTGTTAGAACGAATAAGAAATTAATAACACTTTATAGCCATACAAATTTGATTCAGCGTATTACTATATAGCTATTTAAGAGTTAAAACGAACATCGAACAAAGTGTTTTTATTTCTTTCTTTTATGTGTTAGAACGAATAAGAAATTAATAACACTTTATAGCCATAAAAATTTGATTCAGCGTATTACTATATAGCTATTTAAGAGTTAAAACGAACATCGAACAACGTGTTTTTATTTCTTTCTTTTATGTGTTAGAACGAATAAGAAATTAATAACACTTTATAGCCATAAAAATTTGATTCAGCGTATTACTATATAGCTATTTAAGAGTTAAAACGAACATCGAACAAAGTGTTTTTATTTCTTTCTTTTATGTGTTAGAACGAATAAGAAATTAATAACACTTTATAGCCATAAAAATTTGATTCAGCGTATTACTATATAGCT